>CM053507.1:122491068-122706068 GCA_028627145.1 Eidolon dupreanum | reverse complement strand
AAACACCATTTACAATGAAAACAAACAGATGACTTCCCTTTCTCCAAGGAAAGTAATTTTTAGAACCCAGCTATCTTTTGAAGAAAGATGGGAGAGTTTCTGTGTTTGTGAGAAAATGGCTGATTTCAAAGCTATACGTCACAGAGAACCCAGGGCTTGGCTTTGGATTAAACTTAAACCCAACACAAACTCATGTCATTATCAAGATTAGCACACTACAGTGTTTAGAATCTGACATTTCCAGGATTTACTTAAGCCCCTCAGCTATCCACATGTGTTCAGAAGAGCTGTTATTCCAATATTCTCTTATTTGCATTTATATTTATCCCCCCAGCCTCCTCCCTGCTCAAGTGATAGTTAAAAGTTACCAAACTAGGGATACCTTTCTATAAATGGCTATAAATCTATAAGACATTTTGCCAGCATCAGGATAGTTCATCAATGGTGTGGTTTTGTTTTGTGTTGCTTAAATCAGGGACAAAATTATAGTTTTACAATATACCTTCATCCCTTTGGCACCCAAATTCTCAGCTTATAGATCACTTTTGTGAAGTCGAAGATGACTCCAATCATTTTCCTCTGTGATCCTTAACTTCTTCTATGAGATCTTCTGTTATGCAGCCAACTCTAGAAATAACTCTTCAACATGAGGGAAAGAACAGAAACCCTTGGCCGAGAAACTGAAAAACAATACACTGCATCTGTGAAACTGAAAAACAATACACTGCATCTGTACTACTGAGACTTTAAGCAGTTCAGCATTAGTTGCCCTTGAGATTTGGTGTAGAGAAGCAAGACTCTGTTTTGAAGAGCTTCAGCTTTCGATATGAAGGAGCATAAATAGAAATTGTGTGATTGGTGTGGGTTCCTGGGAGGAATGTAACCTGCAGGCATATGCAACAACTGAAATCAGAGCTGCCTCCTTGAAGCTCCTCCAACGCTTCCAGAAATAAAAAAATGATGGAGTCGAGACTATATATAACTAAAAAGAATACACTGAGATTTGTTGGGTGGGCATTTTAATCATTTCTCTGTTGGGGACACTGTTCCTTCAATTGCTGTATGTTCATTTAGCAATTGGAACATGATACCGGTGGCAAATGCCACCTGCCTTGCTTGCTGTAGAAAACTGGTTGGCTGTACATTAGAATTACCTGGTTGGATTTTAAATATACCAATGTCAGATGGCCTACCCTACACTGGTTAAATCAAAATTTTTGAGGACTTGACATGCAGACCTATGGTTTTAAATGCTTTTCAGGTGATTCTAACAATCAATCCGAGTCAAGCATTGCTGTTGAAGGAAACAACGGCATAAGTAAATAAGGTCTATAGAGAGGGAAAAGACCAAAAGTTAATCAGCTTCCCAGATATCTCAAATTTTCCTCCAGAATGGCCAACCAGAATCATCACAGGTGTTCTCTTTTCTCCGATTTCCTGCTGGTTGGGATGTCAAATGGTGCAGGCACAATGAACACTCAACACAGATCTGTGGAAAAATTGATATGTGGGTGGCTTGATGGTTGTTAAAATGGCCTAAAGACAGCTCGAGCTAAGGCATAGTAAATAGAATGAAGTTGGATAAAGAATGTCTGAATCATCATATGTTAAAAAGACAATTCTATTTTGGTAAAATGTATTATTAAGATTCTGGTAAGTTTAAAGTAAAATTTATCATAGATCAAACCATTTTTTCATATAATTAAAGTGGATATTACACTATCAGTTAAGCTCAATGTCAGTGATAGCTTCCGAACAATAGTGTTTTAGAGTCATGGCATCTACTGTGTACCAAACAGTGTTCTACTAAGGATACGAAAAATAACTATATGAAGACAGTCAAAATTCAGGTGTCTATAACTTTCAGTTGTCTGGAAGTCTAAGCCATTTCTCAGTGACTATAGTTTAGTGAGAGATTGCCAGGTGATGAGATGGCCACTGCACAAAAATGGGAGGCCACTGATTTGATGATCATTGCATATTCATGCAATGCTTCATCCTTGTTACAGTGCAAAGGACTTTGCAAATTTGGTTGTCTCATCATTTCTCCCAGAATTCTCCTGAATAAGGAAGTTTTGAAAATTGTATATACATTCATATGTACCCAAATACGTGATTGGCATGATTCCTCCCCAACCTTTTTAAAATAACTATATCTTGAGGTGTTTTGGATATTGTATCTTTATATCTAGCAATTTTTTATTGTTAAACTATATAGTAAATTTACCAACTAATTTACTTATAGATGACCTGCCCTGCATTACATCTATATCTTCTTGCCAATTCTTCACTTTTTGAAAATACGTTTTGCAGGCTGTAGGTTGTCCAGGGCTGGTACCTCTGGCTCCTTTCTCTGGCTGATGGTCTTGGGCTCTCACCTGTCCAGCGCTAGTGACTATGCATAGGTAGGCTGAGATGATTAGGCTTAAAACAGTTAGGTTTATTTGTGAATTTCCATTGTCTGTTCTAGCCTTTCTTACTCCTCCCAAGGACTAACTGCTGACCCTATCTTTTCTTTTTTCCCCTCAATTAGTCTAAAATGTTTAATCTGGGCCCCAATTTTGGTGATGCTGTAGCTGCATGAACCACTGGGATCCGGTCCCCTGGTGTTGTGTCTCTGGCTGGCCTGGCCTACTGTGAATCAAACTGGAGCAAGGACCAGGGCCGAGAGCCTTCCCTCATTTCCCTGATCCTGGTGGTACCAGGACTGGCAAGTTCCAACTAAGAAAGTGAACAATGAAGGTGGGTGCAAAATATGGGAGAGACACTAGTCAGAAAGTTCTCTTTTTTTCCTCCACTGCAGTTTGTGCTTTGAAAACCAGTCTTGAGAGGCATTCAAATCCTCTGAATTGAAAACTTACATCATTTTACAGGTCCTAGTGGTGGTAGTGGGGGTGGAGGAAAGCAGGAAATTAATATTTTGGATCCGAAAGTTAGGTCCTTGCCTGACCAGGTATCTTTGGGAACCACCTCTTGTCAAAGGAAAGGAACAAATAAAAAGGGAGAAAGTTGGGGTGGGGGAGGGAGAAACAGAAACAGAGAAAGGCCTTTGCTGAGCCAGTGCCTTTGTGCACCGCATTCAAACTGATTTGTACCCTTTGTAGTCTTAATTATTTGTGAGAGTGGGATAACAGGAGTACCCAGCTCACCCATTATTTCCTGCATAAAAAAAGGCACACAGAAGCCGCTGATCATTTTTGAATTAGCAAACATGATACTAAAAAAAAAAAAAAAGCATAAAAAAATTCATTAATACCATCAGGGATTAGGAGGCTGATTAAAGTGTAGCTGTTAGCGTATGCAAATGAGCGATAGGCATTTATCGGGGCCTGTGCAAGCTGTCTTGGAGCTGTAAAGCCCACGTATGTTTTTCAGCTGATTAAAATAGTTTTAAGTTCTGGAGATTTTTTTTTTTTTTTGGTAGGGAATTAAAAATAGAGACCATTGCCTCTACTTTTCCTTTTGGCAAAATTTCTCTAAAGTATATACTCCAACCATTCCACTTGATTACACTCTCTTGTGCAGCCTCTTCTATGAGTAGTGAGGATGCCACATAGAGGGTGAGCTGAGCTCTTTTCCATGGTTTCTTCTCTGGGAGTTTCCCAGAACTTTTGTGGCAAGCCAGATGGGTTCCTTAGTTAGCAATGGACTACTAGGACTCTAGTTTCTTCCCCAGATGAACATCCTCCATCCCAAGCTAAAGGCAATTGAAAAGGCATTTGTTACCCAAGAAGGGGATATCATACATGAGAGGAGACCGGGTTGGCTTACTCCAGAGCCTTAATTATGCAAAGCAAGGAAGTGTAGAGTGAGTTAGAAGGTGAGGGCTGGGAGATTAGGATGGATCTATACTGACACAGATACTTGATGAGAGTAGTTAGTCATGGTTGCCCTTGGCCTTGAAGAAAAGGCATTGTGGAGAAACGGCAGGAGAGAGGAACTTCCCCACTTTAGGTTCAAACTAAATCCTATCTTCAAGACTTTCTATTAGTATGTGGCAGTACCATTTTCATTTATAGGACTAGAGAAGATCATTCCTTGACAAATGGTTTGTGGATAATAATCATAATTATTATTGTTGTTTTAAGCAATTACTATGCAGCAGGCACTGTTATAAACTTTTTTCACATTTAATCTCATTTGATCCCTGTTAAGGATTTTGGAAGTAAGACTATACCTATCCTCATTACGGTGGAAATAAATCCAGAATATGACTCCTCCTTAGCATCTATACTGCTAGCCTGCTGGTTCAAGTCACTACCTTCTCTAATTTGGATCCTGCTGTATTTTTCCTAACTGGCACCTTGCTTCTACTCTCGCTTCTTCCACCTGTCCAGTCTATTCTAAGGACAGCAAGTAGAGGGATGCTTTTATAATTGAGTTATATCATATCATCCCTCTATTCAAAATCCTTAACAGCTCCTTTTTCAGTTGGAGTAAAAACCGAAGTCCTTTAAATGGCCCACACACCTACACAATCTGCCTTATTACTTCCTTGCCTTATTTCCATTCCCTCTCACTTACTATACTCCAGCTTCCCTGGCTTCCTGCAGTTTCCCCCAAAGCTCCAGACACATTCCTATCTTTCTTTAATTTTTCTTTCTTCCATCGCACTTACTTCCCCTAATACAATCTACAAAATACTTGTTCATTATATTTATTGTCTATTGCACCTAGCTAGACTACGAACTCCCTGAGGGAAGGGAATTTTGTCTGTTTTATTCACCAATGTATCCCATGCATCTAGAGTAGGCATTTATTACATGCTCAAATTACTTGTTGATTTAAAGAGCTCCAAAGTAATTTGTAAAAATTCTCGTAAATAATAATAATAAAAAAAATGTATGGTGAAAGCCTCAAGAGGCCAGTAACCATGTCTGTCTCAGTTTTCACCCTGTGTCTAGCACTTAGCCCATGGCAGGCAATAAATAAATATTAGAGTGAATAAATAAATGGGACTAAACTTGGCAACCAATATTTCTGTGCAAAAATATCCATTTTCAACTCTGGTCACATATTTAAAATAAACAACTTAACCAACCATTTATATTTAAAGAATGATTCTTTTGGGGCCTAAATATTTATTTATTAAAAAAATTATTTTTCCATCTGAGAAAACCAGGTCTTTTCTGGGAAGAGTTTTCTTTCTCTATTTTGAGCTGAAATCAGAACCATTTGAGCTCTTTTCAGGTTGGGTAAGTCTCTAAGACTCAGAATAGTAGGAGAGCCAAACCCAGAATAACTTCCAGTCCCATAACTGCCCTGTCACTTCCTATGGAGCTCTGAGCCTCACACAGGCCCTGGTTCTGAGACAGGTGGCCCCCAGGTTTTGCCAGATTCCAAGCCCACATTCCTGTCTTCTCTAGAGCTTTTTCTATGTGATGTTTTGGAGGAAGTGAGCTATGGCTAAGGAGTAAGCTGGCTATTAGGTGGGAATAAACTGAGGTTTGTTGTACCATCTAAGGAAGGAACTGATTTATTAAGCATTAACTCAGTTGCCCAGCAGTAGGTATAGGAGTGAGGAGTGGCAGAGAGAATGGAAAAAATAGTGATTTTAAGACTGCCTGTGGCCTTAAGGAATTTAAAACGTAGTTAGTGTGTTCAGGCTTTGCCAGTTTGGGAGCTGGCCCAAGGAGAGGGAGCCAGTAAAGGTTTAGGAGGTGGCTTTTGAAGGAAGGGGTAGGGTAAAGCTTTCTGTGTGAGGAACTATTGCACAGGGACAGGAATGGGGAGAGAAGAGCAAAAGTTCACTGGAATGGAGACTAAAAATCAAGTTAGAAAGGTAAATGGAATTCATTTTGTGGAGGCCTTGAGTACCATGCTAAGTTTTTCAGGCTTTGCTCGATAGGTAATAGAGAGCTCCTGAGGCAGGGTCAAGAGTGAAGTGAAGAAAGGAAGGCATATGTCACAGGTGCAGAATTTAAGGGGATGCTGGAAAACTTAGTTATCAAGATAAATAATACGTCATGCGATATTTTTAAAAAATCAAGTTGACAAACTATAGCCAGCCTTTTTGTTAATAGAGTTTTACCTGAAGGGTTTGAGTTGCAGAATGACATGATGAAACGCCCATTTTGGAAGATTGATGTGGCAGAGGAGAGCTCATCTGGGAAGCCTCATTTGACACCAGATCCTGCCTCTGCCTCAGTGGAAGAGAATGGAAGTGAGAGAACCCAGGGCAGGGGTAGCAAGTAGTCTAGAAAATACCCCTCCTCCTGCTCCCACCCAATCTTGCTATTTTTTTCCTATCATTCTGGCTTCCTCATTCTGCTGTCTGCTATTTTCAGGAACACTGAGAATATGAGAATTGAGGGGAAGAGACAGGTATGTCAACAATTACCCAAGTCAGGACAATATAAGGGCTGGACAAGAACTACCAAATGGTGTTGAGGTGTTGACTGATTTCAGCTGGAGTGGTTCTGGAATATGGTGGCATCTAAAATGGGCTTTGCAGTGTGATCTGTTGACCAAGCATAAATAGTGGGAAGGCTAACTTGAATTCAAATCCCAGCTCTACTATTTTTTAATTATGTTACCTTGGGCAGGTCATTTGACTTTTCCAAACCTCACGTTCCATATCTGTAAAACAGTTGTCATGAGGTTTACTTGAAATATTATATGTAAAACCCTAGTTGAGGATTGTTATTATTGATAATATTTCATGGTGCTGGCATAGCATACATAGTTCTTTTATCAAAAGATAGTTCCATGAAGATAACGTTAGAAACTCTAATTTTTCTGGAATGAAGTGTAGCCATTATCAAACATCAGAAAGCACTGAGTAAAAGCGAGAGTGACTTCTAACATTAGACTTCCCAATTTGACTAAATTAACAACTTATGTAATTAATCAATCATTACATGCTTATTGGATACCTGTTATTTGTAAACTAGGCATCGTGGGTGACCCGAGAAATACAAGACATGGTCTCTTTTCTAATGAGTCTAGAATTTGGTAGATAAGACTGAGATAAGACACATCCATTGCTTTGCAGCTTGATATCCATTCATCCTTCTCCTACTAACAGTATCTGGATTTTTATGTGGGAAACCATCCTGTCCTCCTGTCTAAGACAGTTCGTATGGTGTTGGCACCAATCCCATTCCAAGTTCTGGATGAGCCTATGGCTCAACCTTGGCCAATCAGAGCATCGCCTTTTTCTGGCCATTGTGATTGGTTTAAGAATGGACACATGACCCAATCCGAACCAATGAGACTCAATGAGACAATGAGACTTTTGTTGAGCCTGCTGTTTTTTCTGTTTGACTTCAACCCAAAAGGAGGTAAGGCTAAAGCTGTGCTAAACATCTTGCTACTATAGAGAAAAGCCATTCTAAAAATGGAATCAGTTATAGAGCCAAGAAAGGGTAAGAGAGAAAGATATCCTATATTTAAACTCAGATTTTTTTACTTATTAGGTCAGTAAATTACCTTCTTGCTTAAGGCAATTTGAGTTGAGTCCTCTCTTCTCTGTGACTGAATCAGAATTCTGATTCACTTAATATTAATTTATGAAAGGGCAGATCACCAAAAAACAAACTATACTCTCTGCCTCTAAGAACAAAACTCTGATAAATAACACACAGAAATCTGTCATGGTTGGCTAATGAGCAGTGTGGATACAATAATGATTGTCAACAGACAAAGGGAGAGGTCCCTACTCCAGGAATTTATGGCTGCAGGAGGCTGCTCCTCTCACTATATCTTCTTCTGCAGCTGCCAATGACCCTTGTATTTGGCATGATATTTCCCACACAACTTTGAGAGCTGAGGTTGATCAAATAAGGCTAATGCTTGTATTTCCCACATAACTTTGGGAGCTGAGGTTGGTCAAATAAGGCTAATGCTAGCTCTCAGATGCCCTTCCTTTAAAATGAGAGGGACATTGATCCAGACTATTTGGAGTAATGGACCATCCAAACATAATTTAGTGTTGGCTTAATATGCAGTCTTATGAAGTGGTGAAACTTTGCAGTCATTGGTAAACTACACAGGAAGAGCCAAAGACCTTACAAAATAAATACATACTTCATTTATTTGACTTGCTCCTAGTGAGCGAACTTCTGGTTCAATTCAGCACAAATATCTAAATTATTCATACTGAGGATAAAATATAGCCATTGGCTTATTAAAAACTTAAAATTTACAAGATAGCAATACATCACCTTGAGAAACTTTATGAGGTACCACCAGTATCTCATCTTTATTTTAAGATTTCTCACACAAGTTTGTGTTGTTTTCTCCCTTTTTTCAAATCAAATATCACAGTGGTGTTGAGTTTAATTACAAATCCTTCTTTCCTGTTTACATGCCTGAATGCTATCTGTTAGGTACAATTTATAAAAATCAACACCAGACAAATACTTTTCTCTACCGTTATTCTTGTAGACCATATCTTGTTAGTGTCACTAATTGGGTATGTTGGGCTAGGATGGCCAAATCTCTTGTTCATGTTCTTGTCTCCTTTTAGAGATCGTCTCTGCATTATACAAATTGCATATCTTTTTAGCAAGGATATAGTAGGTGAGGGAATAAAATTATTGGCTCAGGGAAAGAAATAGATGAGAAATACCTTTTCTGACAAATAGGGTTTATTGTCACCAGTCAACATGTTGGTACAACTGAGTCTAGCATCAGTCCAGAGCATACTCCCTGAAAAGTAAGTGAATTTTTGTTTATGATAAACTTATTGTCTTTTTGTCAGTACTCACTCACCTATAGCAGGAGAATTTGTACTTGATTTTGGTCTTAAATTTTTTGGAAAAATTATAGTGTATATTTCATCAAGATATTTGACATCAATTCCCTGCCTTGTGTCAATAATTTCATTCCTGCACCTGTATACACTGGCTAAAAAGATGTGTAATTTGTGTAAATGTTCTCTAAAAGAAAACAAATAAGAGTTTGACCAAGAGATTTGACTGTTCTGATCCAGCACAACTAATGAAGCCTGCTTTGTTTGAGGTAAAGGCTGAGGCTCCCACATTCACCAGCCATGACAAATCGGAATGAGAGAACCTGTTCTTTGAGTCCAATTCTGTGGCATATATTAAGACCTAGTCATAAACCAGCACTGGTTTCTGCTCCTGATGACACCATTATCATTTTTAAACTTATCATTTATTCATTAAAGCAATCCCAGAGCTTATGGGGTTGTTGACAGAACATAAATATAAACATAAAAGTAAATCATATAATCAAAGTCCTCCAGCACTGCCTGGGACTTCAAGGTCAACTGGTCCAATCCCCTGTTGAAGTGTTGTAGTCATCAGATTTCTTACTCTGTCCCATGTCTTTATTCCTAAAATCTCCTGTAAGATGAAAGACATCCATAAGAAGCTCACTAGGTCTTATTCTTTCATCTGGCCCAAGAGATAATGTGACTTCTCTGTTTCAGGCTGTGGGGCATATTGCTCTAGGGACCTCACACCCCCTGGCCTTTTTAGGTCCAGGCTGAATATGATGAGTTCTCCTCAGTTCTCCTCCCAGGTTGAGTTTTCTGGTTCTCTGGTCATTGACATCACCTGGCTGGGCACCTTTTCCAAAACTTGTATGCTTCTCTTCTCTTTTGTACTGGACAAAATGACAGTGAATAACTATTAAATAGCAAGATGAAAATTCTTTTACACTTACACATCTCAATGCAAATACATATACACGCTCTCCTTCAAGTTACATGACTTTGCACAAATAACAACTTCTCTGGGCTTCGATTATTTTCTATAAAATCATGGGTTGGACAAAATGATATCTCTGAATTTTTAATAGATATCTGTCTTAAGCATATCTGTCTTGATGGATGAAGATCTAGTACTTACACTCTCAAAATGAATATAAAAAGCAATTGTACTTATAAATTCCCTGACAAATTAAAACATTGAGTAGAATAAAAGAAAATTAAAAGTTTGTTATAAATCTCTTTCCTGAACCAATTTGCCTACGTAGGTTATGAACCTGGTTTCTACTCTTTTAAGAAAACTTACTTGTAGGCCTTGGATATACTTTATTGATAAAACAAAAGCTCTTGATGAGCTGAATAGCATGTCAAGAGAAGATCTAGTTTAAGTACATTAGAACAAGAAGCTTGATTTTACTTACTGCTACCAAAGTTATCTTTGATTCAATTTATTTCTCTTTGCTCCTGTTTATCAGGGATCCCATGCTACATTACTACAAAAGCTTATAAATCAAATGAGGAACTAAATTTGAATTCTACCACAAGTATAGTATAGAAAGTTCTGCAGGTCACAGTTTTATGTGTGCATGTAGATGCTCTGGACTAGATTACATCCTCTTGAGAGAAGCAGTTAAGGCTAGCTTTTTGCTTTTTACCCTAGACCACAGTAGGATTCAGTAAGGCTTGGTGAGTGGTTGACAGTATGCCAGAAACCCATGGGCTGGGTCAAGGCATTCACCCTTTTCTCAATATCAGCCTTAAAAACGACTGACCAACCAAC
The DNA here is from genome assembly GCA_028627145.1 of Eidolon dupreanum. NCBI lineage: Eukaryota > Metazoa > Chordata > Mammalia > Chiroptera > Pteropodidae > Eidolon > Eidolon dupreanum. The sequence continues at coordinate 122,695,611 of CM053507.1, read as the reverse complement.
CAACCAACCAACCAACCAGGTTTCTAACTAACTAATAAAGAACTTATATTTAATTTAATTTTTGTATTTTCCCCTTTTTGCTACTAGCAATCATGGTGAACAAATTTAACATTCTACTGATGTTTGGAGGGAAAACAATAGGAAACAAGGATGGACAACTTCTGGAGTGCCATGTATGAAATATAAATGCCTGAGTAGCCTTTGTTCTCCATCAAATTCTAAGATGCAGTTTTCTAGCTATTTATATTTTATGACTATAAAAAAGGAATAATGCTTCAGGTGAAAAATGAGTGATGAGGCTATGAAAGATGCTTACAACATTATTTTCATTGTTCAAAAAACCCAAATCAGCCTAAGCTAAAATGTCTTGCTGATGTCCCTAAAATATTCCATTTTTGGACAGAACCATTAACTATTTTTAAAAAGCCAATAATCAATAAGTCTTAATTTGTTGCACTGACATTTGTGCAGGTTTCATCTAGATGAAATTAATTAGAAAGAAAATGGTTTCTCAGCGATTGGTGAGAGGAAGGGAGTTCGTGGCAAGATAAGTTTGACCCTGTGTCGTGGAAACATTTTAATGAGGTTAGGCTTCAGCATATTTGGATCTTGCTGTTTGGTGAGTGTGCACTGACATTTCTAATGGGCTATCAGAGGTTTCCAAAATGGGCCAATGACTTTGAAGGCATTTTGTGGGTCACTGGAGTTCTAGGTGGACATAATAATAAGACTGAATAAAATGTATATAATATGTGAAATAACATCTGGGAGAAAGAAGTGTGAAGAACACAGTATCCCCTCCCTCCACATTCCTCAACTGAGATACTTTAATTCCTTAACACTGTTAATTGATCCCACTTTTCTGTCACTGAAGAATACCATTTCTCTCAGAGGGGTCCTCTGTACAGCCCTGCCCATGCTATCCACCAGGGATTAACTGGTTCTAAGAAGAGTGGGGAGGGAATATTCATCTCAGAGCTCTCAGGGGATAGTATGTGCTTTAATTGCTTTAGGACTCCTTCGTGTCAATGAGACTAATGGAATTGGACAAGGAAAATACTAGCAAGACTTGATCAAATACATTGGATTTCCCTCTCAGCACGTAATTAAGTTAAGAGGAGTTATTCAGAAAAACTAAAAGTTCAAGCTCATCATTAACCTAAGTCTCCAAGGGAGACCATAAGGGCCTGGACACCAAGGTTTTATGCACTGAGGTTTCATGTCACTTGGAAGAAATACTGAGCAGCCTGGCAGATCAGTTCTGCTCAGGCCCAGGGTGTGCAGAGGCACAGAGAAGGCTGAAAATAGGGAGATCCCTGATAATGTGCTATCGTTTTGTCTTTTTCAACATGGGACCTCTTTCTCCTCCTTTTGCAACCTCATTTCTCTCTTGGATAGACTCAGAGGGAAACTTTCTGTTGGGTAAGAGCTCTCAGAGTTTAGAAGAAAATAGTAGCCAATTGGATAAGAAGGAGACAAGAAGAGTTAAAAAAAAAAGGGGTCATGGCTCCAAGCACAGTTTTTCATGAAAGTATCTAAGACTTATGTAGATAGAGCCTTAGAACATGAGGACAGCAAAGAAATGACTATGGGCCTCATCAAGGTTTAGAGTGATCAACATTACTGTTTAGAAAGATAACAATAATGAGAGCCAACATTTATTTTGCAATCACTGTGTACCAGCTACTGTGCTAAGCACCCCTGGAAGACACTTTATAGAAAAAAAACTGAGGCACAGAGAGTTTAAGGAACATAGTTGGCAAATAGATAAAGCAAATCTGAGTACATTTTGATTGCCAATTACATCTGTGACTAGTCCAAGTTGGCCTCATTGTTAGAGAACATTTTGCTATGGTAGAATATTAAAGGGATGAATGATGGCTTTGTATAGGGGATGGTTGATAAGACTGAAAAAGCAGAAAGAAAATGTCCATAAAGATGAAGGGAAATCAACATTAATGATGGTGACACATGACACAGTAAAGAAAGGAGAAATTCTGCATCATTAGATTTACATAAGTGTGAGATTCTTCCCCAAGAGAGTGAATCTGGCCCCTCTAATAAGATCCCCCACCCCGAGACACATGGAACACCAGACAGGCATTGATGTGACAGCAATCCAGATACTAACCTAGGAAAGAGTTGTGTCTAGCAGGTTGGGAGGAGAGGTAAGGACAGTGACATGTGCAACTGAATATAGTTCAATTGGAGATGGGCTATCTTCTGGGACCATAACTCAGAACGTGATAGAATAGCCTATAAGACTCTCAAAACACATGCTGCCTCCCAATTCTGCTGATTTGCATGCAATCATTCAAAAATATTAATTTAACTCTCACTGTGTCAGTCACTGGGAAGACAAAAGTAAGTAAGGTAGCAACATTGCCATTAAGGTTGAAAAGACATAACCAAAAATTGCAGTAGAAGGAAACCTGTGATTGGTGCTGAAATGAAGGTATAAAAATGTCAAAGTTCAGACCCAGAGAAGGAAGAGGTCAGGTCCATGTGGAGTGGTGTTTGAAGTCCCTCAGAACGTGTAGTATTTATGAATGAATGGAAGCACCAGGTAGTAGCAGAGAAGAGAGGATATTTTGAACAGAAAGTAGGAGAAATAGAGTCCTTTAAATGATTCGCAATTCCGGATAAGAAGTTGAAAGTCTTGGGAATAGAATGGGAATTTTCTTCTTCCCTGTTGGTCTTTTTAAAGAAGTGGACTGTGGTCAGTGAAGTGTATATTATGGATGATATTAAAGAGAAGGATTTGTTTTCCCAGTCCACTTAAGAGCTGACTGATAATGACCAAGGACTCATTCTAAAACTACGTTTGATTAAAGACCGACATGCTTGTTATAGAGCCTTTCAATCTGAAGTGGAAAGACAAACACCTAGACAAGCTTGGAAATCTGGACACTTGGAATGACCATGTGTATGATCCATGAAAAAAGTTAAATGGAAGGAGTATATGATGGAGAATTAGATGTAGGGTTTTAACTTAAGTTTTGCAATGAATTAGTTATGTGACCTTGAATAATTAATTTCCCCTCTGTGGATCTCAGTTTCACTTCACTGTCTGTAAAATGATGTGTTTGGATTAGCTGGCCACTAAATTTCTTTGCTGTGACACATTCTAATTTTCTTTTATTCTAATTCACTGGGAAACAAAGCAGGAATAACATAGTCTTCCTAGGGTGTGGGCAAGAGGGCAAGCACACAAGAACATGACAATAGCACTTGGAGTCTGGCACTATGTTTAATACATTATTTAATAAATTTATAATGGAATTAATGAACTGCTTCAACTGGTAATGAACCTCTTGTCCTTAGAAGTATTTGAGCAGAGACTGGATTACTCCTGAGGAAAAGAGTTGAAGAGGGACTTTGGCATTGAGAGGAAGCCTCTGCTGACCTGCGTGGCTTTTCTGGAGAGTTTCTCTCTTGTATTTCAAATTAGAACAATATAAACATTACCGTTGGAATTTTAAAACATTTTTATCTCTTTTTCTGTCTCCATCATTGAGTTCCCCCTTTCTTTCTTTCACCATCATTTTCTTAGTTGCAAACTTCTCAGGACTTTACAAGTCTTTTCAGCCTGTGATACTAAGAATGTTTCCTCATGCTCTCTTGGAACCAGTGGGGTGTTGAGCTGTCCCAGGGAAAACAAGACAACAGGCATAGCTTAGGGAGGAGCTAGTTGTTTCAGAAATTACTTCAGGACACCCAAGTGTGCTTCTCTTAGCTGAGAGATGTGAAGAGTCCCAGAAGTGGTAGGGTGGTATGTGAAGGCCACCTGCACCAGATTTCTTAAGAGGTTGCTTCTACCACATTTCCTAGCTTATCAACACATTCTACATTTAGGTTGCCTTTAATTCCAACAGGTCGTTTTGGAATTTGTGCCTCTACATAGTTCACAGATAGAATAGCTTCCATACACCAGTGTGGGGCTGTTGCATTATTCCACTGGTTTTTTTTTCTTCCCTGGGCTTGCCTGGGTAATGTTCTTTCCTTACAAATTTCATCTCACTGCACTGTGCATTGAAACGATGCAGTTATGGAGCGCACAGGGAAAAAAATTATAATGCCATTAAAAGTTATCATAAATTTCAGATCAGCATCACTTCTAATCCGATACACAATTTTACTGCCTCTATAAAGTAGGTGATTTGCAGTGGTCTGAGGCGTCTCCTGGAGCGTTTTACTTCTTTTTAAATTAAACACACCAACTTTGTGCTGAATTCAGAGTGTGGACATAAAAAAAGGGGTAAAAAGGAGAGGGAAGGGACATCAGATGGGAATTGCAATTGAATCTTTATATATGCCATCTTGGCACTGTGGTACTAAATATAGTGCCAGGTAAATAGATGTGCTGAAATATTCAGAATAAAAAACAAATGTTTCAATAGCAGAAGTAGTGAGCTCTGAGAGTGATTCCACAGTGGGTGTGCTTAAAATAATAAAATACTGTTGTTTAAGATTACTCAATCTTAGAAAACTCTGTGTTGTAAAAAAAATATATAGGGCTGGCATATATGTAAGGGGCTATGTATGTTGGATGTATATATGTATATAAAAACTCCTAGGAGATTAAATAGACTACAAGAGGCTTAATTTTACTGGTTGGAAAGTTACACTGATTATTTCTTAGAGGTATGTTAACTCTTTCTGGAAGCTTAGGACAACAGAAGTTGTCATTTACTAAATGGCTACTGAGTATTCTGAAATGTAATCTCCCCAGCAAAGGCTGATCCATTAGCCCATGTGCAGATGTATATACTTATGTACATAGAGACAGATGGTATACACCCAAGGGCTAGTATAAAAGAGGACACCATTCACAAGGTTTCTAGTTGAAAGAACATAATTGAATTGTGACATTGCTTCTTTCCACACCCTATATATAGTTGGTCATTCTTAGCTACAAAAAACCAAAATGTTGAGTAAGGGTCTACTTCATGCAATACTCTGAGGTACATACTGAAGACACAAAGAAAAAAATCTCCATAAGTCTTCCTTCAAAAAGTTCACAGTCTAGAGGGAGCACTTTATAGGAAGTAGACTCATGATTACAGTCAATCATGTTCAATGCAATCCACAGAGGAAAGGGAGCCATGTGTCTATCATGATGAAAAGGAATACAGTATCTTACATCTCCTTCAAATTGAGTCGAATTCTCCAGTCTAAATATTTTCAGCAATATTAATGTATTGGTCAATAAATAATATATGAGATAAAATATATATTAGACTGCTACTGTATGTTATTCATTTCCATGTCCCTAGAGCTTAGCACAGTGCCTGGAACAATCAGAAATGAACCAAATATATTTTGAATTAATGAAGCTGGTGATAGAAAGATGAATGATAACACCCAGCATGCAACACACTACATTTGAAATGTATTCTTAAGTTACATCATTTAATCTTTTATAATGAAGTAGGTATTATTTCAACTTAATGAGGAAACAGACTCTGATGGTAAGTGATTTCCCCCTAAGTATGTATCAGGCTGGACCAAATCCAGATCTTCTTGTTGCAAGTCCTGCCCTTGTTCTATACCAGCTGGGTTGTGTATGATACACGTGCACAGACCTTGGTGTGAATGAATCATGTACTGAGCCCCTGAGGGGGTTATGACAACATGTTGTGTTGTCATGGCTGGCTTCCAGCCTCTAGAGCAGAACCAAAGGACCTGGACACAGTTGTCTGTGGATTGTGGTGAATAATAATTGCTGCTGTGATGTCCTATGGATTGACTGTAATAGATCAGATGAGCAGAAATTTTGATCATGATGATACAAGACAGACTCAGGTAATAATGCATAACATTTATGGGGCACTTCATACCTGTGAGCATGTTATAATCTCTTTTAGTCCTCACCACAACTGTACATAGCAGGTACTATTATCATCATCATCCCTACTTTATAGATGAAGAAATAGCGAGATTAAGAAATTTGCCCAAGTTTACATAGGTGAACATATTAGAGTCAGAATTCTTATCCAGGCTAACTTGAGAGCTCATTGCCTGAAGATAACAAGACATCATTTATTAATCTAGCTTGTGTCAGTGGAGATGGGTATCCTCAATGTTACTGGGGATAGGGTGCTATGCTAAGAGATAGATGATGGAGGTGAGACATGACCTAACATAAGGAGTGATTGCTCTGTTGTGTGGGAATGAATAAATGAATGAATGAAGTTGTTTCTAGGTATATATTATCATAAGAGAATGATGTATTGCTGAACTCATGAAAGATGGTCATACACGTTTGCATAATATTCTGAATTTTGAAGAGATTATATTTATATAGCATTGTTGGCAAAGTTGAAGCTCTTGATGTGAAATACAATCCATTGTGAACTATAAATATCTATTAACTAGCTAATCAATGCATTTAATAAGTTAATTATTGAATATTCATCAAGTGCCTACTAATGTGCTACATACTCTGGTAGGTGTTCATTTATCATAGTACTATTGTCTTTAATTAAGTCAGACCATCTTATGTATAACATACAGATGTTGAGCCTTTAAATGACAATAAATACCAAGGAATTGATGATTGCTCTTTACTCCCATGAACATGGGCTGATATTTAGTTTTGACCTGTAGCTAAGATTGTGTTTAAACATACACTGGAACTGGTTGAATTTGGGACAGATGTGAAGTCTTTCATCTTGCCTAGTTTTGAGGGACTTCCTGAAGGGAATGCAGCTTTGATGACAGAGTTTAGCTGGCCTTAGGGGAAGAAGAGCAGTTTCAGCTGTGGTACTGTGTCCTGTGTCTGGCAGCTCCTTAAGTTCTTGAGGCATGCACATTTGCCACCTTACTGAATAAGGCTGGGACTCATGACACCCTGAAGTCAGAAGCTTAAATAAAAGTGCTATTGACAGTGATGAAAATAAAGCCAAGAAAAGAATATATCATTAATTAATGAATTTATTAATTGAACAGTAATTCATTTTACTTTGTAATGATTACTTTAAAATAGTTTTAAATAGCTTTCAGATACTTTGGTGAGATGATCCAACTGGGCTTAGGAAATATGAGTAGAGTTTTTTAAATGACATTTTAGCATCCAATTCAAATTAATGAAACTTCAGTTAGCAACAGATATTAACATTGCTTCATAGTGGAGATCAGAAATTTTATTATATAAGAAATCCTCTATAATAGATTAGATCAGCTAGGAAGGAGTTTGGTTGCAAGTAATAGAAAATCTGACTTACAGTGATTTCAATAAATGGGATTTTAAAAATATATTTGCATTTAATATAAAAAATGCCTCAGACGTCTGGAGATAGGTGGCTGAAGGTTTTGGTTTAGTGTTTCAGTGGAGTCAGGCCTGGTATTTGTATTTCAATTTAGCTCTCTTATGGTTGCAGAATGTCTTCACTGAGTCAGAACCTATGTCCCATTCAGCAATGGGAAAAGAGAGGATGAAGCCAACCACACTGTCTACTTTTATGTAAAAAAGTAAAAATTTTCTGAGAAATCTCGGTAGACTTCAGCTTCATCTCATTGTCCAAAGCTGTGTCACATGGCCACTTGAAGCTGCACAGAATGCTGGGAAAATAAGCATTCACATATTCTAACCTCGATGTAGAGTCAAGAGAGGAGAGGTTGGGAATAGGTGTTGAGTCAATTAGGCCTCATAGATATACTCACAAATCTTATTCCTAAAGGAGTTAATCTATATAATTAACATATTGCCTCTAAAATATATTATGAAACATTTTAAATGCATCCAAAAATAGAGACAATGATATAATAAACCCCATGAACCTATCATCTATCTTCACTCAATATTAACTCATGGCTAATATTGTTCCATATATATTCCTACCATTTAAATATCTCTGGATTTTTTTAAAGCAAATCTGGTATATATCGTTTTATTCATAAATATTTCAGTATATGTTTCCAACAGTTAAAAACTATTTAAAAAGAAAACAACTATATTTTCACTATCCTAAAATTAATGCAAATTCTTTAATGTTATCAAATATTTAGTTTATATTTACAGTTTTTAATTATATTGCCTTTTTTATAGTTTGTTAGAATCAAGATATAATTTCCCTTTTCTCTATAGAACTAGCTATTAATTATTTTGTTCATGATTTTAGAACACTTTTAAATTAGTATATTTAATAGTGGTGTTTTGTTTTTTTCATTATAGACAAATGCCTATACACTCAAGTATTTTGAAGTACTTGTAAAAGTCAAAATTTTATTGTGGCAGCCAAAGTTTGACAACCTGTACAAAAGAATCACACTCTACAGTGTCCACTGGATTTTGAGTATTGCTTCCTAAAGTCTAGCTTGAAAGTTTAGAGATTGGAAAAGGTATATTCTTTTGTAGTAGCTCTGTGCATGAAAAAGTCTTGGACTATAACCCGTATCAGGTTTGGGGATAACTTGCAGCATGTGTTGAGGCTGGTAGCAAAGATGCAATGCCCTTTCTTAGAGTCTGCTCAGGCTTACCAGTTTATCCAAATCAACAGTTAGGGAAAGCCTTTCTAAATAATGACTTGAAGTCATTATTTAGAAGGCATATGTGAAGAGACTGATAAAGTTGAATACATAAAAATAAAATACTTGTATGTAAAAAGAAAGAAAGAAAACCTCAAAACAAACAAATTTAAAGATAAATGACAAATTAGGGAAACATGCAACTCATATCACAGACAAAGGGTAGTCATCGGGGAAGAGGTGATGGTGTTTGAATTGTGCTAGTATGGTGGGGACAGATAGAAGCGACTTGACTTGGGGTATATAGTGGAAGTGGAGTCAACAAGACTTGCTAATGGATTGAAGTTAGGACATGAAGGAGAGAGAAAATACAGGAAGAATTGTTGGATAATTTTTGGAAAACAGGCAACTCTCCAAATACAGGGGAAAAATATGTAAGAAGTAGTGGATTAACTGTTCTCTAATAAATGCCAGGAACATAAAACTTCAGTGAGTATACTGAAATACTTAGCCATAGGTGATGGCCTTGCCATTCCAGGTCATGGAGGAAGGTTTCTAACAAACAGGCAAGGTCAGATATTTGCTGTGTAAGAAGTTCTGGAGTTCGGATGCCTGTATGAGAGTTCTGACATTTACTATCTAAATGATCCTGGGCTAACCTGCCAACTCAACCTCTCTGGGCCTCTATTTTTTCATAGATATAATGGGCCTAATAATACCTTGATCATAAACTTGTTCTAGAATATACATATAAACTTTTGTTATGCTTCCTAATAGTGTAAAATTTATCTGGTAATCTATTTCAGGTCACAACTTGGTTAAAATAAATGAATACTTAATTTATAGGATTAGGATTCTATGCCTCAAAATTACTGAATGAAAAGGTTTTTTTCTTTATCTTTCAGAAAAGAAGGACTGCTTAGAACAGCCACTTGTAAGGGAACTTGCATAATGATATGTTTAATTCTTTAATTACAATTTTGATTATCTCAGTGTCAGTGTTTTGTTAACTGGGAAGACTAAGAAACCACCACCCAGTGGGAAATAACAGACCTCTCTCTTTTTAGAAATAGATTTATTGAGGTTTACCTTACATATGATGAACTGCACATATTTTAAGTTTATAATTTGATAAGTGAGATATATGCATACACCCAATGAAACCATCGTCACAATCAAAATGACAAATACAAGTTTCTTTCCACTTCTTTTAATTCCTCTATCTCACCCACTCCATCTCCAGTAAACCTATGACCTTCTTTCTGTTCCTAAAGATTAGTTGTATTATCTAGAATTTTATGTAAATGTAATCATATTATATTTACTTTTAGTATCTTGCTTCTTTTACTTAGTATGATTATTTTGTGATTCATTCATTTGCTAGTTAATTTCATTTTATTGCTCAGTAGTATTTCATTGTATGGATATATCAGAATGTGTTTATCCATTCATTTGCCAATGGACATTTGGGTAGTTTCTAGTTTTTAACTATTACCAATAAAGCTACTGTGAACATTTATACACAGTCTTTGAAGAAACATGCTCTTTGTTTCTTTATGTAGATTTATATTAACATCTGGTATCATTTTCCTTTTGTGTAAAGAAACTCTTTTAACTTTATTTTGGTAATGCAAGTCTATTGTTGATAAATTCTTGCAGCTTTTTTTCCTCAAAAAATCAATTTCCCCCCTTTTTTTCTTTTTCAAATCCACTTCCTTTTGAAAAAGTTTTAGGTTAATTTTTTTTTCTTTAGTACCTTAAAATTAATCCACTATCTTCTTGCTTGTATTATTTCTGATAGAAATCTAATGTCATCCTTATCTTTATTCTGTACATGTCTTTTTCCCTCTGGCTGTTTTTATGACTTCCCTTTATTACTGATTTTTACCAATTTAGTAATGAGGTGACTTGGTATAGATTTCTTCATGTTTCTTGTGCTTGGATTCATTGAGCTTTTGGAGCTGTGGGATTATAATTTTGATCAAATCTGAAAAATTTTCAACCAATGTACATTTAAACATTTATTTTTCTCCCACCTCCACTTTTAGGGATCCCAATTACATGTATAAATAAGCTCTTAAATTTGTCCTTCAGCTGATACCTTGCTTTATTTTTACTATTATTATTATTTTTTATATATATTTAATTTAGGATAGTTTCTATTGCTATATGTATTTAATTTTACTAACTTTTTTTTCTGCAATGTCTAATCTGATGTTAATACCTTTGCGTGTGTGAGTGAGTGTGTGATCTCAGACATTGATATTAAAGGTTGAATTTAGGCCTTTAAAAAGAATTCTTCCATGTCTCTACTCAAGTTTTGGAACATATGGAATACAATTACTATACCTGTTTTAATGTATTTGACTGATAATTCTAATATCTATGACTAATTTGAGTTGATTGACATTTCTCCTCATCTGGGCTGTTATTTCCTGCTTTTTTACATGCATAGTAATTATGATCTGATAATAGACATCATGTATGTTTCCTTATTGGGTGCTGAATACATTCTTAAATTTTGTTCTGGCATTCAGTTAAGTTATAGTGTGATCCTTTTGGGTTTTTAAAATTTGTTAGGTGGGACCAGAGCAATTGGTCATATTTTGGGTTGTATTTCTGAACTCTTTATTTTGTTCTATTGATCTCTATGTCTATCCCTTTGCCGATTTATATTGTCTCAACTTCTGTACCTTTGTAGCAAACCTAAAAATTGGCTAGTATGAGTTCTTTAACTTTATTATTCTTTTAAAAATTGCTTTAGCTCTGCTGATTCCTTTGCCTTTCTAAATACATTTTATAAACAGCTTGTCCATATCTATAAACACTACTACTAGGAATTTGACTGGTATGGTGTTAAATCTATAGATCAATCTGGGAAAGTTTTGATATCTTTGTTATTTGAATCTTCTAATCTATTAATATGGTATGTCTCTCCATTTATTTTGGTCTTGATTCCTTTATTAGCACTGTACTCTTTTTCTTCTTCTGAGATTCAGATGACATGGATATTAGACTTTTTGTTATTGTTCCACAGGTCCTGAAGTTCTTTTCATTTTTTTCAACACATTTTCTCTTTGCTTTTCTGATTGGGTAATTTCTATTGAACTATCTTCATGTTTAATGATTATTTTTTCTGTCATTTCCATTTTACTATTGAGCCTATCATTTGAGTTTTACATTTCAGTTACATTATTGTTAAATTCTAAAATTTCCATTGGCTCTTCCTGATGTCTTATGTTTCTTTGCTGAGACTTCTTATTTTTATTTGTTTTAAGAGTGTTTTTTGAAGCATTTTAAAAAAATAGCTGCTTTAAAGACTTTGTCAGATAATTCTAACATTTGTGTCATTTTGATGTTGGTGTAGTTGATTGTCTTTTCTCATGTAAGCTAATATTTTCCTTGTTTGTCATATGCTAAATAATTTTACATTGCATCTTGGATATTTTGAATATTGTGAGACTCTGGGTTTTGTTAAATTCTAAGGAGAATGTTGATATTTTTGTTTTAGTAGAAAATCAACCTGGTTAGATACTGGCTTCTAGTTTCAATATGCCTTCGTGGGCTCTGTTTCCAATATCTATTAAATTTTCAGAGCCTTAGCTATTTGGTAATGGCCCATGTGTGTGCCACCCAGTGGCCAGTATGAAAGTTGGGTGATGGTTTATCTGTCGAGTTCTCAAATTATTTGTTATGCTGTTTAGGATTAGATTCAAACATAATCAGGGGTGAGTTCAGCAGTTTGTAAACAACTTCATGGATTTGCTTTCCCAAGATCCTCGCTCTTTGCCAAATCTCTGGTACTTTTTTGTTTTCTGGGCCTCCCTTCTTTAGTCTTTCATCCAGAAAGCTGTTGCTTTAGTTACCCTGCCTGCTTCCTGCCTCTGCTACTGCTCCTTTGTTCAAATCAAATGACAGAGGTGTGAGGGAGGGAGGGAAGGAGGGAGGGAGAGAGAGAGAGAGAGAGAGAGAGAGAGAGAGAGAGAGAGAGAGATGGAGAGAGATGGAGAGAGAGATGGAGTGTTTGCCTCATAGTTTTGAGAGCACAACTTCATTGGTAGAAGAAACCTTCCTTCCGAATTTTGATTCTGAGGACTTCTGTTGCTGCTACACCATGTAGTCTGTTCAGATTTTAAAGCTGCATTCAGTGGGAGAGGAAGCTAGAGTGTGCTCACTTAATCTTACTCCAAATCAGAAACTTTAACCCTATTTTTATATGATTTGGTCCTATAATTTCTTAAACACCTATAATTCTAATGTTGTTTATCCCATCTCTGGCTTCAAAGCAATAGCTTTTTTCTCCTTTTTTTTTCTTTTTTGTCTGTTTCTTCTACAGTCTAAGAGAGCTTCTGAAGTTTTATTTCTACGTGAAAGATTTTACGTATTAAAAATAATTCTACTTTATTGTGTCAAAGGAGATTTATTGCTGTTAATTAATTTTTGGTTTCTTTTCAATAAATCTTCACCTTACCTATCTCCCTTTTGATCTCTTCCTGATTCACCGGTACCTCATGGGTTTCTAGTCTTGTTCTAAAGAGGTCCAATCTTCTTGTATCCAATTATGAATGCTGAACAATTTTCTAGGAATGTATTCTAGGTCTTACAGGAAATTATTTTCACAGTCTTCTTGCTTTGGATTTTCAGGATGCTCCTTTTGTGTTTTCTTTCTTTCTTTCTTTCTTTCTTTCTTTCTTTCTTTCTTTCTTTCTTTCTTTCTTTCTTTCTTTCTTCTTTCTTTCTTTCTTTCTTTCTTTCTTTCTTTCTTTCTTTCTTTCTTTCATTAATTTTCTCCCTTAAATAATGGGAGATTGTTTAAAATCTAGTTTTGCCAATAGATACAATACATAAATTCCAAAAGGCCTTTCTCTCTACTCACTCTTCAGTCAAATTTCCTTCTTAAATCGAACCAGAGGGCAAATTAAAGGAGGTATCTTCTATTCAAATTCCTAGTGCTCAGCAGGCTGCCAGATTTAGCAAATAGAAATACAGTACACACTGTTAAATTTGAATTTCAGAAATATATGACATACTTTTACTAAAAATTATTCATTCTTTATCTGAAATTCAGATTTAACTGGATGACCTGTACTATATTTGGCAACTATAATCCAGAGTGATTGGGCCAAAATGAAATAGAATATCTCCCATTCATTCTATTTACTTCCCTAATAAGGAGATCAGAGAGAGTTCATTAGAAGTGACAGTCTCTAGGATGTAATGCCACTCATATCTTCCTCTCTCCTTCTTCTCTACACAGAGAAAAATCTCTATGCTATGTTTCTGAGCAGTCACAGATGGTCTAATTTATGCTAAGAAAGAAATAAGCATTAGGCTTCATTCATGTTGACCATGCTTACATTTTTTTGGCCTTGATGTCACTCTTAAAAGATCCTACTTTAAAATTGTTGATTAGATAAAAAATCAGAGCCTAGTTCCTATGGAACTGTTTGGAAATCATGGTCTCTGGTGTCTAAGCCAGAGTGGCAACAATGTGAAGACAAAGAAATAATTGACTGTTTGGTAAATAATGGTGATAGGCAAAAGACAGAGAAGCTTTGAGTAGTTTATTATCTTCAGTAAACTTTCCAAGCAGTTCGAGAGGAGTAGAGTGTGTACAAACTTAGCATGAATGAATAAATTAGCAAACTAAGATGAAAATATATGTTCCAGAGCTGTATGTACAGGCTTGGAGAGCTACCAGAAGAATAGGCTTTGTGTGCTTGGGAGCCAGGGCACAGAGTGTGGCTGGCCTAATTAGGTTTGGGGAAGTCTGAAGAACTTTGAAGAATGGAAAATACAATCTGTTTGAGCTAATGTTTAAGGCCGTGTCAGCACTTCTGACAGACAAAGGGTTAATATCCTTAATCTATCAGAAACGCCTACCAATCAATAAGAAAAAGATAAGTCTAGCAATTGAAAAATGGGCAAAGGACATGAATAAATGACAAAAGAAGAAATACAAGTAGATAATAAATGTATGAAAAATATCTAACCTCATCAGTATTCAGTGATAAGCAAATAAAAACAAGATACAATTTTCTGCCTACTCAATTGGGAAATACTTTAAAGTGGTTTAAATGGAAATATCCAGTATTGGTTAGAATGCAGAAGATGGGGACCCTCACACACTGCTTTTGGGAGGGCAAATTGATTCTATAGTTCTGAAGATATATTTAGAAATACATACCAAAAGCTTTTAAATGGTTTTAAACTTTTGATGAGATAATAATACCTCTGGGAATTTATCTTTGGGAAATAATTATAGATGTGCACAAGGATCTATACACAAGGATATTCTTTGCAATGTAATTCACAACACAAGAACAACAAAGGGGAAAGCACCTAACTTCTATAGAGCAGAGATGGAATGGTACATGAAGAGGGTGAATGTCAGGGAAGTATTAAAAGTCAGAGAATGTTTAATCACACAGGAAAATGCTACAGGTTTGTTGCAGAGATAGAAATGTGGGTAAAAACATTAAAATGGGGCATACATATTGTAAATCTAATTCTATGACTAAGTAGCTAACTGTATAGAAATATACTTAAAGGAAATATACTGCATGATATTAACCATGGATAACTGAGTGGTAGGATTAGCAGTGATTTAAAATTTCATATATATGTATATATAAACATTTATTAATACATTAACTTATATTAATTTTCCATTCTTTTTTCAAAGAACCATAGTACAAATGAGAAAGTTAGATATTAATGCTATTTAAAATGTATATGTACTGTTAAACATTTCTGTGAGAATAAGCAACAAGTAAAATAATTACTTAACTTTCATTGATAAAATAACTGCTTGATTTAATATTTGATTTTTCAATGGGTTGCTAAGGTGTTGTGCGTATATAGTTCAATACATTTTTTATCTTTGGGAGTTTTGAAGCTATTGGTTAGAGCTAGCTAAGAAATTACTATTACTTGTGCATTCTATGAATTCCTACTCAACCTCCATGTTCAGGCAGAAGCCCATTTTTGTGAAGGTACTTTTCAACTTCTTTTCTCCTCTATGTTATCCTTGGGTCAGTTTGCCCCATGTGGTTCTGGGTACTTTGTGTCAGAAACCTTGAGTAATTCATCCTTGAATTCAGTGGCCCAGCTCTGTTGACGACATAGAGCAGGTGCCCATACAATGCTGATTAGATGGTAGGTGAATGAAGAGATAAATATGGGGAAATGGCTTTCATTAGATAGTATCTCAGCAAATGAAAATGTAATGGCCATAAGAGAAAGGTGGTGACTCAATTACAGTGAGGCAACAGTGTAATTAAAGAAACATTAGATACTGGAATCATCTAGATTTGGGGTGAAATACAGGCTTTACAACCTCATTGCTTTGTGATGTTGGGCAAGTCACTTAACTTATCTGATCTTAAGTTTCCCAATCACTAAAATAAAATCAATTCTATCTTCTGTCCTGAAGACTTAAGGAGCTAATGAGTGTATACAGGAAGCTTTGTATACTACTTGGTACATAATTCCTATTCAGTATTTAATAGCAGATAATAATGATAATCACAATAAATGATATCATAATTGATAAAATAATCTGCTAAGTAAAATCCTCAATCAACTTGTTTTAATGGGTTTTCTTCTTAAAGTGATTTGTTTCCATTTTTTTATTCACTTTTATCAATTTGGATATACAGTTGGCCCTCCATATCCATGGGTTTTGCATTTGTGAATTCAACCAATCTCAGATTGAAAATATTTTTTAAAAAGCTACATTGTTGCTGATGGGTACTATGTAGTTAGATCTATGATGGTTGTGTCTGTACTGAGCATATACAGATTTTATTTTCTTGTCATCAGCCCCTGAACAATACAGTATAACATTTATATAGCATTTATATATTATATGATATTATATGTAATATAAGTATTAGATATTATATGTAATCTAGAGATGATTTAAAGTATACTCAAGGATGTACGTAGGTTATATGCAAATACTACACCATTTTATACAAGTATCCATGGAGTTTAGTATCCACAGGGGTGTTGGAACCAGTCCCCCTCAGAGACTAAGGGATAACTGTATATTCAACCCAGAGAGACATCAAAGAGAACCACTTCTCATTACCCCTTCCTCTATTTCTTTCCTCCAGAAAATTTCCCATTTCTAAATTTTTGAGCCTGAAGATCTGACTTATGTAACTGACCTGCTATTTTGACCTCACAACTTGCTTTATACTCGTTTTGCTTTCAAAGTAGCTCAAAAGTTGTGGATGAAACCATCCTTTGCCTTGTGCTTCTTCCTCTTTGATCTGAGCACAGAAACTGATGGGAAGTACCTCTACTCCTGTGTAATTTTGTGTTTGGCATATTTGGGATAGAGGGCAGACCTCTGGCCCCTTGACTGAGATGTGAAGACTCTGGACTCCCTTGCAGGAAGTCCATTAGCTATTTTTAAGGAAGTATTCTGATTGACATTTGGAGAACTTGACTCTGTATTTTGGTCTCCTGCAGACTTAGTCTCAGAGAAATATAATACTGGGGGGTGTGAGTCTGGCAGGACCCACGGGACATTTCTCTCTGAGACATTTCTTTTCTTTGTTTGAATTTCAAGGTTATAAAAATTAAGATTCAAGGATAACTATGAAAGGTCAGCTGGTAAATGTGTTCACAACTGAAAGAAAAAGAAAGCCAAATAAATGAATGTTAAAGCCTTTTTTTTTTTTTTTGAAGCAGAACAGAAATAGGGCTTTTGATCCTTTATCACGGAACAACAAAACATTAGCATGATCTACACGTGTCTGCATGTTCCTATATCCCTCTATGTGCACACGTGTGTCCATATGCCTACACATAGACATGCAAGGTTGGATTCTCACACTCTTCCTTTTCTCTAAAAGCTCTTTTTCCCTTCCTACAGATCTCTTTTTCATTTCTGTCTTTTCTTTTTTCTTCTCTCTCTCTCTCTCTCTCTCTCTCTCTCTCTCTCTCTCTCTCTCTCTTTTTATTTCAAAGCTGGCAGTTCAGGAAATGGCTGGAACTGCCACATCTCTGTTCTTGCTAAAGAAATCAATGCTAATCCTATTACTGGCAGTTATCACCTATCCCAGAACTCACAGCTAAAAGAAAAAAAAAACAACACTGAGATGTCAAAGTAAGAGGAAAAAAAGGGCTGGGGAGGAGGGAGGGTGCCCTTCATTCACTTTCAAATAGTGATTGTTTTCTCTCTCTCTTTTGATCATCTTCTTTTCTCATGCTAGTCGAGAAACTAAACTACAAAATGCCTGTGCTCACACAACATTATGGGTCTGATTTAAAACCACATGAGTCAGGGTATGGGCTCTAATTTAGATTTATCTTTCTCTAGCGTGCCTTGACAAAGCACTGATAAAGAATAGTTATCATGGCTCCCAGTTTTATTAATAATGAAATGACACATATTGTTTAATGGTCACTGCAGGCACTGTGCTAGGTACTTTCTGCAAATCATCTTATGAAATACAATAAGCCTCTGAGGTAGGTGTGATAAGTATTTCCATTTTAGAGATTTAGAGATTAAAACATAAGTTTTCCTCATTTGTGCCAAGTGACCTAGGTAGGAAGAAGTGGAGTCTAGTTCTGCATACAGTTGGCCACATTCTGCCTACTGTCCTCGTCCACTTTCAGACTTTCTCAGCAGGGCAACTTGGGAAGTGACCAGAAACATGTAAAACTGGGAATTTGCTATTTCTGAGCTTTCAGCAAGATTTGCAGAAAGTCAAATAAACCTGATACTGATGGGTACTTTCCTCCTTGTAGTGATGGCCAGTCTGACATATGTCTCATTCCTCCCTCTGATCCAGCAGCATACTCAGATGGACACAGTTACGTGTGCTTACAAATCTTCACAAAATAGCAGGAGAGAGCTAATTCAATTGGATTAATAATCACCAGCATCATAAAATTGACAACCTACACATACATGCTCATGGTCTGAGGATTACACTTTGAGTAGCAATGTTAGAGATGAACACTGGAAGTCTAATATTAGAAATGTATAATGCCAGGCTTCACCCTAGGACTACTGAATCAAAACTTGCATTTGACAAGATCCCCAGGTGATTTGCATGTACATTTAAGTTTGAGAAGCACTGGTCTGTGAGTGACACTCTTTGTCCTGCTGAAGAAACCTCCCTAATGTTAGGACCCCATCCTTTCCTCTGTGAGTCCTGCACCCAGCACGATGCTTGGTACACAATGGGAGCTCAGAAAATGTCCAGTGAATAAATGAACAAATAACGCACCTACTTTCCCAATTGATAAGGAAGAATAACTCGTGGGCTATTCACATTCAAAACTGCAATGTAGCTGGTCCAAGAGTGACTGAAGAAGTGTGCAAACTTCATTCTGTCACCAGGCGTACTTTCAGGCTCTTTGCTACTTGGTTCATATCTGGTGTCCCTGAGATATTCGTTGCTTCAACAGTCCATTAATCAATCCATTGATGTATATTGAGTTTTCCGGAATCCTACTGAGCATGTGACCATAAGAAGGCAGGAATACTATTCGACATATGTAGAAAATGGCATTTATTTCTCTAGGGGAGCAGATGGAAAAATAACTTGTTTTCTGGGTTGTTAAATGTCTTGTGTCAATAGAAAGAATTGTTCTGGGATGAATTCCTGTTCTCCATGGACTATTTTCTCCCAAGATAAGAATGCATAATTATAATAAAAGTTTCCAGGAACTATAATGAATGTTTTACATGAATTATCCAATTGAGTCCTGATACACCCTATTGCCATTTTGTAAATGTGGATTCTAAAACCTAAGGAAGGAGGAAATGGCAGAACCAGAATCTGAACAAAGGTTTTTCTGATTTTGAAGCTCATGTTCCTAACCACTGCTTAATTCTGATGTTAGTCAAAGTTAGTGATATATTTCATGTTATTCTTGGTTCCTCCTAACAGGAATAAAAATATTAATGTATAACAGGGACAAAATGATGACTATATCAATTCTTGTGATCTCCCCTTCTGCCTTTTGCTTTTGAGAAGAAGGGGTTTTCTTCTTTGTCGTACAGTATCCAGGTGAAAAATAAAGCAGAAGATGCTTTTAAATTAAAGAAATCGGAGAAGCTAGAGCAAATGCATAATAAGCTGAAAAAAATGGAAATTAGAGAAAGAAGGGAGAGATTGGTCATATGATATTAGTGTGCTGTTTGAGGGTTGGGTGTTGAGAGTGGGAAAGAGAAATATTTGAGGACAAGATACGTTCTATGTGGAGGACACTAAAGGAGGCAGTCCTGGAGAGCAAAGTTTTAAGATTTCCTACTTTAAATAAATTGCACATCTTCCTTTGACATTTTTTGAGACACCTGGTAAAATTTAAAACAGTTTATATAGTAAAAAGAATGAACCCTATGGGATTATGGGATTTATGCAGGTTATATTTCTAATTATTTATTATGAATTTCCTATGCCTGACTTTGATTTGATAGGCATGTACTATAGATGAGGTCTCTGTGGGCTCTGCTGGTAGTCCTAAAATATTTTATTCTCTTTTACATTTTATTTGTGTTCTGCAATTGCTTTGGGGCTAACATTTTTAATCTAATTTATTTTATATTATAAAATTATCTTAAGAGTTTAAGTGCTAGAAGACAACCAAAAAATGCCCTTTAGGGCTTTTTACTTCAGTTTCTTCTGCCCAGTTGTCCTGATTTGAGATGCTTACCACATCACCAGTAACATGATGGAGTAGAGAAAACTTTGTGCTGAAAGTCAGGGGTGGGAGAAAATGAACCAGAGCCTACAAGGCCAATCATTATCACATTTCCTCACACAATCTGGAATTGCTGCCTTACTCTGTCTCTTAATTTTAAAAACCAAATAAGAAAGAATTTATCATACCAGTGTTAAATGCATATGATTGCCTCCATGGGGAAGATCTAATTCTCAGGACAGAGAAGTAGGAAATGCTGTTAAGTGTGACAAGCCCAAAGGCCATGCTGATCACTATGATGCATTTGATTTAATCCTGGATGTTGGGGGACTTAGGAAGCTCAGCCTAAGCTCATGGCCCAAGCTCTCCCAAAAGCTTATGAAATTCTAATATAGTTAGCAACTTTGGGTGATCTCACATCAGTCAAGTGAGCAGAGAAGACTCAAGCTATTGTATCTTCATAGTACCAGCTAAGATTTACGTAGCTTCAAAATTGTTAACATGGATCATTCATTTAATAACCACCACCACCAAAAAAAAAAAAACTCCCTAGAGATATGTATTTCTTGAAGATTAGATACTATTCGGTTCCTCATCATCATCTCTTACTTTCACTATCAAAACAGCCTCCTAACTAGTTTCTCTGTCTCATCTTTCCACCCCAACTCTACCTCCTATACTAATAACAGAGTGAAAATAACGTGAAAATAATAACAATAAATCCTATGTT
Organism: Eidolon dupreanum; assembly: GCA_028627145.1. Taxonomy (NCBI): domain Eukaryota; kingdom Metazoa; phylum Chordata; class Mammalia; order Chiroptera; family Pteropodidae; genus Eidolon; species Eidolon dupreanum. Next base: position 122,674,742 of record CM053507.1, on the reverse strand, counting down.
TTATTCCTTTGTTTTAAAATTTCTATGGCTTCCTATTGCCTGCAGGGTAAAAGCCAGAATTCCCTGAATGGCATCAATGGGTCTTCATACTCTGGCCTCAACTTCTCTTTCGTTCAACAACAGCAACAGATTATTGGCTGTGCTTTCTTGTGGGCAATGGATAACCTTATAAATTCTAAAGTAAGGAAGTGACAGGATCAGATCTGAGTTTTAGATGGAGCACTCTGATGGACAGAGAAAGAAATAGATTGGAGGGGGCAAAGTGGAGACAGGGAGAGCAGTTAAAGAGAAACTGCTAAAATAGCCCAGTTGAGAGACATCCAGAAATCCCTTTTCTATAGCTGAAAAAATGTATTTTAAAAATCTGGTTCAGGAAATCTGAGAGATTTTTATCCTTTTTTTTTTTTTTTTTGGTTAGACACCGTGGGCACTAAGGCATCAATGTCTCCTGCTTAGCTTTGCAAAGGTAAGTCTGAACCAGCTTTATTTATACGAGGTTTAGCCCCTTCTCAACACTGTAACAACCCTTACAATATGTATGTTATAAGGAGTGACAGGAATTGGTTCCCGAGTGTGACTGTTACCTTTAAACTTGGAGGAGCCCTAATATCTCTCCTTTGTGAAATATTGGCATCTTATAATACTTTATGCGCTAGTACCAGAGGATGCAGACTTTATTAGACATGTTGATTCCAATGACAAAACTTGTTTGTTCAACCTTATCAATGGGCCCGGTAAATGACAAAATTACATAATTCTCCACATCAACCATGGGAAAGGAGATAAAGTATTTTAAGGCAAAAAGTATTTGAGGTTATCACCAGGTGACTCTGTTTAATAAATAATAAAGTCGATGAGGCTTGAAGCCATCTGAGAAAATAGGAAAGAAGAAATAGTAATCAAAACAACTTAACCCTCTACCTCAACTGCCTAGTATTCCAGTTGGTTTCTTGTTTGGTCTGCTGGATCAATGTCATTACCTGTTATATAAAATTCAAGAAGAGGAAGGTCTTAGAAGGGGAATGGCTGATGTTTGAACAAGTTGAACTGAAGTGCCTCTAGGCCCATGATTCCAATGTGTTGTCCTCAGACCAGCAGCATTGGCACTGCCTGGGGATATAGTAGAAATTCAAATTCTTGAGTCCCTGCCAAGATCTACTTAATCATTCTCTGGGGGTGGAGCCCAGCAGTTAGGGTTTTTACATGCCCTCCAGGTGATTCTGGTGAATGTTAAAATCAACACCCTTTTCTCTAGGATATCCAAGTAGAGCTTGAACATCAGGTAGTGAGTGAATGAATCTGAATGGGAGAGCACAAGACTGGACTTGCGACTTGAGAGTCATCAGTGTGTTTCAGTTGACATGAGGTCTGCAGCCTCACTTGGAAGGAGAGTGCAGAATTAAAAGGGAGGGCTGAGCAATGGAAGAGGAACCACTATTTCCAACTCTATAGAGTTATATAGATAGATAGATAGATAGATAGATAGATAGATATAGATATATCTATCTATCTATATCTATATCTATATCTATATCTATATCTCTCTATATATATTTTACAGTGGGCATAATATGATTTTTAAATCAGTATGCCCTTTTTAATGAAATTTTTCAAGGCAGCAAAGGAGAGAGAATGCAACAGATAAAATCTTGAGGCAGAGGCAGGGTCAAGACAGAAATTTTTTGGATGGGTATGACTAAAGCATGTTTAGGCAGAGACTTGTATACATTATTTACATTATTTACATTTTACAGAATCCTGTAAAGTAGTTATTATTTTCCCCATGATGGAACTGGGGCTTTGAGAGGGTAATATCTAAGATCATACACACTGGTGGAGCCAGAATTTTAGCTCAGTGTCTGATATGAAGCCCTTGCTTCGGACTTGAGGCAGATCTTTAAAATCATGGCCCCCAGAGAACCGCATGATCTCTTACTGGACCTGAGCTTTTGTGAAATCTCCTCCCACAGTGACTCTGGGTTGGGCCATGTGAACTGCTTTAGCCAATAGGACAGTAGCAAACACGATGCAAGCAGAGACTTGAAAAAGCACTCACTCAGTGGAACTTGCCCATCTCTCTTTCTGTTTCTGGAAGCTACATGCATGTGAAGAACTCAGGGTGGACACAGGTCCAGTACCATCCACCAGTCACGTGACTGAGGTCATCTTAGACCACCTAGGCTAAGTCTATTGCTCAATAATGGCAGTCACCTAAGTGACTCCAGGTGAGCCCAGCATAACTGCTCCCCTGAGCCCAACTTGTGACTCACAGAAACATGAGCAAATAACTGTTTTCAGCCACTAGTTTGGGGGATGTTTAATTATGCAGCAATAGATATCTGATATATCTAGACCCATTTCTTTGGGGGTAGGTAGAGAGAGGTGAGAGAGTATACCCCAATAAGACTTGTAGAGTTAGTTTTGTTTCTTAGATATTGTTCCATTAGGAGAACATTTTTCCTGTGATCTTTAAAATACCCAATCCCACATTCTCAAGGGTTCTTCAAAATTCTTTAGGATTCTTGCTTCTTGCTTGGCCTCCTGCTTTTCTAAATCCAGATGGACATGGGGAATTCAGTCATGACTTTTCTGTGTCCACTTTCCCTTCCAAAGGAAAGACTCAGTCAATTACAAAGTGTGCCCAAAGGTTCTGTTTATAATTGCTCTATTAAAATAGGAAGAGTAAAAATAGATATTGTCTGTGGGCAGACTTGAAATTCTGATAAATCCTTCCAATTCAAAATACCTGAGCTTATTCAATTAAATATAGTGAACAGCCTTTCAAATGCACACTTGAAATAAAATAAGGTAAAGGAAAATTTCGTAGGCTAAAATAAAGAAGAAAATAGAAACCAGAAAAGTAGCTGGGCACTATATGAGATCAACTCTGGATGTATACAGGGTGGGGAGTAACAGCTGAAAAGCTTGCAGAGAGGTGGGGCCTTCAAAATGCCATTGGCTTGGTCAATGGAACACTAGGAAAAAAGAGATCTTCCTATTTCCAAAGAAGATAAGGAGGAAACTTATTAATTTTAACCTAGGCTCTAGATGGGAAAAAGTCTCTCTTAGCCTTCGTAACTGCCAGCAAACAAATAATTGTTATTTTAAGCCATCAAGTTTTGAGATAGGTTTTGTATTCAAATTTATACTTCTTACCTGGTCCAGGAAACCCCAAGTTGAGAAATTAGCCAAAGTGATCCTAGATTTGTGTATAATTATTCTAAAATTGTGATGATACATGAGATTATGACTGTAAAAGCATAATACAAATATATAAATAAGTATAGCTTTCTTATCCTAGGAGACTAGGAATATATAATTTTATTTTTATTTTTTCTTTTGTTTTGAATTAGTGATTCAGCTTGCTGTGTGATCCTCATTAAGGATCTAGTCTTCTCTGAGCTTTTGCTTCTTTATTAGGTAAAGGAGGGGTCATTTTAGCCTTAGCTTTCTATGGTTCTGTGATTCTATGAAATTATTACTTCATGAATATACGATACAGTACTGTAAGGTCTAGGGAATAGAAAATTAAGATCTTATCTAGGTCACTGTTTCTGATTAGCAAAGCCATTAGTGCTGGTTCATTTTCACTACCCTGAGGCTCTACCAACCTGAAATAGTTGGTGAGAAAGGACTCTTTTTCTTTCTAGTCTGATATTTTTCAGTGTTTGGATTGCACAAAACTGCCCGCTACAGTATCCCTGCAGATAACTGTGCAAAAGGCTTTGGGGACCAGGAGCACCTAAGCTGACTTGGGAAGACACATCCCCATGTACTTTTCTCCAGATGAACTCCATGTAGACACTAGCTGGATACAGATTCAGGCATACAGGGCAACTTCTCTGGGTGTGGAAGTTAGAGGGCAGGGATGATATCATAGAAAGGACTTTGTTTTCAGGTTAAATTTGCTTTATTTTAGAATAATTAGGTAATATAATGTTTGCTGCACTCAAATATAATTGAATATAATTCATGGACATTAATCTGCACCAATGGAGAGCTGACCTGGGAGACAGAAAGCAAATTCTAATGATATCAGTTGAGCCCTCTTCTAGCCACACATGGACTTGTACTTAATGAGCCAATAAATTCCTCTTTTGTTTATGTTTCCAAATTAACTCTTGGTTTGGATATTCTGCCTCTTGCAGCCTAGACAATTCTGAATGGTAGTGAAAGCTATATCTTTCTGCATCTCTACCCCTCAGTTCCTGCCATTGCCCTCAGCCTGCCTCATTCCTGGTCCTTTGGGTTTCTTCATTGCCAGAAGTGGCCCAGAGTAGCTTTCTAAATTTATCTGCTGCAGAGAAGTTTCTGTACCTGGTGCACAAAGAAGTAAGGTAGCAAGTTGCACAACTCAGTAAAGGTATCACTCCTGCTCCAGGATTTCTTCCACTATAGAACCTCATTGCATGATGATGCAAGTTGAGTGGGGACTAGAGAGAGGAAGGTTAGCTAGAGCCCAAAAAATGAGCAATACAACTATTGTAGAGATATAGAAGAGCTGGAAACCATTATTGAAGATGGCCTACAATTCACAAATGTGGTTTCATTTAATCTCACCAATCACTTTGCTTTTACTCACACTTTGCAAATTAGACTCTGAGGAGGTAACTGCTTTGTCCAATTTAATGCAGATATGCCAGAGTCTATGTTCTTCGCTTTCTCTGTAAGTGAGTTAAAGGGGAACTAGATTAGGCTGATGGTGGTCCACAGAGGGATGATGATAGGTAAAGGATATCAAAGCTTTTTAAAAAATGCATCTTCCCAAATTTTGTACTCAATCTCAATATGTTTTAGCCTTCCATATTAAAATACCATGGTTTGAGAGCCAACACCCTAAGCTTTGGAATAGGAGATGTCTGGATTTCCATCTTTACTACCCCTTATAGCAGTGACACTATGGAGGAAATTATCAAACTCTCTGAGTCTCAGTTTCTCCATCTGCCAATTGTCTACCTCTCAGTATTGCAAGGGTTGGAGATAATGCTTATAAGGTTCAAGTACCGTGGATATCACAAACAGGTATTTACTATGTGAAACTATTTTAATATAACCCAGAAAATTATTAATGCTTAAATATGATCCCCTCTTAGTAAATTTCAAATGTTTCTCTATATTATTCTGATCCACTTCAGATCATCAGCCCTGCCTTCTTGGAGCTACTTATCTTCAAGGAATCAGAGAAAGTACCTTCAAAATGTTGACATAGGAAAGGTCAGGGATAGCATGTGAGGAATTTCAAAGATAATCCCATCCTTCCTTTTCCTCTGCCAGACTGTTTTCAGCTGGATCAGAGTAATTTATATGTCTGATTCCATTAAAGTATATGGTATCATTTAGATACTGCAAATATACACCAATTATACTGCAACCTAATTGTAGAGTGACAAGAGATAAATCTAGAAGATACATATAGTATGAAATGGCCACGTGTGCTTCACTCATATAAGAACCATGCATAGAGGAACATTATGCTGAAAGTGAGGAATAGCTGAAGTTGTAATTCATGCAGACTCATATAAATAACACTTGAGGACACCTAGGATATCTACAACTTAATCGGTAGACCATTAACATATTGTAGGATAAATGTAGGTCTGTAATTATTGTATGCTGCTGAAACCACCTTTATTTTCATTTAAAATCCTGGTTATATGATCTGTGGTATATCTTCAGAAACTTTGTCAACCTTCTGAATTGAGGATATGTATAAGAAATACTGACTCAGGGCAAGAATTAAAAGTGCAATATTCTGAAACTGTAATGCAGCTTAAAAAAATCTTACAAAAATAACCCCAGCTTAAAAGTGAAGGGAGCATGATTAAGTTCAAATTAAGTACAGAATCAAAAGATCACAATGAAACAAAAATCCTATAATTTAAAAGGTTTATTTGAAAATAGTTCCACATTCCAAAATGGAAACAGAAAATCATGATTGTCAACCAACATTTATTGAGTTCTATATAGCAGGTATGCTGAACTTTGAATAATTGAATTGCACATTTTAAAAATAATCTGTCTTTTATGACAGAAATCAGGCAGTTCCTGGCATAATTTGACAGGAGTATTCTGCCTTTTCCTTGTCAGCATGGTATGAGGCAATGCAATTAAAATCAAACTGTGATTTGTTTTGACTGGTGAGATTTTCTCTTTTCTTTCTTATGTAGTATCACTTTTTTCTTTTAGGTTTCCAGATTTTGAGTCTTAGAAAGTCATCTTTACTTCAAGAAATTATACTGCATTTTTTTCTGGTACCTTTAGATTTTGTTTTTACATTAAAATTTTTGACACATTTGAAATTTATCATAATATACATTGAGGGGGTAAATAAAACTTATTTTTTCTCCAGCTGACTATCCAGTTAGTCAAATACCATTTATTGAATAACTCATCTTTCTACCCACTGAAATGCACCTTTATCATATACTAAATTTCTCTGTATACTTGAGTCTATTTTTGATGTCTCTCTTCTGTTCTATTAATTAGTCTGTTTATGCATGCATCATAACTATATAGTTTTAATTAATGCGGTTTTATTATATGTTTTAATAAAGTTAGCACGCTTTTCACTGCTCTTTTTGTTCATAATTTTCTTGCCTAATCTTAGTTACTTTTCCATATGAATTTTAGAATCATTTGGCTTAGTTAAAAAAAATGACATTTATTGAGATGACATTAAATTTGTAAGTGAAATTAGAGAAAATAAACATCTTTATGATGTCGAACATTCCTATTCAAAACCATGTTCTGTCTTTCAGTTTGTTCAAGTCACCTTTTGTATCCTTCATAGTGTTTTCAAGTTTTCTTTATGTAGGTCTTTTACTTTTCTATTTAAGTTTATTGTTAGATACTTAAATTTTTAATGCTCTTAGTATTTTCTTTCATTATATCTGATAACTGGTTTTTGTGTTCTGTAAAAACTACCGATTGTTATATATTATTTTGTATTCCTTAAAAAAATTCTTGTTTGCAGTAGTTTTTAAATCTAAAACCAAATTTTTGGATTTTTGTCTCCCCCCAAATCATGGCATCTAAAAATAATGTTTAACTTCTCCTTTCCAAATTTTATAATTCTCTTTTATATAATTGCATTGATCTCCAGTACAACCTTAATTGTACAATTATACCTCAAGCGTACTATTAAATAATAGTGCTAACAGTGGGCATCTCTGACTTTGTTTCTGAATATAACTGAATGAAACAACTTTTGGGTTGTGGTTCTCAATTTTGACTACACATTAGAATCTCTCAGGTGCCTTTAAGAATGTCTAGGCCTCATTCAGACTGATTAATCAGATTCCCTGGGGGACAGAACCAGGTATCAGTATTTTAAACTGTTTAAAGATTTCCAAGTGATTTCATGTGCAGAAGGATTAAGAATTAATGTTTTAATTTTTTTTCCCCTTTAAACATGGCTCTTGCTTTTAGACTGAAATATACACATATATTTTTTCATAATGTTAAGAAATTATGCATACATTTTATTGAGATTTTAAAGTGAAAAATAATTCTTAAATTCTGTTAGGTATGATGATCATGATTTTCTCCATAGAACTATTAGCAGAGTGAATTATAATTCCAGTACCACTATATTAACATAGTGAATTATATTAGTGGATTTCCTAATATTGACCTATCCTTGCATTTCTTGAATAAAACTCACTAAGTATTATTCTTTTAATGTCCTATTTAAGATTGTACTAAAGATTTTTTACATTGATATTCATAAGTGAGATTGACATGCCATTTATGTTGTGTGTGGGAAATAATTGACAGGTCTGGCATCAATGTTATACTCACATTATAAAAAGACTTTGCAACTTTACTTATGATTTAAAATGGTTTGGTTAGGTAGGTAGCGCGTTTACAAGTTATAATTATTTCTCTAGAAAGGTCAGTTAGTTTAGATTTTCAATCTCTTGTTGGGTACATTTTGGTAAATTATTTTTTCCTAAAAGTTAACTAATCCAGCCAGATTTTCTAATTTCTTTTCAAATCTTAGAGTAAGATTCTTTTTAATTTCTCTTGTTTTGCTATTTGTTTTCATTTTATGATTTCTTATTTCTGTAGTTGTAATTTTTATCTTGATCAGGTCAGCTAGCAATTTATCTAATTTTTAAAGCATTTTTCATTTAAAAATCAGCTTTTGTATTTACTAGTACTACTTTCTTTTTATTGTTTTCAAATTCATTAATTCTTTTATCTTTTACTTTTTTTTGGTTTATTTTGTATTCTTTGTTCTCTTTTGAGAAAAACTCTTAATCCACTTATTTTCATCTTTCTTATTAATGTATTAAAAGCTATCAATTTTCCTCTGTGTCATGTTTGATCTGTTTACTGTAGGTTCTGAAATATATTTTCACTATCATTGTTTTCTAAAAGTTCTCCAGTTTGGATTTGTATTTCTTTTTTGACTCAGGAATTGATTAATAGATAGAGAGTTTTAAAATTTTCAGATAGAAGTAACTTTTTGTTTTCCAATTTTGTTTTTTAATTTCAAATTTATTGTGTAACAATTAGAGGATGGAAATTTTTGAGGTTTTTTTGTGGCTGAATAAATATTCACATATGTGAGTATGTTTCATGGATACTGGAAAACAAGGTATAGTCTACATTCAAGGTCAGAATTTGATATAGATGAATTATATGTACTTTATTATGTTAATTAGATGTGTGATTTTTTTTCTTACTCTTTGTCTTTTTAATATGTTATAAACTGGGAAACCTGAATTAAAATCTCCTACTACTCATATACTTCTGAATATTCCTGTCTAGATATTAAATAAATGTTTTATCTTCATTGTGAATTGAATCATTAGCATTATAAAGTAATTTTTTTGCATATTTAATGCTTTGCAGCCTGAATTCTACTTTGTCTGATAGTAAGACAAGTTTCTGTGTTATTCTTTTGTTTGTATTTGTCTAATACACCTTTACCCGTTCTTTTGTTTTCAACCTTCTTGAATCACTTTGTTTCAGGAGTGCCTCCTGTACAGAGCCTGGAACTAGGTTTTGTTTTGCAATTTAATCAGAAGATATTTTTTTAAAAAGCGAGTAAAGTTCTTTTACATTAATTGGCATAATAGATGTTTTTAGTATTACTTCTGTCATATTCTTCTTGTAATATTCCTTCACAGAGGCTATTTGTCGATTTATTTATAATTCGTGGTGAAATGCTTGCTTATAGTGGTGGAATAAAAATGGCTGCTATTGTCTGATTCTCTTGTCAATCTGAATTGGGATCTATGTCCCTATACCTTGAATCCGGGTGACCGCTGTGACTGCTTTGATAAACAGAACAGGGCAGAAATAAAACTGTGCTAGTTTCAGTACTCAGTCCTTAAGAAACGGGCAGCTTCTATTTCTTTTCTCTAGTAGCCTTGTGCTACCACATAAGAAAGCTAAGACCAACATGCTGGGGAGGCTAGGTGGAGAGACTTTGAGATTGCATGAGGTGGAAATGTTACTCAGCTGAGCCTAGACATCACTGACAAGGTTCTAGGCATGTGAGTGTAGCCTTCCTTGACCTCCAGACCAACCAAGTCACCTGTTGAAAACTGAGTGACTCCAGTTGAAACCATATGTAGCAGAAGAATCACCCAGCTGAGTATTTCCTGAATTCCTGATGCATAAAAATATGAGGTATAATAAACAGTTGTTGTCTTAAACCACTGAGATTTAGGTAGTTTGTTACACATCAATGGATAACAATTGCAAAGAATTCTTTGCAATTTTCTTGTTTTGAGGAACATTTTTTTTAATGTTCTTTGTATGTTGCTAAGTTTTGCTTCTCTTTTTTATATTTCTTGCAATAGCTTTCTCTTAATGCTGTATCATTCACCTTTGAAAGAGTTGGATTTTCCTGGTCCAGCCATGTTCCAGGAGTGGGAGTTGTACAGGGTGGGGAGGGGCCAGAGTCACTTTCTAGATTTCACAACCCACGAAAGGCTTTTCTTTTTTACTGCTACACAGACAAACTGCTCCTTGAAAATATGGCTTATCTGTGTGAATTATTGTATATCTCTGAAGCAAATTGAACTGAGGTTCACTTTGGCCTCTGTCCTACTCACCCTAGTTTCTGTACTAATTATTTTTTTAATGAAGAATATAGATATTCAGGGTAAGTCCCTCTCCTCTAGAAAGTGCACTTTTTGAGATCTGCTGTCTCTGTCCCTTCTTGTTATACTCTCCATGCTTCTTTTCACTTGTTTTTATGAGACTTTGTTTTGGGCAACCCTTAGACATATTTTGGAGGCTGCAGAGTATGTTTCTTTTACACATGAAAATGGAGTTTTCAGGATTTTGTTTTTATTGTCTCCTTTTGGTTTTGAATGAGTTCCTGGAGAGAAGGAAGAAATACTGACCTACATGGGCATATTTGTACCAGAAGTGGACTATTTCTCTGAATTTTAAGGAAATTGGTTTAATGTGCTGCTTCAGTTTCTTTGTATAGACATAACTTGGTCATTCTATTCAGAAGCAGTTGTGCGTGCATGCGTGCATGTGTGCATGCATGTGCGTGTGCGTGTGTGTGTTAGTTTTAACCTAGCTGTAAAGGGAGTTGAAAGAAGGGCGTGAGGTTGAAATGAATTGGTTAATGCATCACTGCTTCATCAGGCTTTAGCCAGATGGTGGGTTTTTAAACTTACCTGTGAAGAAATGGTAATAATAGGTAAACACAAAACAAAACAATAGTAAAAAAGCCTTCAGAGAATGCTAAGTGATCTTATATTTGGAAAGCTTTCAGTCACAGTGAAACCATTTCCAATAATTAAAAAGTATGGCTTCTCCAATCAGTATGATATCTGTTTTTCTCCTTTGTCTCCTCTATATCTACTATTTTCTCACTTTGGTCTTTCTTTTACTATTGTAACAACATTTTCAGGATTTTTCCCCCTCTAGATTTCCCATGCTGTATAATACCTAGACAGGGTAGGAGTTGTTTTTCTCAAGACTATTCTTTTTCCATCTTTCTTCACAACATTTTTTCTCATCTGATTCTTTCTTTCCTTTCAATTTAATATTTTTATTTCAGTATTTCTTATCTGTACTTGTCTTCTTTTATTTCCTTAAATCTTGGCCTCTCTCTTTAATTTCATTTTCATTCAGTCATTCCCTGTTCCTTCAAAATCTCACCATACTTTATCTAGCCACACCAAGTGTCATCCAAATTTTTTTTTCAAGTTTCTCTCCCATGAACTATATTTAATAGGTATTGCTTTGTATGCTTGGACTGCTATAACAAAATAACATAGATTGGGTGGCTTAAACAACAGGAATTTATTTTTCACAGTTCTGAAAGCTGAAAAGTCCAAGATGAAGATGCTGGCCAGTTTGGACTCTCTTCTTGGCTTGCAGATAGTCATCTTGTCACTCTGTCCTCACATGGCAAAGAGAGAATAAACTCTAATATCTCTTCCCCTTCTTATAAGGGCAGCAACCCTACTGGATTAGGGCCCCATCCATATGACCTCTTTTAGCCCTTATCACCTCTTCACAAGCCCCATCTCCAAATACACACATTAAGGGTTAAAGCTTCAATATATGAATTTGAAGGACATAGTTCTGTCCATAGCAGGACTGTATGTGTCTAATAATATATACTTATTTGACAAAAAAGTGCTATTTTCTTATATATCATTATACAGTTTTCCTCATCATTATATAATACCATGGTGCTTTCCATGGAGGCAATGCAAATTATTTCTTTTTTAATTGTGATAAAAAAACACATAACATGAAATGTACTATCTTAATTATTTCTAAGTCTATAAAGTTCAGTAGTATTAAGTATATGCAAATTATTTTTAAACACCAAAGATATAGCTGTTATTTTCTTTACTTAACTAGTATTTAAAGTTCTATGTTCACAACAATAATATTTATTGAACATTTACTTCTTGCTAGACATGGTATTGAGTGGTTTACATAGATTATCTTGCTTCATATAATAATTCTATTAGGATCTATTATTTCATCCTGTTTACTAGAGACTCAAGTCTCAGCTAAATAACTGGTTTAAGTTTATGAAGTTAGTAACTAGCAGGGCTGGGATTCTATGTGTTTAAATTGAATCCAAACTAACTGTGAAACTCATCTTCTATCTTCATCTTCACCATATTTTTATTGTTTTTTTTTAAATGAAATGTACTAATATAGATGTTTACTATCTATTCCAGTATTTATGCAAAATTAACATTACAGATGCCTGATTTGTACTTTTAGTGACAGAGAAATAATCAAAGCAATTAATGTAAAACTGACATGAAAAGGCATTTACTGTAACTTGCTTCTACAGAATGTGTTTTCCTAAGGTGAGTGAGTGGGCACAGAAAAGGATTTCTTAGCTTTGACACTATTGACATTTGGGGCTGGATAATAGTTGTGGGAGGCTGTTCTGTGCAGTGTAGGATGTTTACTAACACTGCTGGGTTCTATCTAGATGACAGCAGTACTGTTCCCCTCAGGTGTAACAATAAAAAACAAACAACCAAACAAAAAAACTTCACACATTGCCAATTTTCCCCTGGGGGAGGGGGGCAAAACCTCCCACATTTGAGAACCACTAGCTTAGAATACAAAAATATTCCATTATTTAGACCCCAAATCAGTCATCTCAATGTTTTATGTATTAAAAAAAACTGTATTGAACACATTCTATGGGTTAGGTACCATTTTCTAAGTGCTTTACAGGTATTAACTCATATAATACCCCAAATTATAAGGTAGATACTTATAAGGTATACAAATTATAATCCTCAACTCTATAATTTAGATACTATGTGGTAGATACATTACTAAGAGGAAATACAAACCCTGCTAGTCTGATGGTGAAGCCCCCGTTTCTATTCACAATGCTTAACTTCCTCTATAGCTGTGCTGGTGACTCCCAGTTGCCATTCTTGATAAAGTTTTCAATATGATTAATTGAGAAAGTGATTTAAAAATATGAAATGATTTTCTTCCTCACAGGAAGAGAATATGTACTAAATCTAATAGAAAAGATAGATATAGTAAATGATTACTTTGGCTACCTTGGCCTCTGAGCGTTCCTTTTCAGCCATCACTTAAGAGTTACACATGGTTCTGGATCATTTATCCTCCCATAACAATGCCTAGAAGAAAGCAGTGTTCAGGTTTCTGTTGGTAAAGTACTCATAGATGCCAGTTTCCTAGCTAGAACTCCAGGATAGTCTTCCTACAGGTGTAATTTTCTAGTTTGTTCAACAGGGAAGTTGTCAATCAAAAGGTCTGCTTCTCATCACCCATTGGCTTATCAAGGCAAGTGGTATAGACACTTCTTCATTTGATAGAAAGTAACAAGGAAGTAAAGTCTGCTATGAGCTAGACTTCTGGTATAATACTATCTATATCAATTTTCTTTTTTTTAAACTTTATATTATGAAAAATTTAAACAACTACCTCCTGTAGTGAGAATAGTTTAATAAACTTGATTTACCCACCATTCATTATTAGTAGTTTCATCTATACCTTCACTCCCAATCAGACTTTTTTTCAAAGCAAATGCCTTCATATTATTTCACTTGTAATGTTTCATTATGTCTCCTTAAGAGATAAAAACTATTTTGAACATAGCTACAAAACCATGACCCCATCTAAATGTTTAAAATAATTTGATATGAAATATCTAGACAGTGATCACATTTCTCTGATCGTCATTTAATTATTTTTATAGTATTTAAATTGACTCTAAATAAGGTTCATATATTGCTATTTGTTCATTTGTTTTTAAATTTTCTTTCTGACAATGGCTTTTTATTTTTTTGAGATAAAAATCTACCTTTTAAGCGTCTTTTGATCTATAGCTACTCCATTTTTTTCTTGCAACTTTTTTCTTTTTTTGTCGTTGAAATGGATCATTTGTCCTACAGAATTTCCCATTCTCTAATCTCTGATTTTCCCATAAATTAGTATTTAGATTTAGAAACTTGTTAAAATTCAGGTTCCTTTAAATAACTGTCATTTGTTTATTTTTGGCAAGACTATTTTGTAGGTGGTGGTAAGCACTTTCATCAGGAGGCACATAATTTCCGGTTAGCGGCATTGATGATTCACATATCAGATGCATCAATTCCTAAAAGGTTACAAGACTGTGATAGTTTAAAGTCTATTATTTCTTCTATATTTTTCAGCTGGAATATCTACAAAGAAGAACTTCCCTATATCAATCATTTTGTTACCCTGAGGTACAGGTCAGGTAGCAAATTAGGTTAAATGTCTGCTTTTTTTTTTCTTTATTTACAGTTTGCAAAATAGTCAGTTGGCTGCCTAGTATCCTCCAAAGGAATTTGTTCACTTGTGTAATTTTGTTTTTTTTAAGTTTTATTATGAATACAAATCACCTATGAATAAACATATTTGATGCTTTTAACTTACTAGAGTTGTCATCTGTATGCTCAAATCATCCCAGCTTTGACCAATGGGAGTCTCTTCAGTTTGGCTCCTGAAATTCTTTAGCACAGTGCTGGTAATTTCTGATAGTTCCCTTGCTGTCTGCTTTCTCAAAATGTTTTAAGCTCATCTTTTACATTTCCTGCCCAGACCTGGAATCAACCATTTCTCTAAGGAGACTTTCTTCCTTTTAGTTGAAAATGACTTTTAGAAACCATAGTCTAAGTGCTAACGGTGTTTATTGCTACTGAGTTATTACTTCATGGCCTTTTCAGTACTAGAGTTAGACTATATGTGTTACTCTTAAAGATAGACTACACTTTAAGTTCATAGGCCCATTTCTTATTCAATTTCAGAACTTTGAGGACTTCAGGGCTATTATTTCAGTTATCTTCCATTTATGTTTTCCTTAAATAATACTAATAACCTTAGTGTTTCCCCCCCCCCATTAGTTTCAAGTATACAGTATATCAGTTAGACATTTATATAGTTTATAAAACAATCCCCCTAATTGCTCTTTCTCTCCTCTGGTTTTCCACCTAGCCAATATACTAATGTTAATTGCATTCCCTATGCTGTGCTCCCAATCCCCATGACCACCTATCTACTACTAATTTGTACTTTTTTAACCTTCACCTCATCCTCCCAGCCCCCTAACTCCTCATCCCTTCTGTCTGTCATCAAATTGTCCTCTACATTTGTGAGTCAGTTTTTGATTAGTTTGTTCTTTTGTTCCTTAGATTCCACATATACAAGAAAATCATATAGTATTTATCTTTCTCTGTCTGACTTATTTCACTCAGCATAACAACCTCCAGGTCCATCCATGTTGTTGCAAATGGAAAGATTTCATTTTTTAATGGCAGAGTAATATTTTATTGTATATATGAACCATAACTTCTTTATCCAATCGTCTGTAGATGGGCATTTAGTTTGCTTCCATATCTTAGCTATTGTAAATTGTGCTGCCATTAATATTGGGGTGCATAGATCTTTACAAATTATTGTTTTGGTTTTCTCTGGATAAATACCCAGAAGTGCAATTGCTAGGTCAAAAGCTATGTCCATTTTTAATTCTTTGAGAAACCTCCATACTGTTTTCCATAGAGGCTGTGCCAATTTGCAATTACATTAACAATGTATTAGGGTTCCCTTTTCTCCACATCCTTGCCAACACTTGTTGTTCTTTGATTTATTGATGATAGCCATTCTGACAGATGTGAAGTGATATCTTATTGTGGTTTTAATTTGCATTTCTCTGATGATTAGTGATCTTGAGCACCTTTACATGTCTATTGGCCATCTGTATTTCTTCTCTGGAGAAGTACCTGTTCAGTCTTCTGCCCATTTTTTAATTGGATTGTTTGGTTTTTTGTTGTTGAGTTGTATGAGTTCTTTATACATTTTGAATATTAAGCTCTTACCAGATGTGTCATTTATGAATACCTTCTCCTAACCAGTCAGTTGTCTTTTCATTCTGTTGATGGTTTCCTTTGCTGTACAAAAACTTTTTAGTTTGATGTAGTCCCATTTGTTTATTTCTTCTTTTGTTTCCCTTGTCCAGGGAGATATATCTGAAAAGAAATTACTGTTTGTAATATCAGAGAGTTTACTGCCTATGTTTTTTTTCTAGAAGTTTAATGGGTTTGGGTCTTACATTTAAGTCTTTAATCCATTTTGAGTCTATTCTTGTATATGGTGTAAGAAGATGGTCCAGTTTCTTTTCTTTATTCTTTTTCTATTTTTTTTTTTGCATATCTCTGTTCAATTTTCCCAACACCATTTACTGAAGAGATTGTCTTTACCCCATTGTATATTCTTACCTCCTTCGTCATATATTAAGTAAGCGTATAGGTGTGAATTTATTTCTGGGCTCTCTATTCTGTTCCATTGATCAACGTATCTGATTTTATGCTATGCCAGTACCATGCTGTTTTGATTACTGTAGCCTTGTTGTATAGTTTGATATCAGGCAGTATGATACCCCCAGCTTTGTTATTTCTCCAGATTGCTGTGGCTATTCAGGATCTTTTATGGTTCCATATAAATTTTAGAATTATTTGTTGTAGTTCTCTGAAAATGCCATTGGTATTTTGATAGAGACTGCATTGAATCTTTAGATTGCTTTGGGTAGTATGGCCATTTTAATGATGTTAATTCTTACTACCCATAAGCATGGTATATATTTCTATATATTTGTGTCTTCCTCAATTTTTCAATGACTTATAATTTTCTGAGAACAGGTCTTTTACCTCCTTGGTTAATTTGATTCCTAGGTAGTTTATTGTTTTTGATGCAATTGTAAATGAGATTGTTTTCTTAATTTCTCTTTCTGAAAGTTAATCATTGGTGTGTAAAAATGCCACTGACTTCTGAATATTTATTTTGTAACCTGCTTCTCTACTGAATTCATTGATCAGTTCTAACAGTTTTTTTTTGGTGGAATCTTTAGGGTTCTCTATGTAGAGTATCATGTCATCAGCAAATAGTGAGAGTTTTACTTCTTTTCCAATTCAGATACATTTTATTTCTCTTTCTTGTCTTATGTCTTATTGCTGTGGTTAAGACTTTCAATACAATGTGGAAGAGAAGTGATGAAAGTGAGCATCCTTGTCTTGTTGCTAATCTTAAGGAAAATGCTTTTAGACTTTCCCCATTGAGTATGATGTTAGCTGTAGGTTTGTCATATATGGCTTTTATTATGTTGAGGTATGTTCCCTCTATTTCCACTTTGCTGAGAGTTTTTATCATAAATGGATACTGGATTTTGTTGAACATTTTTTCTGCATCTATTGATATAATCATACGGTTTTTATCTTTCGATTTGTTAAGGTGGTATATTATATTAATTGATTTGTGGATATTGTATCAACCTTGCATCCCAGTAATAAATCCAACTTGATCATGGTGTATAATATTTTTAATGCATTGCTGAATTCAGTTTGCTAATATTTTGCTGAGGCTAATAACCTTAGTTTTTAACAATACTGGCACAGTCACTCATTCTATTTATCCCTAAGTACTATACAACTGTCTTAAATTAGCAGTATTAGCATTACTAACAACATGTTTACTAAAAACCATACATGTTTTTCCCTCAGTTTTTGTTTTTTTTTTGTTCTTAGGCTAGACCTCTTTAGGGATATATAGTCAAATTACTATGTTGTAAAGTTAATTTGGAATCACTCCTTTGAGTCATTATGCCAAAACTTTTGATTCTTGGGGATTGCTTTACTTATTTCTTTATTTTTTTTCTTATAATTATGTAAAATATTTACATGGTTCTAAGGTTGTATCTACAAAACAAGTTATATTCAAAGAAATCCAGCTTCTATCCTTGTCTTTTACCCATTTTTTTCTCTCTTCTATACATAACCATTTTTTTAAATTTATGATTTAAAATTCCTACTTTTTAAATATCAGCAAATATATGTTTATATTTTTCCTCTTAGAGAAACAGAGCCATTATAAATACTCTTCCTCATCCTGTTTTTTTTTTCTTTTTCACTTACTACATCTTGGAGCTTTCTCTATAATAGCTTATTAAGATATTTCCTGTTTCCTTTTATGACTGCATAGTACTCCATTGCATGGTTACACCAGAGTCTATTCAATCAGTTTCTATTGATAAGGTTGTTTTCAATCTTTTATTCTTCCAAATAATGTTGTAATTAAGAGCCTTGTACATGAAATTTTTTCCTATTATTTTTGGCAATGTAGCCTTGTATGTATATTTTTTATTTTTGCCACATTTATTTAGAAATATGCTTTAATAGTTTTTTTGAGAGAATTTAGGACTGGTAAATTCTTTTATTTGTTTGAATATATATATACGTGTGTGTATATATATATGTATATATGTATATATACATATATAGCCTTTCAATGATAGTTTTGCTGGGCAAAGAATTTTAAGTTAATGGTTATTTTCTCTCAGCACATTGATAAAAGTTCTCCTTTGGCCTCTATTGTTGATAGTGAGCAATTTGCTGTTAAGAGATATAATTATTCCCTTAGAGATGACCTGCCTTTTCTTCTGGTTGCTTTAAAATATTCTTTTGGTTTCAGAATTTTTATAGTTTCACTAAGGTATGTCTAGTATGAATATACTTTTATTTTCCTTGTTTGGTTTTCACTGTGATACCTTAATCTAAAGAGACTTATCCGTCATCAATTCTGGAAAGAATTCTTAGTCCTTTTCTTTCCTATTGTTACATCTCTTCCACTCTGCCTCCTTTATCCCACCACCTTTTCCTTCTCATGTTCCTGTTAGGTGTATTCATATTTCCTCATTCTACTTTCTGTGTCTCTTAATTTTTATTTCTTTTAAAAAAAATTTCTTATAGGCTCTCAGTTTAATAGTTTGGGGAATTTACTTAAGTATTCCTGTTCATATTTTTAAAAGTTGTACTCATGTTCTTATTAAATTGCTTTTCAGTGCAAAGTAATGGTATGTGTAATAAGATGTTTACTGCATTTATGCTTGCCCTGAAATGGCCATTGAAGAAGTCTTTTTGACACCAGGGACTGGTGGTCCTATGAGAATCTAATGCCTGATGATCTGAGGTGGAGCTGAGGTGGTGATGCTAATGCTGGGGAGAGGCTGTAAATACAGAAGAAGCTTGGCTCACTTGCCTGCTGCTCACTTCCTGCTGTATGCTCTGTTCCTAACAGGCCATGAATGAGTACCAGTCTACAGCCTGGGGTTGGGGACCCCTGCACTAAAGGATAAAAAGTCAGCAAAAGGAGGCATCAAGTATTTCATATTCTAAGGAGAGACCCCAGCAACTGGAGCTTATGAAGTATAACTTAATTGGCTCTGCTATCTTCAGAAAAACCCAAGAACTTAACTATATAATCAGAACATGAAGGAGAGAAGGAAATCATGGGACTCATGAATCAGAAGTCTAGTAGAGAGTGTTTTTCTGCCCCTCAAAACCAGGTAGTGGAGGGAAGCACCAAGCAATAGTGGCATTTCTTTTCCCATTTGGGTAGCAGACTTGCTGATATACCTTTGTGCCTACCTGAGTGGCAGGTGAGGAGAACCTGAGAAAAATGTCAGTGTGGAGCAGCATAAAGGCTCCAGGGAGAAGCCAAGAGCTCTCTCCACTATTTGGCAGGCCAAATTCACTTGAGTCAAGTAGACACTGTGGAAAGTAGCCTTGAATATTTTGCCAGATGCTACTTGAGAGGGAAGAGTGAAGACATTGTAGTGGCAAGAGGCTGTGGGATGAACATCCCAGGACAGAAGCTAAGATGAGCATTGGAAGATGTGAGTCACCACAAGCTGCTTTCCTACAGAAGGTGTGGTGCCCCAGAGCATGTTCTGGAGAACAGAGGGGGTCCAGCTGTGCTTTGTCTTTCTGCTCCTCACCAGAATCTTTCGTTTCTTTGATCAGTAGCTTTAATGTTACTGGATTAGGGTAGACCCCCCCCCTTCTCATTTTTTATTGTAAGTGAATACGTTTATTATTGTTTGCTTGTCGTCACTATTTTTTTATTCATTTTGTTTGCCCTATTAATCTCAACATTGGCCTTTTAACCTCATTAGGCTGTTTTTTGAAATACAGCTCCCTGGTGTTTGATATAATTCTTTATACTTCATATTAAAGTGAGTCTGCTTAAGTCCATTCAGAATTCATTGCTAGCTTCCTCCTCTACTTCTAGGTGCCTTGTCACCACCCTCTCTTTCTGCACTGGCTTGAGCCCTCCTTTTCAACTGTGGCCATTGTCTGTCCTGATGCTCCTCATGACCAACCCTCACATAAACTTTGTGCTCCAATGAAGGGGCCACTCATGCAATCAGGTGGGAAGAGATCAATTTTTCCAGAGTGATTTATACCCTCTGATAATTGAGCTATCGTCAGTGACACTGTTGAGCACACAAAATAAAGCAGCACCTCCAGCTACAGGGAGAGCTCAGTCCTTGGAAGCATCTGAAAATGGTGATAAGACCATTGGATATCAAAATAAAATGTTAGCATCATCAGAGGCCCCTGGGCAGCATATGTGAATTTAAAAAAATATATTTTATATTCAAGAAAAACCCTGCAAATGAGAACTATGTTTCTTTCTATAAACAGAGTTTGTTAGGAAAGATGTGCCCTCCTCTCCCATGGTCTTATTACATCCAAAAGTACAGATATACATCAGCAACCACTGTAACACCATGTGGCACAACAAGTGGTTAGGAGTTTTGGACTTGACAATCAAAGAGATTTGGGTTTGAATCTTGACATTGTTGGCTGAACTTTATAAATATTGAAAATAAAAATTTAAATAGAAGTTGCAAGAAGGCTGTCTTCTGTGTAAACAGAAGAAACATGGGAATAGATGAACCCTTTCACATTTTAGTAGGGTTTCTAGGTCATAGACCCCTATTTATTGTCTTATCTTAGGCTGACCCCACTGGATGACAGAACTAAGAATGATGATTTCTTTATCCCCAGAGCAACTGAAGACAGAGGGAAAAGGAGTAAATCTCTAGATTAGAGTTTTTAAGGTTGGAGACCATCTGCTCAGGTCTTTCTTCCTGAGCAGAGATATATGTGAAAGGCGAAATAGTATTCACACAAAACTTTGAGTTCCCTCCCCCATTACTGGTAAAATCCACCAACTCAGAACCTTGGGAACCTTACTGGCTTCCCCTTGCTTTCCTGCATTTAGAGTCTGAATATGGTTTAGAATGGAAATGTTGAAATTTAGAATACGGCTTTAATGTCAAGACAGAACTGGGCTCAATCCTGGTATATGGTCAGTGCTCTGTAAATTGTGTCTATTATTATTTTACTTCCATTCAGCTTTTGTACTTCAGTCACACTGATCCGTAATCTTCTTTTGAATGTTGCTTTGCAGAGGAGACTTTAAGTGATAACTTTTGGATTGTTAGCTTTTATATTCTGTATTTTGAATTCTGTCCATGTAGCCAACCTACCCATGCTAATTGTGCACTCTCAATACAGAAAGTATTTCTTAGAGACAGGGTCTATTCCAGAGCATTCAAGGAGACTTGACAGGTCATTCTGGGATGGGATCCATTATACTTTCCAAATTTAGCTTTTCTTCTCAACCCCTTCTAGCATCTGTCAATTTAAACACCTTCAGTTTGGTAGCATATCCTCCAATTAGGCTGGGACATCTTATAAAAAGAGGTCAAAAGACCCTGATGCTTGGTTTTGAAAATGCACATATTAGTGCTTATCTTCTCTTTTTGTCTATTGAACAGAGCTTTGCCACCTATAGTTAAAAACTCTTTTAGGATGTTTGATAGCTTTCATGTTTCATTTTAGTGTCCTCCTGGGCCTCAGAAGTCTTTTTTTCTCTTCTTTCTGCTGTATTTTCTCTTAGTGCACATTTTCCTTTTCTGGCAATATCTCAAGTCATCCTTCTTTTGAGATGAGCTGTCATTATAAGCTCAGTAATAATTTAAAAGATGATGATACTACTAATAGGTAAGATTGACTGAACATTCTCCAATAGTGTCCATGTTGGACACTATTGTAACCACTTTATATATATGAACATATTTAACACTCATAACTACCCCATTAAATAGATACAATTATTATCTCAACTGCTGCAAGAGCAGTTGACTATGGTGTACAGTTGCAGCCAGTAGACAAGTTAGGCCACCGGTTTGCTTGGACATTCGGGAACTGACCGTAAAGAATTTCCTCTGTAGGCACCTCCAGGTTCTGGACACTGACATCTAAGATCCTGGCTCTGACAATCCCAAATAAGGCACTCTTGTCATCAACAAGAGCATAACATAAGAACATTTCCTACAAAATTTACAAAATGCTAGAATAACGTGTCATTTTCGCAAGTCCCTTTACATGCAAGTCTACCAGACAACCTTTATGACATTACAACTGTATTCAGAAAAAAGTGTTATGAAATGATAATAATAATAATAATAATAATAATAATAAAACACTAGAATAAGGTGACTTCTCTCCTCTTAACACAGTGCTGAGAGGCTAATTTTAGAGCTCGCTTTCCAAACAAAATAAGTCAAACAGAAAAAGTCACTTTCATTTGAAAATCAGGTGAAAGTCAATGATATTCTTATAAAATTAAAAAACAATAACTTCTCAGGAGAGAATCTTTACATGCAAACTAATTTCTGAAGTAAAAAAAAAAAAAAAATCAGACAGAATTCAGTCCAAAAACAGGTAATTTTGAAAAGAGTCAATTTCAGAATTACTTGGTAAGTAGGAATTAGAAAGCTACAATTATTTGGTTAATTCTAAAACTGACTTGTGTAGACAGAGTCTACGTAGGGAAAGGAGACTTTGATTTGAAATGTGCTGCTGCCAACCAAACAATGAAATGAAGAGAACAATAAACAAAGGAAATCCTTCCAAAGGCTCTCTTCATTTACATTCTGAGATTACTGGCCTCATCTCTCTGCTGAAATAGCCTTGTGTTACCAGCCGTCCAAAAGCATAATCAGGTGCTAGTGAGAGCTTTCGCTCCAGCAAACTGTGCAAAGAATATTTGAATGCTGCCAAAACTATAGGTGCCTATTTCAAGTTGTCATAGAATATGCTATAGCATATCATAAATAAGGGAGGTGTATTTATAAATCTGACATTAAAAATGTGTTCCTAAAATATCTCGTGTGTTCCCTGGCCATGTCAGCATAGAAATAATGTTTAGTATTTGTTTATTTTACTAGACCACCCCATGAACCTGGGGGAAACATGTTAGAAAAAAAATTATAGCTACGCCAACTATTCTGGGAGATACACGAGCCCTCCATGTTTATCAGGTTGAGGGCACTGTATTTTGATGTCAATAAGCAATTTTTCCAGCCCGGTCTCCTGCCCGACCCTTTTAATCCATCAATATATTATTAGAGATAAAGTTGGTGGATGCCTGCTGCAGTTAGAAGATAAATGACATCTCTGAAGTCAGGCATTAAAGACTAGATTAAGGCCTTGTGACACCGTTTTCAGTGCTCATCTGTGCACTTCTGTTCAACCTATCACACTGAGTGACAAGAAAGAAAAATAATGAACTGGGCCAGGGGAAGAAGAAGGAAAAAAAAAGGCAGAAAAAGAGAGAGATTTTTTTTCCCCCTAACACACAAACTACATCAGTTCATACTCGGGATTAGACTGCATTTAAAGAAAGGAAAAAAGAAAAGAAAATGAGGAATTGGGAAGGACAGGGAAGGGGCTGCTCTATAAAGATGAAAATAGGCAGGCAAAAGGGACATGAAAGCCCGGAATTCCATTTCTGCCTGGTCCATGTAGTTTTTGGTACCCCGCCACCTGCTTCCCAGCCTCTCCTATGCAGACATTTCCTCGTTGGCATCCAGTTGCTCTAGGAATCTGCTCCATCTCCGATGGGTGTGCTGACATAAATCTTGTTAAGAGGCAGCACTCGGTTTTAAATCTTAGTGAATTATGTTCTTCCATTTCCACCAAAGGATTTCCTACACACTGCTACCATTGGTCTGACTGGAGGTATTTAAAGATTTTTGCAACTGTCTTCTGATAATGATTTGAATATGGCTCCTGAGTTGACAAATGTTGAATTTTCTCTGAATGTGTGGAAAACAGCAGCCACAAATTAATTGCAAGGTGCTAGCAAAAGGAAAAGGAGATGCAGGCCAGGAGTGAAGGTGTTACCAGTGGAAAGGGCCCAGGTTTGTGGTCAGGGGCCTAGGGTCTCCTCAAAGGCTGATTATGCCGTAGCTCTTTCTCAATCATTTATGTAGAAATAACACCACCCCCTTGCCATATGTCATGCCATGTTTGTGAGGATAGAAAGGACATATTTCTTGACCTTTTTTGCTTCCAGTGCTTCAACAGTCCTTATCAGAATACAAGTCATGAGGCATTTATGTGTATCATGGTGTTCCTGGCACCCTCCATTATGGAACACATAGAAAGTCCTCTCTGGTATTTGGTAATTGAGTGACTAATAACTCCCAAACACCTTTCTTTTACCCCAACCTCTTTTTCAAACTGCTGTGGAATACCTCACGTAAATTCTGTCATCATAAATGTCCCCTGTTGCCAATTAAACACTTGACTTTCTGGCCCTTGGCAAGCTTCTCTTGCTGCTCATCTCATCACCTAGAGTCAGTACATTCCATCTGTTTCCAAGTCCTCACCTTTTCTTTCCTTTTCCTCTTGCAAGTCCCTTGTTCCTTCCTCACCTCTTTCTTTAGTCTTAGTTCAAGGCCTCTTTGTCCTGGGCTTTATCTCCTGATCCAATTTCTGTTCCTCAAATCCATTATACCAACTATAACTAGATTGATCTTCCCCAAACTCTTCTTTGACCATGACATTCCCTGCTCAGAATGACTCACCATCTAAAAAAAGCTCAATTTCCTTATTATAACATTAGGATTCTCATAAATCTAATCTAGTTGGTTTTTTAGTCTCATTTTTTTTCTCTTCCTCCTCTAAAACCTAGGCTGTAGCAAAGTAGTTCACATGCTTCAGACATGGTTATCATTTACTCATTTCTACTTATTTGCTATTGTTCTTCCTTGTCTTAAAATTTCTTTCCTAAAATCTCCATCTGTCTCAATCTGCACCCACCTGACTCACTATCCACCTCTTCCACATGGCCGTCCTTGTCTTCTCTCAGTTGTACATGGTATCTCATGTTAGTAGATACTGTGCCTTCTCTAAGATACTGTGCCTCATATTGGCAGAATATTCTTAATTATAAATGATATAACCTTGCTTGGCTCAGAAAGGCAACTGATTTGAAAGCCTGGTGATTATGAAAAAGGTAGGAGGCCTCTGTCTCTAGAAAGATTGCCATATTCTTAGCATAGGTTTTGTGTCTACTTCTTTGTAAATGTTGAGTTCCTTCTCCTCACCTGATGGCAGGATTCTTCCATATCAAAGGTGAGCTTGTAGGGTGGGTAAATTGTTGATGGCTCTAATCTCATATTTTTCTCATAAGAGACAAACTGATACTTGTGCTCTTTGACTCTGAAGGGAAAAGTCCTGAGCAAGAGATTTAATTAATTCAGAAGTTATCAGATATACAACCATGGGCCAAGAAAATAGTGCTGGGGGTAGGGGAGGAAGGTAATATGATTAATCTAGCTGGGTACACATCCTCCAATTTGGACAGGAAGATTGTGGTTGATTGCAGAAGCAGCCTAGATCTTTTACTCTTCCTTGTGACTTTACATCACTTTCTATCAAGAGGAGGAGTCTATTTCCCCATTCCTTAAATCTTGGTTGGCATTGAGCCTTGCTTTTGTGTCAACAGAATGCAGCAGAAGTGATGCTATACCTCGACCAAGATACCAACTCACAAAGTAGTGAACTATATAAATAGTCACTGCTTTAAGCCATGAAATTCTGAGATGTTTTATTATGCAATAGATTTAATTGGCATGAAGATGGAATCTGCCATGACAGCTCCTTCTCTTGAAACCATATAATTTTGAGTAAAAGAATATTCCCCGGAAGCTGAAAAATTGTGTTCTGGGTGGACAAAACCATGAAGGGTCAGGTACAGACATTCTAGGCACTTAACATGAGATCGCTGCATTTTCTTTTCTCTCCAACTAGACAGTGTACTCTGGAAGCCAGTGTCTAATATGGGTCATCTCCTGTCACTAGCAGAGGCTAATCTTAGTGAAATGAATAACTAGATGGGACTTATTCTACATAATTCTAATTTGTGAGAGCATAAGACCTAAAGATTTTATTGCTGACTTATCATTAGGACTCACCATGGTAACTCACAGTGGTAAGTTCTTACCTATAAACTCTAAGGATATTTCTGCAAAAAAAAAAAAAAAAAAAATTCCATGTGCTACATAAAAATGCAAACTTGGTGCCATACTCCAGCAATATTTCTGTTAAAATTCAAGACTAAGCCATCTTATAGAAAGGAAATACTTCTAGCAGTGTTTACATTGCAGTTTTTATCCATTCTCTGCATGGCAACTGAGCCTATTTGTTGTCCATCACAGATGAGACATCCATGGCTACTATTTGTTGAGCATCCACTATGAGTCAGGATCTTAGTCCATTCAGACTGCTATAATAAAAGTGCCATATACTGGGTGGCTTAAACAACAAACATTTATTTCTTTCTGCTCTAGGGGCTGGGAAGGCTAAGATCAAGGCTCTAGCTTGATCTTATGTGGTGTCTGATGAAGCCTGCTTTCTGATTCATAGGCAGTTGTCTTCTTATTGTATCCTTACCTAGCAGAGAGGTGAGAGAGCTCTCTGGAGTCCCTTTTATAAGGATACTAATCTCACTAATGAGGGTTCCATTCTTATAATCTAATTACCTCCCAAATCCTCTACCTCCTAATACCATCACACTGGACATTAGGATTTCAATATATAAATTTTGGGGAAGATGCAAATACTTTACAGCAGCCAAGCACTGTAATTGTCATTATATAAACATTATCTCATTTAATTTTGTCCTCAAAATAGTTCTGTGAAGTGATTATTCTTTTCATTTTACAGATGAAAAAAATTGAGGCTCAGGGAAGTTAAGAATAATTGCTCAAGTTCAGACAGGTAGTAAGTGCCCAAGCAGTGATTTGACCACAGGACTCTCCTACTCTTTAGACCTTTCCATATTTGGATAGTGTTACCAGGAATTAAAGGGTAACCTATGAGTTGAGATAATATCTCTTTATACTAGTCTTTTTCTCACTTGTGGGTCTATCTATTCACTGGTTTCTTCATCCTAAATGTTTCTCTTTTCTCCTGTTTTTTTTTTTTTTTAACTTTTTCATATTTGTCTTGGAGATAATTATTTCCTTTAGCTTATCATAGCCTCCAAAGCACAGGGATGATTGTCTGTTTAGGGTCATGTCTATGAACTGTAAGTAAATAGTTACCATTACTAAAATGCTTGGGGAGTTACATATAAAGGTATTCAAATAGATAAAAAGCTTCAACTAACCACCCTTGCACATGTAGCTAAAGCTAGCTGTGCTAGTTCAGGAGGTGATCATAAGATATGACCTCTGCCTTCATGGACCTTAGAGACTGAGGGGAAAGATAGATATGGGCACAATGGACACAATGGCCTATCAGTGAGGAGTGTATATGAATGCTAGGTGCATAAGTACTTATCTAAAAGGGTCACAGAGGAAGAGGAGATGACTTTTTCTGTAGGAATCAGGGTATGTTTACAGAAGAGATGGGCACTTGAACTGAATCTTGGCAGAAAAATGGGAGTTAGAAAGACAGAACTAGTGTGGCATTCTAGTTTAGTGTCTCTGTTAAAAAATGCTTAGTATGTCCCCGAGACAGAGAAGGAGTATAGCATTGCCTTAGTCTTCATTACCATCAAGCATCATATGAGGCGTGTTGATAAGGTGGAGATGAGGGTCACAGCAATGGAGGTATTATAGGCTCAAGGGATGAACAGCGAAGATCCTCTAAGCTGTTGTGACTCTCTGGGTCTCAGTGGTAGTGGCTAGTTTAGATGATTATTCTCTGGGAAGGACACTGACACCTAAGCTATTTCAAGGTATTTTCTTCATTATGAGGAAGGTATTTTTAATTGTGAAAGTGTAAAAGTAGGAGACCTACTGAGGGAAACATCTAGTTACAGGAGGTGAAACACAAAGTAATGAAGGCAAATTCTAAGGAAATGGATTTTATTAGACATAAACTAATTTAAAATATTCTATAGAGAAATTACTGAAAAACCTGAATATTTATTAAGAAAATGTGGGAGAATTAAAAATAATTTCAATTTTAATTTGTAAATAAGGCTAACAGATTTTCGATAAAGCCAAAGAGTATATGATTGTGGTAGTTTGTGTAGTATCTCCCTAAAATTTAAGTCCACCAGAACTTGAGAATGTGACCTTTTTTGAAATAAGGGTCTTTGCAATAAAGGTTGAAATGGGATTACACTGGATTGTGGTGTGCCTTAAACCCAAGGACTGGAAGAGAGGAGAGGACATTAGACAGAGGGAAGAGGTGTAGTTCATGTGAACACAGAAGCAGAGATTGGAGTTAAGCTGCCACAAGCCAAGGAATGGCAGGAGCCCCAGCAGCTGGAAGAGGCAAAGATGAATCTTCCCCTAGATCCTTCAGAAAGAGCATGGCCTGCAGTTTGGACTTAAGGCCACCAGAACTGTTAGAAAATAAACTGTTGTTTTAAGCTACCCAGTTTGTGGTAATTTGTCTGGGGAGCCCTAGGAAGCTAAGACAATGATTAATTATCAGGTTTCAGGAAAGGAGGGCATCTGGAGTAGACAGGGCTTCCTAGAGAAGGCCAGACTGGAAAACAGAAGGGCATAGCGAAGTAAAGAGGAGAGGGAGGACTTTCTTGGCAAGAACAGCAGCAGTAGCAAAGGTACTGAAGTAGGAATGGGCAAGACAACGGAGACTTCTGCATGGGGAACTGAACTTGCTTTGATTTGTAAATGGTAGGCAACTCCTGCATTGCTTTCCTCTTGATACAGATATACCACTAGAAATAATCTCGTATTTAGCAATCATAATAAGGGGAAGATTTTTTGGTTCCCATGTAGACCAAAGATTGAAGAGAAAATTATTGCAGAGAGAATTGATCAAGAGAATTGAGGTGGAGGCTTTCCCAATAGAGAAACAAAATTAGAAATGTTAAAGCAGATATTGATATATATCTGTGAAAAATAGTTCCTGATATTATATATCAGGATATGTGTAAACAAATAAATTGGCTAACTAACAACAACCAAGGGTGTTGTGAGGAACAGAGAAAAGAGTAGATTCAGCATATGCACAAAATCTGAGGTGGGTAAGAAGAGGGAGGAAGTAGGGAAAAGAGATCGAGTTAACTACTGTTTGAACTACTGTTCCCTGATCCAACCACCAGATGGTATCATCAGTTTATGACAGCTTGGTTGCAGTTCAGAACGACCAAGATGAAGAAAGTGTAAGTACCTATGTGCATTCAGAAACGTGTGAGGCATGGGCTATTTACAGGCTAGGTACTTCTAATTTAGGTAGGGATCTAGGAAATGCAGATGTTTCCTAAACTGGTCTCCAACTTCACAAAGTTAAAAATGTTCGTGGATTGCAACTGACTAATGAATGGTAAATAAATAAGGAAAAGCAAGAGATTTATAAGTTAATTTATGTATTGTTCTACCTTATTAAAAAGTCACAACGAGTTTTAGGATTGGAAAATCCTTACATTTTTCATGTCTTATTTTCTGAATATTGTCTTAGGTCCTCAGGTAGATAATCCTGAGACCCAGAAACTGTGTGTTATTCATTTTTCAACCCTTGGCAGACACAGAGTACAGGTGCTTAATCAGTTTGTACAGAATGAATGAATTCTATAGAATTCTGTAGATGAGACTGGGCATATGGTCAAATATGCTGTTCCTAATAGTGATGTAGTATGTCCAAAATAATTTTTATGAAGAAACGGAATATAAGAAAATTTCTCAGTAGGAGAAGTCTTTGAACTTCTGTGGTAAGCTTCTAGGATTTAGGCTTTATCAACCCTTCCCTCCCACTATGTGACTTGCAGTTGGCTTCTGGGAGTGCTCATTCTTGTTGCTTGGTCTGAAACAGTGAATCCTTGATTTGCAGGGACACTTCTGAAATAGGGAAGCACCTTGCTGTCTACATTCCTAGGAAGGGCCTCTCTCTGTCTCTCTCTCTCTCTCCATATATATATACATATACATATATACGTATATATACACACACGCACACACACACATGTATATATATATATGTATATAACATATATATACATAATTATTTATTATATTTATGCCTACAGCACCTGGTCTTCCTAGGTGTTCTTTCATCCAAGTGCTAACCAGGTCCAACCTGAGTTCAGACATTGGGCTTGTTTGGGATGGCATGGCCGTAGATCATGGACCATGGCTCTACTGGAGAGTGAACCCAAGACCTTCTGTGTGTAAAGCAGATGTGCTAACTGCTATACTATGGAACCACATCCAGGGCCTCAATATTTTTGTGAGGAGAAAGGAATTGGAGGATGGGAAGAAGACCCTCAAATGAGGCTTTTGGTAATTCCTGAGCTGCAAGTACAGTCCTGTCCTTTCCCATTCCAGGATTTGTCCCAATGACCACCATTCTCTGATGTTTTGAACCAAAAATAACTTATTGAAGAGCTCGAGGTGGTCAGAATGGGTCTTGATGTGGCCCATCATGAGGAGTAAAATAAGTAAAAGCTAAACTTTTGTGCTGGTTGTAATCATATCAAACAAATCTGTATTCTGTAAGTCATCCTCCATCATCTAATACTTTATGAGCCATGGCCACCATGACACTCTACGAACATGCTGATATGCATGCCATTTGTTCCGGCCATGCACGCACATTTCAGTTTAATATGTCTAAACTAAAATAGAACATTAATCTGTCCCCTAGCTGGAAACCTGGAGGGACAGTTTTTTCTCCCTTAAAGGATTCAGATGCTACTCATCTAAAAGATTGGAGCTATAACCTAATGGAACCCAATGCCATCCACTGTGCCCTTCAAAATTCTTTCAGATTTTCAGGTATTTAATTTCATGCATTCATGTCCTGGATGCTCCATGATTATCTTACTCTGGAAGAAGTAAGTACTCAGTTGAAGATGGAAATCCTGAAGATCTTCATGAACTGAGCTTGTCATTGCCGTGGCCCCTATCCTAAATAACCCAAGTCATCAGTACCTATGAGGCAGAGAGCCTAAATTAGGGCAGGACCATGCTCAGCAGGGCAGGAATAGGGTCCTTCACTATGAGCCACTTACCTGGACAGAGATGATTTTAACAGCTGGGACCAAGATTCCAGCGATAGAGCCTACCTCTGTAAGTTGGCGAAGGGCAGGAGAGACCCATGCAGAGGGGAGGTGGAAGCAAACCTAACCAATTCTTCCACAGGCAAAGTCCTTTCTAGAAGCAGGGTGTTTGGGAACTCAGATTTATAACATCAGATACAGGGTTGGGTCTTTGCAGGGAAGACAGAGCCAGAAGAAGCCGTTTTATTTCTTTAGTTCAAGGGGAGGCAGCCAGGCCCATCGCATTGTCTGAGACACGGCCCTTCCTTTTTCCTCTCTACCTGCATCTCCTGGGGCCCCCTGGAACAATTATTGTGCATCTCAGTTTTTTCATCACGTGATTTGTTTTCACAGCTTTTTACAATGCTGGTGTGCCTGTGTGCCCATGCCCTCCACGTGGCTTCTTATCATCTGTGAGCTTTCTCTCTCTAACCTGGCCATAATGAGTTATCTCAAACATGCCCTCAGATTCCCTAGTTGACTTAGAATGTCCTTCTCCTTCTACTGCCTTCATCATCACTGTCTCCTTTTGAAGATTTTTTTTCAACTCTCTCTTTTTCAAAAGATTGCTTTGTCACAATTATTCAGGAAAGAATTTTGCGCCTGTAGGAAATATTAATAGACTATTATGAGGTCCTACAACTAATTTTTCCACACATATCATCTGTCTTTGCATGGTTATTAAACTTCAACAATATTTCATGCAATGCTTCCCTGCTAAATTAATTTGGTTCCTTCTTTTCTGGCTTCTTCTTTTCTGTCCACAAGCTTTAAAATTAAATTGAATCTTCATAATTATAGCTTTTTGTTGTTCTCCTTCATATCTTTTTCTTTTTTTCAATTTCTCTATCAAAGGAGCAATAAAGACATAAAGAAGCAAAATTATAACTCTAAAAGACTCAAATGGTCTGGAGTTTGATGGGCTTGAGGTTGGGTATCTTTTAAGTAGGAGGAGAGAGGGTGAAGAAATTCAGACCTGCCTGGAATGTAAATAAATTGGTTCTGATTTATCCTGGGGCAATGGAAACAAATGAGAATTGTTCTCTTAATCATGAAACTTTTATGGCTGCTATAATGTTCTTTTTTGTGGCAAGTGATACTCTCATGTTTTAAAAAAGTAAATATTCTCTTTATATTTACACACACACACACACACACACACACACACATTTTCACTCATGGTTAAATTTTCCCAAAGGCATATGTAGCCTCTTTTAAAATCCTTTTCTTAGACACCAAGGAATCTTCACTTTTATGTTACATATTTTGAAACTGGTGGATGAAGAGCTAAAACAACGTTAGTGCTTGGTAGCCCAACAGCAACCAAGGGGCTAGTGGGAAGTGGAACCAGGGAGAAGCTCTGATAGGAAATCTTAAGAATCTGAGGTAAGAGCTGGTTAAAGTTCATTAGGGAAATTGAACACTCAAACCCAAACACTGGGGAATTATCAACCCCTTCCACCTTCTATCCCTAAGTTCACTGTTTTAGGAGCTTCCCCATTAGAGAGATGAAATTTTCAACCTTAAAGGTATATCTGATTGGGCCCTGTTTCCTGGTAGGTGGGACTACTGTGCTTCAAAAGCCAGTGCCCATGCTCAGCCTTTCTTCAGATTGAAGCAGGGCCTCCCTGGGCAAGCCAGCCATCTTTGTGAGTTTACCCTGGAGCTAAACTGTTGCCTGGACAGGGGATCCAAGACCCATTTTGGTGCTTGGTGCCTCTCTCTATCCCCTTTTCTCTCCCCCATTAGCTGCTTTCTTCGACTAA
The DNA here is from genome assembly GCA_028627145.1 of Eidolon dupreanum. NCBI lineage: Eukaryota > Metazoa > Chordata > Mammalia > Chiroptera > Pteropodidae > Eidolon > Eidolon dupreanum. The sequence goes on along the minus strand of CM053507.1, from coordinate 122,641,806 downwards.
GCTTCACAAAGGAGACTTCCATTTAGCAGTATTGGTGCTCCCTTAGTTATTAATAAGGAGATACTATAATTCCTGTTCTGTCCCTGTGACAAGGGTGGAAAGGCAGGGCAGGATTTTGATGTTCTTAAGGCTATGGCCATAATTTAATAATACAGCCAACATCTTACCTGTAATCCATAAGAGATAGACCAAATATACATACGAAGTCGAGCAATATTCAGAATTGGACAGAGATATGACCAGCAGGAGGCAGATATAAGACAGGGATGAGTGTCTTAAACAACTGCTTTGAGCATCAGTAGCTGTTTGCATTTCACAGTAATGGGTTGTGGGTTTTATGATGTCTGATATGTTAGTCTGGGTTAAGGTTCAGAAATACTTCTCCATGAAAAAATGATTTATCAAGCAAACAATAGTGAAATCAAGTCTCAGACAAATGCTTAATTTACTTAAGAAAATAAATTAAAACAAGGATTAAAAAAATCAGTTTTTTCAATACACTTGCAAAGCAAGAATTACTCTCCTGTTTACAGAGGAAGGAAAACCTAAAGATGACCTAGTCCATTCTTCTTACATGATAAAGAAACTGAGGCCCAGAGGAGTTAAGATCCCAGGTGTCCCCAAACCCAAATCATATCCTATACCCCTTTTTCCTAGCACCATTATTCTTCTTTGGCTTTTAGTCTTCATTTAAACACTAACATTGTATTGTTTTCTTAAACCCCTAATTCAGAATATTTACTAATTTAGCTTTGGCAATTTTGAATTAATAAAATATTAACTAATAAAAAGTATAATGTCACACTCTAAGAGGTATAGTCAAAGAGATGAAAGACTAGAGTTTTTAATAAGTTGATTTGAATAATAATTTCAACATCTGGGGTTTCTTTTCTAAAGCTTTACTTTTGAGAGAACCTGGCAAAACTTCTAATTATCTAACAATCTTATTTGCCATGCCTATAAATTAGAAACAGGGACGATTTCCCCATTTTAAAAATGGACAAACCAATTCTTAAAGCGGTTCTGCTATTCCTAAGATGATGGCCATTCTGCAGTGAGACCATGGATCACCAATAAGGTTATCTCTACAACCTTATTAGCTTGCTGAAGGCTGTGATGTGATCGTAATTGATCCTCAGGGGCAAAAAACCATTGAGTTCACCTGATCACTCTGTGAGGCCAGAGGTATAGGTACAGGTATCTGATTAAGAAGTAAAAGATTCAGTGCAGAGATGAGGCGACAGGGGCCGTCAATCACCAACAAATTTGTTAACCTCCACTGAACCCAAATCAGATGAGTTTAAAAGCTCAATCAATTTCATTCGATGGAAATGAATCAGATACCTCCTCTGGAGGACTCACCAGGGAAGAGGACCTAGGCTCTGCCCCCAGGTTCCTCCCGCTCCCTCCACAACGACACCAGGCCCTAAGCAAGATAGACTGTGAGGAGCAGTATAGTAGGATTAAGTAATAATATTCCAGTCACCATTTATTGAATAATTGCTATGAATCAAACTTTTTTCTAAGTCTTTTAACTAGATCATTTTGTTTGACAAAGAGAAGTGTGAGGTAAGAGAGAAGATAACACACATTTGTTAGTTCATTTGTTTCTTCATTCACAAACATTCCCAGACCAGTCACTTTTTTCCAAGCACTGTACTAAGCCCTGAAGACATAAAGTGAATAGGACAAAGTTGACATTCAATAGAAAAATGTCAGCTGTAAAATGTAATGCAAGATTAAACACTTTGCAGCTTATAATTCTGATGGGAGGCTGGAAAAAAAAAAGGGTCTTTATTGAAGAACTGCTATGACAACATTAGTTCCTGTTTTCATAGGAGTGGTGAGGGCATAATGGGCAGCAGGGAGGCCAGTGCCCTGTTAGGCAAAGATGCACCACGTGGGAGTCTCCGATGAGCTACCTGCCAAGGGCTGCCTGAGAGGTATGCAGGAGAACCTGAAGGCTGAATGAGTAGAAAGGGTGGTTATAGAGAAGGAGAAAGTTCAAAATTCTCCAGTGGTTGTGAACAACACACTCTTTATCTCCACCGTCGTCCTCACCCATTCATTCTTGTCCCTTCTGTCTTTTTTCCCATTGCCAGCCATCTGCCCCTCTGCCACCAGCTTAAACTGTGTAAAGCTCAACTTCAATCATACTAATAATAGATAATACTTGTAAACCCCTTACTCTGTGTACCATTCTAAGCTCTTTACAGATGTATAAACTAATTTAACCCGCACAACCTTAAGAGGTAGGTACCATTATTATCCCCATGTTACAAATGCAACAATAGAGACCCTGGAATGTGACTTGTCTCAGGTCACAGCATAAAGGGAAAGGAAGGGAGAAATTGAAATCCAGGCATCCTGGCTCCTGAGTCTGCACTCCAAGCATCCAGGCCAAGTTCTGCTGCCTCCTGTGTCATGCTCCAATTCAAACACATACTCCGGTTCACTACTCATTACCAAGTAAATACCAACTTTAGCTTGTAACATGGCTCCCACCACCACAGTGATCAATCACTCTGCTCCAGCAGGCAAACAGAATTACTTCACATCATTTAACACTCATTAACACCCTTGGCTTCTTGCTTTGCTTTTTCCTCTCCACTTGGAACATCTTTCCTTTTCCTTTCCAACTTTAAATCCTACCCGTATTCAATGGCCAGCCGAAATTTCTTGTGCCCTGTAAAGACTTCCTTCATTATTGAGTTGAAAAGATGCTCCTCCTCCTCTGAACTCATAATACTTTTTAGTTCACACATATCTTAACAATCTTATATTACAGATACTTGCAATACCTTATAATATAACTAAGGTGCACGTGCTTTTTTCCACTTGATTTGTAAGCTTCATGAGGGCTTCATGAGGCCCTCTCCTCTGTGTTCCTCTGACACTCACCCAAGCTCCCTTAGCTGGTCTGCACTCTAGTTCGCCCTGTGACTAACAACTCACTTTTATTTGGCCAGTGCCCATGACACAATGAACACTCATGGCTAATAATAAGATATCCTGGCTTGCTCAGGACTGTGCCATTTAAACATCTGTGGTTTATATGTCATTATCAGCAGTGGACCCTATCACTTTCGAAAGTGTCACAGTGTAGAAAATCAATCATGGTTATGCTGCTAAAGGCCACTCTCTAGACAGGGCAGGGTGGCATCATGGTTACAATCTTGAGCTCTGGAGTCAGACTCCCTGGGTTAGAAACCGAAATCTACCACTTACTAGCTGTGTAACCCTGAGACAGTGTGCCTCAGAATCTTCTGTGAAGTGGGTATAACAACAATCCCTCACTCTAGGTTATTAGCATGAGCAAATGAGTTAATTGTGGAGACTGTCCTGGCTTGCAATAATAGTGCTCACCAACAGGAGGCCCATGTGTTTGGGCATCCACCAGTCAAGCTGTACCTTACCAACTCTTAATTGTCTTTGTTCATAAATCTGTACGTGACAGTAGTTCTTAATACTGTGACCATGAAATTGAATTAAATGTTACATAAACTGATGATAAGTATGAAAAAGAAGAATTGTTGCTTCTTTGAACATTAAATTAAATGCTTTGGACTCAATAAAGGTGAGTCACAAAAAAATAGCTCTTGAATTAGATGTAGGAAAAACCATTATAAAAGATTGAGGGAAAATCATAAACATCTAGAAAGTTTCTGCACTTAGATTGCTTCATAAGTGAATTTAAGTTCTTGCTGTACTTTATAGAGACTGAAACTGGAAATTGGGGGTGATGCATTTCTATGGGTGTGGTTTATGCAAGACAGGAAAGGCAGAACTCTATTAGTGTATGCACATTAAAAGAAAAGACTTTGGCCCTACATAAAAAAACTGGTGAATAAATGTATGTTTGTGTGTTTTAGTTAAATAAAACATGTAACCTTTTTTTAAAGCTTCACAGCTTTAGTGGACTTTTTCAGTAACCACTAATTCTCATCTGGAGAGCGTTAGATAGGAAGACATCTCTGAACACTTTTTGAATTAATGATTGAACAAACGTATGAGATTAGAACGTGGTTGCAAAGTATGCTGTTGGCTGGGCTCATTTTCCCTTGGCCCTCGCCTCTATATGTCAAGCCTGCTTACTAAGAATGCCTAGCACTTTCCTTCTGAGAGCTTTTATTTTGGGCTGTGGGAATCACCCTGCTCACTCACAGAAAAGCCACAAGTTTGGGAGAGTTAATACCCCAGAAATCAGTCCCTCCTATAACAGACAGGGCCTTGGTAAATAAATGTCTTAGCTTCCTCACCCCACCATTGAGATATCTCTGAGGCATACTCTATATAATCTCTCAGAGGTCCACGGTGTTGCACACAGTGGTAATTTACTGGATAATGCAGCCTCTACTGACAGCCTATCTTCTCTGCCTCACTTCCTCACTCCCTTGATGATATTTCCTAAAATCATCTCCCAAATCTGCTTCAGGGGGAACCCAAACTAAGACAGGCCCAAGCCTCAGGGCCTAGGACAATGTGTTTCACAGAGATGTACAAACTTGATCAAAACAAGGAGCACAGATTTACTCAGAACAAGTTTAAAAAACAGCCAACGACACTTGATTTGACCGAGGTTGATATAAATGTTTAGATTTTTAAGTCAACAAAATGTTACCATTTTAGTTGTTACTAGACCAGTTACCAGAATACATTTTTTAAAAAATAATAAATCCTGTTGTATTTATGTGTGCATCAGCCATTGAGAAGTTCAAGCCATTGGCATTAGGCTTCAGATGCAGACACGAGAAAGTCAGTAAGCTCTGCTTTATTTCCTGTTCTCCTGTGCTCTGGTCAAGCAAGGGGGCTGTTCTCTAGGAGGTTCTGTATGGACCTGCACTAACCTCAAGTTGGTTGAGAGGCAGGGCAGTGGGGAGATCCCTGCAATGGGTCCCTAGGCTCCCAATAATGGGCCATATGTCCATGGGTAAAAAAACCCTCTCTGAGGCTCAATACCTCTTCTGATAAAACAGCCCAAGCCCTGAATGGTTTTGAGGTTTATAACAGTTTGAAACCTCTCACTAATTCTCCAGCTCACCCCCACCCTGAGCGCAAGGCTTAGACTGTGTATTCCAGGATGAGCGTGAGGCCCCAGGCGCCATGCCAGGCCTGATAAGGTCTGTAGACTCATGTGAGCAGCAGCAGCTGCCTGGGAAGTTATCCAACGCTCCATCAAACCTCAACAACTGTCCTGGGATGGCTGTGCTGGCTGGGACAGCCCTCTGCAGCCGGCAGAAGCCTGTGCACACCTGTGGTTAATCCCCCAGAGCAGCAGTTCTGGCCAATGAAGAACAGGCAACATTCTGGTTGGGCATGGAAAGGTGAACAAACATTGCCCAGTGCCCTGCCAATCGCTAGTCCCCTCATTCTGTTTTTTTTTTTCCTTGGGCAAATTTGGATTCCTGAAATTAATTATTCAACAGGAGGTGACAGCCGGTGTATAGCAGCACTGTTGGAACAGAGAATAAAGAGGCACATTGGACACAGCATCTGCACCTCCCAGACCCTGAAATTTAAGATCTTTATAAATGATCTGTTAAAACTATGGTGACGATAAGCTTATGAATCATGATCTATATTAATCAGGGCTGCTGATATGGAAAGATTAATTGAAACGTGCAGTTCTACACAAATGATAAAGTGGTAACAATTTAATATCAGACAAGAAGAGTGAAGAAATTACACTCCAAGCTTCATGCATCATTACTATGGATATTAATATTTTACCCAGCGCAACAGCATCAGGAATCATAATGAAAATCCATAAGTGGTGCACAGACATGATTAAATACAACAGTCTTTAGGAGCTGTTTGGTGGCAGCAGTTGGGCCATATTTCACTCGGTGGCTGGTGATTCCAGTGATAGAGTCTAGACGAGGGTGATTAAAAATTGTTCCTCCTAAAGGCTGTTAACCTTTTACTACTAAAATGAATTTCTTTGATTTTTAAATTATGTCATTCTCTTTGCTCTTTTCAAAACCAAACTTGATCTCAAACCTTGACAGTATTCTGGGTCTTTAGTGTAGTGATAGTCAAAGCAAAATTTCTCAACTATAGCTCCCTGCCCTAGGGTATGGCATTATTAGACTGGTCATGGAGAGTGAAGGTTCATTGTCTACCTTGACCAGGGCTGGTTGGAAAGAGTGAATGATGAACCATCAGAGGCCCTTTGGGAGTTCCCAAAGACCAGAAGCTGATAAGGCTGACTTCTTCACCCAAGTTTATCAGAACGGAGATAGAGATTAATTCTTCTGAGATCTTATTCTCACTGGTGTAGTTAGTTAATTTATTCAATCATTCATCCAACCAACAAAAAAATCAACATGCACCCACACCTGGGAAGTACGAAAATCTGCCACAACATACACCAGTGTGTTTTAGGCTAAGGAGATAAAGACCCAAATCAGTGTGGAGTCTTTGAGAATGGAACCAGTGAGAGTCAAGATGTATTTCTTTGCCAAACTGTTTCTTCCACCCTGTAAAATCTTCACTCTCATATGTTAGCCACAGAATCTCCAGACCCCTTTTATCTTCAATTAAAACAGAGAGGTCGGTGTATATTTGCATTAGTGAAATTATCACCACTAGCTGGTAATAAATGCAGTCTATTTTCTTAAAAACATTGCATCTATTTCTTCAATGTTCTGGTTTCTTAATTCTCTAGATTAGTGATTCTCAAATTTTAGTATGTGCATGGCATCAATTGGAGAAGGAAAGGGATTGTTAAAAATGCTGTTTTTAAGAGAATGCCCCTATGGAAATTTCTGGAATTATTTTGCTAATAGCTCTCTTTCTTCTGAAGCTCTGCCCTGTATCTTCATCTGCCTCAGCCTCCCTGAACTCCTGCTTATTTCCACCTAGCGAGACCACATGCTCAGCTTGGGATTCTCTTTGCTGCTTTATGGTGCGTAATGTGTTTTCAGGCAAAAGATTAAGGTGATCATAGTCACCTTATTTGTTTTCTTTCTTACATGGATCACAATTCTGTGCTGCTCGTTCTCCAACATCTGAAAATAGTAGTTTCATACATTTTGTCCAGCTTTATAGTGGTTTATGGTGGAAAGGTAAATCTGGTCACAGTTACTTTCTTATAGCTTGAAGTAAAAGGTGCTATCATCACTTTTTATCTCAAATATGGCAATGATGTCCAGATTTCCATTCCTGCTAACCTTTCTATCCATGTTCTACCACTATCCTCTTCATTCATGAGGCTCTAGCCAAAATCCAGTTTCCTTCTGCCCCTTGAATACACCACGCATCTTTCAAATGTGGGCCTTTACACTTATTCTTTTACTGCCTAAAATACTCTTCTCATTCACATTGTAGCTCAAATATCACTTCCTCTGAAAGTCTACCCAGCTAAAGAGAATCTCCAATATCCCAATCTACTATATATAACAGACCATTATATTTCTCATTGGCTTTATTACTACTTGAAATTACCTTATGTATTTGCTTACATGTTTACTTTTTGTTATCTTTCACTAGAATGAAAGTCTCATAAGATAGGAACCATGTTTGCTTTATTTATCATGTATCTTTAAGGTCTAAAGCAGTGTGATAGATGCTTGAAAAATGCTCATTGAATGATAAATTGAGTGAATAAAAAAATGTAAAAAAGTATATGAAAAAGAAAATAAATTTATGATGAATGTTGTGATGGGGTTTGATGGCAAACCAATCACAAGAACAGACAAATTTTGCTTTGGTGGGAAAATGAGTTAACCTTAAAACTTTTGTACTCTGGTTTAGTCAGATATTTGGGACTTCCATAGCTCTGTAATGAAATGATTAACAGCATAAATTTTGAAACTTGGAATACTTGAATTTGTTTCATGGCTTTATTATTTAGAAACTAAGTGTATGTGCCTTGGTTTCTTCTTCCATAAAAAAAAAATCCATTAGGGTTGTCATGAGATAAAGTTTGTAGGGCATATGGTACAGTGCCTGCTTCATAATTGGAATTGCCAGACACAGAACTTAAAGTAACTATTTAGTATTCTCAAGGAGATAAAAAGTAAGATTGATATTTTCTTCACAAAGAACTAAAAACAATATCATATGAAATTTATAGAATTGCAAAACCTAATAATCAGATTAAAGAATTCATTGGACAAGATTACTATTAGACTATATATGTCTAAGAGAATCAGGGATAGGTAAAAAGCAAGCAGCACTAATAAAACACAGAGGGACAAAACTATAGGAAATGTAGATTTTAAGAGAAATAGAAAATACAGGTAGAGATTCTAACATATGTGTATTCAGAATAAGAGGAGAGACTAGATCAGAGAAAAGTAATGGACAGAGCTAGCCAAAAACAATAAGCCATAGATCTAAGATGCTTAGCAAACTGAAGCATATAAAGAGAAATCTATACCTAGGCTTATAGTAAAACTGCTTAAGTCCAAAAGCAAATAAAAATCCACAAGCTGTCAGAGGGGGAAAAAAAGATAATTATTTTTAAAGGAAGAAAAATTAGACTGACAGTTAACCACTTAATGGAAACAATTGAAACCAAAAGACAGTGAAATGATATCAAAGTGTGAAAGAAAATAAACGCCAACCTATAATTCTGAATATTAATATTAAACAAAAATATCTTTCAAGAATGAAAGGAAAATAAAGACATTCAAACAAAAATGAAGAATTTGTCACCGGGAGACCCTTCAGACAGAAAGAAGAGGATCCTAGATGGAAACATGGAGATAAAGAAGAATGAAGTGCAGCAGAAATGCTGCAGATAAATAGAAATGAATATTGACTACATAAAACAATTATAATGTATTATTAGGTTTAAAATGTATAGAACATTAAAAAGCATGAAAACAATGATATAAAAGTCAGGGAGGGTATGTAAATGTAGCTAAAGAGTTCTAATGACTTTGTATTGCCTAGGTAAAGAGTATAACACCAATTAATAGTACACACTTATAACTAGAGTATATGTGTGGTAAATTCTAGTGTTATCATTATAATAATAATAATAATGTAATAATTCATAATTTCTAAGATAATAGTGAAGGAAACAGAATCATAAAAAAACACTCAGAAACTATTTTTAAGGAGATAAAAAATAAATAGAACAGATATGGTAAACTTAACTAGAGCATAACAGTAATTACATTAAAATAAAATAGACTAAATGCTTTAATGGAAAGATTTTCCGACCAAATAGAAAACAAAACTCATTTGTTTTCTATTTACAAAAGACATATGTAAAACAGAATAAAAAATGTTGAAGGTAAAACTATTTGCAAATGGCATAATCCTGTATATAGAAAGCCCTCAAGTATCTTAAAAAAAAAAAAAAAAAACAACAAAAACTACTACTAGAATTAACAAATAAGTTCAGTAGGGTTGCAGAATACAAGGTCAATATACATAGGTCAACTATATTACTGTACAATAGCAATGAGCAAACCAAAAATAAAATTAAGAAACAATTCCTTTTACAATAGCATGAAAAAGAATAACATACTTAGGAATAAATTCAACAAAAAGAGTATAAAATTTATAGTCTGTAAACTATAAAACATTAGTAAAAGAAATTAAACAAGATCTAAATAAACAAAAAGACCTCCTATGTTTATGGATTTGGAAGACAATATTGTTAAGATGCTAATATTCCCCAAATGGATATACAAATTCAATGCAATCTCTATTAAAATCCCAGCTAACTTCTTTACAGAAATACACAAGCTTAGCCTTAAATTCACATGGAAATTCAAGGGATCTAACCGAGCCAAAAAAAAAAATTTTTTTTAAATAACAAATTTGTAGGACTCATACTCATACTCCAAAACTTACTACAAAGCTAAGTAATGAAGATACTGTAGTACAGTACTGCATAAGAATATAGCTAAATGGAACAAAATTGAAAGTTCAGGAAAAGAAACCCATGAATCTAGTCAGTTGATTTTCAACAGGAGTGTGAGACACCCTTGTCAGCATCAAGAACGATAGAGTAATTCAAGCAGGATGCAATTGCTATGACCCCTGTTCAGTGCACACAGGCTATAGGAAGAATGAGTTCTGTTGTGTTCCTTGAAGAAATGCCAGTAGAGAGAACAGGTGAGGCAACATATGAATTTGGAAATACTGACCAAGTCAGAGGGAAAATACTATGTATGTTCTGTATCCTAGACTTTTAAATATCACTAAAATCCATCCACTTGTAAATTCTTTGTTTACTGTCCAACCCAAATGTGTCCAGTATTTTCCCCAAGGTGAAAATGACTAAACTATATGGAAATTTGTCCTTCATTGGCGTTCACTAATTTTTCATTACCCTTATTATAATTAACACAAAGAAAGGTGCCTTTGATCAGGGAAACCAAGAATAGACATTCTCCCTAGATGTTGTCTGCTTGAGGCTTAGTCTTGTGTTTGAAAGTACATAACAACATGTGGTCTTCTCCCTCTTTATTTCTGTTCATCAACTATATCTTGATACCAGGACAACTATACAGAGTGACTGAATGAAACCCTGTCCAAAAAAAATTGTTTTCCCTTCTTAAAAGACTTTTCATTCAAATGTGATCATGTACATTTCACTATATACTACTATAATTTTTATTTTAATAAAATAATAGTGCTTCAATTCACCAGATCCCCTTCATAAAATAAGTTAGTATTAGTTAGTATGTCATTAATAAAGTAGTAGAGAAAGGATAGACTGCTTATTAAATGGTTTGGGACAATTAATTTTTAACTTTTTAAAGTTAGATTACTCTCTCACACAATAATTGAAGTTAATTTGAGATGGACTAAAGAAATACATATCAAAAACAAAAATTTAATGTTTCAAAAATATGGGAAACATTTTAATAATTTTTGAACAGTGTAGCACAGGATTCCTTTGTAGAAAATGGAAACTACTCTAGTTATTTTAAGCAGAAAAAGATTTAATGTAGAGAACTGGTTGCTTCCAAAATCTATAAAATGGCTCTAAAATTGGTTCTAGAAAAATGGGTAAAGTATTTCATAGAAAAATAAATACATATGCCCAGTGAAGACAAGAAAAAAAAAACAACTCAGCATCATTGGTAATTCAGCAAATAAATGCAATTTAAAATAATAATGTCATGGCAGCTTTTTAATCTTCAGATTATCAAATTAAAAATATTTTTAATATCCAATGTGTATAGGGATATAAACAAATAGTCACTGTGATTTAATGTTGGTGAGAGTAAAAGATAGGAAGACTTTTTGAAAGTAAAATTTACATTATATAGATCAAAAGGTCACATTTTAAATATTTATTTCTTGTCCCAGCTACTTTGTTCTTGGGACTCTCTCCTATAGTAATAAACCCATTCTAACACCATGGATTTAGCATTATATAAAATAGGTAAGTTGAAAATAATGTAAATGACCTATAATTGGAGAGTGGTCAAAGAAGAAGTAATGGCCCATCCATAGTGTACTCATCAGAGTTCCCCAGAGAAACAGAGCCAATATAAATCTTTTTACATATAGATTTATTATAAGGAATTGGCTTGTGTGATTAAAGAAACTGACAAGTCTCAATATCTTCAGTTAGCAAGCTGGAGACTCAGGAACACCGATGGTATAATTCCAGTCTAGAAGCCTATAGACTTCAGACTCAGGAAAATGTAGAAAAAATTGATGTCACAGCTTAAAGGCAGTCAGGTGGGTGGAGGTCCCTCTCACTCTGCTATTTTGTTCTATTTGGGCCTTTGACTGCCTGGATGGGGCCCACCCACATTGGGGAGGGCAATCTGCTTTATTCAGTCTACTGATTCAAATGTTAATCTCATCCAGAAGCACCCTCACGGACATACCCAGAATAGTATTTGACCAAATATCTGGGTACCCCATGGCCCAGTAACACATAAAATTAGCCATCACACGTAGTATGAAATAGTACATGGTCTTTAAAAAAAAATAAGCTAGATCTGTATATTTTGACTTGAAAGGATCTCTAAGCTATATTGCTAAATAAAAAAAATCACTCAATAATAATAGAATATTAATCTTATATATGTATGCATTTGTTAATTTTATATATTTATATATCATATTTAAATACAAGGAAATGGTCTAAAATATTATTAATTTTGACTCTAACTTTTAAGCTACAAACACTCACTTTTTTCTAATCCAGTGAATTTGAATTCTGGTAAGTGGAATCCAGGACTCAAACAATATCAGTGGGGCTTTTCCCCTCTCCATCCCTCAGCTCTTTCTTCTGTGTGTGTGATTCCTCTAGGGCTGAGGGAGATGACTACTGGCCATTCCAGGTTTATACATGAGAAAATCCTTCTTTGTACTCTACAGTCACAACCCATACAGCCCTAAATGCATTCTGCTATCTTATCCACTAATACCAATTTATTTCCAATTAAAGATGAACCAAAGCTCCCTAAGCAGCTCTCTGATAAGTAACTTACAAGGCAAATGAGCATAATGATAGTCAGAGGATACAGAGCATCACCGATTGGGCAACATGGCAGTGTTCAAAACTCCAAGCAACAATGCTCAGAAAGTAGACCCAGGGACTGGTCATAGTTAACAGGCTCCCTCAGCAAGCCAGCTAATGTGGAAGGAGGCCTTTTGCATAGCTTCCTGCTCCAGGACATTTAAAAACTGTGGATGTAGAGTGATGATGGGTTTAAGAGGCCATTATAAGCCCTGGCTGCTAAATAAAAAGTGGTAGAGATCACAGAACAAGGCATATAATCTTATTTTAGCTTTATATCCATGATCTAGAGTTTTTTTAGAACTCCACTTCACTTACACTTTTTATAAACACTCATATTTACTCCTGATGCCACCTAGCACAAAGTTAAGCATATGGCAGATTCTTACTGACTAACTAGATGGTAAAGACTGACTTTCGCCTGACCCTAGACTTACATACATCGAGTGTGGGGGTGGAGTGTGGGGGTGTGGAGAACACTGGCAAGTTAGCAGGGAAACTGAATGACAAAGATTTGAAAGATACAGATGAGGAAGAACTGAGGCCAAATCACTTAGAGAAGACTCTTCTGAGACTTGCATTCACATTTTTCCTCTCGTTTTATTCAGCCAAGAAGAAGCTATTAAATTCTTCATGGTTTAAATAATATTTCTCAGCTCAGTGGAGGTAGTGTGGAATAGTAATTAAGAATAAGATCATTGAAATCAGCTCTGTGAAGTCCTAGTTTTATACGAGGGAACTCTAAATCACAGTTTCTTCATTTGTAAATTAGCTATAATAATAGTGCCTAGCTCAGAGCATTGTTGCAAGGACTAAGTAAGTGCTTAGTAGACTCTTCAGACACAGTCATTTTTTAATAAATCACACACACATATACATAGCCTATACTACTAGTTTTGCTCGATCAAATTCATACAACCAGGAAATCCCCTAAGGAAAGAAATCACAAACCAGCTCCCAGAAAAGTACAGGTAGACCTGAACAAATTTGGGATTTCATTTTAAAACAGACTCTTACTCAAGTGTCAACTCCCTGAAAGAGTGCCATTAATTGGAATTTGCACTCTCTAAGCAAGTGATACATGATCTTCACAGCGATCTGCCTCCTGAATCATCAACAATTTATTCCTGTCTATTTAATATCAGTGTAAAGTAAATTATATTGTATTCTAAGATTTTTTAAAAAATCGGTAACCCAAATAAAGTATTTTGGTTAATCAACTGTAAAACTGAATACTTTACTTAAATAGAACAACCTGTTCCATGACTGAGTCAAGAGTTATATAAACTAAGTGGCTAGAAATCTTGCTATGACAACCTTTGGAAAAAAAGTAACTCTTTGTTATTGACAAACTGAATTTTTTTCAACATTGACAACTCATACTTTCCATTAACTAGAAAATATTTCCATTTTATTGGATTTGATAGACATTTCTAGGCCACCCACTATGAGCCATCCTAGTTCTCAAGGATCTCACAATGTCATGGAGGAGACAAACAGGTCATTTAGAATTTCCATATAGTGTTATCAGTACTAAGATGGAGACAACATGAATAATAGAAATGTCTTGAATTTGTAATTTTTTTAATAAAAGCAATCTGACAAGCCTTCAATTTTTAAAGCACTTTTGGAGAAAATATTCATATTTATGTTTAATTTTACAGTTTGTGATAATTTCAGGGCCATTAAATAAGTGATAGACAGGTAACCCACAACAGGGGTGGGTGTTTAGCACTGTGTGAGACACTGGCATCTGTCTTCCAGAATCAGGATGGTGTTGGGCACCTGCGCAGGAAAGTGGTGTATGAGGGAGGGGCTTCCATGGCACTACCCCTAGCCTGGGCTGGAGCCACCACCTCTATGGGATGATCAGTGTACTCCCAGTCCTCCATATCCTCTTATCAGAGCACCCACCACACCAAAGTGTCACTGCTTGTCTCAGCTCTGCTTCCCCTGCCAGACTGTGGCATTCCAGAGGACAGTGACCTTGTCCTGTTTATCTGTAGATCCCCAGTGCCTGGCATAGCACCTAGTTCACAGTGAGCACTCAATAAATGTTTGTTGAAAGAAGAATGAACAAATGTCATTGGCAAAGTGTATAATCCAGGGATTGTAATGAACTCCAAGCTAATTCCTAGTCAATTTCTAGCAGTGGCTTATGGCCATATTAAACCTTGTGTTAGAATGATTTATGATGCCTGGTTTAACACAATGACAATAACATACTCAATGAAGTGACAAATGAATTGTGTTTTAGGCATGGTCAATTGTCAAACTAGGTGTTAATTCAGAGTTTCTGTTTTTAATCATTGATAATATCACATGGAAATATTTGAGGAGCTCAGCTTCATGCTGTAACATTCAAACACTTACAATTCAAGCAGACTGTATTTCCTAAAAAACTTTGAGGAAAAACCCTTTCTTCAATTAAACTTTTAGCTTCAGTAAATGTGGTTTATGAATTTATTCCCTGTTTTTAATTGCTGTAGACATTTGCTCGACATCTGGTTTTATAGTCATTTAAATAAAGAGGTTTTGCTGTAATAAAATGTGTATATTTATCTAGAGTGAGTAACATCATTTTTTTATGATTTTTTATCATTTTTTTAGGGAGTATGTCTTATACAATGCAATTAAAGGCTTCTATAGCAACTAGCTTTTAAAATGTATATAAACTTATAATCTCAAATGACATTTGTTGTAGAAAGATGTAAATAGATAGGAATATATAAATTGAAAGGTATCAAAATTATTTTCTCTTTAGAACTCTGATGGTATTTCTTTTATATTATTTGCAACAGTAAAATGTTTTTTGGGTAAAAAAGTAATTTATGGAGTGGAATTTACAAGCCACATGCTCTTCACTCTCTCACCTCCTCTCTTATCCTTAACTTTCTCCATTCTCATTCCTATACCCATGCGTGGATATTGCAGTCACAGATATACTTTTCATTTCTGGTAATGTAGGTGAAGATGAATTAATAAACTTAAAAAATAATTGTGAATAGCATATTTTAGGCAATATTTAAATATAAAATATATGTATATATGTACACATATGCATACATAATTGCCCACTTTCATGGACACATTGAAAGCCATTTCCAGAAATCCTTGATTCTACAATCATTTATGGGGCTTATTGTCTCCTCCTGGTATTTATTATTCTTTTTACAGCTTTCTGTTATTTTGCTTAAGAGAGCACACGTGTCAACAGTAAACTCATTTGGTCAAATTCCCATGAAACACAACTCAGGTTTCATCAGTGGGATGCTAAACATTAGCTGTTTGGAATAAAGAAATCACACACCTGACCAAAGTGTTGGTGTTTTGTTTTTTTGTTTGTTTGTTTTTTTACCTGAGAGAAATAGTGAGTTAGAAAGTGGTGAGACTAAGGTGGAAAAGGGAGTGACATTCCAACTGGAAGAATACATTTTTGAGACATTGCTTAGTTTCTGTTTACATTCCTGTTATTCCTCCTTCAAATTCCAGGAAGGAGTTTTAGGGATTATTGTGAAGCAATTTAAAATTATCCTAAGGCTTCTCAGGGGTGATCTCAAGAATCTTTTCCTCAAAACAATCTGCATGCATGAGAGAAAAGATGGTGATTGGTACCATTAATTAAGAGGAAAACAAGTTTGGCCACACTATGCTTTGTTTGTTTGTTTTTAAATGGTTTTCTCAATCCCCTAAAACCTAAACAATATTTTAATTGTTGCCTCTCCAAATCTCCTTTTGTTTCCTTTAGCTAGTGCTGCCTTTAGCCTTGTTCCAGAAATTTATGCTATTGTCAGGAATCTTAGATTAAAAATCTAGTAGTGTGGCTAGATACACTTAACTCTCTTTCTTCTAGGTGTCCAACACTCTTACCAAGGGTCCATCTCTTTATTTGGTGATCTGTGTCTATGTAGATGTGTGCAAGTCACATACACGCACATACACGCACACAGAACAGGAATTAACTTTGGTGCCACTTTGCATCATCACCCCTATTAGGATTATCTGAGTATTGGAATTGTGGGTAAAAGAAGATCTATTTCTTTTCCAAAGGGTAAGAAAAATGGAAGGGTGTCAGGGAGAAGGAAAAGAGAGAAAATAAAGTGTGTGTGTGTGTGTGTGTGTGTGTGTGTGTGTGTGTTGGGTGGGGGGTAGGGAGAAAGAGAGAATATGAGTGAGTGTGGAGGGAGGAGGGGAAATGAAAGGATATTATATATATTTTTTGTATCTGTCATTTTCCTGCTATCTCCCATATGACTTCTTAATCCATCAGAATGCTGGGAAGATAATGTTTTGGGCGAAATAACATGAGAGAGAGGATAGACTCCCAAGGACCAATATCTTTATTGCTCGGAGGATAAACGGATTATGTCAGCCATTTTCTGTTGCTGACAGCTTTTCTTATTAACCGATTTTATTTTTTAATCTTCCAGGGAAGAAATATGGTTTTATGTCACAATAAAACGCCGGTCACATCTAATTCTGCCCTCAAACAAACAGATTTCTGAAAGCCTTGCAGAGAAATTTGAAATAACTTTAAAGAGGGGGTTTTTGGATAAAGTCTTTATCCAGGGGCTTGTTCAACTGCAGTGTAAAAGGTTTAGAGAGAGGAGAGGAGAGGGGAGAGAGAGAGGAATAGAGGGAGGGAGGGAGAAGGGAAGAGGGAGAGAAGAAAAGAAGGGGAAAGGAAGATCCACACAGCTGTTTCGCTTGGTGATCTCTTTTCAAACACAATCCAGCATAGTCAGGAAACTACAGTTTAGATGAAAGAGGCCTGGACAGGTGAGCAGAAGGACAATGGGCCCCATTGGGGCTTTCGGTGTGGAAGGCTGCTTATACACACTCCTTTGAAACGGACACTTGTTTCTCAGTTGTTCTGGAACTATTAGTGGTTGATGGCATCTTTCAAGAATCATAAACAAATCAATGTGAGTTCTGTGAGGCATTTAAAGCTCAGAGGCAATTCTAGTCTTTTTTCCATGACTCCTTTGCCAGGAGATTTCAACCCACTTGAGGACTTAGATCCTATGTTTCCTCCAAGAAAATCTTCTGTCAAACACCCCAGACAGCTCCAGCCTTTCCTTGCTTCCATCAGCCCACAGCAAGCACTTAACCATTACTAGTAATAATAAAAAATAAAAATAAAAATGAAATAATAATAATAATAATAATAATAATACCTCTCGTTTCTTCTCTTCTGTGTGGCACAAAGCAACTTAGCCAGACAGAGCCCCTGCCCACCAGGGGCTTAGCCCAAAAAATGTCCTTAATTTGTGCCTTTCGCTTCATCCACAACCCTGGTACCTTGATTGATAATGATGGCCGAGTCTTACATTGTGCCTTGCCAGCAAGTATTGGTGATTTAGAGCACTTTAAGAATCTATTAAAAATAAACCGCTTGGATTTTCTAAGCTGTTGTTTTGTGTAAGAGAAACTGGCTTTTCAAAAAGTATTCTGAAACCTAAGGAAGTTTGGGAACTTAAAACCTGTCCTAAGGCAAGTCAGCTAAGCTAAGCATCTTCAGCCAGCTGTGAGGAAAGGGGAGGTTCTGAGAAACAGATTGAACCAAAGATCTTACCTGGGGGAAAAGAGTGGATTTTTCTGCCTTTTTTTCTTTTTTAACCTGAAGAAACAGAGAACTGGTAGAATGAAGAGAAAAAAAAGGTCATTTGATGTCTTTCTATCCAATAGTAAAATAACTCTATACTATGACTGAATCAGACAGGCATGAGCAGTCTAGACGCTGCTTTGACTTGAAACAAGCCAGTTTCTCCAAGGAAGTGCTTTTGATTCTAAGTTGATTTAATGTGTGTGTGTATATATATATATATATATATATATATATATATATATATATATGTGTGTGTATATATATATATACAATTTAATATATATGTGATTTAATATATATATGTATGTGATTTAATATATATATATGTATGTGATTTAATATATATGTGTGATTTAATATATATACATATATGTGTGTGTGTGTGTGTTTGTGTGTATATATATATGTGTGTGTATATATATATATATATATATATTTACTATGCATAGGTCTTAAGTAAATGGTTTATCGGCTTTGGTGTATGTATATACCTGTGTGACCAATACTCCATCCAACACTTGATCTATCAACTTTGATCTAAATGGATGGTGTCCCTGTTGCTGTCACTACACAGTATGTGGAGACATTAGTGGTGGTCCAGCAGGCAGCCCTGGTGAAGAGATGCTGGTGTATGGGTAATAAAATTATTTGGCATGGTAATAGTAACTACTATATTCTGTTTTTTTTTGTTTATCAAGCACTTTCACATACATTATCTTAACATATCTTTCCAGATGACACAGATAATGATAACATGATGAATAACCACAGAAAAATAACCACAAACACTGATGTATGTTTATATTGTGTCAAATACATATATCATTACATTTAATCTTTTCAATAATCCTTTAAGGTCCATACATTTTATAATTGAAGAAACTGAAACAACAAGAGGTTAAGTAACTGCCCAATATCACACACGTACGTGTTAGGTCCTGAGAATCTGTCTCCAGAAACTATATTTTTAACTAAACACATGAGGCCTGGAAAGGGCAGGTGACATATTAACAGAGGTCACCCAGTCGATTCAATGGCAGATCTAAATCCTATACTAGGATTTTTAAGCCTGCCTCAACCTACCCCTTCAGCCTCATTCTTAATCTTTGCCCCCACCCTGTACACCTACCACTCTATGTCTCAGCCCCAGATCTAATTGGTCTCTGAGATTGCCATTAACTTTGGGGCCTCTGTACCTTTGAAAGTGTTCTTTCCTCATCTCCTATGGGGCAAATCTCACTTATTTTTCAAGGCTCAGCTCCATTAACACCTCCTCAGTAAATTCCCCTTGAACCTCCATGTATGGTTTGATCCCTTTTTGGCATCCTTTTACTACTCTTTCATTCCAATGGCTATGTACTTGTCTTTCCCAGTGAATATGAGCCCTTCAAGGGTGGAGTCTATCTTTTTGCCTCCCTCTATTTCTGATGCCTAGTATTGTGCTTGCCAAAGTGCTTAGTTGAGTGGTTTTCATTAAACTATATTAACATTTATATCTTCACTTTTAAAGGGGAAGAAGTGCTTGTGTCTATCTCAAGCCTCTGATTTATCATCACTTGAAATTCATGGCTGTGAGACACCTGCACCAGGTGGTGGTGGTGTGTCTGTTTAGAAGTTCCTTTTCTGAGAGATAAATGGTATTCTTTCAAAAAGTGTTAGATTTGAACTTCAGAAAAAATAGGCAGAGTAGGTAAATGCTGTGCTTGCATCCTTCCATGACCACCTCAAAATTACAACTAAATTATAGAACAACTATCCCTGAAAATCACCCGAAGACCAGCTGAACAGAACTCTTATAACTAAGGATATAAAGAAGAAGCCACATAAAGACTGGTAGGAAGGGCAGAAATGCAAAATGGGCTTGTCCTACATCCACATGTGATGATTAAGAATCTGAGGGATATTTCAGCTGCAGGTGTAAGGGGTCCAAGCCCTACCCTGGGATCCTCAGCCCAGAGCACCAGTGCTAGGAAGAGGAGTCCCCGCATCTGGCTATGAAAATCAGCAGGGACTCAGACTGGGTGAGACAGAGGGCTGCTGTAGACTCAGACATCCTCTTAAAGGGCTTGAGCACAGACTTACTTACAAACTCTCACCCTAAGCTCCAGTGAAGTGACAACAGCTCAAAAAGTGCCAGCGACATATGGAGAGAAACTGAATTGTCCGGCATCAGAGCAAAGGCTGGAGAGGTAGCTCTCTCTGGGACTAAAGTGCTCGCAGTCACCACTGTTCCTTTATTGAACACCCCCCAACACGCACGCGCGCACACACACACACACACACACACACACAGCCTCCCAGTACAGGTGGGCACCAAATCCGAACTCTCCATTAACATGGCTGACACTGCTTTTGGCCCACCTTGGTGATTCTCTGAGACTGCACCCCACCCAATTCATGTGCCTGGCTGGAACCTCTTTTAGAGGCTAATATACATAAGCGGCCAGCCTGGGCCTGTGCTGTGAACTTTCCTAAAATCTCTGAAAGGTCCACAAACCCCAAATAAGCAGCAGCTGGCCTCAGTGCACCCTGTACCTGTTGTTAAGTGGCCTTACACCTGGCACTAGTGGCAACTGGCCTCAGTTTACAGTATAAACATTTCCAGGCACCTCCAAGACCAGCACAAGCAGCTATCTACTAACTGCAGATCACTTTGTAGCTCCTACCAAGTGGCTCCAGGCTATACACAGGCAGTGGCTGACCTGCACCAGAGCCCCAGAATCAAATAAGCCACAAACAACACACCCAAAGGGTAGACTCAGCAGGCACTAGAGCCCCGCTAAAACATGTTTTATTCTATGGGGTCAGCCCCTGCACAACAGCTTGTCTACTGAAATCACAACCAGTCCTCACAGCCAGTCAGCCTGAGGGTCAGTCCCACCCACTAATGTGCCAGCAGAAATCAAAGCTCAACTACAACAGGGGAACACATGCACCAAACCAGTATTACAAGAAATGTTAAAAGAATTTCTTTAAGAAGTAGAAGGATAAAAAATCAAAAATATGAATAAGACAATAAGAAAAAATTCTCATTGACAAGGGAAAACACAATAAAAGCAGTGAATTGACTGATACTAAAGCTAGTACAAAGGTTAAAAGGCAAAGATATGAAGATCAGGTGTAATTACAACAGTAAATTATGGGATACACACAAACACATACACACTAAAGAAGTAAAAGTTCATGACAAAAACATAAACATGGAGGAGGCGAGTGAGAACAGTAGTGATTTTAGAATGTGTTTGAACTTCAGCAACTATCTACTTAAAACGTACCACTATAAACATACCTTGATACATATGAAGCACATGGTAACCACAAACCAAAAATCTACAAGAGATATACAAGGATCAAAGAGAAGAGCATCCAAATATAACACTAGGGAAAGTCATCAACATATAAGAGAAGAGAACAAGTTAATAAGAAACTGAGAACAACAAAAACAATAAAAAAACGATTAATAAAATGGCAACAACTACACATATCTGTCAATAATCACTTTAAATGTAAATGGATTAAATACTCCAATGGAAAAAGAAATGGATAAAGAAGAGGTAGTACCTATATGTAATGAAATATTACTCAGTTATAAAAAAGATGAAATCTTACCATTTGTGACAACATGGATAGACCTAGAGGGTATTATGCTAAATGAAATAAGTCAGACAGAGAAAGACAAATACCATATGATTTCACTTATATGTGGAATCTAAAAAACAAAATAAATGAACAAACAAAATATAAACAAACTCATAGGTACAGAGTAGAAAACTGATGGTTGCCAGATGGGAGGAGGGTTGGGCGGCTGAGTAAAAAAGGTGAAGTGATTAAGAAGTACAAATTGGCAGTTACAAAATAGTCATGGGGATGTGAAGTACAGCATAGGAAATATAGTCAATTATATTGTAATAACTATGTATGATGTCAGGTGGGTACTAGAGGGAATCACTTTATAAGTTATATAAATATTTAATCACTATGCTGTATTATGAAACTAATATAATATTGAATGTCAACTATAACTGAAAAATAAAAAACCCTGAAAATGTTAGAGTTGCTAAGATTCCAGGTCAGAAGTTACAAAAAGTGTCTCAATGCAAATTAATTTTTTATTTACAATTCTATAACAAAAACAATATGATAACACCTGTTTGGCATCATTAAGGACCCAACCTTGCGCCAATTTGCCTTTACCCAGACTTTGCATTGTGTGGTCAGAACTTTCTTTCTAAAACGCTCCACACCATTATCCTGCTCCTCACTTTCATAACTGATGTTCTATATACACTGTTCTAACAAGATATTAATGGGAAGAAAGAGAAAGAGAGAGAGAGAGAGAGAGAGAGAGAGAGAGAGAGAGAGAGAGAGAAGAGGAGAAGAGAGGAGAGGAGAGGAGAGGAGAGGAGAGGAGAGGAGAGGAGAGGAGAGGAGGGGAGAGGGAAAGGTCAAACAATGGAATGCTGTTTAAATTCATTTCTTAAGAGCAGTACTTCATGGAACTCCTATCATGTAGGAACGCCTAGCATGTAGGTGGTTCATTCATTTATTCATTCATTCATTTAAATAGGAGACCCATTTTGGAGAGTCTCCAATTAACATCCCCAATAATACTGTGCCTGTCCATAGTTTGGTAAGCCTTCTTCAACTCTTAAGCATTAATATTCTTGACTCATTTCTACCTCAAAGTATATTTCTAATTGGTGCTTTCATATATAAAACAATGTTGACCACAACCTGCATTGAGTTATGCAGTCTCTGAAGACTGGTAACTTTCAGACACTATTAAAAATGCCAGTATAACTGTGGACCCTCATAAACATCAGTTGACTGGCAGGGGGTGGAGGCTTGGTTCTCATGCTGACCTACAAAGGAATCTGCTGTAAGAATGACTAACTGTTTACATAGACTATGATCCCATTGTGTGAGGTCCTGCAGAAGAAAAAAGCATGCCCACAGCAGCCAGAGAAATTTTGTGTGAGTCTTTGATGCATTTACAACAGGGAGATCTATCTGGGCTTTTCCTGAAGACTAAGATGCAGATGGCTGTCACTAGGTTCTCCTGCATCAGTCCCTCTAACTCAGCAGTCCACAAAATGCATCATTGGTTGAGAGCTTTAGTTTTCTTTTTGTTAGAAATGGGTAAGATCAGGATAACAGTACTATTTCACAGGGTTGTTGAAATGATTGAATGAAATAACGCTTTGAAAGCACCAAGCATATGGGTAGGCATGTAATAGGTATTCATTATAAGGTGACATTTATTAAAAGCCACTATAATAATAATAGTGATCACAACAAAGTATGTGCACTGCATTATTTGGGTTATGGTGCCTTTTACAGTTCTGGGCACATAGTAAGCATTTATTAAAAAAAAAAATTTGAATGAATGAGTACCAGTTTACATGTTATCTGATTTTATTGACCAGTTCATCTCCATGTACTTACAGTGACAGGTTTTCATTTTATTTCTTGTGTGGTTCCTGGAATCCTAATGCATTACTGCTGAGTTTTTGTTTGTTTGTTTGTTTGTTTGTTTGTTTTAATATTAGTTTCCTAGGACTGCCATAACAAATTACCATAGACTGCATGGTTTAAAACAATAGAAATTTATTCTTTCACAGTTTTGGAGGCCAGAAATTCAAAATCAAGATGTCAACAAGGCCATATTCCTTCTGAAAACTTGAGGGGAGAATCTCCCTTGTTGCTTCCTTAGTTTTTGAACCTTAGTTTTCTTTGGCTCACAGCTGCATCTTGCCAGTCTCTGCTTCTTTTGTTACATGACATTCTCCTTGCGTGTCTCTGTCTTCACATGGGTCTTCCTCTTCTTATAAGGGCAGCAGTCATATTGGATTAGAGGCCACCTTAATGACCTCATCTTAACTTGATTGCATCTGCAAAGACCCTATTTCCAAATAAGGTCACATTCACAGGTACTGGGGTTACAACTTGAAAATATATTTTTGAGGGGGGCACGAATCAACCCATAACCTCTAGATTCCTTAAGTAACTGAAATGATAAAGGTCCCTGAGATTTAAGCCATTGTTAGTTGGGTTTTCTGTCACTAGCAGCAAATGCATTCCAAGTGATATAATCTGGGAAGGACTGGAGTCACAAGAGTGATTTGGGACTAGGTCCAAACTAGCACAGGTATTAGGATTCACCGGGCCTGAGATATGTACCCACCTGTCACTGGGGCTGGAGGCAGGGGAATGCTGGAGGTAAAGTACTGAGATTAATACCACCAGAACCACATGTGGGGAAAGGGAAGAATTGCTCTCCAAAGGGAAGGTGGGTGAGAAGATGTGATTAGCAGACCAAAACAATGCACATTAACTCTACAAATTAAATGTTTAACTGTGGTGGAATGTTGCTGCCTTTAACAGATTATTATCCAGCCATTAAAAGTGTGTTTATGCATATCTCTGTAATAACATATAGTAATGTTTATAATAATGCTAATAAAATTGTGTATAAAACTGTCTTCCAAATTTTCTTTAATAAAGATGATACTTTAAGAAGAAAAGTCTTAAGACATTTGGTATAAGTAGATGACTCAATATTGTGATAGCTATTGTAAGAAGTAAATATGTTATTTTTGTTGGTATAACACTGAATGATTTATTTAGAACAAAGAATTGACATCAAAATTTATGTAAGGTTAAACTTGCAAGTGAGACATTTGGCATGTGAAAAGAAATTTAAGGAAATGAAGAGATGTTAAGAACAAGAGTTCTGACTGGCAAGAAGATGTAAAGATAATAGGGGACTTCTTGAAGATGGTGGATTAAAAACAGTTCCAAATTCCTCTTCCTGGCTACTGTAATAGGAAAGCAATATTATCATCTGATAAAAAGAAGATCAAGAACCGCCCAGTGTAGGCTTAGGAAACAATAAACAAATCTCAGTAAATGCAGTGACCCTGATTCAATAAAGCAATTCTGTAACACCAGCTGAAGAAGCTACCAGAGAGGCAGCACCAACTCCTGAAGGAGGCTTGAATGAGCTGATAAGTTTAAAAGAAATAAACAATGATTACTAAAAATGAAACATGTTACAAAACCGAAGGACTGCAAAAAAAAAAAATGTGGAAATACTGTAAAGAGTAAAAAAAGGTTACAGGAAGCTAAGAGAAAAATCATGTATAGAAGCCCAGAATCTCAAGGATGTCTAAATATTTCATGAATACAGATAGAAAACCATGTACCTAGAGGAAACTCATAAATAAAAGGGGTACTAGAAAAAACGGGAAAGATCAGTCTTGTGGATACTAGAATCAGGGACACAAGGAAACAAGAAGTTCATTACATAAAAAAACTTCATCATGCAAATTAGAAAGATCCAGAGAATTCCATTTAAGTATAGTCCTCAAGGAAAGATAAGTCCCTCTTTCTTTGAAATGTAGAGCCAAAGACAAGTTATCAAGAAAGAAAGTGAAAGAAATGGCAAGGTGACGTGTATGTTTATTCTGAGAACTGACATTTAAAGGCATAAGAATAGGCATAGCTCTATTCAACCCTCAGATTCTGAAGAAGAAAAGGATTTCAAAATGGTGTGCGTGTTTGTCTATGTTCATGCTGGTGCATGCCACCAGTTTGAAAAATCTAGTTAAAGCCAAATGTAGAATTATTGAAATGTAATTATCTCCCCACTTGCTCATTTAACATCTCTTTTTGAGTGTTGAAAAATAGTAATTCACATATAAGCCCTTTTGAAATAAAATTTTGTACTTGCTCTTCCCACATTTAGAAAGAAAAATGATTCATATAGCTCTGCTAGGTGAGGGTAGGTGAGGTGGTGTTGGGGTGATGGTTCTGGGAGGCTTCCTGCTTGTATTAGTTTCCTAATAAATCACCATCACCTGGGTGGCTTAAACAAGAGAAATTTATTCTCTTCCAGTTCTGGAGGCTAGAAGTCTGAAATCAAGGTGGCAGCAGGGCCATGTTCTTTCTGAAGGCTCTAGGGAAGAATCTTTCCTTTCCTCTTCCAGCTTCAAGTGGTGGACAACAATCCTTGGTATTCCTTGGCTTATGACAGCATAACTCCAGTTTCTGCCTCCATCTTCACATGACCATCTATCCTCTGTATGTGTCCGTGTCCAAATTTCTCTATTATAAAAGTACCAGTCATTAGATTAGAGTCCACCCAAATCCAGTATGATTTTATTTTAATTTGATTACATCTGTAAAGACCCTATTTATAAATAATGTCACATTTACAAATTCTGGGAAGTCATTAATTGGGAAGGGGACATTATTTATCTCAGTAAGCTGCTGTTGAGACATTTTAGAAGAATCTGAGTTCTACCAACAATAGGAGCAGCACAAGAGATACTCCATGCCCCCTGGTGGATGAAGCCAAGAGCAACAAAGAAGGTGGGTAGTGAAAAAACTCCAGTAGAAGCTAAGATGGTCAAATGCATTCTGGTGTCAACCCTGCTTCCAGACAAAAATAGTTATGGTTAGGCAAGTAGGGACTTACAATTACTCTGTGTTCCATTTCCTTCTGCCCACTCAAGAACCTCAGTGTGAACACTGTCCTTTCAATTCCTAAATCCTCAGCTGTCTTCTCTCCAGGCTCCTTTGCATCAAGATAGAGATGTAATGTAAGAAAAACTATATACATGCAGATGGACATACTCTGAAATGTTGTGGTTAAGGGGGCAAAGTCTCAGAGAGATCCAAATTGGAATTAGGATTTTGACATTTACTTTTCGTGACTTTGGGGAAATTACTTAACTTCTCTGGGCCTTGTGTCTTGATTTTTAAAATAGTAGTAAAGATAGGAACTCCCTCAAAGGGTTTTTTGAAAATTAAAAAATTATACAGTCACCTTTAAATATGCTAAAGGGAAACTTAGTAAAACTCAACATAAATGAAAAGTAAGAAAATTAAGAAGTATTAACACGACAAAGAGTATTATTTAAATTAAGCCATTGAGGCCACTCAGAATGCCTCAGTCTTACAACTCACCTCTTGTCAATTAAAGAAAAAAAATGTGCATTTTTAATGGGGAATAAAATCAGAAAAATATATACTTGAAACACTCAATAAACTGGCTACTTTTTGAACACACCATTAAGTGACTATAATTTACCTGATTCAAGGTAGAAAACCTTAATAAATCAGTAACTATAAAAGAAGTGACAAAATTTTTATTATTTGTAGGTGATGATAATCACTTTGGGAAAGCCAAAAGAATTAAGTAAAAAACTGTTAGCACTCTTATGAATTGCAAAAAGTGTCTTTTGAACTTTAATTTTCTGCATACCTTTTATTTATAAACCATACAAAAACATCAGTAACTTTCCTATAATTCAACAATGACCAGTTGAAGATAGAATTTAAAGCAGCCTTTAGGTAGGGTAGTAGCAGAGATGGTGTTGATAAGTAATTGGATTCAGGATATATTCTGATGGAAAAGTGATATTGTTTGGTTACATGGGGGTAATGGGGTAAAATACAATTTTAATAAATGATAAATTATATAGTATCATATTGATAAAACAGTATCAAGGACTTCTTTTTGAAAATATCAGTTATCCCCAAATTAATCTACAAGTTTAATTGGAAAAAAATAATTCTAATGTTCACGTGAGAACTCTAGTTCAAGTAACTGATCAGAGGTATTTACCTCTCCTTCTTCCCAATGCTTCACTGAAATAACAGGGGAAAATGTTTTATAACATTTCTGCAATCCTACAAAGCTGTAAGAGGCACCAAAGCTATAAAAGCACATTAGAAAATTAAGAAATTACTGTAAAATATATAACAAAAAATTCGGAGTGATGGTAATACTCAATAGAGCTAAGGGATGTACAATTAAATGCAAAGAAAAGATTTCCAAAATAGTGAATATTTCTGGAAAAAGCCCCTGATCAGAGATAGCAGAACCGGGAGCAGAAAGCAAGATATTTAATTGAAGTTGTGAATGGCTACTCAGTTCCTAGAGTGACTCATTGTAGTATCTGCCATTTTGTTGAATCCATGAGTGAAGTTCTTTAAACAATATGGGAGAGTTTCTACTCTAGATGTCTGGAGTGGGTATTGAGGCTGCAGAAAGAAGCAGAGACAGGCAGCTGCAGCACACAACCTGCCAGAGAAAAACATGTGAGTCCTCAGGTAAACTAAGGGTAAGAAAGAAGGGAGTAACCTTGAGGGGCTGTGTGAACATGTGTAGTACCAACTTTCGACTTCATCTGTCAGATAGGAACATCCACTTGCTGTGGGGAAGAGTTAGTGAGAGGAAAAGAGAGCGGAAAGGAGTCACCATCAAGAAAATTATATATATATTTAAATACATCAAAAAATTAAAAATAAAAATTTGAATGGCAAAACATGACATACAGGAGATTAAATGTAAAGGGACACCATTTTTCAAACATATGACACTGAAAAAGGGTTAACACTGTTAATTACATCAAGATCCAACACATTAATGAGAAATAAACAAGCAATCCTCCTGGTGCATTCTGCCTTCAACGTGTTGCCTCTAGTCATATATCATATATCTGACTCCCCTACTCTCAGATTGCAAACCAAATGCCACCTTCTCTGACCAATCTATCTGAAGCAGCCACTCAGGCACTTCTATTACACTATCCCTATTTTAAAATTGTATCTCTTATTATTATTTGATATCTTTCTTATTTACTTTTTCTTATGTACTGTCTTCTATTCACCTCTATTAGAATATAAGTTTTATGAAAGCAGGAATGTTGTTTTGTTTACCACATTTTTTTCCCTGCACTTAGAATTCTTTACATTGCTAAAATATCTATTTAAAATGATGGTGAGGTGACTTTTTAAGATGTACAAAAGCTCAAAAATTTGTCAACAACAGACTTGTGTTATGAGAACTGTTGAAGTCTTTCAGGCAGAAAGAAAATGATATAAATTGATGATCTAAATAATTAATCTAAAGGAATTAAGAAATGGTAACTATATGAGTAAATATATATTTTTCTTATATGAATCTCTTTAAAAATAATTGATTTAAATAACAAAAAATAAAGTGTTGAGAATATAACATATGTAAAAGTAAAATATATGAATATAATTGGAAAAGTTTGGGAAGGACAAAGGAAAGTATATATTCAAAGGTTTGTATACTTACTGTGAAGTAGTATAATATCATGTGAAGGTAGACTACAATAAGTTAAAGATGTATACTATAAACCCAAGTGGTTTTCAACTTAAATGATTTTGACTTCCTTCTTCCCTGGGGAATATTTGACAATGTCTGGAGACATCTTTAATTGTCATGACTAAGGGAATATTATTGGCATCTAGTAATTAGAGGGCAGAGATGCTGTTACACATCCTACAATGCATAGGACAGAACCCACAGGGGTCTTCTGGTTCAGTAGGTTAATAATGCCACGGTTGAGAAACCCTGCCCTAAAAGAACTCTGAAAAAAGGCCAAAAATGAAAAATAAAAATAAAAGTGAACCATAAAAGTATTTAATTTTAAAGAGGCAGAAAGAGGGGAAGAAAGTTTAGAAGAACAGATAGGACAAAAATAATTAGTTCAAAACAGGAAAAACTACAGTAATGGAGGTGAGAATAATGGTTACCTTTGGAGACATCAACTTATGGCTGCCAGGAAGGAGTGTACTAGGGTGCTGGAGATGTTTTATAGCTTGATCTGAGTAGTGGTTAAATGGGTGTGTATTATATATCTACATATACTTATGTAAGTTATGCCTGAATGAAATAAAAATTAATAGAAAGTCTTAAATAAAAAGATTAAATTTTATAGAATATAGAATGGCTAAAAGTACTTATAAGCTATAGACAGCTAAAAGTATTAGGACAAGGTTAAATGGCAAAAGAACCAGTCTAAGAGAGGCAATATTTATTTATTAAGAATTCCATATAAAAAATATTGAATTTACATAGAAGTAAATATCCAAAGAAATAATAAAAACCAATATTTCAGAGTTGAAGAAAATCATGACTTTTCATTTAGAGGCTCTCTGAGTTTTAAAAATGATAACCACACATATCCTGATTATATTTCAGGACTTCAAAGATAAAGACCTTGAAAACTTTCAAAGATAATAAATCTTTATATTTATAGATAATTATCTGTAAAAAATCATATTTTAATCAGTAACATTGGATTTACAAGGCAGTGAAGCAATATCTTTACATTCTGAGAGAAAATAATGTTGAATCAGAATTTTATACCCAGCAAAACTATCAGTCATGCAACTTTTCTAGATTTGCTGCCAGAGAAATCCAGCAAAAGAGAGACATTGAGTTCAAGAAAATGGAACTAATGCAAGATAAATGTTCCAGAATAATGGGCATGCAGTAGATCAGAAATCAACTGATTTATATTAGAATACTATAAAGCCCAGTGGTTTTTGACTTGGACAGGTTTAGAAGTCAGAATGCTCCAAAAAGATTGCCTTCAAAATGGAAGTGAATTCTATTCAACAAACATGTGATTAACAAGCTAAAGAATTTTCATAATATGTAGAAGTCATATCTCTTTTCAACAACAAAAACAAAAAATTAAAATACTCATTAACTATCTTATAGTGGCTTTCAATTTTTAGAATCTATCAGAGACAAAATTTGAGCTACTATTTTATTATTCTTATAATTTTAAGGTAATGGTAAAACAAGAAGAATTTAGAGAAGAAAGGGATATTAAAAGATACTTCTAAAGTTGATAAAATAAGAACTATAATTTAATGTATATCCTTTTAAAGTTATTCAAGTACAGGCAATACTTTGCAAGGTAGTTTGGACACCCAAAAAATGACTACAAACTAAAATTATACAAAGTGATCTTAATTATCAATGGGAAAATTATGTTTGTTCCATGACCTTTCAAAGTTTTGATTAAAACATTAAAAATATATCGTTGTCTATAAATGTATCAGGAAATAAAGAAGTGAAACTAATATTTATTTAAACATTGTAATTTAAAACATAGGAAACATTGAGGATTAGTGTTTTATTTCTTTTTTAAATACTGTCAAGAGAAGCTTAAATTATGATTGCCTTCTTCTTACAATATGAAGCGAGAACTTTTTTATGTTAACAAATTATCATACTCCTTTCTAAGTTTGAATCAGCTTTCAACATTTTATCCTTTTCATTTTTGATGTCATGAAAATACCTCTTGGAATTTCTCTAGTGTGAAGTTTTTCCTGAGATTTCCTGGACATCTTTATCCTTTTCATCACAAACACCCATTTATCTCCATAAGTTTGCCTTCATTAAGTTTCTCTGGCAGCAGATCTAGAGTTTCTTGAATGGCAGCAGTGCCAACATTCCCATGGTCAGCTATTTCTTCTATAATTCGGTTTACATTTGATTTAAATTTCATTTCCAACTTACTACTTTTCATTCCATTATTTCGCATTTGTCTTTGTTGGTCAATTCCTCTTTTGATTATCCGCTTTTGTAAAATGTCATGGGTTTATCATTGGGATGTGAGGAAGCAAAACAACAACACACTTTGTTGTCTGTGTGTGAACAATGTAGTGACCAATCAGATTTTGAGAAAAGTGATGCACATTATGTCAATTAGAGTTAACATACAATATTGTATTAGTTTCAGGTATACAGCATAATGGTTAGACATTTATATAACTCACAAAGTGATCACCCTAATAAGTCTAGTACCCATCTAAAACCATAGTTATTATAATATTATTGACTATATTCACTATGTCATACTTTAAATCTCTGTGACTGTTTTTATAATTGTCAATTTGTACATCTTAATCTCTCCTCGCTTTCACTCATCCCTCCCACTCCCCTCGCATCTGGCAACTATCAATATGTTCTCTGTATCTATGAGTCTGTTTGTTTTGCTTGTTCTAATTTCTTGTCAGAAGAATATATTATCCATAAATTATCCATGTGATTCCCTGGTGCTAACATTTGTATAGTGATATATTGTTGAGTTTCATTTCATTCAACAAGTCTCAAGAAGGACAAAAACAACATCAAGAGTCAACAAAACATCCATGTACAGGCAATTTCTTCCTCTTTCACTTAAACTCAGTTATGTCTTTTATTTTGTTGAAATGAATTTGACTTGCAAATTATGTCCTCAGGATTTAATCCTTTTTTATTTCTATGTCTGCAATTCTACTAGTTGTCATAGAACAAAGAAATTGTTTGAGACAGTGTTTCTCAAGCCAGAATGCATATCAGTATCAGTTATGGCATTTTCTAGATCTGTTAAATCTCAAGGTAGAGCTTGGAAATATCTATCTATATTTGACAAGTTCGTCAAGTAATTCTTAGGCAGCCAACCTAGCACCCAAGCTGATTGTTTTTTGGAAAACACAGGTTATGGTAGTAATTCTCTACTGTTAGAATTGCTGCAGGATGAAAGAAAAGAGTCCCCCCGCCTCCACTCTAGGCTTCACTGGGTTACACAAATCCAGAAGCAGAACTGTAGGGACTATCTAGTTCTGCACAGATTTCCTACACACAGCTCTGTCAGTTCTCTTTTCTCACTACCCTTTAGACAGGCAAAGGAACAGATGACATCTCAACCCACCCACCCAGGCCATTCTCCCCATTGTCTTTCCACCAAGGATTCTCTGCACTGAAAAAAACTCCTCTTCTTCCTTCTCTGCCAAACAAATGCAGAGGCCCCCCTTCCTGGAAACATATTCTGTAGGTGGAGATGTTACCGTCAATCTAAATGAACTGATTCTCACATCTGGCCAGCAAGAACACTATTTCATCCCATTTAACCTATGAGGAGATATAATTATGCTCATTTTACAGCAAAAGAAACTGAGGATCAGAGAGATCGGGGAATTTGCTCAAGTTCACCAGTGGAGCAAGATTCTAACCCAGGGAGAACAGATTCCAAAATCTAGAACTACATGCTGTTTCTCCCCTCCTCCAAAAAGAGGTAGAAACATGCTGAGGTTAAAAGTGATTAAAAGGGCCTTTCCGTTTAACTTTAGCATTCGCAGTACCTGGTCACCATTTATGATTATTGCCTCTTTATTGATTACTGGGACTCAAACTTCTCAAACTGCCTGCTCTGGTCTGAGAGGAGAAGTCTCTGGTTGAGCTGCTTACTCTTGCTAAGTGGCAGAACTTGAGTTTTTGTGAAGCTTCCTAAATGAAATCCCCTCAGGGCTTTTTGCCCCTGTTGGAGGTGCTGACTCAATTAATCCGTTTACAGTGCAGCTATTACCTGGAGCACCTAGCTTGCTCATCCTAGTTTCTTTAACTGACTTGAACTCAATCTTTACTTTGCTGTTTCTGCATGGCCCAGAAAAGAAAACAAAAGAGAAAAAACTTCTGCCTGCCTCCTCTTGAATTTCTGTTGCAACCCTCACTTTCCATTTAGACCTGGCTGTTGAGACTACAATTCTACATGGGCCACCAGACTTATTCTGACTTCTATCTTCTCGCTTGCCTCTCTTAACACACAATTAATTGTGAATTGGTTTCTTATTGCTTTGAGACTTGCATGTTTCTATTTCTACAATCTGCTGCAGTCCAGTGCTTACAGAGGCCAAGTTTGGTTTTCTTCTTCTGCCTTTGTAACAGCACAGACCAGAAACATCATCAGAATTTTCCTAAGCCTTGGAGTTCTCTGATCACTACAAAATGAAAGGAGAGACTACCATCTTACTAGAAAGTAAACTTATAAATTTGGATTCTATTTGTACTTCTACTATAAGTCTATAAATAATGTTTGCCTTAAAAGGATTCTAGTTTTTTAAGCAAAGAGTTCCACTAAATAAATAATTGTGCATTTAAATTTCTAGGTGTCTTATTTTCCAGGAAAGGGTATATTAGGATAGGCTGATGTGGTAGTATTAGCTTAGGTGGTGTTTATGTGATGGTAACAAAAACAGCAAGAGCTAAGTGTTTCCTAATAAGTATCTTTTTCATGCTCACTCTGCAGGTTCATTGCAGGTTAACGGGGGGCTCCGGACCATGTCTCCTCACTTCAGGGTCTAGGCTGATGGAGTATACACCTTGAATGTTACTGGTAGTTGCCTCAGAGGAAAAGAAGACTCTGAAAAATTGTGTTCTGGTTCTTTAAATTTTCTCCTGAAAGTATAATATGTCACTTCCATCTCCATTTTATTACCCAAAAAAAGTCATATAACTA
Organism: Eidolon dupreanum; assembly: GCA_028627145.1. NCBI lineage: Eukaryota > Metazoa > Chordata > Mammalia > Chiroptera > Pteropodidae > Eidolon > Eidolon dupreanum. The sequence goes on along the minus strand of CM053507.1, from coordinate 122,607,635 downwards.
CAACTAATTTCAAATGATCAGGAAAGTGCAATTCTATCCTGTGCCTGGAAGTGGAGAGAACCAGAAATATTTGGTGAGCAGCACCAGCAACTACCACTAGGGGCTTAGGTAAGAGCTAATACCCATAAGCAGTACAAAAGTCTCAAATTTGTGAAAAAGTGAACTTCTTTCAAGTTAGAAATAAACAGTAAACTCAGTTTCAGTAAGCATATAATTGTTCTCCATTACCTTTCACCTGTAGGCTCCTCAAGAATAGAGACTTCATCTAAATCTCATTAACATGAAACAGCCGGTGGCTTTGGAATCAGACAAAGTCAGCTCCATGATTTATTTTTTTGTGTAAACCCATTGCTTTTTCTGGGGAGAAAATGGACATGCCACCCTCTAGCCATCTATTAAAGCCCACAGTTGTATCCAGAGAATAATAGCTATTTTTTTATTAAGTCCCCATGGTCTAAGACTGGAATTCACATGTTTTGACAGAGACTGGCTAGTTGTTAACCTAACTATTTTCTCTTTTTCTTGAACACACAGCCAGACTATACATAGTTAGATGTGGCTATATGACTAAGTTCTAGAATTGAAATTAGAATGGAAGTGATATGCACCACAGCCACACTGTACTATTATATCCTCTGTGCTCTTTCTCATTCTACAAAATTAATAGGTTGCACTGGTGAACTTGGAAGCCATATGTTGAGGACAGGAGAGCCATAAGATGGAAGAAACCTAGGCCCTTAAATCCTTGCTTGGAAGAAATCACATGTCAGTCAGGAACAGCCATTTTGGACTTCGCTGGTGCAAAAAATAAATTTACAACATGGTTGAGCCATTATTCTTTTTGGTTCAATTATTATAGCAGCCAGCATTTCCTTAACCAGTACAAATGTCTTTAACCTGATTTTGGTGAACTGGTGGAGAGGCCCTCTGAGGAGACAGTTTGCATGCAGATTTTGGCAAAAGGTTCTATAAGAAAAGAATGGTAGGAGAGGAAGACTAGAAGGAGAGTAGAAATTTTCTTCTGGAAACTCAAACCCTGGCTCAACTCTACCCCTTTGGAGAGAGCTGATCCTCTGTGGTAAGGGGTAGGATTCTCCTCATTTCTGTGTAAACAGAGAGTCTTAGGCTTTTTGGAGAACTCCAATGCCTCAGTGATGGTGAGCTGAGGGCAGTGTGCAGGTAGTAAACAGCCATGTCTAATGTGCCTTCATAATTTTCTCTGCCACATGCAGGAAATCTCCACTATTAGAGTAATTTCTTTGAGCTTTAGTATTGATCCCGAAAGATTCTGTTAAATTGGATGTAAATTATCAAACGGCATAACTAATAAACTCAAAAGCCTAGTTCAACTAACATGTGATATTTGCAACGTGGGAATGCTGGTTATGAACTGGGAGTAGGCTGGGCACAGTATATCTGGGAACCTCAGTTTTGGTCCTGGCCTGGCCAACTTGGTGTATAACTTTGAACAAGTCCTTGGTGTTTCATTCTCCAACTTCTTCTTTTCATTCCTTTGTTTTCTTCAAGACTCAACTCTGATGTCCCCTTCTCCTGGAATAGTCAGGGTTAAGTACCCTGGCAAGGTATACCCCTCCTCCATGCCCTCACAGAGGAAAATTACACCATAGCACCGTGATTGTGTCTCCCTGACCGGACTGGGCATTCTCAAAGGCAGGAATTGTGCCTTATTGTTGAATCCCTAGTACATGGCCTAGGATCTATCATACCAAAAGCATGTTAAATAATATTAGAAACTTATTCTTCTGAAGTGCTTGTGTCCTACATAAAGAAAAAATCAAGATAGTCTTCACCTCAAAAGACAGAATCTGAGCTGGGGCCTAATGGAAGGCAGGAGAGGAGAGAAGAGAAATTTCAAGCAGAGGAAATCATGAGAGCAGGGCTATGGATAGGTTCCAGAACAGCCTTCACAAGGCAGTGAGTGGGTTGGATGTTTCCTGAATTTTGGGTGGTATAGTTCAGAGGCCTTTCCATGCAGATACTGGAGAGAAGCTGGTGGGAACAGGATCCTGCACTACTATCCCTAGGAATGACCTCTCACTTCCTGAGCTATCTGGCTGCTGTCCTCAGGAGTGGGCTGTCATCAGTAATGCCAATATTTAGGGGATGAAATAAATAATAAAGCTATATTAATATCAGCTCCATTAGAAACACAGGAAATAAATTAATGTTTGCCAAATGGGAGAAGAAAAAATCTATAGGGAAAGAAATATTATTTTTAATCTTCTGAGAAGGTTTTTATAAACAACAGAAAGAGAAAAAAATAAAAACCATGAAAAAGAATCTGCCATCATCCTTTTAACATTTATTTATTATCACTCATTCTACATCATCCTGAACTGCTTGATAATTTAAAATTTCATTTTAATTTCAATGTATCATATAATTCAACCTAGCCTTTTATGGCATTTTTTTTTTTTTTTACTGAAAACTTTAAAAATCTTTCAAAAGGAAATACAGCCAGGGGGGAGGGAGGGTAAGAAGTCTTGTAACCTTCTAGAGTAGTCATTTAATTTCTGAGATTAAAAGGTCTGTGCAAAAATACGATAACACTAAAAGCAACAAATATGACCTATGTGAATGTTCCTTAATGGTGCATGGAATCGTGTGGGGTGACTGTGGCTGGGCTTTTTTCTCTGTCCTGTGCTTTCATTGGAATTCAAATGATTTTAGACTCTGGGCCATTTTAGTTGTTTTAGGAGAATTTCTTCATTTACTTCTATCATGTTTGATCCATTCTGAGATAGTGGCTTATCCTTCCTGGGACTTGTCCTGTAGCTCTTACCTGAGAGATTTCTAGACTTTCAGAAAATACTCATATTAGTAGCTAGCATTTATTGGGCACATACTCTGTACCAAACACTTGGTCAAGTCTTGTGAATGCATTTTGTTATTTGATTATCACTGCCCTAGAAGATAGGAGTTATTATTGTCCACATTTTGCAGATAAGAAAACTGAAATTCAGAAAGGTTAAGTAAACTGCCAGAGGTCACATAGTTAGAAAGTAGTAGAGATTTTAGCCCAAATCTAGCAGATGCTAAAGGCTGTGCTTTTGGAATCATCAAATGGAGCTGACTAGTGGGAGGAACCAGGGAGATACTGAGCTTCCTTTTTCATATTACTCTACCCAGGCTCCTGCACTGGAGATAGCCCCCTACCATGACTCTGTTGGGAGATGTATCTTCTAAGAAAATAACTTAGAGTGAGAGGGAGCATGCTGTGTGGGAGCCCTGCCTACAGAGTTAGGCGGGACCTGTAATAAAGTTAATAAGACGTCTTTGCCCTGTGTCCTCCCTCCTGATCTCTGAGATGGCTTATGGTTTCTGATGCCAGAGAGGTGTGCTGCCAGGCTCAGCAGCTTATCTGCCTATTTAACGAATTTATTTATTTATTCACTCAGGCATTATGCTATTCAGGATTGGTTAGATTATGCTGAAGTAACAAAACCATTCCCCAAAGCTTAAGGTTTAAAACAGGAAAAATTCATTTTCCTAACATATATGTCCAATGTGAATTGTTGGGGTAGCTTTTGCTCGGGTTCCATCTTGATGTGTCTTTCCCTAACCTCTGCAAGGGAAGGGAATGTGATAAATCATACACTGGCTCTTCATGATTCTATTTGGAAATGATACATGTCACTTCTATTTATATCTCATTGGCTAAAGCAAATCACATGACCAAATGTATCTGGAAGGACATAAACTGGAGTATTTATGAATAGCTTAGATGATGGTCATGACACTATTCTAGGTACTGTAATGCTATAGAAAGTCTTTATTCTAGTGGGGCAGGCAATTGATAAATTTGTGAATAATTTTAAGCAAAATTAAGTGCTATAAAAAATTAAAGCAGTGGAAGAGTAGAGAGTGATGGAGGCAATGTGCAGAGGAAGCTTTTTCAGATAAGGTGGTAGGAAAGACCACTCTGAGAACAAGACATTTGAGTCGATAATTAAAATGGAGAAATGACCAACAAGAAGATGTAAGGAAAGAAAATTTCAGGAAGAAGGGAATAGCAAGTGCAAAGATCCTGAGGTGGGAGTGAGCTTCACATGTTAGAAGAATAGCTAGGGAGACCAGTTGGCTGGAGCATAGTGAGGGACGGAGAGGGTGGCTATGGACAAGGGGAAGAAGGAACCAGATCATAAGAACCTTCTAGTCCATAATCATGATTTTTAATTTAATTCAAGTGTGATGGAAATCCATTGGAGAATTTTAAAGCAAGGGTGTGATGTGATTTGATTTACATTTTTAAGCAAAGGACTGATGTGATTTGATTTACATTTTAGAAAGATAATCTGACTGTTCTGTGGAGAAGAGACCATAGTGGGCAAAGGTGAAGGCAGGGAAACCACTTAAGAAGTGACTGCATCAGTCTAATGTCCTCTTCTCTTACCCTGGGTGCCCAGAGACAAGTGTGGATGGTTTAGAGCTGTCTGCCCCTCTGAGCCACCCTCCTTGGCCTTCGTTGGGCCGTCACACAGGTGATGGGGGATTCTTCCCAAGGGATGCGTGTCTTCTTCCTACAGCACATCTCAGAATTTGCAAGGAAAGAATGGCACTCGGACTTTAGATCTCTTCTTCTAATTCTAGAATATGAAAGATGTGGCTGCAAGGAGTGAACCGAGTCCTGTGGAAACTGAGTCCTGTTTACAGCGGCTGAAAGACATCTCCACATTTGATTACTACAATTTTTCTCCCTGATCATGCCTGAAAAATAAATTCCTTGTTTTTTAAAAGAATTATTATTTTAAAAACTCCCAAACATTAATTTCCTTAATGCTGCCCTGTCACAGATGATGTGTTTCACCTGATGCTTTGGCACAAGAGATGAGCAGAAGGCACCTCATTTTTCTGTGTCAGGCTTCATCTGCAGTGACGTTTGTCAGGGGCTGCTTAAGTGACTGACACAGAACACCTGATTGTATACCTAGAATTACCTATTATGGCAGAGCAGCTCCCGCCTCTATCTGCCATCAGTGATTTGTATGTTTCAGCTGAAATGGGTGCGAAACAAATCTGGAAGGATGTAGATATCCAAATTAGTTCTGTGACCAACCTTTCACAGTGAAAATAAGACTCTGCTGAAAGTTTCTGTGTGGCAAGTTCACTTGGGACATTTATTTGCCATTTCTATTCTCTCCTCTGCCCAGACATAAACCCTCAGGCTCAGTTAAACCCAGGGGAGGGAGCCTAATTCGTGCATTGCAAATGAATTTCAATTAGAGAGGATTCATTTCTATTATTTCTGAACCTAGCCCAAATCGGAGTTCTGTCCTTAAGATGGGAAAAAAGAAATGGAGAAACAGCATATGCACAAAACTCAAACCAACATTCTCCTAGATTTAAATCCAAATTATTATGGAAACAAAAACAAAATGTTAATATAATGCAAATAAGAAATGCAGCAAATTTATAACCCTCCAATCTTCAGAAGCATACTATAATGAGTGTAGTGCTTGTTTTACTTTTTAATTAAAAAAATTTAATTTGCTATTATTTTTACGTTTTTAAAATATAAACAATATATGTATGTACTTAAAGCAATTACAATTTTAGATACTTTTACTTCTTATTTCTTAATAATTTTAAATTTATGGAAGATTTACAAAGAGAGTACAGAGTTCCCATATACCACTCACCCAGCTTCCTCTAATATTAGCATCTAACATATAACCACAGGACATTTGTCAAAATTAAGAAATTAACATTGGTGCAATGTTATTGACTAAATATAGGCTTTTTTCAGATTTTATCAGTTTTTCTAATAGTATCCTTTTGTCTCTTTCAGGATTCAATCTAGAGTGTGACATGGCATTTAGTTGTTGTGTTTCATTAGTTTCCTCTGATCAGTATTTTCAGTATTTCCTTGTTTGCTATGACCTTGACAATTTTGAAGAGTACTTGTTAGATATTTTGTAGGATGTTCCTCAGCTAGGGTCTTCTTGATGTTTTCTTATGGTTATGGAGTTACAAGTTTGGGGGGAGACTACCACAGAGATGAGGTGCTATTCTTATTGCATCATATCAGGGGTATGTGATATATCAACATGAATCGCTTGGTTATGGTAGTGTCCGTTGTCTTTCAGGTTTCTCTTCTGTAAATTTATTATTTGTCCCTTTCAATTCTTTATGTTTTGGACACAGGTTATTAAGTCCAGCTCCAACTCTGGCAGAGAAGACTATCTATACATACCACTTGGAATTTTTTGTAAAGGAAATTTGTCTTTTATTCAATCATTTGTTTATATCAATATACACTCATAGATTTTAATTTTATTCTTTGGATTATAATTCCATACTATTTTAATGAATTGTATTCCTCAAGCAAAGCTTGTCATTCCAGCTTTGGCCACTGGGAGCTCCTTCTGGTTAGCTTTTCTGTCCTTTTGACACAATTCCATCCTTTTCTTTTTCTTTCTTTTTCTTTTCTCCTTAAGCCTACCTACCAGGTGAACAGAGCAAGGAAGTATATAGATATATACTAACCCACGTAGTTACATAAATCTGTATTTCTCTCTTTTAAAATAAATGAGTGCACACTAATGGCTCTGCCCCTAAACCAGCACACAGAATCTAGTCCAACCTTTCCTTCTTGTTTATTTGTGACTCCTTCCTAGACAGTAAGAAAACTGGCTTCTATTATTTTCATTGAATTTACTTATTTGGTCAATCCTAGCATACATGTAGTTTCATGATTGCTAACCTATACACCTATGAGAAATAAATTTATCAACTTGCATACAGTGTTATGTACAATTCTTCTCATCACTAGCCTTAGTATCCAGCCCAGACACCATTTTCCAAAGCTACTTAGGTTAGCTTCTTTATACTTCATTTGATCCCCTTCAGTGAGCTTTTGTCAAACACTGATCACATGGTTAGATTTGTTTGTCTCCATCTGCATTCTACCCTGGGATCCCCAGACATCCTGACTTACTGTTTTTCAATCATCATGCAATGCCATTCATGCTTTGTGGTGTACTGTTTTATGAATTTTGACAAATGCACTCACCACCCTATCATTTCCTCTCATCTCTTCATTTCCATCATCAGCTGAGTGACCATGGGGTTAGTGACTGGCCAAGGCCATCTTTGTACAGAATAGCATTCACTGTTACAGATGGTATCTCAGATTTGACTAGATGCCATGGATATTTGGGTAGGCCAATATGTCCAATCCATGAATGTCAAATCTACAAATCTTGACATAATTGTTGAGAATCATTTTCTAGAATTCAGGTACAGCTTTAGAAGGCTCAGAGCATCCCGAAATTGTTTGCAAAATCTTACATTAAAAAGAGGAAGTGTTTTCTTTTATTGAGGAGACAGTTGATAACTTTCATTAGATTCTTTAAAAAGTCCATGTTCCAAAATAGTTAATGCCTATTAGTAAATTGTATATATTTTCATCCCATTTTGTAAATAAATTAAGATTATTTACAAAGATGTACAGAACAGAAAAATTATAATAAATTAGAATCAACAATTAAAAATAAGGGTTGATTCAGCTGAACTGACTGGTTGGGACCAAGGTCCCTCTCCTCTGACCTTGTCATATGTCTCTCTGGACCATTCATTATTCATGGTCATTGAAGTACTTGTACTTTTAGAGATTCAATCAAAGTCTCTAAAGAGAAATGACTTTGGAATGGTCCCAAGTCCCTGGAGCATGTCAAAGAGAGGAGAATGATCTGAGGATTCTCAAAAGCACATCTAGGAAATTATATGCATGTATAGGTATGGGTACATCTGCTTGTAAGTGGGTGTGTGATCATGTGTGAATGAAGGTGTGTGAGCTCAAAAACATGAGTGAATATATATAGTGATATGCTCAAAACTACATATGTGTATGAGCTTCTTTATGTGTTTACATATGAGTTTGAGTATACATACAGATGTGCCATAGTCCAGAAATACACAGAACACGGTGAATGGGAAAGGGCAAGGCCAAGGGCAAACATAATAGGTAAAGAGGGGAAGGAAGAATTCTCTGGGAAGACTAAAGCATAATTTTAAAGTAGTGATGAGAATAAACACTATTTGGAGATATAGTCAGTGATCTAAACATATCTGTGAGTTCTATGAGTGATGAAGACATAGGTACTTATAATACTACTATAGTTTGTTGCCTATGTTAGTATTAGAAGGAAACATTAAATTTGTTTCAGCTAGTGAAAACAAAGATGTAAGTTTTCTTATTATAATTTATGAATCCTCTGAAATATATTCACAGCCCCGACCCCCAATGACCCTGTGTTAAAAACTCCTGATTGAGAATCATGACCAATATTTTAAAAGGAAATATAGAATGGAGTGTGATGGAACAGAATAGAATGGAAAATATCAGAAAATATCTCACATAGGAAGAAGTATTAAATTAATATTTTGTTTCAATGCCTCGTGTGTGTGTGTGTGTGTGTGTGTGTGTGTGTGTGTATGCATGGGTGCATATGTGTGTGTGTGTGCTGGGTTATGATGTGGAAAAAGGTAAACTATTTTGAAAAATATCACACCAAGTGATACGTTTTAAATGAATCCTAAACCTCTTGGAATGCCAGAAAGGATTTCAGAGCAGGAGGCACCTGATGAGGGTTCAGTTACAGAAACCTTCCTCCAAAAGCTATGAAAAAGAATGGACCAGAATAGGGTGAGACGGAGAGAGGGTAGTGGCTAGCAGGTCACCATGGAATTCAAGAAATAGGACAACATCTGTGTAATGAAAATGGAGGGGGCGGGCAGATTGAAGGGTTGTTATGTAGGTAGAACCTAGGGATTTGGTGACCCATTGGATATGGGAGATGCTGCAAAGGAAGGAGTCTTGGTTTACTCCTGGACTTCTGATTCACAGTCCTAGGTAGGTAGGCATGGCCATCTGGGATAGAGCTCATAGGAGCAGGAGCAAGTCTGAGGGAGACTTAACCTGGTTTTAGAAATACTAATTTTTGGTGCTCCAATTTGTGATGTCACTTAACCTCTCTCTAGATCTTAGTTTCTTCATTTCAATATGTGTTGTTTTTTTATCTAAAAAGAGATTTTTCGAGGCCTATAGATATAAAGATTCTACCTCATGAAGGTATTTACATTATTATATTAAATGAGATTATGCACGTGAAAAGGACTTCCTGAACTTAATATTAAAAATCTCTCTATAAATAATAGTTATCTGTTGTATAAGTAAACTCTTTTTTCTTTGCAAGAGACAAAAACCCAAAGCAAACTGAATTGAATGCAAAGGGAACATACCAGCTCATTTAAATAGAACATGTATGGATAGGTCTAGCTTCAGGTGGAGCTGGATTTAGGGGTCCCTGATTTTATTCCAGCTCTTAGCTGGGTTCTTATTTTACACAAGAAGGCTTTCCCCTTGTGGGGTCAACTTTGTGGTAATAGCTCCAGCCTCCCAATCTCTCAGGATCTAGTCCAGGATAAGAGAGTCTTTTTCTACTGCAAATGCATTATTCTGATTAGTTTTGAATATAGGTCACATGCATCTCCCAGAATCAATCAAGGTGGCCAAGGGGAAAAGATTGACTAGTTTTCTTAGAGTTGGGAATAGTGGATCCTGTCAAATTACTGGCCCAAGAGAGTCAAAGGAGGATTCCCAAATGAATAGTGGGGGCTATTGCCAGAAGAAAGTAGAATATATACTGGGGAGGTGAACATCAAAAGTCTGGATTACATCTTTAGTGTAGGACTGCATGTCGAGTGCACTTTTGTTGAGTTGGACATTCATGGTCCACAGTTGAAAGAACAAATAATCATAAAGTTCTGAAGAATCAGCCTGCTTTTAGAAGATTGACTGGGGTGAAAATTCAAAAGCCCTAATAACTATGGGTCCTAGATAGCCCCATTCGAAGAGGAAAGTCAAGATTTAACAGGTGGAGGTATCTAGAAGAATTTTAATTCTCTTCTAGATTATTCAACTGAGAGATTACCAGACTTCTGCATGTAACACAAGAATCTGGAACAATAGTACATTTCTCCTCTTCCTAAAGTCCCGGCTCAATGAGCCTGTTCTGGCTGAGATTTCTTTGGGCCAGGGCCCTAAAGATAGGCAGGGTGGGTTTTGAAAGGTAAGTTTGTGATAGGCACTTTAGCTCTGGGCCAGTTGACCATAAATAAATTTTTAAAGCACACATAAAGGATTCCAAGTGCCCACACACACCTACAAATGGATTTGCACATGTATGCAGACATGCATGTGCGTGCACACGCACACCTCAAAAAGCAATCCCCCGCCCCCAGAGCATCAAGAAAGTTCCCTTTTCCACTTAAATGCTTTCCCAAATAGTCTTATTTTATTTTATTTTATTTTTTTATTTATTTCTCTGCCATATCCTTTTCAATCTGGAAAGTGACTTGGCCTCTTTTCCCCCATCTATTTTCTGCCTTCCCGCTATTCAGTTTAGGCATGAAACACAGAACTAGATTGAAAGCATTCAATGGCTATTCAATCGGAGAAGAAAAGAGCCCCTTGGAGCTTTATTAGATATGAAGATCCACAATAAAAATCAATTTCTGCCTCTTTATGCAGTTTAAATGACAAAGCACCCACCCATTCTGCAGCCATTGTGCCGGGGAAATGTAATTCAGTCCCGAGCTGGGCCCAGAGCTCCGCGGACTCCCTGACCTGCGCTGACAGATTCCAATATGATACAGACCTTCGGAGAGAATGACAGCCACTTCATCTCGCTGCAAGAAAAAAGTTATCTGATATCTTTGAGGGTTAAAAGGCTATGTGGGCAGCATTTTCAATAACCCACTAAATCAGCATCTTAAAAAATACCTAAGCTTTGTTCCTTAAAAAAAAAAAAAATTTGCCCCTTACTCCTAACTGCATTTCTAAGGCCCAGTAGACATTGTCACAAGTGTCTCCTGCCAAACCTATTGAGCCTTTGGCACAGAAGGAGACCCTCCTAGATAATTAGTCCAAAGGGAAACAAGGTGAGAGAAATGTCTTTATTCCTCTAAGGAATACAGATCTTCAGGTCTCCAGGTCCTGACAAAATTAATGGGTTGAAACCAGTTAAAAAAAAAAGAAAAAAGAAAAAAATGGTCCCAAATCTGTTCTAACCTGTTAAATAAACCTGTTACTATAAAAAGTTTCTTATAGTAACACAGTGCCTTTAATAGAAAGAAGTTTTTGTTGGAAGAAAGTTTGTGACAGAGTAGTTGCCAAGGGAACCACTGGAAACACTGTAATCAATCATTAACTTCCAGAGGTAGAAACTTATCCTGATTGAAGGGGGAAAAGTTAGGGAATGAAATGTGTATTGAGATGTGTATTTCTGCTTTTGTTTATGATGGTTTACTTGCCGGGGAACAGTGAATGAGAAATCAGTTTTGGTGGTTCACACTCAGCCCATAGAGGGACACACCCATGTGAACTTCACCCTCTCACTATGACCAGAGAGGCAGGACCCTAAAGAGGAGATGGAAAGATAAATTGCTTCTGTTCTCTGGACTCTGGGAAGGACTCCGAAATGAAGGGGCTACAGGATGGTTAAACAAGGACCTCGGAAAGGACTTTTGGGCTCTAAGTCAGGAAAGCACAAGATGTTACCAAACCACCTGGTCATAGGGATTTAGAATGAGTCAGAACAATGAATGATGCATTGCTTAGGCAGCAGGGGGAGTGGAGGGAGAGAGGGTTCTGGGTTCTAGGAGCCCTGTGTTACTTTTGGAAAGCTTGCCATTGTTTGGGCCTCAGCTCTCTAGTTGATAAAGTATGACATGTCTGCCAAATGATCCTTAAAGTCCCTTTTATTGTCCTTATAATTTGATCCCTAAATTATAGAGTTATTTGCCATATAGTTATTATTTTTTGGTATTAGATTTTAAAATGCATTGCAACCAACTATTCTAATAAAACATTTGTTAAAAAGTCAAGTGGCAAAGTTAGCTCCATATCTGGGAAAACATGACACTACTGCTCAGGACTGGCATGGCCAACAGGTTTGTCTTGTGTGCCAACTTTGACTGACAGGCAGTGGTTATTTGGAGCAGAGCTGTCTTGTAGAAATATGAGAGACATAAAGGTGAGCCACATATGTAATTTTTAAAAGAATTGTACTAAAAAACACACAACATAAAATTTACCATCTCAACCATTTTAAATGTACAGTAGTGTTAATTATATGCACCTTGTTATGCAATGGCTCTCCCTAAAGTTTTCATCTTGAAAAACTGAAACTTATACCCATGAAACACTAATTCTCTTTTCCTCCCTTCCAGTTCTTTTCAGCCTCTTATCTACTTTCCGGTTCTATGATTTTGACTATTTTAGATACTTCACATGAGTAGAATTAGAGAGTATTTGTCCTTCTGTGACTTATTTCACTTAATCTAATTTCCTCAAGGTTCATAAATGTCATAGCATGTGACAGGATTTCTTTCTTTTTTAAGACTGCATAATATTCTATTTTATGTATATATAATATTTTCTTAATTCATTCATCTATGGACATTTAGGTTGCTTCCACATCTTGGCTACTGTAAATAATGCTGCAGTGAACATGAGTGTGCAAATATCTCTTCAAGATCCTGCTTTCAGTTCTTTTGAATATATACCCAGAAGTGGGATTGCTAGGTCACATGGTAATTCTATTTTAAATTTTTTGAGGAACCTCCACATTGTTTTCCACAGTGGCCACACCATTGTACACTCCCACCAATGCACAAGGATTCTGATTTCTCCACATCATTAATATTTGTTATTTTCAGTTTTTCTTTTTTATAGTGGCCATTCTAATAGGCGTGAGGTGATATCTCATTATGGTTTTGATTTGCATTTCCCTGATGATTACGGAAGTTGAACAACTGTTCATATGCTTGTTGTCTATTTGCATATCTTTTTTGGAGGAATGACTATTCAAATCTTTTGCCCATTTCTTAATTGGATTATTTGTTTTGTGGTTGTCATGGTAATTTCTTTACATATTCTGGTGACTCATCCTTTATCAGATATCTGATTTGCAAATATTTTCTCCCATTCTATAGGTAGCCTTTCCACTTCATTTATTCCTTTGCTGTGCAGAAATTTGAAAGTTTGATGGAGTCTCATTTGTTTATTTTTGCTTTTGTTGCCTGCAATTTGGTGTCATATCCAACAAATCACTGGCAAATCCAATGTCGTAAAGCTATACCCCTCTGTTTTCTTCTAGAAGTTTTATAGTCACAGGTCTTATGTTTAGATCTTAATACATTCTGAGTTAATTTTTAGATATGGTGTAAGGTAAGAGTCCAACTTCATCCTTTTGCATGTGGATATCCAGTTTTCACAGCACCATTTGTTGAAGAGACTATTCTTTTCTCATTGTATAGCCTTGGCACCGTTCTCAAAGATCATTTGACCATATACATGAGGTTTTATTTCTCATGTGTAATTTAAAATTTTCTAGAAGTTACTATATTTTTAAAAAGAATCAGGTACAATTAATTATACTGTATATATACAAACAGAATAGTCTCCCCTCTCGGTGGGGGACCCCCAGTGAATGCCTGAAATAGTGGATACAACTGAGCCCTATACATATTATGTTTTTTCCTATATATGCATACATATGATAAAGTCTAATTTATAAATTAGGCACAGTAAGAGATTAGCAACAATAATTAATAATAAAATAGAAAAATTATAACAACATACTGTAACAAAAGTCATGTAAATATGGCATTATTAAGTAAAACAAGTGTTATTTAAACACATTTACCATATCACAACAGTTGATCTGATATCTGAACTGGCTATTAAGTGACTAATGGATGGGTAGTGCATACAGTGTGAATATGCAAGACAAAGAGATGATTATGTTTTAGGCAGTATGGAGAAGGGTGGCACAAGATTTCCTTATGTTACTCAGATCAGTATGCAGGTTAAAACCTATGAATTGCTGTTTATTTCTGTAATTTTTCTTTTAATATTTTGGACCACAATTGACTGCAGGTAACTGAAATCATAGAAAGTGAAATTGTGAATAAGAGGGGTGGAGGGTGGGGGGACTACAGTATATATATTTAACTCAAATGTATATGAAATCTTCAAGATATAAAATTAGTAATGAAATATTTTACATTTTTAAACTGTCTTGAAAATCCAGTGTTCATTTTACATTTAAGTACATCTCAATTCAGACTAGCTACAATTTGAAGTGCTCAATTGCCACATGTAACTAGTGGCTCCTAAATTGAGCAGCACATGCTATTGAAAAAGACTGTGAGTTCTTTGATCGATTAGCAATGTCTACAATGAAAAACCTTTATGAATACACCTGTAAGCATGCCACTCTGTATTTGAGATCCCGGTTTAGGTCACAGCCAGGGCTGTGCCTAGGTTCCCATTTTACCCAAATTTCAAATTTGGACCTCTGTGTTGAGGTGACATCATAAAGATCTCAGTTTTCACTGAAAAAAGAAATGGGTTTAGGGATTTTGGGTATTGAAGTAGGTTGTCCTCATTAGATACAACTTCCTACCTTTGGAGGAAAGTTTCTGTATTAGAATAAGCCTTCCTAAGAAATGAAGTTCACATTTCTTCTCTATGGTTCGACTTAGCAGACTACTTCATGGTGAGGACCGATAGTGAATACCAACTCAGCCTTCAATTATATATTTGGAAATTCAAGTAGAAGAAAAGCAAATTGTCTTGGGACTCAACGTTATTCTTGCTCATACCTCTAAGTTAGTCACTGTGGCATCTTGTTCTAAGCTAAAAAGAGTTTTAAAGGAATTAGATTCTCTTTTTAAAAAGGTAAATTTTTAGCAACTAAAGAATCTTCCCAGCTATCTAAACTTTTATCTGAGTCTGTAACCATATAATCTTTCCCCTTTTTAAAGGTGTTAGGGTTAATTCGTACCTGTTTCATTATAATTCAGTACAGCCAGAACTATTTTTCAAAATATTGTTATCTTCCTTGTTGGCTATCTCTTTAACCTCTTTGTCTTTGAGAAAAATCATGGCATAATCTTTGACATTTTAAAATTTATCTTCCCAAGTCCAGTTTACTGGAGATAACAGATATTGTTTTTCTTCAAATTCAAGAAGGCCAAGAGAATGAGACTGGAAGGGCAGCCAGGGTAATTTAGTAGAGTCAGCCTTCCTAGGATTTTATATCGTTTCTGGGTTAATTCTTTGCAGTGCAGTTTATATTGGGAATCACAGTATAAAGGCTAGAGCTATTGTAGTATTGATTCTTAATTTATGAAGTGGTTATTTCCTAGGGAAGTGATCTTCAGAGTCCTTGGGTAATGACCCACATAGTTTATTTCCTATAAGGTATTTCTTGGGTGGCCATTCTAAAACTTCATGACTCTTGCTTCATTGTGTGGCCTTGAAGAAATTAGCTGAACATACTAGACCCAAAATAATTCAACTGAGCTAAGATATGAAAAAATATTAATGAAAATATTAGTGAAGCCCATGGAACCTATTGAAGAAAAATAAAACTATCAGAAACACATAATTTGTCATTAATTATCTCAGATTACTCTTATTTTGGAAGCTGAGGTTCTTGAACTGGACTCATTCCAATTTTAATATTTGGGGAGATTGAATACTTAACTGGGCCTGTGTGTTCACAAAAATCTTTTTGAAAATAATAAAACCTAGTTAAGAAACTTCATTACTAAATGAGGTGCTATTAGATAAAATATTAAAGAAAAGCTTATTGAATTGCTCAGAAGGTTCTAATATGATCTCCCTCTTCAACCACAGGTAGTATAGGAAGGCCAGCTGACTTCATGGAGCAATGAGAATGAGAAAGAACACTCTGCCACATTTTAGGAGATCACAACTGACATTGGAAAGAGCTCTCAACCCAAAGATTTCTGCTTTTACTTACCTCACAGGTTGTAAGGTTGAAAATAGAAGACATACTTGGCTAAGTGCTGGAGATAGAAACCCTATCTATTGATTCTGTGACAGAAATTTAACTTTTGTTGGACATCATTTGTCCAGCTTTAGGAGATGAATTATGGTTAGTTAAGCCAATGATCAGCTTTGAGGTAGACAAGTGAACCAGTTCTGAACAAAGAATCAGCAAGAAAAGTCTGAGGGATTCCTAGAAAGAATTCTCTCCCCTATAAGAAGTGGAAGGCCACAAGGGGAAAGCTGCCTGTTTCCTGAGTGGAGTCTTATGTGAAACCAGTGGTTCTCAAAGTGTGGTCCTCAAACAGGAACATCAGCACCACTTGGAAACTTGTCAACAATGTAAATTCTCAAAAGTTAACATAGCAGGCAGGAGACTTCTTTCCTTAGAAGGTTCTGCTTGCAACGACCTGGTTGCTGCACCCATTTGGTGACCGTTTTTACACATCTTAGGTACAACTCTGGTTTTAGACTCAATGATGCTCGAAGACCAAACTTCACTGAACTGGACCTCTCTGAGAGTGTTTAAGAAAACACTGAGCTAGTAAGAACCAAAAGAAGAAATAACCAGGATCAACCTGCTAGGTGGGGGCATTAGTCCAGCTCACTCAGAGGCTCACTCCGGACCCTGTGAGACCCTGAGGCTGGCCTGGACGTGGGTAGAGAGGACATGGAAACTACTCCTTTCTCTGCATGGAAAGAGGCTTCATCCACAGACATACAGAGACTGAGATTTCCTCTTCTAAATAAATAGAACTTTACATTTCTCTGTTCTGCCAGTGCCTTTGCTCTTGCCTCTGTTCTCATCCTAAATGTGAGAGGGTGTAAAAGAGGAGAAAAGAAAAAAACATTGCTTCTTTCCAGCACCCCTGGCCTGATCAGAATATTAGTGCTATTTGAACTAGAAGGAATTTTCATAACTCCCTCACTGGATCCTCATTTTCTCTTTCTCTCTTTAATTCTGGCCTTCAGAAACTTTGTAGGGATTTAATTACAATCAAAAGGCTTGTACAGTAGTTAAGTAAAATAAAATAACAGTACTTAAAATTACAATTGAGTCCCAAATGATCCGACAGTTTATTCTCTGCCTTAAAATAAAATAGCTTTCATCTTTTCCCCCTTACAACAGCCTCCTCTGCCTAGATAATGCATTTCGTTAGATTTATTTGCTCAGCCCCGAAAACTTGACACTAAGGGGATTATTTAGTTTTAGATTTGCTGTAGTCCATAGTAATAGCCAACAGGGAAAGGAATGAAGCAGCAATATTAGCAGGGAGATGGGAGGGGAGTAGGGTTGAGAAGGGGGCTGTGCAGTCTGCTGCTAAGCAAAACTGCTTGCATAAACACCATTAAGAAGATTTAGACATCGCTTTCCTTATCATCAGCACTCCTGGAAGAAATAAAAAAAAAAAAAAAAAAGAAAGAAAAAAGGGAAAAGGGACAGGCCTTGACTTGCTGTGTATGCGTTTCCATTAAAGGTTCAATAGGAAATAAAACAGCTGAGAGTCCAAATGCAATGATGCCACAGACCTATCCACACTACCTCATCATGGTCCAAAAGAGACATTTGTTCCACATGTTACCGGAAGGAGCAGCTGGAGAGAGAACAAAATACCCTGTGTTGTTCCATCTGTGGCTGAGCATATGACACTATGGCTGATGCCTGGTTTGGTGCTGCATTTCCATTTATTACACCCCTATTTCTTCTCCATATCCCACACCCTCGTCTACACACACACACACACACACACACACACAAACACCAGGATAAACTATACCTGATTTTTGTGCTCTACCCAAACCACTGACATTCAGGGTACCAAGGACAAGAACTGGACGGAAACAGGAAGAAAATGTGAGGGCCAGAAAGACAAGCTAGCTCTGTGTGTGGTAGAAGGACTGAAAGGCTTGTGTCAAAGAAAGAGAGAGGAGAGGGGGCCAAAGATGAGGGAGAGGAAGGGGAGGAATATGTGGTCAAACCTCCAAAAAGAAAATGGAAAATATCTCGGCAGTTGAAAGTGGTTTTTAAGAAGTTCTGGAAACAAACAGACCTGTTCCTAGAGGAATGTCTTTCAGTCTACCTGATAAATTCTGTGTGTACTTAAGGCAATGGAAAAGTTGCAACTAGGTATTATTGCATGGCTCATAGGGTACCAAGAACAGATAATAACTCTGCGTGGGACTCCAAATATTACATTTGGGATTTTAAATCTGTTCCATTTTCTAGATGCATCCTTAGCAAGGCATTTCTAAATGGTCAAAGGTTATGTGTTTAAAAATATAAACACAGAGACATGGAGGGTTATTGGCGTGAAATATTTATAATAATTACAGAGTTTGTAGTACAGATAAAAGAAAAACCTGATGGATACCAAATGTTCTTAGCAATATACACATCAACATGAGGAAACATTTTCATTACCATACTTATCCATAACATATTAGTATCCCTGGGGCTCCCTACTTTTTTTCTCTATTTCCACTCACTGGATCTTCCATCCTGAGTGTTCATTCTCCTAGGGGCCATACATCTCAGGAGCCACTGAGGAGTGTGCCCATAAAACCTTTCAAACCTTCCTGTGTTTTTAGAGGAGGTGAATCTTGAGTCCCATGGCAAAGTAAGGGCAGCTAGTCACACTCCTCCCACAAGACTGAATCAGAGACACCACAGCCAAATCAGAGGAAGGAAGGGTTCCATGGGCCTCACTTGGTTAGCCAATGTAATAATAATAATAATAAAAACATCATTGCAATTTATTGAGTTATTATTTTCCAGGCTCTGGAAACTCTCTCATTTCCTTACAGAAGCAGAAGCTTGATGCTTGGAGGAGTTCAATAAGTAGGCCCAGTCACTGAGTTAGAAAGTGACAGCCCTTTTTGTTTCCTAAGCCTGTTTTCCTAACAAGGACTGTACTGCCCCAGAAAGATGAGAAGACTATTCATTTTCAGAGCCAAGCTGATTGTCCATAGCAAGTTCTTTCCAATGAATCTTTCTTAGGTTCATTAAACTCTTACAGAGATGAGAGAGTGGGAATCGGAAATCTTAGATCTTAGGCTCTCATAACTGGGAGCTACGGGTGCAGGAGAGAGAGTTGCCTGCACAGGACTGTGATTGTGACGTAAGCCCACAGATCCACAGGCTAGAGACTGGACTGACCAGCCTACAGGTCACCATCATGGCCACCTATTCAATAGGAACCAGGAAGATTTGCCTCATTTATTTGGGCATGCTGAATTCAGTTGGGCACACATAACCTTGGATCATTTAGGGCAAACTTCTGCTTAGACTCTTAGTAGGGGCACATCTTGGGGTCTAGAATGGGAAACATGTGGTCAGTCACCTAAGATTCGCCATGCTCTTCAACTTCCGTGCAACTGAGTACTCCTTGGTCTCCTGCAACACCCGGCTCCGCACTCTGAGCTCACTGAGGGCAGGACCTGTTTCTGTTTCAGCTTTGTATCCACTGCAGCTAGCATTTTTGGCAAGAATGAGAGAGAGCTCAGGAAACATCTGTTGAGTACCACTCTCCACATCACTGTATTCACAGGCTGCTGGGAACCTTTCTTTGTCCACTGCCACCAAGCAGGACTCACAACCATTCCAGATAGGCAACTAGCTCTGCTATCTTAAATTTTTTTATAGTAAGTGAAAGAACACATTACAGCATTTAATAACCCCATTTGCCAGGAAGTTCTTCCCATTTTAGCTAATTTCTCTCTCCTGTGAACCCTAAACCTACTTCCACTATCTGTCCCCTGTAGATGGAGAATAAGTAACGATACGCCATTCCTATGTAATAATTCTTTATCTGCTTGAAGGTTATTTACTGGTCTTATAAAAATTGTCTTTCTATTGCTCTAATCCCAGGATGCTAGTATAATGTAATGATAGGTAATGATAGAGAAGTAAGGAGTGACACAAACACTAACCTCCAGTTCTTTCCTGCCATGATTTTAATTGCATGTCAAATGAAAAGATGGGCAAGTAATGAGGGCTGAGGTCAATACTGCTCCAAGATATCCCACAGTGCAGAGGTGTTTCTATGCAGCTGTAGCTCATGCTGGCATTCTGCGAAGCCCACCCTCCCCCTGCCCTGGGCCCCAGAGTACATCCACCCAGGACAGGCCCTAGCCTTTCAGAGGGCTCCTACCATTATCTAAGATCCTTGAGTTCAACACAAATATCTCAAATGCTTATACCCATTGCCAAATTTGTGAGTCCTTATGCAAAATTGTATCAGGCATTATTGCAAGTGCTTTTATATATGCCATCTCTTTGGATCCATACTACGACTTATAAACCAGGTTTTATTATCACCCCCATTTTACAGAAAAAGAAATAAAAGTCTGGTTAGTTAACATGTCCCAAATTCTGCCGCTTAAAACTGGTAGAGCCAAGATCTTAGTCCCTACAGTCTGACCTCAAAGCCTGTGTTTACAACCCATTGACATGGTGCCACCAAGGCTTAGCACAAGGCCTGGCACACAGCAGGCACCCAATGTCTGTCTGGTGAATTTCTGTGAGATAGATGATACATTTTCTAAGGTCTGGTTATTCAAGGGGATCTTTCTTAACAAGTCTCAGCTTTCCTTTCTAAACATTATTCTGCCTGTCAGATAGTCAAAAGCAAAATCTTCAAAATTCAAGAGTAGTAATGACACAGGGAACATAAAATCCTTAAAGTCAAAGGATCTCTTATCATAATGGGGAGGAATAATAAGTCTGATTTAAGAAAGAGCGTAGAGTAAGTTTTAAGTAGAGTAAATCTGGTGTATTTTTGTTAGAATTCACATGATGAGCAAATAAATTAATTCACAAACACTAAACCAAACATTTGCTATGAACTCACCTAGACAAAACAAAAGCAGTGACCACTGACTTCAAACATTTTACAATGTAATTATAGTTACAAAGTGAATGTAGTAGACTCTTGGAAGAGGAAAGGTCATAGGCCATCTAGCCTTTCTTGCATGGGCCTCAAGGCCTTGCATGGTCACAAGTCTGTCAACTTCTCCCCTTAGCTCACTGGCTCTGACCCCAACAGTCTTCCTCCTGTTCTTTGAATGTGAAGAGTAGGTTCCACCTGAGACCCTTTGTAGTACTGGCTTCTTCTATCTGGAAGCCTCTGTCTTACGTTCTTAATATATCCCTTCATGTCACTCAGCTATCAGAGCCAATATTTCCTCCTTTAAAAAGTCTTCTCTAAACTCTGAGGCCCAAGTAGACCTATACACACATACATACACACTCACACTCACTGACATACCTGGTCAGTTTTAATCTATTTTCTGTTAAAATTATCTGATCTTCTTTGTCTACATGTTTATCATCTGTCTCCTCCACTGAATTTATACTCCTGGATGTAAGCTGTGTCCCCAACACCTACACTAGTGCCTGACACTACAATTAAGTGATTTGATTGGTTTTTAATCAGTCTTTTGGAGCGGGCATAATTTACAAGCAAAGAAATTCACCTATTTTAAGTGTACAGTTCGGTAAGTTTTGACAAATCTGTACAATCATATTACAATTACCACAATTATGATGTGGAACTTTTCCATTATCACAAACTTCTCTCATGCCCTTTTGCAGTTAATAGCACTCTTCACTCTGGCCCCTGACAATCATGGATCATATATTTTGTGTGTGTATGTGTGTGTGTGTGTGTGTGTGTGCGGTGTGTGTATAAGGTTTCTGAATGTAATTTTGAAATATTTTAGTAGCTCACTTCATTCAATTATTATTATTGGTTTTTTATTTTGTTTAAGCAGTATTGAGATATAATTGACATGCAATAAAGCACACATATTCAAAATATACAATTTGTTAAATTTTAACGTATGTACACAGCCACGAAACCATTACCACAAGCAAGATAATAACATGCCTATCACTCCCGAAAGCGTCCTCATGTCCTTTTGAAGTATCTCCTTTCCACCTTTTCTCACCATTTCCTATCCCCAGGTACCCATTGTTCTGCTTTCAGATATATAATTTGCATTTTCTGTAGTTGCTAATTTTAAATAAATGGAATCATAAAGTACATGCTGCTGTTCTGGCTAGCTTCTTTCTCTCAGCTTAATTAATTTGAGATTCACCCATGTTTTAGGTGTTTTAATAGTTCATTTCTTTTTGTTGACAAGTAATATTCCATTGTATAAACATACCATAGTTTGTTTATCTTATTGATGAATGTTTGGGTTGTTTCCAATTTTGGCTACTTCAGATATAGCAGCTATGTAAATTCATATACAAGTCTTTGAACTGAAAAATACTTTCATTCTGAGTGAAAGAAGCCAGACAAAATAGACAAAAAAGACTATTATATTGTTTGATTACATAATATAAAATTTTAGAAAATGCTGAAAGCTAATCAATGGTTGCCTGAGGAAAGAGATAGACGTGAGTGAGAGGAAGAGATTGTAAAGAGGTATATGGAAACTTTTAGGGGTCATGGTTATGTTTATTATCTTAATTGTGGCAATGACTTCACAGATATATGTATTAATCAAAATCTGTAACTTTAATCATGTGCAGTTTATTGAATGTCAATTATACCACAGTAAAACTTTTAAAATATTGGTCATTCAGAATTAATTTAAAAACTATGGTGCATCCATACAATGGAATTCCACTCAGCAATAACGAGGAACAAACTACTGATATTCACGACGGCATTAATGAATCTCAAAAGCATTATGCTGAATGAAAGAAGCGAAACACAAAAGAATACAAAATATATGATTTCATTTACATAAAATGTCAGAAAAGGCAAAACCATAATAGCAAACATCTGCTTCCAACCAAGAGGGAGCAACAGGTTCTATATTTACTCTTTTGCCTAAAAACAACAACAAATAACACAACAGATAAAATATGTGACAGTTTCATAACTGATAAACAAGGCTTTTGCACAATATATTTGAATCTTTATGAGAAGAAATGTAGTCCCTTAAAAATGCCAGTGGTTTTCTAACCACTCAGAACCTAAGTTAAGTCTTTACAAAATCTTCCAAGGTCATGTAAAATCTGTCACATTCCTATGCCTTCAAATTACTGCATTCACTTCATGCCAGCAATGATGACTTTAGTGTTTTCTTCTCAACTACTCCAAGCCCACTGTCACTTGGGATTTCTGCATTCTGTCTGGCTGAAATGCCAGTACTGCTGATAGATTCATGTCTCATGCCCTCACCTCCTTCAGGTCTCTGTTCAAACCTCACCTTCCTCCATCACCATTCTACTTGAAATTGCAATACCCTAGCCCTTAGCTCTCCTGATTCACCTCTGCTGCTTGATCACTCTTTATAGCACTTATTATGATCTGCCACATTCTAATATTTCATCTGTTTATTTTTTAAGTATTCTCTGTTTTCCTCTCCTTGAATGTAAGCTCCATGAAGACAGAGCCTCTTTTTTGCCTATTTTCCTTACTGCTCTATTCTCAGTGTCTGGCGTATAATAGGTGCTCAATAATATGTACTGAATAAATGACTGAAACAAACAAGCTAGGATAAATGAGCACAGGAACAATATTTATGGTATTGTTGAGAGAACTAAATGAGATTTCTTGTCCGTAGTGCCAGCAGGGAAGCAAACAGAAAACCATGTCATTAGTCTGCTGCTTGTCCTACTTGTGGTAAGTAATAGCAGTAATAATAATAGCTAACATGTATTAAACACTGGTAGGCACTATTTTATTTATGAAATCATTTAACTCTCATAACAACCTTATGAGGTAGATAAGATTATTATACTCATTGTACAGATGAGGAAACTGAGGCACAGAGAGATAAGTAAATTTCCCAAAGTTATAGAGCACAGCTGTGATTTGAACCCAGGCAATCTGGTTCCAGAGCCTATGCTCGCGACCATTATGCAATCTTGTATCTTGAAATCCTAAAACTGAACATTTTTCCTCCATCTAAAGCTTTCTTGGGCTTTTCTATTAGAAAATATTGCAATTTAAACAGCTCATATTCTCAAAGCTGAGTTTTTATACAAACTCTGAGTTTATTTTCCATTAATAACAGAAGCTTGAGACAGTTTCTCCATTATTGGTAGCACGTCTCAAAGAATTGTTCTGACAGTCATATGGGTCAGACTGATCACTGTGATTTCTGTTCTTGGTGACAGGGAAAGGCCCAGAGGTGCCAAGTGGCATTCTTCTGCCTTCAGACAAGCCCTCACAGACCAGGTGAATATATCAAATGCACAGTAACATCTTTAGTGCTGCCATAGGATTTCTAGGATTGTGAGGATCTGCATTCCCCAGTAAGCTTCCAGGTCTGCATGCTGCTTCCCCTACCCCCCCCCCCGCCCCATAATATCAAGGACTGATTTTTTTTAATAGCCAAAGATGCTTAGATACATAAATGCATTGACAAGAAGCTCGTTAGTCTCAGCTGAAATACTGCTTCACCTAAGGTCAGGATTAATTTATGCTCCTGAACTGGCCTGCAGTTAAGAGACATGTAGACAGCTTTATTGGCCGGATTTTCATCTCTTTATAAAGTCAACCACACAGAACCTCTACAGTGGACTTGTCCTAGACTTTAAGGGGAAGTCGGCATTTGAATTAAGGGTTATGAGCAAAATATGAAATGGGATTTATAGGCATCATATTTAAGTTTACTGAATATTTGCAACACAAGAGCCTACATGTAACAAAGTTAAATATGAATAGAAAATAAAACCAGGGTAAAAAATATTTTGAATAGTGGAGGATTAGGAATCTGGGGCTGACTTTATCTGAATGAAACATCTCCCTGTTGTGATCTAGACTGGCAAATTTATCCCAGAGACACCCACGTACATGATAAGTCATTTCTTGATGAACTCAGATAATCTCCTTCAGACAAGACCTCATACATGGGATACAACACCACTCTACTCACATCCCCACCATAGATTTTTTATAAGAATTTTGAATTCAGAATATTGTTCACTTTGATATAAATTCACATTTCCTAGAACTATCCCAGCAAGAGCAAGATCAATATATAGGATCTACTCTAAAACTTGAGCAAGATCAATACATAGGACCTACTCTAAAACTTGAGAAAAACTCAGAAGACCCAAAGAATTATTTTCAAGCTTCTCAGAGCTTCCCTGCTTACCACATGACAATCGCTTGGATTTAGTTCTAAAAAAAATTTCGTCTGAGAAAAGATGAGACCTGGAGTTGTAGATATACATCTTGTCACTGTGGGCTTGAGTAGAAGGTGAAATAGAACAGAACTGTGGAAATGTGTGAGACTTCTTGAGAGTCTGGAAGCAAGTAGTGAAGAAATCCCATGATATGAGGCCAGATTCTCATACGAACCCAGGATTTACCTTAGGGAAATCTACATGTGGAAATTATTAGGGCTCTTCCCTTTGGGAACATTATGAGATTTATTTCTTTAGCTACTTGAAGTCAGCAGTGGCCATGTGGCTGCACCATAAGCCTGTTTCCCTGCCAATCTACAGCAGACAGGTAAAGTAAATGAGAAAAACTCTTTTTAGTCCCTGAGATTTAGAGGAATGTTTGTTACTGTATATCTCCAACCTACACTGACTTATACATTAACAGAACCAAATGCTTGAACTATTTAAACATAAAATATATTTGGAATTAAACTAGGCCTTAGAAAGAAGATATTTAGGACTTTATGTCCTGTTAGGAAAGGTATTTCTGGCTCATTCTTCTGTATGAAGTCAGTCGAAAAAACATGGGGAATAAAAACCCCAAAAAACCTTCTAAATTAGATGAAAGTTGGAAAAAGACACAACTCTGAAGCAAAGCCATAAAATGTGCCTGCCAAATGTCTTAAAAATTGGACACAGGTAAGAGAAAATAAACACATGCTTCTGCAGATCTCAGACAGTACTCAGGGCTCTTTAAAAGAGGTGGCCCATCCCACAGAACCAAAATACACTCCCTTCCTTTTAAAAAACAAGCTCTAGTGTGCAGGCAGTCTGCAGTGGCATCTCTGGACTTGTCTGATGCACAGGTTGAGGTGCAGGCAGGACTGAACAAGGAAATAGACACACTGCATTTGCAGGAAGTATGCTGAAAGAGTAGGTGATGTTGATGATATTATGGTGGCTGATCTTGGTCAGCTAAAGAGAAATTTTAAGTCAGTGGTTCTCCAGCTATGATTCTAAAAGAAATGGCTTACTTTCTGTTTACTCCCTTTTCCCTTTCCCATTCTGAAACACAGACTTGGCAGTGATTCCACTTTGGCCATACTGAAGAAAGTACCCTAGGAATGGGCAGAGCTACGGGGGGAGAAACTGGGTTCTTGGATGACTTTGTGAAATACCTCTGACCACCCTGTCACAGTTGCACTGCTGTGTAAATGAAAACTAAACTTCTATCTGGTTTAAGCCACTGTAGTTTGGGGTCTTTTTGTTATATCAGCTTAGCTTTTAGCCTAATTAAAGTGGTAGGTAAAGTTAATCTTTTAAAAGGCTATGAAATAGAGGGTATTGTAGTCAGGTAAATAGGAGCGAGCACAAAATTAGAAATAAGGGTGGGGAAGTAACCTCAAATAATGAAGGAACTCAATGACATATAGAATGTACTTTTTTTGGACACTATGCAAATAAATAAGACACTTGAATGAAATGATAGCTTTTCTATGGCAACATATATTTCCAAAATCTACCTCAAAGGAATTGTATAACTGAAATGGTTTCAGAGGTGAATACAATAAAATAATCAAGACAAATGAAATTTCAATACTATACAAACTGTTCTAAGCCATAAAAAGAGAAATAACTTTCTAATTCTATGTGTAAAATGTAAATAATTTGACACTAGAACTTCACCAAGATGGCATAAAAATAGAAAACTACTTATCCATTTACCCAGAATATCATTATAAAAATAATAAATAAAATATTATTTGCTTACTTGCAAACATAATTCAGCAGCACAATAAAAGTAGAATGTTCCACAGCATAAGAACGTTTTGCTACTAGGAAACAGTTTAATAGAATTATCTACATTAGTAGACAAAAAAAGAAAATTTGAAATGATCAAAGAATTTTTTAAACAAAACATACGTTTCTGATTTGAAATGTTTTACTCTAATAAAATTAATAGAAGCTTTCTTATTATAATTTTATATGTACAATATAGTTTATTTTATATATACTGTACAGTGTTATGGGTAATTTCATTAGAAGCACTTCTATTAGAGTAGGACACAAGAAAAGGATACCCCATCATCACTTTTACTTAGCATTGCTCATCTAATTTAGCAAGAGAAAGAATAAGTGGTATAACAGAAAAAAGAAGGCAAAATAATTATCTTTAGCATATGATTTGCTTTTTAATCTGGCAAATACAAGAGAATCAATTGAAAAATATTTTAAAGAGAGAATTCAACAAGATAATTAGTTACAATATTTTTTAAAAAATAGCCTTTCAGTGGACAAGCAAGCTCTTAACATTGATGAGAAAATATATTATTTAAAATAGTAGCATGAAATATGAAATGCTAAAGAAAAACTTTGAGAAAATGCCATACTTATATAAAGAAAACTTTTAAGTTTTGTTGAAAGACATGGAAGACTTGAAATGAAAATATCTACCGTATTCTTGCTTAGAATTCCATATGATAAATTATTTCTATATTAATCTATAATTTCAATAAAAACTCAAAAGAATTTCTTTGTACCAGAATACTCCAAATTTCAGATGAAAAATAAATGTTTGAGGATAGCCAGAGTGAATCTGTAGGAAAAGAATTATGAGGTGGCACTATACCAAATAGTAAAATATAGGATAAATTTACAGTAATTAAAGCAATCTGGTATTGGCATATAAATAAATAGACCACTGGAAAAGAGAGTTCAGAAACATATCCAAGCCCATATGGGGATATAGTTTATTAAATGTGGCATTATTGTTCAGTAGGAAATGATGGATAAGTCAGCTGGCTAGCCATTTGGAACAAAATAAACTACCTTATTTATTACATCAAGAATAAATTCCTTGCACCAAAAATTTAAACATAAAAAATGAAATCACGAAAATAATAATGAACAACAGCAGGAAATTTATTTGTAATATCATGCATCCTCACAATAATTATGAAAATTTAAAAATATACTTTACAGTTGGGCAATCAATATTTTCACACCTATTAGTGAGACAGCAAATGAATGCACATTTTTTAAAGGGAAATCTGTACATTTCAATCCAGCAATTCTATGTCTAAGAATTTAACTTTCAAATGTACTTGTACATTCTGCAAATATATATGTACAAGAATGTTTATTTCAGCATTGTTTGTAAAAGCAAATGAAAAATAATAATTTAAGTGTCCATTACTACAAGACTGGTCAACAAAGTATGGCAAATCTCTACAGGAGAATGCTATTTAGCCATAAAAAAAGAACATGATATGGCTGTATGTGCTAATAGGCAATAGTATTTAAGTTTTATTAAGAGAGGAATGAAAGAGATGTAGATATGCTATTCCAGTGTTTTAGTATATAAATTTAAACATACTATATCACACATTCATGCCTAAGGCCTTTGCCCTGGAAATCCTGGTCTTTATATTTTCATGGTTTCTTTTCTCCGGTCCTTACATCTTTGCTCAAATGTCACCCATTGCTGAGGCTACCGTGACTCCCCTATTTAAAATTGCATATCTCCTCAGATCCTTTAATGTATCTCCAGTGACTTTAACAGTACCTGACAAATAAGAAGCATTCAAACAAATAGTTTTTGAATAAGTTAGTGAATGAGTGAATGAATATATTTCTACCAGTAGTGTTTAACAGTTATCTTTATTACCTCACCTTCTCTTCATTGCTTGATCTTTATACATACTGACTTTTGTCATTCCATTGGTAGTAAAATGTTATCTCTATGTTTTAATTTGCATCTACCTGAATACTAGTGAAGTTGAGCAAGTTTCTTAGTTATTTGGGTTTCTTCACCTCTCAATTACCTATTTATATTACTTGTTCACTTTTTCTATTGGGTTGTTTTTCTTCTTCATCATGATTTGTAAGAGATCTTTTTTTAACTTTGGCAACTAATCACTTATTTTTACATCAATGGTAGAAATCTTCTTCTAGCTGATGAAGCTGATGACCTGTTTTGTAAAACTTTTATGGTTTCTTTTACCACACATAGGTTTTAAACTATTTAAATTTATCAATATTTTTCTTAATGGTTTAAGCTTTATTGTCCTGTTTAAGATATCTTTTTGTTCCCCATGTCATGAAGACATTCTTCCATCTTTCTTCTGAAAGTTTTACAATTTTATTCTTTTATCATTACACATTTAATTCATCTGGAATTTGTGTGTGGTGTGAGGAGCAAATCTAATTTTATCTTTTTTCAAATGAATAGTCAAATTTCTTAGCTCTGTTTATTTGGTAGCCCACTCTCCCCCCTCTGATATGTTTTGTTACCTTTGCCATATCATAAATTTTCATGTATGAGAAAATTTTATTATGGGCTACATAGGATGCAATAGCTAAGAGTAATAATTCTGAAGCCAGATTGAGTATGGATTCCAACTCCAACACTTACTAGCTACGTAATCTTGGGCAAATTACTTAACCGCTGAGCCTTCTTTATCTTATCAGTAAAATGAAGATAATGTGTTCTCCAGAAAAATAGAAGCAATAGGATAGATGATAGATAGATAGATAGATAGATAGATAGATAGATAGATAGATAATAGATGATGGATGGATATATGATAGATAAGTAGGTAGATAGGTAGGTAGATAGATAGATAGATAGATAGATAGATAGATAGATAGATAGATGATAGATAGATATAGATAGATGATGGATGGATATATGATAGGTAGGTAGGTAGGTAGGTAGGTAGATAGACAGATCTATTTATAAGAGGAGGATATTTGTGGGAATTGGTTTATGTGATTATGGAAGCCAAGAAGTCCCACAATCCACCTTCTGCAAGCTGGAGAGCCAGGAAAATTGGTGGTATAACTCAGTCTAAGCCCAAAGGGCTGAGAACCAGGGGAGCTAATGGTGTGACTCCCAATCTGAGGCTGCAAGCCAGAGAACCATCTGAAGTCCCAAGAATCAGGAGTTTAGATGCTCAATGTCCAAGGGTAGGAGAATATAAATGTCCTGTTTGGGCCCTCAACTGACTGTTGAGGTGATGCACTCTCACATTGGTGAGGGTGGATCTTCTTTACTGAGCCTACTGATTCAATGCTAATCTCTTGCAGAAACACTCTCACAGACACACTCAGAAATAATGTTTACCAGCTATCTGGGCATCCCGTAGTCCAATCAAGTTGACATATAAAATTAACCATCACAGATAAAAATAGTACTTATTTTGTAGTGTTGTTTTAGGATTATATAAATTAATATTTGTAAATTGCTTAGGACAGTGCATGACACATACATAGTAAATACTACATATAGTGCTATGTGTGTATGTTTGTTTAATAAAAATACGGATTTTAGAATAGGTCTGTAAAAAATCCTTTTGGGATCTTGATTGTAGATTAACTTGGGAGAAGTACCATCTTTATAATATTAGTTTCTCCCATTCATGAACATGATAACTGCTTTCATTTACTAATGAAATGAAATTTATAACTTTCTCCCTATAAATCTTATGTATATCAATTAGGTCTACCCTTAAGTACTCTGTAGTTTGAATTCTGATATAAATGGACAGTGGTAACAATATAACTCTTCTTGAATCAACCAACCATGCTGACCTCTTTATTGGTTCTAATAATTTGCAAATGTTCTTGGATTTTCTATGTAGACAATCATTTCTCCTATGAATAACGAATTATATCTTTCTTTCTGATGCTTATATCTTTCTTTTTTTTTCTTCTTGTCTTAGTATCTTGGTCAAAACATCCAGGAGAACATTGAAACAGAGGGCAACTTTGTTTTGCTCTTTAAAAGAATGATTTTATAATCATATGATGCTCATATAGATGTTTGGGTAGATGTATTAGTTTCCTGAGGCTGCTGAGGCTAATACATCCAGTTTCCTGTAATAAACTGCCAAAACCTGGGCGGTTTAAAACAACAGAAATTTACTTTGCCATAGCACTGAAGGTGAGAAATCTGAAATCAGTATCAATGGGCTAAAATCAAAATGTTAGCAGGGATGTAATCTCTCCGAAGAATCTAGAGGAGAATCCACTTCTTGAATATGACAGTTTCTGGTGGCTGCAAGCATTCCTTGATTTATATAGCTGTATTGCTCCAATCTCTGCCTCCATTTTCACCTTGCCTCTAACTCTCTCTTTTAAAGGGCAATTATAATGCCACTTAGGGCCCACTTCGACAACCCAGAATAATGTCCCCATCATAAGATCCTTCATCATATCTGCAGCTTTTTTCCAAATTAGGTAATATT
This sequence comes from Eidolon dupreanum, assembly GCA_028627145.1. Classification (NCBI taxonomy): domain Eukaryota; kingdom Metazoa; phylum Chordata; class Mammalia; order Chiroptera; family Pteropodidae; genus Eidolon; species Eidolon dupreanum. The sequence continues at coordinate 122,576,371 of CM053507.1, read as the reverse complement.
TATAGGTTCCTGGAATTAGGACCTGACATCTTTGAGGGATCATTTTTCAGCCTACCATAGTAGATGTTCTTTAATAGATTAAGAAGACACCCTTCTACTCTTAGCTTGTTAAAAAAAAGTTTTATTACTTTTAAAAATTTCATGAATGACTTAATTTCATTGAGTGCTTTCTCTACATCTATTGACATAATCATATTGTTCCCCCTTTAATTTGCTATTAAATAAGTACATTTTCTAATATTAAACTATTCTTTCTTTCCAACTTATGCATATTTTGTTTTTTATGTATAATACTAGATTTAGTTTGCTAATATCATATTTAGAATTGTATTTTGGTTTGAGGTGTGTTTGTGTGTTTCTTTTAACAGATTCGGTTTTTTAATGATCTCTAGTTTTTCTTGAGTCAGTTTTGTTGTCATATTTTTCTAGAATTACCTACTTTAAGTTTCAAATATGTAGGTATAAAGTTAATTCATAATTTAAAAGCCATAAGAGGGCACTATGAAGTTCAAGTACTTGTGGATTTGTTTCCATAGTAATTTCTAGTATAGTTTATTGTCTCTTTCTCAATCTTTCTACTCTCCTAATTTATAAACATTACTACAGGTTTTGTGTGTGTGTATGTGCATGTGTGTGTGTGTGTGTGTTAGACTATTTAAATAATCTACTTGCAGTTTTATTGATCATGCCTACTTTTTGTTTTTGGTTTTGGTTTCATTAACTCTTACTCTTATTGTTTTGAGGCCCAAGCTGAAATGGCAGCAGCTACCCAAGAGGATGGTCTCCTTGTGGTGACAGCAGAAGAGTAAAAGTGAAAGTCCAGCTGGTAAAGTACATTTTAAGCCTTTGCTTGATTCATGTCCATTAATAATCCATTGACTAAAGCAAGCCATATGACCAGTCCAACATCAATTAGTTGGTGAAGGAACTGCAAAGTCACATTGCAAAGGGGGTAGTAATAGGGATAAGTAAAGAAGTGAAAACAATAATGCTATCTACAACATGTTACCTTCTTTTTTTTTCTGTGAGAAATCTATGTGGCCTACATTATGGGAACTTTCCTCCAGAATAGTTTTGCATTTGCTTTTTCAAGAGTCCCAAAGGAACAATTTCTATGTCAATTTCTAGGCTCGATTCCAAGAAAATACAGACAGTATAAATTCAAATCCCACAGCTACATGAGGTTAGGCCCATGCATTGGAATCTTCCTTTGACTCCTTGAATGAGCCCAAGTAGAGAAAGAAAAATCCTTATCATCGTCCTGTGCCAATGGGTGGATTATTTTCCTGATTTCCTTAAGATAATAGCACTTCATGGATCCTAAATTTATGAGAGTTTCTAGGTCTAACTCTCTGCCTGATACAGCCCCTGAGTCTCAGCTCATGTCCCTTATTGGGTCAAACTCAAGTTTCGAGTTTCATAAAATCAATACCTCCTTTCCTCAATTTAAAGCAAATCCAATATATATTTACTTGCTACCTTCTCTCTTTTCAAGTTTCTTCTTGGTTTCTTGCACTTAGAAATGAATACTTTATCCATCATTTTTTGATGTTTGTTATGGGAAAGTTTTCATTTGATTTAAATTGCTACTGATTATAAAACACAGTGTTATTTTTTGTACCACCACAAGGATGGGATAGTAATAATAGTGCTTCCAATTAAAACAAAGTTATCTTATTGCTTAAACTTTTTTATATTTAGATTTATTTTTATATAGAATTTTATCAGCTATCACGTATATACAAAAAAGGGAAATATAAGTAAAATAAAATCAAAGTAGTCTTAAAACTGCTTTATACTCAGTCTGATGCTTCTAAATTACTGTTGACTCATAATTACTGATATTTGTGTTTTTACTCATGCCATTATTTTATTTTATTAAGCAAGTTGGTGATGCAACTGTTTTTAGAAAGCACTTCATTATTATTTCTTTTTTATTCCAAGTTGCTTCTATCGACTGTGTGAATTTTGATGCTGATGCTTTCTTGATCTCACCACAATGTGTTAAAGGAAAATTTTCAGATGACAACAAGAATTCATTTTCCTTCCTCAAATGGTTCTTAAACTGTTAGCTGATTAAATATTAAAGGGCTACAGTTATCCTGTCCTATCATCAAGAATAGCCACCAAGTTTGTACATGTTCAGGCAATGAGAACACCATCATTTTCAGATGTCAGTGTTAAAATGTGAAAAATAAGTTGCTTAAAATCAATAAAATATGGTAATATGTATTTTTCTGTAACTAGAAGTAAGTACCACTTTTTAATGAAATCAAAATAAGCTAAAAAAATAAGTACTGGTTAAGGAAACATGCACCTATGTACACAAACAAGCATGAAATTATATACCTCAGATGGTAATAGCTTGCATTTGTTTGGTACTTACTCTTGCCAGGCACCATGCTAAGCATTTTATATATGTTACCTCACTTAATCCTCACACAATCCTACTTAACACACAATCCTATTCAAATCCTCATTTAATCCTCACACAATCAAAATTTGAACCTGCTACCACTTGCATGTGTAATGAAAATGTAACATCCATCTATCTCTAACTGATCTAAGCTTTATGACTTCTCACCCAGCTGAGTAGGGGTCTTAACCATGGGTAATTTGTTCACTACCTTCCAATAACCTCAAACAGGAAGTGAAATTATCAGGGAGACGCCGTGCTCTGGAGGTTTAAGATTACCTGGGGCATCTGCATTTTCCAGTTTAGAATATAAGTCACTGAGTGTGAGTTCTCAGGCACCTCTGAGAATGTCCTAGGGACAAATGAGGACGACTCCTGCTCAGTCATCGCTAAAGTGTTTATGCACTTCTTGGGTACACAAATGGCTTGGCAGAATTTCCATTTCTCTTCTTAAATCTCTGACTCAATCTGCCTACCATAACCTAACTTATAATTGAATTAGCTTTTAACAAAATGATATACATTTTGAATCTGTCTTCAATATAGCTTCAGAAATTATTCTTTGACAATTTTCCTGGGTCAAATAATGCTTTGTGTCAGATGATTAATCAGTGAGAAATTCTGATGTCATTCATTTTACTATGTGCACCTCCCAGAAAAGGGAGAACTGGGATACAAATCACTGTGCTGTAGAAACATATATTAGCTTAGTTTTATAAAGTTGTAGTAACAAATCTTTAAGGCCAAGTTCAAATTATTCCACCTCCAAGAAACCTCAGAGTTCCTTATTTCTCATTTTTTCAAACTCCCATAGCACTTTGCATATAGTTCAGGACTTACTATAGTCTACTTTCTGTTAAAATTATGTATGTGCCAATTCCCATCTAAATCGTGAGTACCATATGTGCAGAGATCCCCTCTTACTCTAGTTTTTGGATCCCTCACGGCACCCAGCACCGTTCTTTGTACATGAAATTTGCTCAATATATATTTGTTGAAGCGATCCAAATATTTTCCATATTGAACACTACTATTCCAGTTGCAATTTCTCTATCATGACCTGTTATAGTTAGCTTTTAAAATAATAGACTGAAAACATTCCTCTTTTCCAGTTTCTCTTTTTTAAAAACAGTATACAAACAAAACAAATTCCAGAGCTTTTGGTATATTCTTTTCAAATATACCAATAGTTGCTTTGCCCTTTTTAGTTGCATTGAACTAAATCAACCTAATACTATACAAAGCCCAATGGTGAGAAGCGATCAGAGTTTGGTGAAGTCATGGATATTATTGACTTATAAATGCTCCAGATCTTTCCTATGATCTTTTTCTTGCTCACTGTAATTTCTGGAAATTCCCTGCCTTATAAGCCCTTGGCACAGTGTGCCACATAGCAGGCACTCAATTAATATTTAATGAATTGAGTTGAATTACTCTAGTTCCTGAACCCATTTACTGGAATCCAAACTCCTGTGCCCTAGAAAGTTTTATGATAAGGGCAAATCACTAAGCAAATAGCCAGAGAGGGCTCCCAATTTGTAACCAACCCCATGCCAAAAGTAGAGTCTGAAAAGTTCTTTTTTAAACCATAAATTAAACATATTACCACGGTTCCGTTCTGCTATAACTTTAATTCACATTTTCCATATATTGTGAAATTCCTTCTACATCCAAATGATGTTCGAACATTTTAAAATGTAAAAAGTAATAGTAATAATTAGGCAACTGAAAAATTCTTGGTATTTATTTGATTTCTAAATAATTACTGAAATTGACCTTTTAAAAAACCTCAACCAAAATATTTGGAAATCTGGCCAGTGGCTTGGATAGATTTGGCTGTGACTTATCCCTGAAAGCAATCTAGATGTCAACATTGAAAAATGAAGCAGCAATATACACCTGAAGAATGCAGTCACTTCTAATTCAATTTTTTTTCACTAGCACATTCTCTGTGAGGCTGCTACCTGGCTGCTGACTTCACTTACCTGAAGGGTTGTCATGGGCAATGTTAGACTTGTCTTTGTAGACCAAGGGTTAGAACAAGAATCAAATTGATGGGAGTTACAGAGACACAGTTTTAGGCTTAATGTTTTACAAAATATTTAATTATTACAAGTTATATAATTACTAAAATTTTAATTATGCTCAGAGACTTTTTTCTAAAAGTAAATGTAGAACTTTTTATAGGAAGATGGACGATATGAAAAAAAAAAGTCACTCACAGTGCCATCAAACAAAAATAATCACTGTTATTTTGGTGACTCTCATATATGTACTGTTTTTAAAATTTATGTTCTCTCATCAGAACAATACTGAAATGAATTGATCTGCATGGGAAGTCAGGGCGGCATTTTGGAGGTGCGCAAACAGCAGCTGATCTTTCTGTTAAGATGTTAGGTGAGGAATTAGACACAACCCTTGAAACCTGTGCACTTTGGCCCTTTGGGGACCTCTGCCATAATTGTGAGCAGTCTTATTACTACTTTCAGATGGATGGTCTCTCCTTTTACAGACTTGTCTGTCATCGTTCATTCAGCTTTATTGAGTTGACAAATAAAATTGTAAGGCATATAAAGTACACATCATGATAATTCGATATCTGTATATATTGTGAAACGATTCCTGCCACCTAGTTAATTAGCCCATTTATTACTTCACATATTTATCTTTGTGGGTATGTGAGTGTGTGTGTGTGTGTGTGTGTGTGTGTGTGTGTGAGAGAGATCTGTATTTATTTTTATTTGCTCTTCCAATGAATGTTACAAATGTCGCTAACACTAAACGTGGCCCTTCAACTGAAAAATTTAGGAAGTAAAACATTCGAAAATCTTTAATGCCCCTTCCTCCCTGCAGATTTACGAGAGTGTGGGGTTTCTTTCTTCCTGGTGCGATCCTCATCAGCGTGAGCGCTCTCGCATCTTGAGCCCTGAAATGAACCAGCACTTTCGATGCTGTAACCCACCCTACAGCCCTTTCACTGGTCACTACGTTATTTTGATTTTATAGATGAGCAACTGAGATTTAGAGGAAAGAGGTAACTTACTAGCCCCATTCCACAGAGGGGGAAAACAAAACAAAACTCTGTCCTTCCACAATTGTGCAGACTCCACCTCTATTTCTGAAAAAGTCTGCAATAGAAGAGTGACGCTGGGTAGCGCACGTGAACACCCAGATCCGTTTGCCCGGGTGTCCTGAGAGAACCAGTGGCAGGGACAGCCCCGCACCCTGCCCGCCCCTCAGTAGCGCGGGGCTCCCGGGAACCCAGGACAAGTGCCTAGGCTTTCCTGGAGCACAGCAGGGGCCCCACACCCAGTCCTCTCCTGCTCAAGCTCTCCCTTCCATCTTCCCAGAAACATCCCTTACGAGAGAGACATCAGGCAATATCCAGCCCTTCCCAAGGGTAAGTGTGTTGTTGGCCCCTCAGAGCCGCAGAGCTTTCCAGGCCCGAAGCCCACGTGTCTGGCAGTTCTGAGCTGTGAGTCGGCTGCATTTTCAGGCTCACAACACCGCAGAGAGCAGACAGACCTGGGAATGGTTATCGGCCAAGAGCTGCAGGCTAACAGCTAATCCAGTCCTGGAAGGGGGTACTGGTAGTTAAGCCCTTTAATGGCCTCAGTCCTATGATAATTAGTCCTGGCCTGGAGCTAGCGAACAGCGAGCCCCTCTAACCTGAAACGGAGCCTCATCCACTGCTCTGCGCTAATCCCTTGCACAATGAAAGCCGAACTAATTCACTGGGTAAACACCCTCTCCAGTTACTTACAAGCTGTCTTATTTCAGCCCCAAACCAAATAGAAAAGCGGCCAGTGACTGGAGAGAAAATCAAATATTTAAGAACTCATTTTGCCTGAAACCCCCCATGGGATCGCCTATCACGCATGGGATCACTTTATGCTGCTGCTTTTATGACAGGCGGCCACTTTGCAACGGAAACAACAGCTACTCAGGAGGGATTTCCCTAACATTGTCTTTTTCTGGTCTCTTGCTAGTTGAACCAAATCACAGCCTGTGAGCGTGAGACCAGACACATAGTAGGCACTTAATAAAGACAAATTTCTGCTTTAATCTCAGTATGTGGTTCACCAGTCTAGACCAGTCGTCCTCAAACTCAAACGTGCATCAGAATCACCTGGGAGGTTATTAAAACTCAAATCGCTGGGCTCTGTGTCTACAGTTTCTGATTTAGTAGATGAGGCCAGATAATTTACAGTTCTATCAAGTTCCCCAGAGAATCATTGGTCTAGAACTGGAGTCCATAAATTTTTGTGTAAAGGGCCAGATAGTAAATATTTTAGGTCAAGAGATTTGTCTCAACTACTCAGTTCTGCTTTTGTAGTGCAGAAGCAGGTACAGACATTTAAATGAATAAGCATGGCACTTGAATGTGAATATCATGTAATTTTCACGTTATGAAATATTCTAATTTAGACCTTTTTTTTTTTTTTTTTGGCAAACATTTTAAAATGTAAATCCATCCTTAGCTTGCAGGTTGTACAAAAACAGGTGGTGGGCCAGATTTGACTCTTGGACCATTGTTTGCTGACCCACGTCTGAGAATGATTATAGTTAGATAATAAGTGATTATGGCAGAGACAATGGCTCGAGCCTGGAAACAGAATATATGGCCTTGTGAATTAAATTGTGAGACCCCCTCCTAACATTCACATGTTGAAGTCTTAAACATAACTACATTTGGAGATAGGGCTTCTAGGAGATAATTAAGATTGCATGACATCATGAAGGTGGAGTCCTACTTTGATTGGATTGGTAGCCTTTTAAAATTTTTTATTATTCAATTACAGTTGACAGACAATGCTTTATTAGTTTCAGGTGTACAACACAGTGATTAGACATTTATGTAACTTACAAAATGATCACCCTGATAAGTCTAATACCCATCTGACACCATATGTAGTTATTATAATATTATTGACTGTATTCCCTATTCTGTACTTTATATCTCGTGACTCTTTTTATAAGTAACAATTTGTATATCTTAATACCTTCACCTTTTCCACCTATTCCCCCAAGCTCCCTCCCATGTGGCCACCATCAAAATGTTCCCTATATCTATGAGTATATTTCTGTTTTGTTTGTTCATTTATTTTGTTTTTAGGTTCCACATATAAGTGAAATCATATGGTATTTGTCTTTGTCTGACATTTCACTTAGCATAATATCTTCTAAATTCATTAGGGTTGGTGGCTTTATATGAAGAAGAAAAGGCCAACATAAATCCCATAAATCCATGTGAGCAGACAGTGAGAAAGTAACCTGCAAGCCAGGAACAGAGTTCTCATCAGAACCTGACAACAATGGCACCCTGATCTCAGACTTCCAGAAAATAAATTTCTGTTATCTAGGCCACCTAGTCTATGGTATTTTCTTATAATGATCCTAACTAATGGAAATAATAGAAGGAAATAATTTCATTTTTGAAAAATTTTTCTATACTTGTAAACCTGCTTCACAAACATTCAAGAGCAGTATCCTGTATGCCAGGCACTGTTCTGGGCATTGGGCATATAGAGTGGAAGAAAGACTAGATTTGCTTCCACTCTCCTGAATTCTATGTGTGAGACAGTGGGCACTGGCTCTGCACAGAGCTCAAAGGCTGTGATATGCACATTTACAGGCTAGATAGCAATTTTCATAAGGACACAGAATTGCCAGAATTAATCATCTAACTACAATTATGAAACACACACCATGTGCACAGCCCTATTCAAAGCCCAGTGGAGAGAGATTAAGAAAAATAAAGAAGACTAGTTCCTAGGCATGATTACTACTAGTAATTGCATTTTCTCAGTGCCAAGCACCTTGTCTTTGAGAAACAGGAGCAACAACATCCTAAACTTTCAGTAGAGGGTGACATTATTATAGGAAACCAAGATGAAAGCTACATCTCATGTTCTAGAGCAGGACATACGAATTGTTCTTTAAAAAGTGAGAAGATTTAAAATATCTATATCCCTGTGCTTGAGGCAAGCAGGGACTTCTTAAATGCTGATCATGTTATTCTGTTTGAATCTGGAAAATCAAAAGAGCAGCTTTGGAACACTAGTCAGAATTTTATCTTTCACAAATTTAGCAAAAGGGATAGAAGTGTTTTGGTGACCAACATCAGGACACAGGAGTCATTATCTTATAAAAGCAAACCATTTACACATAAATAATAAATTCCAAAGATGTTTTGTATGGTGGCTTTTGCATATTTTGGGGTTTAATTTCAATGGTTAAGCTTCTTCTGGACCTGCACTTCATCTGATTTGGGGTTCCTTGAGAGTAGGGACAAGATGCATCATCTCCTGGACATAGATGTGGTCTCCAGGGGCTAGTCACACATCAGTCAATATTTACTAAACTCACTGGTGCCAGATACTTATCTACATCCTAGATGTAGACTGCCTAGAGGCAAATGAGACAGACCCTTGGCCTCCAGTGGTTTATAGTCTAATTCTGGAGACAGGCAGGCAGAAAGACATGGGTATCATTGGCATAGTATCAACCTGGAATTGGTATATATTCATCACAGAATACAAAGAATCATGGAAAGGACCTAGATTTTTAAATTAGACTGATTTTAATTTAAATCCTGGCTACTTCTTAGCTTTGTGAGCTGGTGCAATTTATTTATTCTCTTTGAATCTCAGTTCCCTCATCTGTCAGATGCAATAATACTGTCCAAAGTTACAGGGTAGTTATGAGGATTTAATGATAAACTCTAATCAGTGTGTTGAGCACACTGCCAGGAACTTTCTGGGAGCCCAATAAATGATTGTTTTGACTCTTAAATTAGTGTCAATGTTATTTGTATAAATTGCTTATTTTACCTGAGCTCTGTGTGATTGCCCTCAAGCATTCAGATATGCGAGTTTATTGTGGGCAGTGCTGTGGGGAATTGGGGGTATTACTTGTAGAGCTACCAAGAACTTGGTATCATGCTCGACCTTTCCTTGACTTTTCAGAAAGATGTGCTTGAGGATGTAGGTCCAACAGAGATGGAATGTGCACTGCTCCAAGCCAGGGAGGAGCTAAATCAGAAAGTGGAAGATTTCCTTTGTCAAGAGAGGGTGGATCCTGGAGTTGAGGAGTCAGGAAGTCTGCAGTGGCCTCCACCACTCAGTCCTCTGACCACAGTTGGGCATCTGATGGGTATGGATGATCCTGAGTCCAACAGGACAGGAGTGAAGGGGTGAGAGAAGGAAGGAATCTCTCCAGGGGAGAGTTAGAGATTGCAGCACCAGAATGGATTTAAGCGGGACAGAATCACCATTCCACTTCAGGCCTCTCAACTAAGCTCTGGGAACCTGCATTCTTGGGGCTGGTTCTGGGGTTGTGATGCTCTTCCTGTAGCTATAGATAGCTGGTCCCCAAACTGAGCTGATGCTTTCAATGGAATAAACCCTCTCTCAGGATTTCCCTCTTAGCTTCCAAGAGTGGTGTTCTGAGAGCTCCCGTTAGTTGGCAGCGATCTTTTAGACTCTCCTCGATTATTGGGATCAAGAGGTTTCATTCTCAGGGCCCATTATTTGAAACTCTGCACATTTGAACATTCAAACACATTGAACATTGGTCAAAGAAGTGGCAGATTGGGATATAATGAGCTGTCCTTCTGTTCATGTGTTTCTACCTTCATGTCACAATTCTCAAGCTGTGTGGGGACCACTTTCATCAAAAGGCAACTGAGAGAGGTGGTGGGGGCTTTCCCAAATCACTGCTTGTCTGCATCCTCAACTATGCATTAGATTACATCATTCTTGAGTCAGAAGGGCAGGAATAGTTGTGGAGGTCTATACTGCTGAATCCTTATTGGATACCTTCAGGGTAGAAGGAGAACACTGGGATCATACCAGGTAGATCTTAGCAGTAACCAGGGAAATCTGAAAGTTGTGGTCACCAGTTGACACAGGACTATCACCCTTGCCTTTGGATTCTGTGCACCTCATGATACGATAGCACAGTTGAGCAGGCAAGTTAAGATGACTCTTCTAAACTTTGGCCACATTGATGAGCTTTATCGTGTGTCCCCAGATTCCACTGGAACCCAAAGGAGGCAGGATCAATGTTAAAAGGAGTGCATAGGGGTTGCTGAACATACTCTTTCCACACCTCCCTTCAGTTTCGGCCCTAACTTCTGCTGATTCCCAATTTTAGATGCATGACTCATAATCTACCAGAGTCTCAGTTTCTTCCTCTGTGAGAGAGATGGAGCTAATGAGACTGATCTATGTTTTAGGATTGTGCTGAGGATTGAGTAAGATAATGGATGGAAAGGAGTCTTATAGTGTACTACACGTGAAGGTATTATATTTAAGTGCTTAATAACTAATTTTACATGAAGATAACAATGTTATTTGATATTTAAGTTTTCTTAACATTTCCCAGATTTCTGTTTTAGACAAGTTAATCCTCAATTCTATGTTATCTACTTTGTCAGCCAAAGTAGAAAACCTTGGTCTCCTCAGGAAATTTAGTGAACAATGAAATGAATATAAAGGCACAATTTGGTTATTTCAAGTTCAAAGACTTGTCTAAAGTATTAACTTCTTATAGAGAGCTTAAATCAGGTGTAATCATAAAAAAATCTCAGAGATTGTGGAGACTTTTTTTTTCCATTTACAATATAGGATTATGGAAAAATAACTTCTATTATTATTGATAGAAATGAAAAGTTATATTGTATATATTGCTTATCCTCTGAGCATTTTTTATGTACACATTTATATCTGGGCATTTATCGGTTTTTGAGTCCATTAAGTTCTTCTCACCTAATATTCTTCTGAGTAGGCATCAAGTCAGATGCCCATCAGATCAGAAAAGCTAACAGCCCCTTTCCTTATGAGGATGGTTCAGAAAACTCCAAACCAAGTGATGGAGCCTCTGTGAGTAGCCCTTTCAGCAACTCAAAGACACTCTCATAACCTCAGGAAGAGGTACAAGACATGGAACACCATTATCCTCGTGCGAACCTCCTGAGAGCTCACCTGTACCAGTCCAGGAGAATGGAAAGAACCCTGGACTTGAAAGTCACAGCCTACACTTGAGTGCTGACCTGCTACGTTACAGCTGGGTGACCATAGGCAGATCTCTTAACTCCTCTGGGAGTCCAGGAAATTCCTCTGTAAAGTGTTAATAAAAAACTGTTCCACTTTCTTTACAAGAGTTACTGTGAGAACAACATATGTGAAAGAGCTTTTAAAATTATAATATACAAAGGAATTGTTGCCACCAAGTTCTAATCAGTGGGGACGCTGCTTTGCCTTCTCTGGAGCCAACGCCTGTGATATTATTATAATTATATTATTATTCTCATATTATTATGATGACCTCTAAACACTGGGAGGTCTCTATCCCTAAATCTATTTCCTCTAAAAATGAAGGAAATTATTTCAGCTCCATTATTGTACAGGGCAACTGGGATAGTTACAATGAGATATCAGCTGTGAACAGTCTGTCAACCATAGGACCATCTGCACAATAGAATTCAGAAGCAAGGGCCCTTAATTCACAGGACTTTATAGGCACTTGGTGGTACCAGGATATGCACAGCTGGCTGTAGCTAAGAATAGCCCAGATCAGCAGCTACTATCCTATCTTAGGGGATCATCAAACCCTCAACCATCTGAGCCTAATTTTCCCTCAGAAGTCAGTCACCAGGCTGGGGTGGGCCAAGTCCTGGAGACATCCTAGACACATCACAATGAGGCAGACAGGCAGAAAGAATCCCTCAGTCCCTCAGTCACTCATATAAATGCATTTGACCAGAGTATGGCTTAGGGGAACCTAAAGGCAGGCAGCCATGGCTGCTCAGGCCAGGACAGACATGGGGCGCCTGGGAAGGCGTGCATTTTGAGTCTTGAGACAAGCAATAAGAAAGAACATAAACATTCATATTCTGGTGCCAGAGAGCTGCCACCACAGGGAATAGGTATGATGGGATTGGGCAGGAAGTCAGCAACAGGAAGGAAGCTTAGACAAACACCCAGGCACCAAGAAACAAGATTAGGGCCCAGGGTACAAGATGAGGGTTCAGAAACAGAAAACAAAGTTAGAGCTACAGTCCTGGAACCTGAATTCTGGGCTAGAATGTTAATAGCAACAAGTCCCAGAAGATTGTGAAATCTGAGACTGCTGGAGCCTAATAGGTACAAAGCCAAGACAGGCCTGAGCCTTGGGTGGAAATAGTTGAAACAGAGCTGGGACAATAATTCCACCAATGGTTGGCTTTGAAGCATTATTTGTTTCTGCAGAAATGGTCACATAGCACAAGCCCGGAATGGTGTAACAGGGGTGGTACTGACAATGGCTGCATAGCCAAAATAACAATGGAGAGCGAGGTTAAGCAGGTTCTGTTAAGTTAGAATTGTCAAGAAGAGGGCAGGGCCGGGTCCCCACTTGGCCTGACTTGGTGCCATGAAGGACTACTCCCTGGGGTATGAGGTTTTTGTGCCTGTCATGGAGCTCTAGTCTTGCCCAGGGGTACCTAACTCCAAGGATCTTTAGTCTGGGGTAATTGAAGATGCTCTGAGTCTCCTGGGAGGTGTGCTCCTCCTCATCCAGCCAGAAGCCTTTAGTTTCCATGTCTCTGGTTCCTAGGTTTGTTCCTCGGGGCCAGGACTTCTGTCTTATAGCCAATGTGGGATTGAGGGATGGGGGCAGATGGGGAATAGAGTAGAGCTGCTAAAAGTTAAAAGCCTTTCTTAAACTTTCTGCAAGCACTAGGTGATGTGATCACAAATAGATACACATTTAAAGAACATACTCATCCTCCTCTTCACTCCTGATTAACATAATTAATCATGTATAACATATATTTGCTATATATTATGTTTTGCTGTGTAGGCCAGTATGTATTACCTTTGAGCAGCACAGCAAACCCCTTCCAGTCCTTTTAAGTTCACATTTTCTCCCTCCCCTTCCCCACCTTGATCTCCCAGGCCCCCACGTCTGTCAAAGGCCCATTAAAGAAATCATTTCCCACCCTACCCCCAACAGCACTGCACACCTGGTAATAAATAATATGATCATTGCCTAACAGGCACTCAGAAGAGCCCTGTGATAAATAAGGAGACTTCTCATCTCTCCACAGGCTTTGCAGCGAGGGCTGGCAGAGGAGAGTTCGCTATTAAAGAACTCACATAGCCACAGGCAAATTCTCTTCCTGCATCTCCTTGTGGAGACCTTTTCTTAAAAGCTGAGATTGCTCTGATGGTTCAAGGTGCTATTGAGCTCTAACCGGGGACAATTACAAGACTCCAGTCTCAGCATCTGAGGCGATGCTTGTGTCTGATAAGGTTACTGGAGAATAATGCAAAGGAGAGAGGCCCGATAATGGGTTGCTGAAAGGATGGGATGAGGCATCTTTGCCCAGAGCCTGAAGACAGAAGCAGCTGCTGTTACAGGGAAGGCCTCCCCCATCCCACCCCCAAATTCTTTTCCATTTTTATTGCATTAAAAAACCATTCTCTAAACATGCACTTCAGAAATGATTTTTTTTTTCCTAGCTCCAAGCTAGTTATACTCCTCACCAACTGATTTTTTATCATGAGAGGTTTTGAGAATAATTCTGCTTTTCTCATCCAATTTGTTTTTCCTGTTTTCTATTAAGAAAACCGGAGAGGAAACAATTGCATTTTGTCCCTTCCTTTTTTCTGGTTGTGTGGTTGTTTCATACAATTTTCTACCTTACCTTATTTTTGGCTTTCAAAATCTTTTATAAAAACAAAAAATTGAAAAATCTACTGCCATTCTTTCATGGTATTTTCTTTTTCTCTTTTCATTTTTCTGCCTCTGGTCTGTTGTCTTTGGGATCCTCTCTCTCTCTCTCTCTCACTCTCTTTCCCTCCACCCTCACCCCCCAGCTAGGATTTGATGAAAGCAGATTCCCAGGGTTAATTAAATTTAGGAATTCAGGCCATTTCCACAATCACGATTTCAAATACAAAAGATGTGGATTCAGTCTAAAGACAGGTAATTTTAAAGCAGCCTAGAGACAACAGGGAGCAGGAGTGTGGGAGGGATTTTACTAGTTTGCCTTTCTCAGGGTATCCAGAATCCTAGATTTCCTGCCTGGTCAAGGCAGAACCAGTGGAATGGTTTGGGGGCTGTGACAACACTGTTTGAATTCCCCCATATTTCTCTCTTATTTTTGGACTCCAGGAGAAAGAGCATAGGTAAGGCCCAAGAGCTCTGACTGTGAATCAGAGACCTGTCTAATTCTTTCCAAGTGTGTATGTGTATGTGAACAGGGAGAGGGGAAACAGCAGTGAACCCAGGCTATTTTCTAGTCATGTACTTCTCTCACTCATTGTTTGATGTCATTTCAATGGGTGAATCAAGTTAACAAGAATACTTGCTCAGACCCAGAACAATTCAAGAATTGGTGCTTACCTCAAAGAAGATAATCCTGGGCCAAAATTAACACAAGAGATCAATAATGAATTAATAACACAAGAACATAATAGTGAAGGTCTGGGCCATTTGGTACAGATACCAGGTGCTGGTGGAACCACAGTACCAGGAGAATGATGAGGTCTTGTATAGTTAGGGTCATCATCAAGGGCAAAGTGGGATTTATCTGAGCCTTGAAAGATCTTGCCTTGACCATGGGCTTTCAGAGAGAAACCATTTACCTTCAGTCTTCCCTTAAGGGCTGTCTCTACGATTAGGTAATGCTTGATCTGCTACATAAGAAAGTGAACATACATGTGTCTATGATTCTACCACCCAGGTCCTATTTTGAATTTCCATGAATACTTGCCCAGAACAGAGGGCATTGGATCTGACATTACTTCACTATTGATGATTTCCGACCCACTCTCATCAGCAGTGGACTAATGTCAGATCTGCTCCATACATGGGTGATGAGGAAGCACAGGAAATTAGAAGAGACCTAGAAGCCAAGTCCAGTCCTCACTAAGTATAAACAACCAGTATCAAACTTGGGTGATTTTTTTCCCCACCTCTGAGCTTCCATTTCTTCATCTTGTTTGAAGATTTGATGAGATGGAGCCTGAGATCCCTTTGGGCTACAGCCTTCAAGGTGCTGATAGACATGTGCAGAAGGCCAGCCATGCTTACTTGTCCTGTGACATCTTATGGTAGTGAGTAGTTGGCAATTGCAAACACTTCCTCCTGAATTGCACAAAAATCTAGCAGGATTTTCACACTCTCATTTCTGGTGTGGCCAGTAGGTAATGGTCAAACAGGCTTCTAGGATTAGAGGTTTCTGGTCAAAGAAAAGAGCAATAGAATTATGAGGCAGAATCTTGGGCATTATTATAATAAGTGTTGTCTTGTTGTGTTATATATAGCCTCACTTGAAGGGAAAATATGGGGATTGAGCGCAAGAATAGAATCACCATGTTTTAAACTCCAGAGTCTGGGTCAACAGGGGAGAAATTTCAGGGGAATTAGCCAAAAAAAAAAAAAGAAAGAAAGAAAGAAAGAAATCTATAGCTTTAATTCATTTCAGAAAAATCGACCCCTCAAGTGGGGACCCTGGGTCTGGACCAACTACATAATTTGCGGGGCCTAATGTAAAATGAAGATGTGGAGTTCCTTGTTCAAAAGTTTTTAAGAATCTCAATCAGCAACAGCAGAGCATTAAACCAAGCATGGGACACTTGAAAGCATGGGGCCATGTGCTACAGCAAAGGTCACATCCCCATCAAGATGCCCTGCTGGGCACCCTCACGGAGGTGAGATAGCTGAATACTGGTCTGGCAGAAAGAAAGTCCAGAGAGGTCATTTTTCTTACTTTGTGCAATGAGCTCAGCAGAATATCTAATTGACTGGGTTCCAGCCACAGGATGAGTATAAGGCTGAAATTTGCTGGGAGATTCTAATTTAAAGCCATCAGAATGTGCACCTTAGTTTATCTGGACACAACAAAATGAACTTCCTTAATCATAGTTTGTGGATCAGAACTGTGACATTTTCAGGCTTAGCATTCAGGAGTTTCATAATTTAACAGTGATCCAAAGATGCCTAAAATATTTAGGTAAAACATTTTGCTGAGACACAAATTTAAATCAGAAGCTGTAGATGGGGTGGAGGAGCCAGGAACTTATTCTGACCATTTGTTCACATCTGCCTTTTGTTGTGGCCTTGGATCTCTTTGTTTATCATTGCCTATGTTGTTCCCAGGATTACATCTATGGTGCAACAGTACTAACAAGGTGGGGGATTCTTGAGGGACTTGGAATTTACTCTTCTAAGATGCTAAGGAATGAATGTGAGTCAAACTTTCTACTTAAATGAGACTGGTAATCTTCTAATTAGCCTGATGTTGAGAGCTTTTAGCTGGATTTCTCCTTCTGTATCTATTTTTATGCCCTGGTTCCCCATCCCACCCATTGGTTTATCTTTTCCCATTATTCCTAACATTCCTAAGGAGTCTAAACTCTTCCAGAATAAGCTCTGTGTCTATGTCCTTTCCCACAATGGTGACAGGGACTCAGTTTTCATATGCACCAAAGGAAATATACAAAACCAGCATGTTTAAAATAATAGAATTTATTAGCATAGTTTGAGTGGAAAGATTTGTAAAGAATATTTTACTTCTAAGTCAGTTAAACATTTGGGACCTCAATGATATTTCTAGGTTTTCAATAAAGATTTATGAATTGCTGTTTATCAAAGAACTTATTTCTTAAAAGTCATGGGTCCTTAGTACTAGAAAACCCCATGAATTTCATACTGATCATCTCAGAAGGCCCAACCTCCTGCATTAAATACACTCTTAAGACCTCTGTTTTGTTCCTTGGGGGTGTTTAGATTAAGCTTTCAGCATGAAATGCACTGTTAGGACTAAAGGCCTGTGTTATTAAAGGAAGACTAAGCAGCTGCTTTTCCCGCGGAGACGTTTTCTGTGTGTTCCCGAAGAACTTTCAAAGACCAGTGTCACCCTCTCTCAACACAGCCCCAAGTGAAGAGGGTTTCTCAGAGTTCCAGAACTTCCATCCAAAGAGCCCCGGCTCTTTCCAAAAATGGGCATGTGCTAAAAGCCTTCACCGATTCAGGAGTTTAGTGTTAGAAGTCTCTCATGTCTTAAAAAAGAAAAAAAAAGCGAGCAAGAAAAAATGATTCTCAGTTTTCTAGAGTTCTAAAACTTAATTTTTAAATTAAATATTTTAAGCTGAGGATTTTCAAATCAGCTATTAACTTTTCAGAGTTTCATTATAGTTTTTTAAAAAAATCATAATTACTTGAGGTAGGGGAGAGTGGGGTGTCTACTTTATTCCTAATGGGAACTATACATATAGATGAAGTGTCTATATAAAAAATGGAAGCCGTGATTATATTAATACTATCTAACTGATATTCAATAACTCACCCTTCTATTTCCTATTGTCCATATTTAAATACTTCAAAAAGAATTCTAATCAAGTGGAAATTAATAGGGGAGGAAAGACTGGGGCTGGCAGGAGAAGGTTCTAATCCCACTATCTCTTAATATTTCAAAGTCTCTTTTATTTTCTTAATAAAAGGGTGAGAGAAAGAGAGGGAGAGAGAGAAAGGGGAATTAATCCACTGCTCTGAACTGTCCTCTCATCTTAATGCTTTAAATAAATTCTAAGAGAATATTACACATGAAAAGGCTATTTCTGGCCAATGGCCGGGCATTACTTTTGCTTCTCAACTTTTTTCTGTCTTTACGTCTTCCTTCCCTTTATTTTACCTGTCTTCTTTCTCCCCTTTTCTCTATTCCAAGATCTTACAAATTCAGTGATGAGAGCTATATTCAAAGTCCAAACTCCCGACATAATCTGCCCACACATCTCCTCCTTTTCTCCCCATCCCACCACCTGGGAGCACCGCTCCCTTCCACAAACCCTGTGCATCCCTGCCTCTGTGGTTCTGGACTTGCTTGTCTCTCATTTCCTCTACCTCTACTTTTCCCTCTTCCCTCAAGTCCTGTTTATTCTTCAAGTCCCACCTTCTCTATGAAAGTATTCCTATGTAGCTTCTTTAAAATTATAGTAATAATGAAACATTTTAACTGTGAATATTTGTTGAGCATTTCCAGTGTGCTGGACAATTTATTTGCATTGTATCATTTAATCCTCTCAGTAATCCCTAGGAGATTATCCCAACCTCATGGGTGAGGTCTGAGACTAAGAAAAGATTAAGTCAACTGTCAAAGCGATGACACCTGAGTGGGAGAGCCGGATGTAAGTTTTTAACACCTGCTTCCTCACTTGTCCCTGAACCACTGTGAACCCATGTCAAGTTCTATAATTATTTTATAGGGCAACAAAAGTTTTCTTAAGCAAATTGATAAACTCTGTGAAGAAGACAACCATATCTTACATGTGTTTGTATCTCCCTAAACATCTCATTTGGAATAGGTACACAGTAGGTTCTCAATGCCTACTTAAAGATCAAGGTCTGGATTTTCCCTATGAACTTGATAATTTTCACTATACGCATTCACTCATCTTGTGAACTCGATTTAGGTCTTCTAGAGATATACATTATCCTGCTTTTCCTCAAAACTGAACTAAATGAGTCAATGATAACAAAATAGAAAGTTTTTAATATAAATTATTAATTGATCAGTTGATCAATTGATTGATTCATCCATTTCACAAACACTTACTGAGCACTTTTATGTGCCAGACACTGTTCTAGGAACTCAGAGATGCAGTGGTAATGAAAATATACAGAAAATCCATGCCCTTACTGTGTTTCCCAGGTTCTAGTTGAGAGAGACAGAGAAGCGAAGTAAATAAGTAAAATGTATGTTAGATGGTGATAAAACTACACAGAAAAATAAAGCAGGAGAGTCAACAGGGAGCTGATAGAAGAGAGGAAGGGGCTACAATTTTAAAAAGGATTATCAGGGTAAAACTCACAGAGCACAGACAGAAAGAAGGTTAGGAATGAGGATATCCGGGTCAAGAGTGGTCCAGGCAGAAGGGAAAGCAAATGCAAAGGTGGGTATGTGCCTGAAATGTTCAGATCCAGCAAGGGGGTTCATGTAGCTCACTTACCTCTAATTATAGAAATTAAATCTCCTAAGTATATACATGTAAACATTGGTAAAAATTTAACATGAGCTAACATGGGAAGGTAGACAATCCCCTCCACCCAAGGCCATTCTTGGATTTTTAGCAGAAAGATAGGAAAGGAGTATAAATGTGTTACTATAACACACACACACACATACACACACACACACACACACACACACCCCTACACATACACAGACACACAATCCTCTGTCAGTCAGTGTTTTACCAAGATCCCTGGAAAACAAAGTCTGAGGCTAGGGTTAATTGCTGAGGCTTTGTCTGGAAGGTAAAGTCCCAGAACACAGAGAATATAAAGGGAAGTGAGGCAGGGAGGAGGGGAAGCAGGGCAAGATAACACATGACTTCTCTGGTCACTGCCTCATAGGGAGCCTAGAAGAGAGAAGCAGGTGACCTTGCAGGGTCATCCACAGGGCCTGCAGGGCAGCTTCAGTGTCTGTGGTTGGCCTGCTCCATGGGGGAGAAAGGAGAGGAAATTTTATTGGTGGGCTCCCTGCCATGACCTGTTTCCCACTGGTCATATTTCATCCTGCTGGTAGATAAACCCAGCCTGGGACTTCGAGGTTGTGAAACGTGGCTCTCTTGTGCAGTTCCCATGCCTGTGGTGTGACAAGTCATTCAAGTCTAGATGTGGCAGGAAGAGACAAAGACCAGACCTTCACCTGCTTAGCTTGGTTGCACTGCAGCTGCAAAGGGGAAAGGCCCATGATCCCCTTGCAAGCAACTGGTAGGCCCCAGGTATTTGGAAATGTAGGGTCTCAGTGGGGTTGGTAGGCAGGAGCAGCAGCTAAGGCAGAGCAAGTGGCTGAGGGCCTGGAGGTGGCAGTGATGACGGGATCTGAGAAGGAGCATAAGATGTGTCTGACACAATCAGTAAATAGCAATATTTAACAAGAGCAAATGCTTATACAACGCTAAAAACAAATAAGACAGAAGCCTCATTTCTCCTAAGTTTGGGGTAAATTGTGTAGGAGATTATATATATATACACACACATATATATATGTATGTATATATACAATCACACACACACACACATATGTATGTATGTATGTATATATATTTGTGACAAGGGAGGAGTGAAAGATGGATTAGGAAGAGAAGCACCTAAACTATAACTAAGAAATTATAATAGAGAATGATGTGGATTGCATACTCTCTTGGGAATACCAAGTAGCTATATTAAGTTACCCTAACCAGGTCAATTTCAACTATAAGATTGTCCCCTAGAAGTTAAAGCCAGTGGGAGAGTATGAAAGCCTATGTCAGAGGATTAAAAATTTAAACCAATTTAACTAACTTAATATGACCGAACTTCTACTTTTAAAATGAGTAAATAGAGGAAGTTGATAGATTTAATCATGGTTGAAAAAAATCACTGTGTAAATATTATAGGTATCTAAAATACTAGATAACCTATTCTGCTATTTTTTTTTCAATTTTCAAATTATTTAGTTATTGGAGAGACACAGTCATAGAAGAAACTCAAAAATTTAATTTAGTGAAATGTAATATTTTTTATAAAGCAAAACAAATCTAGAAGGAACAGAAACATATAAATATATAGCCAGGTATATCACTAAGGCAGAACTGTACACAACACATTTTTGGTGTATATCATGAAAAACCGCTTGAATTCAGAACCACCTGCATTCTCTCCTTCCCGCACCCCTGCCCCATTCTTTCTGCCTCTGGACCTGATGCCTGTACTCTAGCTACATTTCCTTGGCCTCGCTCTAGTCTGCCTTCTCTCTAAAAAATAGTTTTATGAAAATTAAGTCAATGAAATTGCTCTATTGAACTTTGATTTGGCATCGTAGTAAGATCATGTGTGTTTTGTGAGCCAACTATCTCATTCAAGAGGTGGCTCACAGAGTTGGAAAAGCCTGAGGAGTGTCAAAGCAACCCTTCATTTAGCACTTGGGTAAGCCAAAGCCTGAGGAGCAAAAGAGACTCACCCAATGCCTCACAACAGAAAGAAACACCTCCTGACTTCTACCAGTATGCATTTTTAAATATCTATTTTTATTTTTACACATAGGTAGGAAGCATAAACAAAGAAGAGGTTTAAGATTCAACTGAAACAGACACCTTTTATGTTATTTATTTATAGCTACATAAAAAAATTACCCTAAAGTATAGTAACTTAAAACAATAAACATTTTTTGCTCAAAATTTCTGTTGGTCAGGAATTCAAGAGTGGCTTAGGTGGGTATTCTTGGCTCAGGGTCTCTCATCTTGCAGTTAAGGTACTGGCTGGGTGCAGTCTTGAACGTTTAACTGGAACTAGGACATTTGCTTCCAGCATGACTCACTCACATGGCTGTTGGCAGGAGGCTTCAGTTCCTTGTACATAGGCCCCTACACAGGGCATAGTTGTAATTTTGATGTAGTCGTGAGAGGGGGTGGCACAACATTTACCCATTCCACCCTCTTGACTAAAACTTCTCTTTTAAAACTTTTAATTTTATTTTTCACATTTGTCTTTTATCCATTTGATATTTTTACATCGTATAATAAAGAATCCAACTTTGCTTTTATTTTTCTCAAATGCATTTCCAGTTGTGCCAAAACTATTTTTTAAAGTGGATATTCTTTTCTGCTAAATTAGAATGTCACTGTTTTTATACATTAAATTCTCTCACATATCAAGATTTATTTCTGGACTTTTAATTATCTCTCAATGATTTGTTTGCTTTAAAAAAAAAAAAAAACAGTATGGGACAACTCCCTGAACATTATCAATCTCATAATCATCTTGGCCATTCTCAGATATTTATTCATCTATAAAAATGTTAAGATGATCCCTATATCAAGTCTCCCCCAAAACAAAAACAAATTAGTATTGGTTGAATTGATATTGGGGGTGATAATAAATTTTCTAATGCAAGAACATGGTATATCTTTTGGTTTGATAAAGTTTTGTGTCTTTTTTAAAGATTTGATATTTCTCTGAACATATATCCTATACCTTTCATGTTAAATATATTTCTAGGAACTTGATGCTTTTTTGCTATGTGGATGGAATAGTTTCTCATTTCTTCAAGTTGGTTATAGCTAGTAAATAGAAAAATTTATTAACTTTGTATATTTATATTAGGTTACTCTACTAATTTTATTATTAATAATAGTTCTTTTACTAACCTCGTTTTTATGTATGCAATAATATCAATAAAGATAGATTTTATTTTTTAAACATTTACTTCATTTTCTTTTATTCTTGAATGTACTAGAACTTCTAAAACAATATTGATTTTAATGGGAATGGGTTTAATATTATACTATAAGAGTGATGTTATCGTTAATTTTTGGTAAATAATTTTTATTTTATTTAAAGTTTCCTTATACCTTAGATTTAGTTATAGTTTTTATTATGAATAGCTGATACATTTTATCAGTTAATTTTTTGAAATTTATTAAAATTATCATATCATTTTCCTTTAATTAATTTATTAATCAATTACATTCATAAGTGTCAGATACAGGATCACTTTTGCATTTATAGAATAAACCCTATTTGGTCATGATATATATTTCTTTTTATATACTGCTAGACTCTAATAAGTAATATTTTAAGTATATTTTTATATTTGTCTTGAGACAAATGAAATGGGTCTTTAGTATGTTTATTTTTTTCCCTCTATAATTTTATAGTTTTTGTGCTAAGGTTATAATCATCTTATAAATAAATTGCAACAGCTTTCCCTCTCTAAATGATTCACAATACTTTAAAAAATATTGGAATTATCTGATTATTAAAATTTCTTAGATAAAGCTCAGCTTCGAACCTGTCTGGCAGATCTATTATCAACTATACAATCTCTTCTTTTGTAATTGGTTTAAGTTTCCTACTTTTTGGGTTAGAGCTGATAGTTTATATTTTGGTATGAATAATTTATTTTGAACTGAATGAAAAGGAAAATACAACTTATAATTTATGGAATACAGCTAAAGTAGTACTTATAGGACTATTAATGCCATTAAAATCTTTTATTAGAAAAGAATAAAACTCTTTAATAATTAGCCTAAGCTTCCACCTAACAAACTAGAGAAAGAAGAGCAAATATAAACAAAAAGCAAACAGTAAGAAGAAAATAATAAAGAACAGAAATCAATGAATTTGAAAACAGAAGAATAGAGAAAAATTAATGAAGCTACAAGCTGTTTTTTAAAATATCAATGAAATTTATAAATCTTTAGCTGGTCAGACCAAGAAAAAAGAGAGAAGGCAAAAATTATTGATTCCAAGAATGAAAGAGGAGACACCACTGTAGACCCCACAGATATTAAGAAAAAAAACAACCCACAATACTAAGTGAATACTATGAAAAATCAGATACACATACATTTGATGTCTAAAATGAAATTGACCAAATTCTTGAAAGACATAGATGATCAAAACTCAATTAAAAGTTAGAGAACTGAAAGACTCTTATATCTATTAAAAAATTAATATTGTAGTTAAAATCCTTCCAACAACAATAAACAAAAAAATTCCAGGCCCAGATAATGTCACTAGTAAATTCAACCAAATATTTTAAGATAAAAGGAACATTGTTTAACTCATTTTGTGCAGTCAGCATAATGTAATTTTAAAATTGACAAGACATTATAAGAGGAGAAAAATGGAGACCATGATCCCTCATTAACATAGATACAAAAACCATCAACAAAATATTAACGAATCAAATATTGAGATTTATAAAAGGGATAATACATCACAACCAAGTGGGGTTTATCTTTGGAATGCAAAAATGGTTTACCACATTAACATACTAAAGAAAAAAATTATGATTACCTCAATAGATGCAGAAAAAAGCATTGAACAAAATTCAACATCCATTCATGACAAAGATTCTAAATAAACTTGGATAAGAAGAAAACTTACATAACTTGATGAATAAAACTTATATAAACCCTACAGTAACATTAATATTTAATGGTGAAAGCTGAATGTTTTCACTCCAAGATCAGGAACAAGGCAAAGATGTCCTCTCTCACCACTCCTATTCAACACTGCACTCAAGTCTTAACAAGTAAGGTAAGAAAAGAAAAAAAAAAGTATATGGATTGGAGAGAAAAAAAGTATATAGATTGGAAAGAAAAAACAAATATACAGATTGGACAAAAAGTATACAGATCTATAATCAGATCTCAAGATTTATGTAGAAAAACTCAAAGAATCTACAAAAAAACCTCTTAAAACTATAATTGATTTTTTAAAGATACAATTCAATAAACAAAACTCAATTATATTTCTATATACTAACAGTGAATAATTAGAATTTAAAATAAAAAATGCTATTTACAATAGCATCACAAAAAATTTTAGAGCTCACACTATTCTACTTTAAAACTTAATTATAGAGATAAATAATCAAACCAATGTGGTACTGATGAAAGGATAGACACATAGATCAATAGAACTGAAGAAAGCCTCCAAATAGACCTATATAAATATAGTCAACTAATTTCTGACAAAGGTACAAAGAAAATTTAATAGAGAAAGAATAATAGTCTCAGTAACTGGTGCCAAAAAATTGAATATTTATGTGCAAAACAATGAATCGACCTAAATTTTATAAATTTTATGTAAATATTAACTCAAAATGGATCTAGACCTAAATGTAAATGATAAAATGTTATAACTTATAGGAAACATCATAAGCTAAAATCTGCATGATCTTGATTAGTAAAGTTTTAAAATAAAACATCAAAAGCAGGATCCATAAAAAAATATACTATCAAAATTAAAAACTTTTGCTCTTAAAAGACAATATTAAGGAACCAAGAGGACAAGCCACACTGCGAGGAAAGTATTTTCAAATTATATATCTTCCAAAGGACTGACATCTAAAATATATAAAGATTTCTCAAAATTTATCTGTAAGTAAACAACTCAATTTTTAAAAATAGGCAAAACAACTGAACAGATGCTTTACCAAAGAAGATATATGGATAGCAAATAAGCACATAAAAAGATGTTCAACATTATTAGCCACCAGGGAAATACAAATTAAAGCCACAATGTGATACTCATACATCTAACAGAATAGTTAAAAACCAAAACAAAATAAAACAATACAAATTGTTTCCAAAGACTCAAAGCAACTGAAACGTACATTGCTGATGGACATGAAAAATGGTTCAGTCACTGTGGGGGCTGTTTCTCATAATGTTAAACATACTTACCATGTGTGCCAACAATTGCACTCTTAGGTATTCACCCAGAGAAATCAAAACTTATGTTCACACAGAACTTGTATGCAAATGTTTATAATATCTTTATTCATAATTGAATTCAACTGAAAACAACCCAGGTGCCCTTCAACATGAGAATAGATAAACAAAATGTGGTAAATCCATACAATAGAATATCATTCAGCAATAAAAAGGCATGAACCATTGATTCATCTAACAGCATAAATGAATCTTAAATGTATTTTGTTAAATCAATGAAGTGAGACCCAAAAGACTACACATTGAATTTGTTACAGGAGTATGGGTGAGCAATTCTGAAACTATTTTACAAATGTAAAATAAGTAAACATACTATAGTTAATGAAAGGCAGGTTTCTCATTGTTGGAGAAAGAAGTTATAAGCAAATTGGGACTGCTAGAATGAATCCTCTAGTGCTGGATTGGAGTTGAAGGTTTTTAGAACAACTCATACTTTAAAATGTGTGTGTGTGTGTGTGTGTGTGTGTGTGTGTGTGTGTGTACAATATATATACAGTGAAAACAATGTTCACTCAAAAACTAGTATGTAAATGTTTGTAAAAGTTTTACTGATAATCACTGAAAACTGGAAATAACTGAGAGGTCCCTCAATGAGTGACTCTATCTGTCTGTCTGTCATCTCTCTATCTCTCTGTCTCTCTATCTATCTATCATCTATCTATCTATCTATCTATCTATCTATCTATCTATCTATCTATCTATCTATCTAAATATAGGTGTGTGTGTAGGTTGATTAGTACTTACCTATATGTTTTCTAGCTCTGTCTAGAAGCAGAGATATCCTAGTAGCAACTAGCGCACCTAGTGCTCAGATTTTGGTTTTTAAATGCCATTCTTCAATAAAAGGAAGCACAGTTCCTTGGAGCAGTGGTAAAATACAGGGATTGGATGGAGAAAATACAAGATAAATATCTTGTTATGTTAGAAATTAAGGAAGTGCTAAAATTAAAAAAAAAAATAGACTCATGTCAAAAAGACACAGAAGCCAACCTGGAATAGCTCCCAACAGCCAAAGATGAAACAATTTGAGCAAAAATGATAGTACGGGATTATAACTCACAGAATAAAATAAATATCCAATGGTCCATGCTGATACAAATAAGTGATTGAATAAATAAATATATGGGAGGAAAAGGACAACTCTTTATAGAGGAATTCGAAATAATAAATGTAAAAGTAATAAGATAAAAAATCACCACCAGAACACCACAATAATAATCACTGTAGGCATGATCCTCCAGTGAATGCTAAAATTAATGGGTAAAATTTTAAGAAGAAACAAGACTTTTGCATAAGCCTCAAACAATCTCCCTTCCCAAATATTAATTAGTTTTAAAGAGAAAAAAAGTAACATTGGAGAAACCTGTCAGACACCACCTTAACCAAGTGATCAAGGTTAACATCCCAGTAACAAGACAGATCAATATCATGTACCCACTGACATGATCCACTGAGAAGGGCACATCACCTTTGTGGTAGCCTTTCCCCAAATCCATAACTTCAACATAATCATGAGAAAACATTAAACAAACCCAAATTGGGAGACTTTCTACAAAATATCTCAAAAGCATCAGGGTCAGAACAGACAAGGAATGACTGAGAAACTACAATAGACTGAAGAAGACTAAGGAAATTCAACAACTAAATATCATGTGGTCTCCTGAATTAGATGCTGAAGCAACATTAGTGGAAAAACTGGTGGAATCTCAATAAAGCCTGTAGTTTAGTTAATAGAATTGTGCCGAAGTTAATGTCTTACTTTTGATAGTTGTACCATGGTCATGTAGCGAAAGCTGGATGAAGGGTAGACAGTAACATTCTGTACTATGTTTGTAATTCTTCTGTAAATCTAAATATTTTCACACTAAAATGTTAAAAATAAAATAAGTAAAAAAATTTATATATATATATATCTGATGCATTGTTTGGTACATATAGCTTTATGAATCTTTATTGTTTTTAAAAATTATACCTTTATCATTATATAATATCCTTTTTTTATCCTGTTTAATGTAATTATTCTTTATATTCAATCATGTTTGTTTGGTTGAATATAATATTTGTTTTCATTTGCCTTGAGTTGTTTTCACCTCCCTTTCCCCTGCAAATATTCTTTATTACTAAAAAGTAATAAGCTAATATTATTTTTTAAATTGTAAAAATATTATAAAACAAATCAAAATAAAACAAAACAAAAAGTATAGGACTTTGTTTTGTTTTGGTAGTATCTGTCTCCTAATAGGAAAATTTTTCTTATTCACATTTACAGTAAAAACTGATGTACTTAATTTTATTCCTTTTAACTTTATGCATACTCTATTTACTTGTTTTCTCTTTTTACTATTTGTTATTAGTTTTAATTTAGTCAGATTACTATTTATTCTTTTTTGTATGCTAATTTATAAATTCTATCATATACTTTTATTGCACTTCTCTGATACTCATAATCAAACATGTATTTCTCTATACGGTTCTATGGATAACAATTCTTTCTGCCAACAATGTATTCATTTCTCCCACTGTACTCCCCCCAGTATGAAGAGACCCTTAGAATAAGTTTTATTTCTTTACTTCCCCCTTCCAGATGAGGTCAAGTTAGAGTGCTTTTACTCCCATGCTTCAACTCCAGTTCTTAGGTTTTACTGAGATTGTCTAATGCTTTTAGTTCCAGATTTTAATTATATTTTCTCCTGAAGTATATCTTTTTCTTTTTGAAAATCCTGATTTGGTGTTTATATTACAGATATTACCAGTCACTCTATTATCCTCCATTTAAATTAAACTATAAACATGATATGGTTCATTGCTCACCACTCTTTATGTCTCCCTTCTATGTCTTCCCTTTTTGTGAGTCTCTACTCTGTTCATTTGTTTGGCTGGAATTCTTCCTCAAACATTTTCTTCAGATTGGTATGCAGGCAGTGTATACTCTGAATTATTGCATATGCATATATTTTTCTTTCACCCTAATAGGTAAATGATATCTTGGTTAGGGTTAGAATCCCTGGATTGCAGTTATTTTCTCTCATGATCTACAGATATTATACACCTATCTCTGTCTTCCAGTCTGATCTACTCTGATTCTTTTTCTATTGTAAGAAATTTGTTCTGTTTGGAAGTTTGTAAGATGTTCTCATTATCTCTGAAGTTCAGGACTTTTTTGGGAATGTGCCTGAGTGCATCTTTCTTCATCAATCTTGTGTGAAAATTGAATTTCTGGATTCAGTCTATGGGTTATGGTCTATGTTCAGCTCAGATTTTTTTCCTATTATTTATTTAATTATTGCTTCTCCATGTGTTCTTTTTTATCCATCTGGAACCCTTATTATTTTCATGTTAGGGCTTCTGGTTCTCTACTCTGAGTCTTTATTTATCTTTACTCTCTCTATATTTTTGTTCTGTGTGAGATATTCCTTCTATTTGCTCTTTTAGACTACTAATTTAGGTATCAATAGTGATCATACTTCTAATTCAGTTCATCTCAATGTTTTTAATTAATATCTTTTATTAATTTATTTCACTTCTGTAAATAAATATCTCTCATTGCTGTATGTTTCTTTTGTGCAGGTATCATTTGACTCAACCAGTAATTCTGTTTAACTAGGACTTCCTGTTTTGGACTTTTGGCTTATTTTTTTTGTTTTGTTTTGTTTTTTAAATCCATTTATCTACTGAGTCTACCTAAATGTATTGTTAGTTTTCTTTGCCTAGACTTTGAAACTTAGATCCAGCTGGTGATCTTAAGTTTTGGCAATCTCAAGACGGATGAACTAATGATGTATCATAAAGCAAGTGGTCAATCTTTGGTCGAAGTACCAAGATAAGACCTTTTTTCTTTATGATCTATTCATTTTGGAGACTAGAGTTCTTCAGCTTTAGGGGAGCCCTCAGCCATCTTTGCCATGGAGATAGGTAGGATCTTCCAGAAATACTCACATAAGCAGATGCTTCCCTTTCTTAAGAAGTTATGTTGATTTCTAAGGGTCTTTTCTGATTCTCTACTCATGTCTCCCTTACCACTAGTTCTCAGGCTCTTACTAAGCATACAAAAAAAAAATTCTACTCATGCACTCTAATTGGCCTGGTAGAACATGAACCTGGTTCACATCTACTAATCTCCACCTATCCACTGGTGCATTAAAGGAGAAAACTGGTGTGGACAAATTGGAGTTAGGAAGAGGGGCCAGCCAAAATTATCTGCAGATATAACCTTTAAGAATTACTTCTCAAAGAAAAAGAAGAAAATAAAAAGAGAAAAAAAATTAAAATTACCACTCAGTTCCATGCACAACTGACAAACACTCCAGGCCATTCCTTAATGCTTAGCTTATTCCAATGGAACATCACATTCCAAGAACAGGAAGCCTTAACTTCTCAGAACCCACCTGGTAGAGGCAGATTGGAGAAAAAATTATCTTTCTAGATAACATTAGTCATTATTTTTAATCACTGCCCTGATGATAATGGCAAATAGGTTTAATCTTGTTTGTTGATTCTGATTCATTAATCTGCCAGCAAATATTTACTGAACACAAAGACAGTTCCCGTTACTGTCCTAGGTACTAGAGATACATCAGTGAACTCGAATCCTTTGGTAATTTTTTTCAGAAACTCTGTAGTAAGGAGCTTTTAAGACAAAATATGACCTGAGATGAGAAATAGAGCGCCGAAGTTAATTAATGGCATATGGCATGGGCAGAGAATTTGAACATGGCAGCATATCTGTCAGTATTTGTTATCCATGACTTAGAATAACACTTATTTTATCTCTGGGTTGGGGTAGAATATATCTTTCTATTTTACTTTGAGTCTTTCTTTTTGTGACTTGCTGAAATTTTTCTGACTCTGGGATATCTAACAAATTTTGTATTATATTTGGATCTACAGACCTTCTAGTCTCCATCATAGTGGCTGCTATATGTCTCATCTTTTCAATCTTACCACCAAAGCACTTCTCTGAAGAATTTTAGGCCCTTTTCTTTGAACACAACTGGGGGACTTAAGCTCTATTGTCCCTTAAGCTGTAAGGGACAATATATTATAGATCTTTGGCAATAGCAGTTGTTATGCCATTTTAAAATTAAAAAAGGAGTAATTTCCTGTTCGTAAAGGAGAAAGCATTCTTCTTCCATTAAGTATTTTGAGTCATTATTACTGTTGAACTGGAGAGTGTCTCCTTAAATTTTATGCCCTAGGAACTTCACTTATCTCACCTTAGTGCAAGCCCTAATTGTCATCCTTTGGAAGTAACTGTTCTTTTCTCTCTGGTTCTATTAAACATCCTCTCTTACTCTGTAGTTTCACTGTAATGTGTCTAAATATAGAATAGTTTTTATTTATTCCGAATATCATAATTCTTGTTTCTCATCAATGCAGAAAATTTTTCATCTACCTTTTAATATTGCTGCTTCTCCATTAGTTCAGTTCTCCCCTTCGGAGACTCTGATTTAATGTGTGTTACTTCATCTCTTTGCCTCTCTCAACTGCCTTCTAGATAATTTTTTCAGATTCATCTTTCAATTCATCAATTCTTTATTCATCTATATCTAATTAGCCTTTAAGCAATTCATTTATTATTTTTAAACCTCAATTTTATATTTCTATTACTGGAGGCTCTATTTGATTCTCTTTGAATCCTGCCATCTTCTTGGTCTTTTCTTTGATAGTCATAGGTTAAATTTTCTCTTTTATTTAAGTATTTATGCATGCTTATTTTATTTGTGTCTGGTTATTAGGAAATCACGTCTTTGTGGTCTCATTTTGCTACTTGTGGATCAAGTTAGGAACCTTTCACTCATGGAGACTTGTTTTCTCCTGAGTCTTATTTTTTAACTGTTTGTTTATATTTATTGAATTTTATATGAAGAGTTATTTTAGGTTTGGGTTAAAGATGTGTTCTTTGACAGAACATCTTGAAGCATTACCAACCAGAGAGCACTTTCAATTAAATGCTTAGTTTAGACTTTGGGGTTCACATATGTAATATATATTTTAGTTCATGAATGGACCAGTTTATGTTTATAAATCCCCAAGAAAAACATCATTTTCTCTTCATTTAGAGCCAAGGAGAATTTCCTTTTTGTCTCCTTTTGTAGGACAAATTCTCTTCACCTCCCAAATTATCTTTTCCCTGAGTGCTATTCTTTGAGAAACACAGATTTAGGCAGAGAACTCTGATCTGACTTTCCACCTTATACTGACCTTAAGCTTTGTTTTCAGATCAGCTCTTGAAAATAGAAACTCTAATTTGTCTGGAATAAACAGATATCCCAGGGTAACCATTGACTTATTGCCCATTTATATTTCTAGATTATTGCTTTATTATTTTTTTAGCCTTAAGCATTTTCCTTCCATTTTGCCAGCTTAGGTATGGATTAAACTTACATATATTTAAACATTTTATTCAGAATTTTCATGTATTTTTCACGAGAGGGGTTTTCCAAATATTTTAGTTCACTATATAGCCAGAAACAGATGTCTTTATCATGTTTATATCTATTTTCACTCGTTCAAATTTCACATCTGTATACAGTTGATCCACTTATTCATTTTTATGAATAGTCAGATCTCTTAAATTACGGTCTTTTAAAAGAATCAGCTTCCTTTCTGCCCTGCCCACACCTTTCTCCTTCTTTTCACCTCCCACCACTGAAATCTATTAATTAAAACAAATCTAAACAGAACATAGCTATGTCTTCCATCAGAGAGGTAAATGCTTATAAAATATCTTATGCTATGGAAGAAAAAAAAATGGATGCATCTTTATATTTAAAATACTTTCTTAAATAAATAAGTATATACATAAATAAACAAATAAAATATTTTATCTTTTCCAGCTCTGCTTCCAGCCTAATGATGGTAAAGGGACAGATCACAGCTCTTGTAAATCAGAATAGCCCAATATGGAATCTGACTACTTAAGAAATAATCATTATCATTTTAGCATACAACATGCATCTATTCAGCAGACAGTTACCAAGCACCTACTGGGTAACTACCATGCTAAGAACCAGGGATAACACTGCAAATGAGGCCCACCCAACACCTGAGATGACGCTGAACATGTGTAGTGTGAAATACTAACATGCGCACAAACAAAATCAGTACATGTAGGGCCCTGTCTTGTGGCACTTATACCAAGTTTAGCTCCTGAGTATTCTTCCCTTTATTTCTTTCCTTTCCCTTCCCTAATAAGCAACTTTGATAGTGAAAAATCTGGGAGGACCTTAACTCTCCCTGTAGCTGAAAGATTAAATAAAGTATACACAATAGCCAACAAAACTCAGCAAATCCCCCAGTTTTGCCCTTTTGAAGAGAAATCGCTTTCTCCTAAAGAAAGGAATTTCAAGTTACAGTCATTAAAAATGGCTGGCTGACACAGTTTGTACTTTTGAGAAATTCCATCTGTTTAATATAATGCACTGTTCAATTTAAAAGAAGTGGTCCCTTATTAGAGATATGATTTATTCTTAGATAAATCACTGATTTATGGCTCACTGGGGTATATATTTAATACTGTCAAAAAAATGAAAGGACACCCCAAACTATCTGCAGTGCCACAGCTACTCGTTCTGAAAAGGATCTAAGGCAGCTGAGACCCCTGGGTGTTAAATGTATTCTTTGCCTAGGATAAAAGCACAGAGAATTGCTGATCTTTATAAAAAGATCTGTCTCTACCCACCGCCTTCTTCCTCTCTCCTCTACCACAGTGCAGTTCATCGTGAGAAAGCTCAGAATTGAAAATTAAGGGGGAAAATGGGTTGTGTTTGTGTCATTTAAAAAAAATCTGCAGCCAGACAGGACTCTTTTTTAATGCTTGCTAGAGAAAAGTTCATCACTAAAACAAATACAGCTTCTTGATGGTAATGGATAAAATTGACTAGAGAAATAATGGGAAACCTATAGAAAAACAGGAAATATGTTTCCCCAATCTTAAACTGTTATCATCAATTGAATGAAATGTAGTACTGGCTGCCAAAAATAACTACATAAAAAACTCATGTACCGCCAATTTCCAATTCTTAGAGTCAGAACTTATGCCTTTATTTTCGCTCTGAGATTTCATCCACTTTTATCTGCACAGATTTGATGTTGATGACTTTTAGATCTACAACTTCTATCCTGACCTCTCACCTTCACAGAACACCCCATTTTAAGGCCTCTTAATAGTTTTTACTTCGGTACTCAACTGTCACACCAAATTCAATAGGACCAAAACACAGCCTTACCCCTTTTCTTCATTTTCTTTCAAATTGAATTCCTTTCCAACTTTTTTACTCAAGGGCAGCAGAACCCTTCTGGTTTCCCAGCTGAGAAAAATTTTTAGACACTTTTTACTTTAGTCTTTTCATTCAACCTCTGTGTCCAATTTGTCACAAAATCGCACCATTCCTTATCTGAAATGCCCCTTGGATATACCCCTTACTCTCTAGCATCCTAGAAAGCTTGCACCACCACTTCAGGCCTCAATTTTAAAGGCTTCTTTGTGGAGTTCCCTGGCTACATCTGTCTTGCTCTGTATCTTCCAGTTCATCCTTCTGAGTTAGACTCCAAGAACCACATTAAAGAGCTTCTGCTTTCTTGCTCCAACATTAAATCCTGCTTTCTCCATCATCACATCCATTCCCACCCCTGTCTTTTTGCCCATTTTGCTTTCTTTCTTGGAAATGTCAGCCCTCCCATTTTCCAGTATCTGCCTACCTAAATCCAGCTCATCCTTCAAGTCCACATATATAAATTTAGTTAAAAATAAGTTTCATTTATCATGTATTTTAAAATGAAAAAATTAACTCCCCTCTCTCACTCTGCTCTAATGCCAAACCCTCAGAGGCTGGGCAAAGTCATATCTTTATTTTCAAGTTCTATCTTCCTCTAAAGATGATGTAATTGTGTCTATTACAAACTTTCTCTCTGTTACTATACTGATACCTGCTATAACATAATGATCTTATTTTGCAGCATATTAATGATTACTTTTAGCTTACAATGGATCCTCCTATTACCAGGAAACATCTCAGACCATGAGTCAGGGGGATTAGAAATAATTTTAAATAGTATTTTTTTATCTTTATAAACTTCCTTTATCATATCTGTCATATGCTGCAAGTGGACAAAGGGTCAGTTTAGATGGTTTTGGCTTTCCATGGGAGACCACACCTGTGCAGGTGGCATCGTGGCTGCCTTTTCTGGCTGGATCACCTACTGGGAAGGGAACAGCAAACAGTGGATGGAACAAAGTCTGTATATGGGGCAAGAGGGGGAGTGGAGGGCAGACTAAGAGAAAAAAAAACTGCATTCAATCTTTTCAAATACTTAAAAGTGGCAGATAAAAAGAAAAGACACTGCTCCCATGATGGTTCTGATAAGAAATGTAGAAAAGCCATTGCATTAGAGGTGAGAAGCAAGGTGATGCAACTTGGAGAGCAAGGATGTCCCACAGTGAGACCAGCAGGAGGCAAGAGAAGCAGGAAAGAAAGCCCTACAGCCCCTGCCACTGTGCCTGAGCCTGGTATGGGGCGTTTGGGACCCTGGCAGCCCCAAGTAGCCTTTGCCACTATTTTACCACATCTCATATTGATCTCAGGAACAGCTTCTAGATGAGAAATCAAAAGATATATTCAGGCATCAGAACCAGGTGGGGATTTTGAAACATCTAGCCATCTGTGCTGGTGGGTTAGTAGCTCTTCATTGTCTTTTGGAGATGGACAACTCAGTTAAACTCATAATTAATGTTTAGTTGGTGTAAGACCCTGTGCTGATGGTGTACTGGAGACAAAGGTAAACAATTCATTTTTAAGAATTATTTCACACTAGGTACCATTATTTCCACCTATTCCGTATGGTTTCTGACCTTCCTTTTATCTTTATTTTAACCATGACCCTTATTACTCATGGGAATATTTTTGAAATCTAATGTTTCCTCAAAAAAATTTTAAATAAGCATATCAATAAAGACTAAATGAACATATATGAAGAGAACCAAGCAAGACATAATCTTTACCTTAGGAAACTTGCACTGGATTGAGGGTGGCAGGTTGGGAAGCTGCCATAAGATGGTCATGGTGATTGCTTACAGGAAAGAGGGAAGTTAGACCACACCCCTCACCTAGACAGCAGCTGCACCCTCACCTGTCTCCTTCTTGTGAACCACGACAGGCTCTTCATTACATATTTTAGAAAACATTTTTTGTGGGATCGGTTACTAGTTAACTGATTACTAGTCAAATACATTGACCACTTACTGGCTATTGGTCAAACGAATTGGCCAGCTGATTAGTTTGGCTCTGATGGCAATCAATTCCAATGGTACTTTTCTTATAAATTCATATCCATTCTTTCACTTATGTAGCCTCATAAAACTTACTAAGAAAAGTCACCATCATATCCTTATTTTGTTACTTCATCTGCACTTAAAACTTACATTGTTGTTGTTGTTATATAGCCATCTATTTATGTGTGGTATTATTTAGAGTTGGTCAAATCTAAGAACATTCTCATCAAAAGCTAAGAGGCAAGAGGTTGGTTAGGAACAAAATCTCTGTTCATACAATAGCTTTAGCAGGACAATCTGGAGATCCTTATCATGATCTAATTGGTAACAAATTTCCAGGAACATAGCCTATCAAATATGCAAGGCTGTTTATTTTAGAAAAGTGACTCAACATCAAAAGATATCCCATATCTTAGATAAGTAAATAAAACAAGGTGTATTAAAAAGACAATGTCTGGGTGAAATAAGAAGATGAAAAAAGAAATTCTAATTATAAAATATAGGAAATCATCTAGAAGCAAGAAGAAAATAGGAAAGTGAAACACAAATTCATTTTCCATAAAACTAGAAAACAACTGAAATCTCCAATCATGATATATGGGAAAATAATGCCAAAGCCATGAAAGTCAAATGCAGATGTAGAAGGAGACCAAGAGAGGATTCTGACGTGTGCAGGCCTCAGACAAAAATAACAGAGTCCATTTCTCCAAAGTAGATGGCATACTCTATATCATAAGCCCTTGTTTAGAACATTGAGAATGAATGTGCAGAGTGATGACAGGGCTTTCCCGAGCCAGATATGGCTTCAAGTTTTTTTTCTTTTCTTTTCTTTTTTCTTTTTGGATGACACCATGAAATTCTGGGTCACAGCCAAGGCACAACATTCCAAGACCTGGTACCACACAGCCTCAAGAAGCAGGGAAAGGATTGTACAGGCAAGCTATATTTGTAAGATATAAATTGTCACTGAAGTGAGGTGAAGGAGAGAAACTCAATGAGTAGCCTAGTATTACTAGTCTTAATTGGCTGAGAGGACGAAAGCATTCTCAGACCCAATCTTGCCTCATAGGGGAATTCATACAAGCCTGGGAAATAGTCCAGGAACTTTCCTTATGCAAAATTCTTGTAAATTTGGATATAGAATAGTCTTCATATTTAAGATAAGAATTATATAAAGAGAACTTGAATAAGACCTAAGTAGAAACAGTACAAAGGAGAAGGGGTGTGGGGGCTAAAGAAAAGAATAAAAACAAAAGCAAAAATACAATAAAACTTTGCTACAGCGTAGAATGAAAATAGTGACTAGTATGTTGGCAAGAATTAAGTTTTTTAAGAGATCCAACGCTCTATAAAGCAATAGCACAAATAAAGATGCAAGGGCTCAGGGACGAAATTGAATGTAATTGTTAGAACTCAGTAATTAAAAGAAAGGGAAAAAACCAATCCCCACTGGCTAAAGTAGAAGGGCTATCAAGGCAGAGCTGAATGCGGCAGGAAGAGAGGGAAGGCCCACTGGACCTACCTCATCAGAAGTAGCAACTTCGAGAGCTGAAAAGCCTGTGGAATAGAATGAAGGGAAGCACCTGAGCCAGGAGTGGCTGAGGGGAAAGGTCATTATTTTGGTGTTTAAAAAAAAATCTAAAATTGGAATCATTTACTCTTGAGATTAACATTAATATGCAACTACGCATTTATTTCAAAAATCTTATGCTAAACAAAACTCTGCTCTAGTGAAAGATTACATTGTATTTGAATTTCAAATCAAACAAACATTAATTTAAAAAGTGTTCTTCTATACTTTCATGTTCCTCGAAAGGTAAAATAATATAACAGTCAGCAAGAAAAAGCTTTGATTGCAAGAAAATTCTTATTCTAGCTCAAAGATTTTCAAAATAAATGAGATATAAATATGATAGTATTAAAATTGATGCAGGTAACACTAATCAAGAAACTTTCTCTGAATTTTATCAAATAAAAATTAAAAAAAGACAAACCATAAGTACTGTCTTGGAAACAACAACTGTAGTTTTTTGACTGATTTAAAACAACTGCAGAGTTTCACTACTGTCTAGAATGTAGAAAGTTAAATCATGTGTCATTCCCACCCTGTCAGCTCAAAAAAGCCAGATAAATGACAGAATTGTAGCTTTTCTTTAACCCAGCAGAGAGCTGAGATCTTGGGGTAACAAGTGGACAGAAATCCAAATAAAAATGGGCATATCTAAGGAAAAATAGACATGAATGCTGGCTCACCTTTGGCAGAGCGCAGGGAAAAGGGAGACCAGGAACCATCTAAGAGGGGAAAAGAATGTAGGTAAAGGCCAAGTGTGAGCTAGTGTGAGAGTATAGAATTCCTAGAAACTGTAAATATAAATGGAGATCACACTCCCTCGTAAGCTATTCTCCAGGCTTTCACTGGGTTACACACACACACACACACACACACACACACACACACACACACACAAAATGAGGAGGAGCAAGATCTAAGATGGAAGAGAGCTTCCCCCCCCACTGCACAGGCCTGAAGGAGGGGTGTGGCTGCTACTGCAGGAAGCACAGAAAGCCCTATCTGAGCCCCTCCTACTGCCTTAAATTGAGAACCCATTGAAGCTGGAGGGAGGATAAAAGAATACACTCCTTTACTTGTGCGGAAGGAGCAGTCAAGAGTTCTGGTGATTATGAATAAAGCTGCCATATACATTTGTGTACACGGTTTTGCATGAATGTAAGTTTTCATTTCTCTTTGGTAAATACCTACTAGTAGGATGGCTGGATTATATGTAAGAGTATGTTTAACTTTTCAAGAAACTGCCAAACTGCCTTCCAAAGGGTCTGAACCATTTTGTTTTCTCACTACAATGGATGAGTGTTCCAGTTGCTGAATACCCTCTATAGCACTTGATATTGTCAGGGTTTTGTTATTGTCATTGCCGTTGCTTTGATTTTAGGCATTCTAATAGGTTTGTAGTGGTATCTAACTGTGCTTTTATTTTACATTCTTCTAATAGTTAATGTTATTGAATATCTTTTTAATGTGTTTATTTTCCATTTATAGTTTTTCTTCAGTTAATTAACTGTTCATATCTTTGCCTCATTTTTAATTGGGTTGTTTTCTTATTGGTTTGAAGGTTCTTTATATACATTCTGTGGATACAAGTTATTTATCAGATAATGTGTTTTACAAATGTTTTTTCTAAGTCTGTGGCTTGTCTTTTCATGATCATAATAGTGTCTTTTGAAGAGCAGAAGTTTTAAAAT
This sequence comes from Eidolon dupreanum, assembly GCA_028627145.1. Classification (NCBI taxonomy): domain Eukaryota; kingdom Metazoa; phylum Chordata; class Mammalia; order Chiroptera; family Pteropodidae; genus Eidolon; species Eidolon dupreanum. The sequence continues at coordinate 122,537,145 of CM053507.1, read as the reverse complement.
TTTGATCAAGTCCAATTTATCATTTTTAATCTTTTATAGATCATGCTTCTGTGGCTGTCTCTAAGAAATCTTTGCTTAACTCCAGTTAACTAAATATTCTTGCTATATCTCTTTTAAGAAGTTTTATAGCTTTTAGAAGTTTTATAGGTTTTACATTTAGTCCATTATTTATTACCTGTTAATTTTTATAATTAGTGTCATCAATGTGATCAATCATGCGTTCATTTTCTTGCATACTGAAATTCAATTTTTTCCAGCACCAGTTGTTGGAAAGACTATCTTTTCTCCATTGAATTTCCTTTGCATCTTTTTCTGATTTTATTTAATTGTTCCTAAGCATAGAAAAAAGAGAACTTCCAATTTCCAGATTAATTTTATGAAGCTAATATACCGCTGATAGCAAAACCAAAAATTACAACCCTCAAAACATTCCAACTGATTTTTAAAACATCACAATGTATCTGTTCATTCCTTTTCAGATATCCCCTAATTAATAAAAAAAAAAAAAAACCTGCAAAAATGTTTAAACTTTTTAAACTAATCATATTCAGAGGAATACTATTAGTAATGTTACCCTCCAACTACTTTGTGTTTAGTGTAGTATAAAGAAAATGAGTAACTATAGTTGTGTTTTTAAGAACAAAGACTGATGTAGAGAAAAGGAAGTATGGATGTAAGATCAATGAATTAAGTAAAAACCATGTAGATCTGACTTTGAATTAGAAGTACCAGTATAAATTTGTAATGTATTTTATTTTTTAAAAAATTTTCCCATCTCTATCCACTGAAAAGACTTAGAAATAATAACCAAACCATAAGCAATAAGTACCCAAAGCACCCAAATCATGGTCTGTAAATACTTCAAGGCTCTTTTGATAAAATGACAGATTCAGATCTTGAGGCAAGACATGTAAGCAATGTGCCAAGAACAACTGGTCATACTGAAAGTCATGAAATTATCAAACACTACAAAAGTTATATTGAAAGGATTCAGGAGCCAACTTGAATAAGCTTCCACTAACCAAATATGGGGAAATTTATACTTCCCATATACATCAACAAGGATAATAACTATAATGAATTTGGAACATATATATATATGCATTCATAATGATGATAAGTTTATAACAATACTAAAAGACACATTGGTCATCATTGAAATATGCTAGGGAATCACTTCATGTTTTTGAAACTGGTTAATAAAGGGAAAGAATCAAGTACCTCTCCTGTTTTTCCTTCCTGAACTGTACCTCAGGAAACCCTAGTAGTAGTTGTTGAGTAGTAGTAGTTCTCTTTAGCTGGATGGATTCCAGCTAACAAAGGAAGAAGTGAAAACAGAGTATTACCCTTTGGAATGCTTTATGAATTAATGGATCTAGACAATAATCGTTAGTGGTTGCCAACATCCTCCAAAGGAAGAAAACTAGACAATATGTATCTCCTACTGGAGTACTTAACACAACCTATAGATTACAAAATATCCATATTATTGGTTAATTATTGTTATTATTATCACTGTTAATTTTTTAGGTAAAGAAATGGTGTTGTGGTTGTGTTTATTTTAAAAAGTCTATTGTGTAATATGGAAATCTTTGCAGGTAAAATAATATGATATCTGAGTTTGCTTAAAAATAATTTGAGGGGAGGAAGTTAGGTAGGCTCTAGATGAAATGCCATTTTCTATGAGTTGATAATTATTGAAACTAGGTGATGAGTATGTGGAACTTAATTAAGCTATTCTATTTGTGTATATATTTGAAGTAATTAGTTAAAAAACAAAAATTTAACCATGCACTATTACAAAGATAAAAGACCATACAATCATTGATAACTGCTGAAAGCCATTTAATAAAATTCATAATCAATCATAATTTTTTAAAACTTTGATATAATAGTAGATGGATCTTTCCTTAACATTATTAGAAATATACATTTATGTATTTACATATATAGTCAACCTAAAAGAAAATCTTAGTCTTAATTAATAAACACTTAAATACATTAAAGAAATAAGACATGGATGTCCTTTATCACCACTATTATTTAGTATTGTTCTGGAAGTATTAGCTAGTATAATTAGGTTAGAAAAAAATAATATAAAAATTGGGAAAAAATAAAATTATCATGATTTGCAGATGTACTTTTTTACCTAAAAATATAAAATTCTCTACAGTAAAACTATTACAAATCATTTAAAAATTGACTGAAGTAGCTGGGCAGAAAGTTATTATCCAGAAATCAAAAGTCATGATGTATACAAACTACAACCACTTTAGAAGATGCTGAGGTAAAAGGACTCCATTTTACAATAGCATTTAAAATAGAAAAAATACCTAGGAATAAAAATGTGCAAGATCAAAACAAAGGGGGAAAAAATTAAATGCTACTGAGGGACACAAAAAAGATTTAAATAGAAAGATATACAGTAGCCCTCCCTCATTTATCCATGGGGGATACATTTCAAAACTCCCAGTGGATGTCTGAAACAGCAGATAGTACCAAACCCTATATGTACCATGTTTTTTCTATACAGACATATCTATGATAAAGTTTAATTTATAAATTAGGCACACTAGAAGATTAACAATAATAACTAGTAATAAAATAGAACAATTATAATAATATACTGTAATAAGTCATGTGAATGTGGTCTCTCAAAATACCTTATTGTGCTATACTTATCCTTCTTGTGATGATGAGATATGATAAAATTCCTTATTAAGTCAAGAACTTTTTACTTAAAGAAAGTGCTTTATGGCTTCTCTTTGGCATATCTGAATTGCCAGCTCACTACTCTTGTGCTTTGGGGCCATTATTAAGTAAAATAAGGGTTACTTGAACATAAGCACTGTGATACTGTGATAATTAATCTGATAACTGAGATGGCTATTAAATGACTAACAGGCAGGTAGTGTATACAGCAAGGAGATACTGGACAAAGAGATGATTCATGGCCGTGAGTGGAACAAAATGGGACTTCATCATACTACTCAGGAAACGTGCAATTTAAAACTTACAAATTTTTTATTTTTGGAATTTTTTATTTAATATTTTTGGACTGTGATTGACGATGGGTAACTGAAATCATGGAAAGTGAAACCATGGATAAGGGGGACTACCATATTCTTGGTTAGAAAGACTCAAAAATTATAAAATCACTTCTCTCAAATTTAATCTTGAATGTAATATATATCAATAAAAATTTCAATAATTTTTTTTCTGGGAGTAGATAAATGGCCTCTAAAGTGCATATGAATAAGTAAGAATAGACTTTCTAAAAAATCTTAAGAAATGTAACTATCACAACCAAACATTCGACTATAATAATTACAATAATTAAAACATACTGGTGTATCTAGAAAGAGACTCAAATATACACAGAGATTTAGTATGTGATAACATGGCATTTCCAAATAGTGAGAGAAGAATGGACTATGTTATGAATGGTGTTAGAATAATCAGGAAGCCCAACTAAAAATTTAGTTGGTTTCTACTTCATATTTTGTACCAAAATTAATTCTAGATGAAGGAAGTCTTAAGCATGAGAATGAAACTGTAAAAATATACAATGAGAACATGAGAGAATTAGCTGATAACTTAATCTTATCCACTGAGGTGGGGAAGGCCATTGCAAACATGAAACATAGCTTGGAATCCATAAAATAAAAAATTGACAAATCTAACCACGTAAAAATTAAAATTTTTCTGTAAGAGAAAAAAAAAACAAAATCAAAAGACAAATGATAATTAGGAAATATCTGCTATCAACTCACTGACAAAAAATATTCTTTAATATATGAAGGACCCCTACAATTCAATAAGAAAGAGAATAGCAATGAAATTTTTTTAATGGGTAAGTAACATAAACAGCTTATAGAAAGGGGAAGTACAACTGGCTTTTAAATGCGTGAAAAGAGACATAGCCTCACTCATTACAAGGGAAATCCAAAATATCATTTCTTCCTTATCTGATTGGTAGAGATTTAAAAGTTTAATAGCTCATTGTGCTAATGTGTCTCTAGTGGGAGTATAGTTGTTTCTTGTGAGGGTAAAAATTGATTCCACCCATATGGAGGACAATTTGATAATATTGATTAATAATACAAATAAATTGATCCAGAAATTCTAATTCTGGAGATTTATTCTCCAAATGTCCTACAAATATACACCCACGAAATGTGGCATGAACAAGGTAATCATTGCAATGTTATTGAAACCACAAAAAATTGGAAACAATCCAGAATCTTACAGCATTTTAGGTTTTTGTTTTTGTTTTGTTGGTATCTGATTTCTTTTGCTTAATATTATGTTTGTGATTCATCCATGTTGCTGCAGATTGTACTATCATTCTTGTATAGTATTCCATTGTGTGACTGTACCATTCACCCATTTTGATGTGCATTCATTGTTTCTAGCTTTTGGCTATAAAAAATAGTGCAGCTTTGAATGTTCTTGTACGTCTCTGGATGAACAACTGTGCACATTTCTGTTTGGTTTATACCTAGAAATGAAAGTTTCTAGGTCTTATGATATGTGAACATTTTTAGTAGATATTAATAAATAGTTTTCCAAAATGACTGTACTATATGCTCTCCCTCATTGTGTATGACCAATCGCACATTTTAGCCATTCTGATGAGTAAGTACAAAGTTATCAAATTGTAGTTCTAATTTGCATTTCTGAGGCCTAATGAAGTTGAGTACCTTTTTAGTAAAGGGCTTGTTTAGGGTTTTGCCCAGTTTTTTTACTGGGTTGTCTGAATTTTTATTATTCATTTGTAGCAGTTTGTTTTACATCCTTTATATGAGCCTTTTGTCAAATGTGTAGAACAAATATCTTCTCCAACTCTGTGGCTTGCTTTTTCACTCTTTTAATTAGTACATTATATAGGTAGTTAATTAAATTTTAATGAATTGAAATGCTATGAAAAGTAACAATTTATAATTACGTGCACAATAACTGTCCTAAAAAATAGATTGCTAATTGAGTAAAATATTAATTTACAGGAATATAGTTTATATAACTTTCTATGTATATGTAGATAGATTTGTTTTTATTGCTATTATCTTTGTAAGACAAAACCAAAAGTCTCTCTTTGTAAGCTAAACTTCAAAAAAAGGAAAAACATAACACACAGCTAAAACTCATTTAAACAACTCAACCATTATTTATTTGTTTATTTATTTAAACTACTTTATTTGCATATGATTGACATACAAAAAGCTGTATATATTTAATGTATGCAACTTGATGAGTTTGGAAATAAGTATACATCCATGAAACTATCACCACAATCTGTGCCATAAACACACATATCATTTCTAAAAGTTTCCACCTGCCCTCTTTATTTGTTATTATTTTATATTGTGTGATTAGAACACGTAACATAAGATTACACATTTTTAAGTATACAATACAGTACTGTTAACTATAGGCTCTATGCTATAAAATATATCTCTAGGTCTTATTCATCCTTTATAACTGAAACTTTGTACTCTTTGACTAATATCTTCCACTTCCCCTCCATCATATTTATTGAATACCTATTATTTGCCAGGCAGACACAAAGTCTCTGTTGTTGTGGAGATTCTAGTTGGAGGAAATATAAAACATGTACGTAAATAACTAGACACAAAAAAATATAAGATAATGAAAGACTTTGTCAAGAGAATAAGAAGATAAGCCACAAACTGGTAGAAAATATTTGCAAAACATATATTTGATAAAGGACTATTATCCAGTATATACAAAGAACACTTACAACTTAACAATAATAAAATGAACAACCTGATGAAAATATGGGTAAAAAATGTGGACACCTCACCAAAGATGTGCTTTGGCAAATACAGAGGACAAATAAGCATGTAAAAAGATGTTCAACATTATATATCATTGTAAATTAAAATAATGAGATGCCATCACATACCTTTTAGAAGAGCAAAAATCTAAAACACTGACAATACCAAATGCTGGTGAGTATTAGGAACTCTCACGCATTGCTGGTGGAAATGCAAAATGATTGAGCCACTTTGAAAACCAATTTGGTGGTTTCTCCTCATTTCTAAAATTTGAAGCAATCAAAATGTCCTTTAGTAAGTGAATGAATAAATGGTTGTAGATACATACAATAAAATATTATCCAGTGGTAAAAAGAAATGATCAAGTCACAAAAAGACATGAGGGAATCTTAAATGCATATTTCTAAGTGAAAGAAGCCAATCTGAAAAGGCAACATCCTGTATGATTCTAACTATATGGCATTCTGGAAAAGGCAGAACTGTGGAGACAATGAAAAGATCAGTACTTACCAGGAGTTTAGGGGAAGAGAGGGATTAATAGGTAAAGCATGGAGGATTTTTATGGCAATGAAACTATTCTGTATGATACTAATGGTGGATAAATGATATTATAGATTTGTCAAAACCCATAGAATGTACAACATCAAGAGTGAATTGTAATGTAAACTATGGACTTTGCTTGATAATGATATGTCAATATTGGTTCATTGACTGTAACATGTCCCACTCTAGTGCAGTATGTTGATGATGGAGAGGCTGTATGTGTATGGAGGGGTATATGGAAACCTAAATTTCACTGTGAACCTAAAACTGTTCTAAAAAATAAATTCTGTATCAAAAAAATATTAGGCAATGACAGTATAAAGAGATAATCAGGGTGATAAGATAGAGTGTGCTGAGACATGGTCATGGAATTCATCTATGAAGAAGTGATGAAAAATGACAAAGAGTGGGCCTTGCAGAAATGAGGATAACAATGGTCCAGCCCAAGGGAAGACTCGAAACAGAAACCTGGAGTCAGGAACAAGCTTTCCTCCAGAGAACAGAAGACTTGAGTATCTAAAACATGATGAGAGAAGTAAAGAAAGAGTGAAAAATGAGACAGAGGATGTGGCAGAGGACAGGTCAGGTAGAGCCTTATGGGCTGGGGTAATGGCATTAATTTTATTTTAAGAGTCATTTTGGAGTTACAGAGTAAACAAGTGGGTGAAGAATGGATGGATGCTTGACTTTCTCAGTAGCCTTTCTTTCTACTTTCTTTCCAAGCACAGGTTGTGGCAAATCTCAGGCTGATCCAAACTTAGCCTATATTTTGTCTTAAAAAAATTTTTTTAAAGCTGGAACTATGCTCCTTCTGTTTTAGGAGTCCTGGACTTTTGCTCAAACACTCCCTTTGGTCATCTGCCTGCAGCATCTCCTCGCTGAATCTGACTCTCAAGAGAAACTGGAGAAGGAAAGGATTATTGGTGCCATTCTTCTCATTATAACAACTCACCTTTGCACACTTCTTGAGAGTTCAAAAGTTTTGCATTTACTATTTTATTTGCAATTGCAATAAGGACTTTGATGTTTACCAACTATGTTAAAGTTTATTTTAAAAGTTTATCTAGCTGTTTTAAAAAACTAAACATGTTGAATGAATAAATCTGGAAAACACAAAAAAAGTACAAAAAAATTGGAAATTATTTGTAAATATCATAAATCAGATATAAGCCATTTTCCATTCTTTTTCTTAGCATGTTAGATGGGTTACTTTTCTACAATATACTGAGAAATTTACCTTATAAAATCAAGATTATATTTTATACTCTATAGGCTACTTTTTACTTAAAATATCTTAGATATCATACACACTCAGGTGATTCTCACAGAGACTGGATTGAGTGGGGGACTGTAATTGCAATCTTGGTGTTCTAGCTATGAGTCCAGGACTCCAGCCATTATGTCACCAATAACACCATACTTTTACCACAAAAACCTACATTTATTGTCAATTCTCCACCTTTTTAATATATAAATCCTGTCATGTTATTCCTTGCCCCTAACTCCTCAATGGCTCTCTATTTCATTCAAAGTTAAAGTCAAAATGCTTACAGTCTGACCCCCACTGCCTATTAGACTCATTGTTCTCATCTCCTCTTCCCCTATTTCACCCTGCTACAGCCTCCTTGCTATTCCCTCAAGTGGGAAGGTTGCCAGCTTAGGGTTTTATACTTGCTGTTTCTTTTATCAGAGTGCTTTTCCTCCAGATATCTGCATGGCTCTCTGCTTCACTTTCTTCAGGTCTCAGCTCAGATGTTACACCGTTAATTGAGCCCACTCAGATTATTCCACATAGTGAAACTCTGCCTAAAACCGCCTGGCACTTCTCACCCCTCTTGTCCTATTTTGATTTCTCCTTGGCATCTATCATCACATAACATGCTACATAGTTCCTTCTTTCTTTCTATTTTCTCTTCCCCTCTCACTCTAACCCTAAAGTCTCTATGGCAGAAACTTGTTTTGTTTATTGCAGTGAACTACTACAGTGCCTGGAACACAGTAGGTCTTCAATACGCTTTTTGTTGGATGAATGAGTATGGGCTAGATGACCTGCTCAGTGATTAATATACATTCTTTCCTTTTCTCTCTCTGAGTTCCTCTATGAGACATGGTATTTTCAAATTTAAACACACATATTTGTGGTAACAATTGAACCAACTTTATTATCAAGGAGTGATATCAAGTTTAATGTTTAAGAACTGAAAATTAAAAGCCCCCTTTGACTCTAGGCATCTAAAAAAAATCACTTTGACTCCTTGCTTGCTTGTTTTACCATGAAATATCTGCAAAGATGGTTGTTCTAGCACCGTACATACATATAGTGCACACTGTTCTACCAAATAAATTTAAAAGAAACGCAATGTCTTAGCTCAAGCAGTCATTATTTTAAAAATATGATGATCTAATTGAATCAACTTCCAGAGAGCCAATCACCAAAAAATTACTTGACTAAATTCATCATTTTTTTCAAAGCAGTGTGTGAGGGTGCTTATGTGTGTGTATTTGTGTAAAAATTCAGCAAGTATAAAATATAGGAACTATGAATAGATAGGGAGAATGTTGCTTCAGTTATACCCATTGAATAAAAAGTACTGCTTTGGATAACTAAGTTGTCTAATAAACATTTAATAGACATCTCTCTGTGCATAGTCCAAGTCTGTTTCCTGAGATCGTAGAACTGACAATCTAGTTGGGAGAGAGGTTGTATGACTAAGTAGGTTAGCATATGAAATTAAATAACAAACAAAATGCATTATCTCTTTTTCATCTCAATCTCAACTTCTGGCTCCAGGTTGACTTGGTCTCTTGGCTGTAGGCTGAATAAAATCTCTGACTTGAAAAGGGTTAAGTGCAAATAGCATTCCCCTGCTTCTCTCCTAATCTGCTTTAGGACAATAGAGGTGATAGAAGAGATGGTTTAATGTAAATAGCTCTTTATAAAGATTAACTTTACAAAGTCCCAAGAGTAGAACTTTGCTTGTCTCTCATCCTGTGACTAGGGCCACTTCTCGTCACAGTATCCAAGACATGATAGTGCTCACCTTCTGGGTAAATTTACACAAAATTGATTAACACTTCACTCGTATGTTATTGAACTTGACGTATGAGTTTTAAATCATACAGCTCATGGCACTTAGTCAACAAAAACCCTAAAATGCCTCTTTTTTTAATAATGTTGTCACTGAAGTTTCCTAAATTATTGAGACTATAAACCAATTTATTAAATTGAGTGAAAAGTTTCCATATTAAGTAAGATGACTCTTTTCTATGCAAAATCTTCTTATGAAAGGTTAAATAACTTTCTCATCATTCTTTCAATGTCTAAGATGAACTGTCTTTGGTTGTCAAGCAGATGATATTTAATTCAGTACTCTACCAAAAAATAAAAGCAGCTTATAAGAAAAGGAAGAAATAGAGGAAAAGGGCTTGAACAAAATAAATCACACATTCATGTTTATATGTGTGTGTTTAGACTCCCAATCAGACTGTAAGTGATCACAAAATGATTGATTTCTTTGCCTTCTTCATACTGTCTGAACCACTGCACAGTATGATGTCATTAAACAATGAACTACTGGAGATACACAGCCCAGAACACAAATATTGACCTTTGGAAAAATTGTGAAGAGACAATGGTATATCTTCAGCCCTCGCCTGCCGTTAATTCCTCCATTCTAACCTTTCTGATACCCCTTCATCCTTATAAACATTTTAATGTTTTCAAGGGTCTAGGATCCTTTCTCTCAGAGAAAAAGAAAACATTCATGGAAAACCTACCAGGTCCGAGTATTGCGCAAGGCACTAGGCTTCCATATAGAATAAGAAAGATTGATCTTGCTAGACAATATACACTATATAAGATGCATTATATATAGAATATTATATGCATGTTTAAAAAGCTATTGAAATATGGAGAAGTAATTTATTGATATAATTCTGACAGGTCCATTTTTATTTTTAAAAATTTAAAAACCATCTAAAAAGGGTAGTAATTAAGCCAATATTTGGGACTAGATTATAGAAGGTATTGAATAGCATCTGTGGAAATAGATGACTATACAGAGAGCAAAGGAAAGACATCGGAGGTTTTGGCAACAACAAATGAAAACCAAGATTTCAGAAGAATAATCTAGAACTGATGTAAAGGATAAACTGAATTAGAGAAAAATCAGAAGTAAAAATGCCACTGAGGGAGATGTCGTAGTCAAAACTGGCTTAAAAATAAACAGAAAATCTGAATAGACCCATTTCTATTAATGAAATTAATTTCATCATAAAAAACTTTTATATCCTTCTGCTTCTGAATATGATAATTAATTGGTACAAGATATGCCCTCTTACAGTGAAACATCAGATAAAACATATAAAAATTGTTTCAGACTTTGCATAACAGGTAGTATAGAACTCAGCTCCCTGAAAGAAAGAAATGACATAATGTTATCCATATGATTACCCTGGAGGCGCTTTCTAGACTGGTGCAAGAAACGGGAACACAACAGAGCACAGTGATCACTCTGAGTCGAGAAGACAAAGATTGGAGTTGGGAAAGACTGAGGCAGTTGGAATGTGTGCAGCAGAGTACTGGAGAGAAGGGAAATACACAAAGAAAAAACTCTGAAAATCACCATTTAGGTCCCCTTGAATCTTGCTTAATACTGAGTTGTCATACATAGTATGAAACTCTACAAGGTTGAGCTAAAAACTACCAAAGAGCTGTAAGCTGAACAATTCCCAGAGCTCACTTAGGGCTGTGAGATGTTCAAGTTTTGACCAAAGTGAAAAGACTTTGTTGAACACCCAAGGCATTTAGACTCCAGAAAGATCACAGATATACGTATGCACATGTGTTTTCTAGCCCTCCTCTCTGACAGGCTCTAGAAGCTCTGATACTTCAGAAGTGATGAACAAACCTAGCGCAAAGATCTTGGTTTCTAGATACCATTTTCCAGTATAATGAACCTCATATTCTTGGAGAAGAAGTTAATTCCAACACAAGGGCATAGAAAATACAAGATGAGCCTGAAACATTTTATTGAATCAAAGGGTAATACCTAAAAAATAATTGAGACACGACAAAAAGATATAGGGACCATTTTGAAGGAGTTCCCACTGGCCAAATCTGGGAAATATCAAAATAAATATTAGATTATAATTTATCGAATAGAATAAGAATCCATGAATCATAGTGATATAAATAAATTCAAACAAAAAAATAAAAGGGAAAAGAGAATTTCAACTAATGATTATATAATAAATTATGAATTAGGAATCATCAGTGGGTAGTAAAAGTAATGGTAAAAATTTGATGAGAATGAAACACATAATTCCCAAATCGCCACCTATAAATTACATATTATGTACAAAGAAGAAATGATAATTTTAAGTAGAAAAACCTAGGAGACACAACTTGAACAGAGTGATTAAGGCTACCGTCATCAATATTGCCAACTGAAATCATGTGTTTCTTAAAGAAACATAAGACACACCCAAACTGAGGGATACTCTAAGAAATGACCATACTCTTCAAAAAATAAAAACAAGGTCAAGAAAACAAAAGAAATCTGAGGAACTGTTCAATATAAAAGGAATCTTAAAAGATATCATAAATACCTGGACATTTTTGGATAAAAGGACATTTTAAAATAACCGATTAAATTTGAATATGAACTATAGGTTATATAATAGTGTTGTATCAGTGTTAGATTTCGGACTTTAATAACTGTACTGTAGTTATAAAACAGAATTTTCTTGTTCCAAGTAAATATACACTCAAGTATTTAGATACAAAAGGAGGAAAAACACCATATCAAAGGTAATGAACTATTGTTTTGTTGTTGTTATTATTATTGATAAAACCCAATATAATTTCAGGATAATGTTACACCATGCTATTGTCATTAAAGGATCCTGACATGTCAAAGGTGTTCATTTGAGATATGTGGGGCATAAAATTTACCATTTTTTTGTACAAATTCCTGAGATTAGCAATAATGTTACAGATAAACTTGAATTTGCATTCTAATTCTTCTAAATATTGATCCTGGACTCATTGAAAATATTCTAAATTATGAGAATTAGACTTGATATCAGCCAACAGTGAGAGGCTAGTTGAGCTACAGGGTAAGGAAAAGCTTAGTAATACTGAGGCATCCCCATATTAAGTCCTATATGAAAGCAGGAGACAGAGAAAAGAGATGAATTACAATTAGTTTCCTTACCAGCTTCTGTGCACTCTCCACAACAACCACCCACCTCTATCCCCATTTTTCTGTTTAATATTCAGGTTCCCCTCACCCCTGCCATTTGCAGATGGACCACAGTCATTTATTGTATATGTTTTTGTTTTTAATCTGAGCAGCCAGTGAATATTATTATATGCTTTTTAAAGCCCACACACCCTAGCAAGAGTTAATAGGAATTCTAGATACTATCAAATATATTTAAACATGATGCTTGAGTGGTCTTTGCAGCTGGTAGGTTATACATAAAATATGTTCAGCTAGTGATAGCATTCTTATCTAAAGACAGAAGCTAGCAAAATTTCATCCTGTGTGCTCCGTCAGATTGTTCCCTTGGACAGATGGCAGAAGACTCCTGATGACAAGTGTGAGATGCTATCTGAGTGTCATGGCAGTGGTTTTCTCATTGCCCTGGACAGAGTTCCCTGGCTGCTCTCTTCATTTGAAGCGTGCAAATGAGTAGATGTGGATAGCAGAATGTGTATGATCAATAAACTCATGTAATTAGAATCTTGCTGAAAAGAGTAGTCACCCTATAAAAGAACTTCCATTAATGCTTGGTCTCCCTGCCTAGACAAGGGCTCACATTTTTTCACCTTCTTGTGTATTTTTCTCAAGTAACAGAGTAAACTGACAATACAAATGGCCAATTTTAAAAGTGCTGCCCACGTTGTTCAGAACCAGGCCTTTAGTCCTCTGACTCATGGAACCAAATGGGAGCTCGCTGGGGAAATCCAAACTCAACAACCTCCTCAGTACACTGCCTGCTTTTATCTTATCTCATCTCTCTGCTGCTAAAAGGTACTGCTATTCAGTGCAAATGAACCCCATGCATCCACAGTGCAGAAGTTCCTCCCTTTAACTGTTATACTGTACCATTCTCATAGCCATATGCACAGCCTTCCTCTTTAAATCAAGGTTGCACATGCCCTTCAAAGTCATCCACATGTAAGCCTTTCCACTCAACCTAACAATTGGTCCCTGAATAAATAATAAAAGTATTCCCCCACAGCACTTTTGCATTTACATACTTCTATAATTAAACACATGCAGACACAGACACACACATGTACATACAGTGGTAAAATACATGTAATATAAAATTTACCATATTAACCATTCTTAAGTGCACTGTTTAGTGGTGTTAAATACATTCACATTCTTGTACAATCAATCTCCATAACTCTTTCCATCTGAAAAACTGAAACTCTATACCCTTTAAACAACCACCAACATCTGGTAACCACTATTTTACTTTGTCTCTACCAATATGACTACTCTAGGTACTTCACATAAGTGGAATCATTTGTCTTTTGTGACTGGCTTATTTCATTTAGTATAATGTCCTCAAGTTTCATCCATGTAGTTGCATGTGTCAAAATTTCCTTTCTTTTAAGTATAAATAGCACACCATTATATATATATATATACACATATAACATATAATATGTACATTATGTATGTATACATATATATGTGTGATGAGAAAGTGTCTGTGGAGTGAATGTGGTTAAAACTATGTGGTTGAGCTCATGTAAGGAAAAGAGGAAAATGAGAATATACATATATCTCACATTTTGTTTATCCATTCATCTGTCAGTGGACACTTGGTTGTTTCTACCTTTTTGGCTATTGTAAATAATACTGCAATAAACATGAATGTACAAATATTTCTTCAAGACTTTGTTTTCAATTTGGGTAAATGTTCAAAGCAGAATTGCTGAATCATATGGGTATTCTATTTTTAATTTTTGAGGAAGCACCATACTGTTTTCCACAGTGGCTATACCACTTTATGTTTCCATCAACAGTGCAAAAGAGTTCCAATTTCTCTACATCTTTACCAACACCTGTTATTTTCTCTTTTTTTCTTTTAAATTTTTTATAGCAGCTGCATTAGTTTCCTAGAGCCACTATAAAAAAATACAGACTGGTGGCTTAAGCAACAGAAGTTTATTTTCTCACAATTCTGGAGGCTAGATGTCCAAGATCAAAGTATCAAGCAAATTCAGTTTCCCCTAAGGCCTCTCTGCTTGGCTTGCAGATGGTTGCCTTCTTACCTTGTTTTGTGGCTTTTTTTTCTGTGTCATATCTCTGGTATCTCTTCCGCTTCTTAAAAGGACACCAGTTCTAATGGATTAGAGCCTCACTCTTATGAACTCATTTAACCTTAATTATCTAATTAATAGTCCTATCTCCAAATACAATCACATTCTGTGACCCACATTCTGTGGGTTAGGACTTCACATATAAATCTGGGAGTGAGGGGGATATGCAATTCAGTCCAGAACAGTAGCCATCTTAATTGTGGTTTTGGCTTGCATTTTCCTAATAATTAGTAATGTTGAGCATCGTTTTATGTGTTTTTTGGACATCTGAACATCTCCTTAGGAAAAATGTCTATTCAAATCCTTTGCCCTTATTTTAATCAGATTGTATTGTTGTTGAGTTATAGGAGTTCTATATATATTGTGGGCATTAATTCCTTATCAGATATACGATTTCCAATTATTTTCTCCTATTTCATATGTTGTCTTTTTATGGTTGATTGTGTGCTTATATATTTTAAAAATTCTTTTAGTGTGCAAGAATTTTTGAGAGTAGAATCCAGAAGCCACTCTTTAGCTAATATTTAATGTTGTTTAGAAATTCGATAATTTGTCCTAAAATTCATATCATTTGGTAATGTTGTCACTACTTGAAAAAAGTATCCAAAACTATGAAGGGTTTATAAACCTATTTTCCCTTTTTATCCAGAGTTACTACTTTGCTGATTTGTTCAAATCTTACTACTTACTCTCTCCATGTAATCATGTATTTCTCCAAATATATCTGTGGCTTTGGAGGTATCAAAATCTCCCTCAATAATCTCCTGACTTCTTGCTAAGGCTGAGAGGAAAGGTAGCTTAAAAACTGTATTTGCTCCAAGAAAAACAAAACAAAATGCACACAAAAAATAGATTACTCAAGACATTATTCATTAACAATGTACTTGACTAATTGTTGTGTTGATGGGCTACATCACAAGAAAATAATATAGGGCTCAACTTCAGAAATGGTGGAATAAAGAACTCCAAAACTCCACTCCTCCATAAAGGTAATCAGAACACTGACAAAAATGATCAAAATCAACTTTTTCAGGATTCTGAAAATGAACTAAAGGCTTGCAACAATCTGAGGAGTGTTAATTCAAGAAAAATAACCAACTACAAAAATCCTTGTGGTATTTTAACTACTTACATGTTTCTCTCCTCAGATCTATGGTAGCTACAAAAGCCAACAGCCTCACAAATATAGTAACAACTGTGAGAACCAGCAGTCTAGCAGCCCCTGGAGAAAGTGGGTGCAAATTTCTTTCGAGATCTCCAAAAGTCCCAGTCCCAGAGAAGAGTCACTATTTGATCTGTCTAGCAGCTTGTTGAAAACTTCTATTCTCAGGGCTTGTCTTTATTATTTTTCAGTCAAAGATCATTCTGGTATGGTGTCAGATGGGTACTAGACTTATCAAGGTGATCACTTCATAAGTTATATAACTGTCTAATCACTATGTTGTACACCTGAAATCAATATAATATTGTATGTCAACAGTAATTGAAAAACAAAGAAAATTAAAGTAAATCGAAATACTTTTTAAAAACTCCTTCTCTGTGAACAGCCCTACCCACAGAGCATTTGACAAAAACAAACAGTTGCAATTGTTTAATAACACAGTCACTTGAGGCTGTAACATGCATGCACAGGGCTGCCTGCATGCATACGGCTGTGTACAAGCAAGCACAGGAAAAATCTGAGGCTCTAAACTCTCACCTCTGATTGACATTGAGGCTCTGCACAAATTCTAGCTCCATTGGAACACTGAAAGCATCCCCAACACATACACAGAACCCAATAGCAATGGCTAAGAGACTTATTGATTCAAAGTATTTAAGGAAATATCTTTCCAATTATTGCTTGACAACTAAGCGAACTGATGGTCATAAACAACAAAAAATACAGACTTTCAGAATAAGTCCAGGACAGTCACTAAACAAGACAACAATGATAAATAGTAACACAAAATCCTGGGCAGAAGGAGAATCCGATTTTCAGAGTTGACATTTATTATTTAAAATGTCCAGTTTTCCATAATACATGTACAAGACATACAAAGAAACTGGAAACCATAGCCTAACAACTGGGGGTATAGGTTCCAGGCAGACAGTAATCAATAAAAACTATCCCTAAGGAAGACCAATAGTTGGATTTACTAGACAAAGATTTAACATCAGCTATCATAAATATGTTCAAAAACCTAAAGGAAACCATGTGTAAACAATTAAAGAAAGGATAAGACTAGTATTTCACTGAATAAAAAGTATCAATAAGGAGACAGAAATTATTTGAAGAAGAGGAGGAGAAGGAAGAGGAGGGAGGGAGACAAGAAGGAGAAAGAGGAGGGGAACCAATTAAAAATTCTGAAATTGAAAAGTAACAATAACTAAAATTTAAAGATTACCTAGAAGGGATAAGTAGAGTTGAGAAAAAAATTAGGAAATTTGAAGACAGGTCAAATGAGAATATTCAATCTGGGTGACAAAGAAAAATAAATGAAGTAATATGAATAGATCTAGGGGACATCATTAAGCATGCCGACATATACAAAATGGGAGCCCCAGAAGGAGAATGGAGAAAGAATGCATTAAAATATTTGAAGAAATTATTGCCTTAAACTTCCCAAATTTGATGGAAAAATATTAATCTGCACATCCAGAAGCTCAACATACTCAGAGATATCCATATCTGTGTATATCACAGTAAGATTGTCAAAAGCTAAAGACAAAGAATCTTGAAAGCAGCAAAAGGAGTGATTCATCACACATAAGAGATTCTCAATAAGATTAACTGTTGACTTCTCATCAAAAACATGGAGACCAGAAGTCAGAGGGATGACACATTTAAAGTACTGAAAGTAAAAGATTGTCGACCAAAACTGTACATTAAGCAAAACTATTTTTCAAGAATTAAGGAGAAATTAGTACATTCCCAGATTTTAAAAAATGGAGAAAAGCCATCATGAGCAGAAATTGACAAACTAATCCTAAAATTGATAAAGAAGTGTTAGAAATTTGGGATAGCTAAAACAATCTTGAAAAAGTGCAACAAAGTTGGAAGACTCATGTTTCAATTTTTTTAAAAAGTTGCCTATTAATACAAAGTCGCTGGTTAAAATGGCCAAAATCCAAAACACTGACAATAGCAGATGCTAAATGTTGGTGAGAGTGTGCAGCAATAGGAACCCTCATTCATTGCTGGTGGGAATGCAAAATGGTACAGCAGCTTTGGAAGATAGTTTGAAGGTTTCTTACAAGAGTAAACATATTCTTACCCTATGATCCAGGAATTGTACTCCTTGGTATTCACCCAAAGAGTTCAAAAGTTACATTCACACACAATCTGCACACAGAAGCTTACAGTAGCTTTATTTATAATTGGTAAGATTTGGAAGCAACCAAGATGCTCTTCAGTAAGTGAATGAATAAATAAACTGTGATATATCTAGATGATGAAATATTATTCAGAACTAAAAGAAATGATCTATCAGGCCATAAAAAGACATAGAGAAAACATAAATGCTTATTACTGAGTGAAAGAAGCCACTCTGAGAAGACTACATTACTGTTTGATTCCAACTGTATGACATTCTGAAAAAGGCAGAACTATAGAGACAGTAAAAAGATTAGTGGTTGCCAGAGGTTGGGAGGTGAAAAGGAATGAATAGACAGTGCACGGGGGATATTTGGGGAAGTGAACATACTCAGTATAATATCATAATGGTGGAACATGCCATTATACGTTCGTCCAAACCTATAGAATGTACAACACCAACAGTAAGCCATAAGGTAAACTATGGACTTTGGGTGATAAGGATGTGTCAATATAAGTTCATCAGTTGTAACAACTATACCATTCTGGTTGGGGATGTCGATCATGGAGGAGGCTATGCACAGGTGGGGGCTGGGTGTAATGGGAAATATCTGTACCTACCTTCACTTCAATTTTGTCATGGATCTAAAACTGTTCTAAAAAAATAGCCTTAATATATTAAAAAGAACAACTATAAAAGAAAACAAATAAAATAATATTAAACTTTGAGGTGCAAAAAAAAATCACTACAAAGCTACAGTAGAACAATGTGGTATTACCAGCATAAGTATTGAAATATAGACTAACGGAATTCAATAGAGTTCAGAAATAAATACGTTTACAGTCAATCGATTTTGAACAAGGCTGCTATGATGAGTTAGTGGCAGAAAAAATAGTCTTTCTATAAATGTTACCAGAACAACTGGATATGTAATACAAAAGAATAAAATCAATCCCCTAACTACATCATACTCAAAAATTAATTAAAAATGGATCAGAGGCCTAACCGTAAGAGCTAAAACTATAAAACTCTTAGAAGAAAACAAAGCTAAGCCATCATGACTTTGGATTAGGCAATGTTTTCTTAGATAGGACACCAAAAACAGAAATAGCCAAAGAAAAATATAGATAAATTGGATTTCATCAAAATCAAAAATATTTGTGCTTCAAAGGACATCATTAAGAAAATGAAAAAATACTTAACAGAATAGAAGAAAATTTTTGGAAACCATATGTCAGATAAAAGACTTGTATCCAGAATATACAAAGAAATCTGACAACGCAACAATAAAAAGACAAATAATTCAATTTTTTAAATAGACAAAAGATTTGAATAGAATTTCTCCAAAATAGACATATTAATAGTTAAAAATCACATGAAAAAAGAAGTGTTTAGCTTCATTAATCATTGAGGAAATGAAAATCAAAATCACAGTAAGATACTACTTCACAATCACTTGAATGGCTATAACAAAAAATATAAATACTAACAATTGTTGGCAAAGATGTGTAGAAATTTGAACCCTTGTACGTTGTTGGTGGGAATATAAAATGGGATAGCTGCTTTGAAAAATAGTGTGGCGGTTCCTCAAAAAGTTAAGCATAGCATTACCATATGATGCAGCAATTCAACTCCTCAGTATATATCCAAGAGGGGGAAATAAAAACATGTCTACACAAAAACTTGTACATAAATGTTAATAGCAGCATTATTCATAATAGCAAAATGTTAACAAAATTCTCATCAATTGATGAATTGATAAATAAAATATGGTATATCTATACAATAGAATATTAATCATTCATAATTTTGATACATTGATACACTGTGGATGAACTTTGAAAAAAATGAAAAATGAAAGAAGCCAGACACAAAAGACCATATGTTTTATACTTTCACATATATGAAATGTCCAAAATAGGCAAATCTATAGAGACAGTAGGTTGGTTATTGCCAGAGGCTAGAGGTAGGGAAAATGGGGAGTGACTACTAATGGGTATGGGATTTCATTTTGGGGTGATGAAAATGTGTTGGCATTAGATAGTGGTAATCAGTGCACACTTCTGTGAATATTCTAAAACCACTGCATTGCATCCTTTAAAAAGGGAACTTTATGGTATGTGAATTATATCTCAATAAAGTATTTTTTTTAAAAGGAAATGATGCAGAGTGGGGCACAGGCTTTGTGATATATTAAGAAGTATCAACACTGATGAATTAAAAATGATTTCTCCAACTCTACCACCTGCTGTTTGTGATCAGACATTTTTTGAAGTTGTTCTCTTATTGCACTTCAAGAAAAGTTTTCCAATCTTATCTCCTGCTAAGTTTACCTGGACTATTTAATCAATATTTGGGTAAATCTTGCCTTTGTTCTAACAACACATTTAGTAGAGCCTGGATGCTAGACATGAAACTTTTCCTTACATAGTAGATTAGAAATATGTGGCTAATTTTGCATCTGTTGAGAAAAAGGTTGCCTTCATTGACTGGTCAAGGGCCACATCCAGAAGGGACTCTAGTTCCAGATAGTGCATTTCTTTGTTACCATCCCTTCAGCTATACTTCCTTGTGGTGTGACCAAAGTTTAGAATATCTCACATCTCAAAAAGCACAATCCTTTAAATCCTCAAGCTCTAGACCTCTTTAGTGCATAGTTTCTTTCCAGGCTCATTGCCAGCTAATTTTCTTCATAAATACCAGATGAGCCTTTGGGGTGCCTGCTCCACCACAAACCATTTATAGAATTAAAAGCATCTTTGTGACATTTTCATTAGTTAAATGCACAGTTTTGTTGATCTTTCCTCAGGCTCTGTGAGAAAAATTTGTTATGGACCAATATATCCCTATTAATCCTAGTTACAGACACTAAATCTGCACATCATATTTCCATGAGACTCTCAGAAAGTCAGACAATTGCCTGACATAGCAGATCATTACTAGTAGAATAAAACATGTTTGTACTCTGCACCCCATCACTACCTTATTTTTAACTTTTACCTTTATGACGAAGACCACAGTTGCCTCAACTACATGTAAACCCTCCCATCTGTACTCCACCTAGCACTCCACCATAGGGAGCAGACAAATGTTATTTTATTACCATGAACAGAAGCATATTCTGTAGATTGTTGCCTTTTCTTTTGAACTACTACCAGGAAGAATAACAAGTTGAACTATTCCAAAATTAAAGTAATTGGTTTGGGTAAATATTTTTTATATTTTAACTGGTCTTTAACTAAAATGCATAAGCAAAAAGCCTATATCAGGGATTGGATCCAGGCCTTGTGGTTTAATTTAACATCTTTGTAAAGGATTTTGTAACCTGTTAGAGCAAATATTTTTGCTACCAGCTTATCTTAGATAGTTGACCTGGAAGTACATTGTTTAAAGTTAGGGATGCTTTACTGTCTGAGGCTGTATTCATCAACATGTACTTAGAGACAGTCACAAGCCAAACTGGTGTAGCCATCATGACCTGCCCTCTCAAATACTGACTTTGATCTCAAATTACTTTCTGTGTAAAGCCTTGTTTCCACTAGTGGGCATTTCATGAGGAGGAAATTGGTTTTCTTTACATTGAAGTTATAGTAGAGCTCTTCCACAGTCATAACTGAACATGAACTCTTGTTCAGTTGATTATTAGAACATGGAACCCTGACTTTAACTGTCCACATGGAATATCTGTAGGCCAGCTATTTGTCAGGGAGGATACTCTTGAACCCATTACTGCTCAGTACTTATTAGAAGCTCACTTGAATCATGCAGATAACTATTCTTATCAAACTATTCCTTGCCATTTTTGCAGTAATCTTACATTAGAAAACATACAAAGAAGGTAAATGGTAAAATATGTTACATTTACTATAAGAATATTATTGATGATGTTGTCAGGACCAAAATGAGAAAATCTGAATTTCTGTGGAGAAATTTTACTTTTTCTTAATCAGCTAGTTTAATTCTACCTTAAAGACACTCTAAGTCATACAATTGTCCTACTTCCTTCTACATATTGGCCACAAGGAAACTCTGAGGCAGGTTTATTGCATATCTAGCACCCAGCACCTGTGATACATGAGCTCATCCTGGTTACATCTTATTTTTCTACCCTAATGTTTCCTTGCCTCTATTTTCTCACGACTAGTGTTTTGTTTTTTTATCTTTGTGTGTATTTTTGAAAGCTGCTTTAAATACATCTTGCAAAGAGTACAGATATAAATAAATACATTTCTGTAATAGTGCTTTTTGAAGGATAGTTCTACAAAGCAGTAGGATAAAAATCTTATCAGAAAAAGGGACTTCTGTAGAATCTCTGTGGGTAGAAATTCCATTCTCATATAATTAAAAAGTCATAATAGGGATATGTTACAGCCCACCTGACCAGGAAACTGAGATAGAAATGTTAATTGAGATTGTGGAAGCTGTGAAATTAGGCCAGGTAGTAATAATGGGAGTCTTTAATTACTCAATCATAGATTGGCAAAATGCCTCACAGGGACAAGGGTTGGAAGTGAGATTTTTAGATAAGAGAAATTACTGCTTCCCAGCAAAGGTAGAAAAAGAGCCTGTGTGGCAGGGAAATATTGCAGACTGAGCTCTGACAGTGAATGGAAATTGGTCTGCAAGGTGATGCAAATCATTAACAGTGACCATCATACAATTTAATTCCATAGCCTTATGAGCAAATTAAAATCCACTACATGTCTATTGAATATTAGAAAGTGTACTATGACAAAAATGAAAGAATTTAAAAACTTAATAAGAAACAAGAAAGAAACCGAAAGAATATTTTCAAAGCAATGTATCAGCAATCTAGGAAAACATCCAGGAGGATATAATAATCCTCAGTGACTAGTCAGAATTGTAACTTCTGGGAACAGAGGAAGGGAGATATTTTTAAAAATAAGAGAAAGAACCAAGGAAAGAAAACATGTAAACCCACAAAATGTGACAGATTAGAAATAACTTCAAAATTAGATAAATCAAAAGAACAAAAAATGTGATGCATCTTAGAAAGGTTTCCAGAGGGTTGGGAAGAGATTTTTTTAAATCTATCAAAGGAATAAAAATAGCTTGAGAAACAATTGAATCTATTTAAAGTACAGGCACCAAAGTTGAACAAAAAGAGAAAGAGATAGCAAAAGGCTGAATGTAGTATTTGTCTCAATTTTAAGAGGGAGCCCCTCTTCTAAACTATCCCTTAAAATGCAGATAAAAATTAAGATTGTTGTAAATAGTGATCACAAAGCAGAATAAATAATAAGCTAAACACCAAAACAAATGTAAATAATTTGGAGAATTTTGGGGTGAAATACTGAATGAAGGAATAAAGCAAATATTATAGCGTGTACTCACAGCATCATTATAAATGGCTTCTGTCTTAGAAATTTTAAGACTCATTTCTTTGTCTGACAAGGCAGGGGGATTATAATTAAATAGAGATTCATTGGATCCTTTTTTTAAGAAGAGAAAGGACTATAGTTTATAAATGTACAAAAAATTAATATACTGTCATTTTGGTGTAAGTGGTATATGACAGTAATAGATATGTATATTAAAAATGGTTAACCAAGGAGTTCTGGTCAAGATGGTGGAATAGGTAAATGCTGTGCTCACCTCCTCTCACGACCACATTGAAATTACAATTGAACTACAGAACAACCATCAATGAGAATCACCTAAGGTCTAGCTGAGCAGATGTCCTATTACTAAGGATATACAGAAGAAGTCACATGAAGACTGGTAGAAGTGGCAGAGACAAGAAATGGCTGGCCCCTCACCCACAACTGGTAGTTGAGAACTGGGAGGGATGTCTCAGCTGCAGAGTTGCCCCCTGAGGAGCAAGGGGTTTCAGCTGCATACCAAGCTCCCCAGCCCAGACCACCAGTGTCAGGAAGAGAAGTTCTCATAACTTCTGGCCAAGAAAACCAGCAGAGATTGTGGCTGAGTGAGACATTCTTCTTAAAAGGCACCTATATAAACTTACTCTATCTCCAGCAATGGGGCAGCAGCTCAAAAGGCTCCAGAAACATAGGAGAAACCGAATTGTCTGGCTTCAGGGTGAGTGCTGGAGGGGCAGGTTTTTCCAAGACAGAAATGCTGGCAGAGGGCATTGTTCCTTTGCTGAGCCCTCCCCTGTCCCAACATGCAGACTCCTGTGGACACCATATCTGAGTCTCCATCAACCTGGCTAAGACCGCCCACCCAAACTCTGGTGCAACCCTGAGATCCCTCCCCACCCAAATTGCAGTCCCACCTAAGCCACTTCCAGTGACTTTTGCATACAAACAGCCTGTCTTGGTTCATGCTGCTGACTTTGCTAAAATCTCTCAAAGGTTCACAAAACCTAGACAAGTAGCATCTGGCATTGGCATGCCCTGTACCTCTTGTTAAGCAGCCCAAAGGCAGCACTAGCAGCAATCCTTGATTCACAGTTTAGTCTCTCAGGGCACCCTCCAGCCCAGCACAGGTAGAAGACATCTGAGGATCACTTTGTAACTTGCACCAGGTGACCCTGTGCAGAGTACAAGCAGTGGCTGAACATGGCCTGTGGTAGGACTCATCCTCCCATAAAGACCTGGGGCCAGCATGCCTGCTGGCAGGTTTGGACCTAGCTGGCACACCACCAGCCACCTCTACAAACAACACACCCAGAGGGCAGGCTGCGCAGGCACCAGAACTCTGCTAAAGAGAATTTGTTCTGTAGAGTCAACCCCTGCACAACACCTCCTCCATGTAGTCATGGCCAGTTCTTATAACCAATCAGTCTCCGCATCAATCCCTCCCATTGACATACAAACAGCAACCAAGTCTCAGCTACAACAATAGGGCAAACACAACTCACACAACAGACACACACCTGGAGCACCCAGCTCAGGTGATCAGGGAGGCTGTGCCACAGGATAGTTACTTCATAGGGACACTCTAATAGGATCGGGAGATATGGCAGTTCTACCTAATACATAGAAACAAACACAAGAAGGCAGCTAAAATGGGAAGACAAAGAAACATGTCCCAAATGAAAGAACAGAGCAAAGCTCCAGAAAAACTACTCAACAAAATGGAGACAAGCAGTCTACAAGATGCAGAGTTCAAAACACTGGTTATAAGGATGCTCAATGATTTCAGTAAGAACTTCAACAAAGAGACAGGAAACATAAAATGGAGATAGAAAACATAAAAAAGAACAAGTCAGAAATGAAGAATACAATAACTGAAATGAAGAATGCTTTAGAGGGAATCGGCAGTAGATTAGATGAAGCAGAGAATCAAACCAGTGATTTGGAAGATAAGGTAGCAGAAAACACCCCAATCAGAACAGCAACAACAAAAAAAGAGCTCAGAAATATGAAGATAGTTTTAGGGGCCTCTGGGACAACATCAAGTGTACCAACATTTGCATCACTGAGGTACCAGAAGAAAAGAGAGGGAACAAGGAATTGAAAACTTATTTGAAGAAATAATGAGGGAAAACTTCCCTAACCTGATGAAGGAAATAGATATACAAGCCAAGGAAGCACAGAGAGTCCCAAACAAGATGAATCCAAAGAGGCCCATACCAAGACACATAATGATTGAAATGTCAAAGATTAAAGACAAAGAGAAAATCTTTAAAGCAAGAAGAGAAAAACAGTTATCTACATACAAGGGAGCTCCTCTAAGACTGTCAACTGATTTCTCAACAGAAACTTTGCAGACCAGAAGGGATTGGCAGGAAATATTCAAAGTGATGAAAAGCAAGGACCTATAACCAAGATTACTCTACCCAGCAAAGTTATTATTTAGAATCAAAAGACAGATAAAGAGCTTCCCAGACAAAAAAGCTAAAGGAGTTTGTAACAAAAAATGTTCGAGGGACTTCTCTAAGAAGACGAAAAAAGAAATAAAAAATATGAACAAGAAAATATTGTAAAGAAAAAAATTCTCACTGACAAAGGCAAATACAAAATAAAAGCAGTGGCTCAACCAATGCTAAAGGTAGTATAAAGGTTAAAAGGCAAAAGTAGAAAGATCATGTGTAATTACAACAGTAAATTAAGAGATATACACAATCATACACACAGGAAAGAAGTAAAAAATAATGGCAAAACATAAACATGGAGAGGATAAGTAAAAATGGTAGAGATTATAGAATGTGTTCAAATATAGGCGACCATCTATTTAAAATAGACTGCTAAAATAAACATACCTGAGTATATATGAAGCACACAGTAACTACCAACCAAAAATCTACAAGAGATATACAAAAACAAAGAGAAAGGAATCCAAACACAACACTATGGAAAGGTATCAACATATAAGAGAAGAGAACAAGAGAATAAAAAGGAACAGAGAAGAACTACAAAAACAATCAAATGCAATTAAAAAATGGCAATAACTACATACCTGTCAATAATAACTTTAAGTGTAAATGGATTAAATGCTTCAATCAAAAGATAAATGGATAAAGAAGAGATGATACCTATATGTAACAGAATATTATTCAGCCATAAAAAAGAATTTTCTTTGTCACATGTGAATATTGCATTAGCAACCCTAAATGATGCACGCTGTTCTAAATTTGTCAGGAATTAAAGGGTAAGGTCCATTCTGAGCTTTGTTCTCTGTGGTACTTTTTGATAGGGTTCTGCTCTTGTTTCTAATTCATCCTTATATTAGGTCCTTTTATTATTGTTGTACACATCTCCCAGGATATGAGTCCATCACAGCCTCTAGGAGAAGCCTTAGTAATCTTTTTCACTACTTGTCCCTATTTTCCTCACTGCAGCTGTGAAGAATGTTAGGAAGAGCCTCAGTTTAGACCTGGTAGGACCGAACTCAGGCCATAAGACTACACTCTTAACCATCACTGTCAAGTTCAAGAGAAGGAGCAATTAGAGAGATCATTTTATAAACTATATAAATGTCTAATCAATGTACTGTATACTTGAAACTAATTAAAATACATACATACATACATACATACATACATACATACATACACACATACATACTAGAGAAAGTAATGCATTAAATTCATAGTTAACACTATAAAAAATTCAAGTGAAAATGTAACTTCTCTTGCAGGAAATATGTAGAAACAACTATTTATATTTTATGGTAAAAGATTGATAAAGAGCTTTCCATGTTTGAGTTTTTAAAATTTTCTCAAGGGTGTTCAAAAAAATGTTTCTTTTATTTATTATCTCTTCATGTTTCCTGATTAAAATGAAGAGAAATTCACATGATAATAATAATGCCAAATAATTACAAATATAAAGCATTCAAATGTGCCTCCATTAATTTTCTAGGAGGCCTTGGAATGACGTGGCAGGCGTTCAGGGCAGTAGAGGGTGTTGGCAACTGTAGGACTGCTTTCTCTTGTAAGCAAACAGGAGAGGTGGCTACTAATTCAACTTCAAAAAATACTGGTTTTCAAATTTGCCAATTGCCCAATACAGATGGATACATTTCCCTGAAGGCCTTCATTGCCTATTTCACTGTCTGGACAATGCATAATAGTACGTCTCCACTTTACTTAATTGTGTAGCAGTCAAATTACAGTCAAATTTCTACAAATAACTCAAGAGCTTTTGGAGTATCTATAACATTCAGTTACTACCAGTGAGAGAAGCAGGAGAAAGAAGACAAATAAAGGAAATTTCAATGACATTCTTTTCAACTTCCTAGAGGTATAGAAAGACTGGTTGCAAGAACTAGAGAAATACACATAGTTAAGTGCTCGAAGGGACACACACTTCTACTCTTTCTGTCCCCTCCCCACCCCTTTTCCTCTCCCTCTTCCTCTCCCTCCCTTATTCCTCACTGCCTTCTCCTACCTCAGAAAGTAATCTCATCCTTTCGTCACATATTATTGAAATCCCAGTTCTTTAAAAAACTCTCATTTTTGCCCAGACTGAGAGCATGTCATTTGGAAGTGATGTGCAAGGCAAGAGATAACCAGGTAGAACTCAGCGATTCGCCACAGAAAATGGTTCCATGTTTGGCCATAATGCTATCAGAGTCTGTCCCTCAATAGCTCTTTACTGCTCAGAGCTGAGAATCTGCTGATTCAAGACTTCGCCTGCATGGGGAGGTGTGAGGATGGCAGAGAAAGGGAAGCCCAGCAGTGCAGGAGGAGTTAGGAAGAAATATTAATAGTCCTTCCAGAACACATAAGAAGTCAGAGGATTTTTTAAATAGAAATAGTGCCCCCTCCCTTCTTTTCCTCTCTCTTTCTACCTCATTCCGTGTCTTCATTTCATGCTATGGTTGTGTTGATTGGGAGGAAAGAATCTTCTCAGCTAGCTGCTTAGTACCAAGCAGATGCACTTCAGTTGAAAATGGTTAGCAGTTAGGGGTTAGCCAAATACAGGCAGCAGATATGATAAAGGTAAGTACGGATGTTTGGGTGGTGCAGTAATGGGAATTCAAAAAATGAAAGACTTGAAATCACCCAAAAGCACATTGTTGCACACATATATTTCCATTTGTATAAGTTCCAGAGAGAATCAACACATACCCCAAATGGGCTGACAGAATAGAAACATCAAGGAATAAGTTAGATAAGTTTCCATTTCTTTAAGAACTCCTTTTCTAGTCTCAGCAATTTCAAACAAATTTGGAAAGAGATAGCGAACTTTCATTGTCTTTGAACCAAAAGGATTTTAAATGGTTATATTTTCATTTATCAATGATCCTCCTGCTTTAATGGTGACTCCCAAATTTTCCTTTTATTTGCATCCAAAGCATTTTAAATTTATAAAATAAATAAGTTGTTTTTCACAAATACTTTGTTCTGGTAATGGCTTTCTAACTTTTCCTTGTGCATGAATCATGGATGTTTACCATCACGGATCCATTTAAAGCCTCATTTGTCAATAATGCTCTTGAGAGTATAGAGCCAGCTCCATGAGACTGAGTTAATAAATTCACAAATAACATTTATGTTTCTACATATCTTAAAGTGTCTCATTTCACATCAGGAAGCCATACTCATATACTTTTCTGTGATGATGTCTCAAATCAAAAGATGAGATTAAGGAAACTGAAAAGGAGTTTTGTGGATCAAAGTTAGCATAAAGACATAAGCCATTAATGTTTACACTTTTATTCAATATTGTGGACATTAGCTGATCCTAGCTACTTCATTTTGTGAATAATTAATCTAATATGTAGGGGGAGTGAGAGAAGGGGAAAAATAGTCCAGTTTTTATTGTTTCCCCCATCTAATGAATTAGCCTCATCTTAATGCTGAGCAGTTTTTCCAATTGATTCTTGTCTTTACTTCCTATCCAGCCATGCCAACACTGAGCACTCTCTCTTTTTTTTGTACCGTCTCAAACTTAATGCCAAGCCCCATCTATGATTATGCTCCCTCAACACATGCATATACATATACACCATGGCTAATGATGTTACATGTCTATAGGAACCAGAATTGTCTGTGAATGAGAAAAACTATAAGCAATTTGATTTACCATCTTTACACTTTAATTCCTGAAAATACTCATGCATTCTGATGTGTGGTCTTCACCAATCTATTACTGCTAAGCAGTAATAATTATTAGATGTAAGGAGCTTAAATTTATATTTATGTGTGAATGGTACAGAATTTGTATTTCTTATCTGGGTTGTTCCTCCAAGTAAAAAAAAAAAAGTCTTCAGCCAAATTAAGTTTAGTTGTTTTGAAGATAGCAGTGGGAAATGAGACAAAGAATAATTGGAAAGTGGTTAGAGCTCAAATCAAGATTTTTCTCAGGACAATGGACAGCTCCTTCCCCATTCCCCATTTCCATTAATAACCACCAATATCTGTGCTAAGGCTACCTTTTTCATAAGTGGCTGAAGAATAAAATAATCAGCCCCATAAGCTAGAAACTCCTAAATGACTTGGACTTTCACCACCACTATCATCATCATCATTGCCATCATCATAGTTATCATTTATTCCAGATATTTTACTGATATTATTTTATTCAATCCTCACTACATCAATAGGAGACTGGTTGTATTATTCTGAAGATAGAAAAACTGAGGTTTATAAGGGTTTTGTAACATTCACCAGATCACATAACTGGGACATTAGGGAGGTGGGAAAGCCCATGCTCATTATCACTGAGCTATACTACTCCTAGTACTATGGCTCTCTAGACAAAGAGTTTTGTCCTCAGGTCTAATATTTCTGGAGGCAGACCTCTGACACCAATATTCATGTCTATTTCCACATTCATCTTCATGACTTTTTCAGTTTTCTTCCCAGTTTCTATCCACCTTCTACTCAAATCAGCCCTTCGGCATCTCTGCCTACCAATATGAACACATCTCTTTCCACTATTCCATCCTCTAGTTATTAAATTAGTGCTACCTGTAACCACAGCCTTCTCGCCTTTCCTACATCCTCATTCCCACCAAACCTCTCTGTCCATCTCCTACCTCCTAGGTCCTTCCTAATCTCCACTCATTCGACTCACCATCAGTTCATTTAACTTCACCAACTTCACAAAGCCCCCTTCTGGCAACACTTAGTCTTCACTCTTGGGTCAGCTATTTTAACATGGCCCTCAGCCACCCTGGATTCCCAGATTTCCTCCCTCACAAACCAAAGCCCTCTTTGCTCCTCCTGCTCTACACAACACTGCTGGATACAGACAGACCAGTCCACTTGGATTTACATCGATGAAGTCAAACAGAAGCCACTCTCCTCATATGTGATGCTTGGCAAAAAATAAACTTTATTCATCTTTTCATTCTCCCTTCATAAAATTAGCATTCTAAGCCTGGGCCTACATTTCAGGACTCTACTATAGGAGCATAAAGAGTTCCAAATCCAACTTCGAGGCTGCCCAATTTGCACTGTCATCCATTGCTTTCATCTCTCAACATTTATGGTTGTCTACATTTATTCTCTTATCTTTCTTTGATCTCTAAAAGAAACAAATGGTTTCTTTACTATTGCTTGAAATGTACAATCTGTTCTCTGCAGCACAAATATTCCCTCCACCTCAGGAACCTTGTTCCCAAATTACCCTCACTCATTATTTACAGTCTCTTTTTGCAGGTTCCTTTCCTTCAACAATACACAGGTCTCCTCTATCTTGGAGAACTCCGCTTTTTCTGGCTCTTCTCACCCTTCTAATGATCTCCTTTCTTCTCAATTTTATTCCACTGGTACAGTTTTTGAATGAATGATTCTCTACAGTTTGATTTCTATTCCCACTAACCACCAGAAATAGATTATTTCTCCTCTAATAACTCTAATAAGAGTCCTTTCTCAAATGTAGTGGGCTTTTCTCTGTCATCATTTTCCTCGATCTTTCTCAAATAATCTATTTTGTTTTCCAGCTCATTTTTCTTACAATCTCTTCCCTTAACTTTTCATTATGCTGCATTAGTGTGTTTTCCTTCTATTTCTTTAGCCAGTCCTCTATTTCCTTTACTGGTCCTTCTTCATTGCCATACTCACTAATTTCCCTATACACAGGTCGTTAATGACTAGTCTTTTCCTCTATTAACTAATTCTTACCATTCCAACTGTGCAGATAAAATAAATCCTCCCTTGACAGTGAACCTAACAGTAGTTCCATCATCTCCATTATTTGTAGGACATCTCCTTAGATGTTCTCTACCTGCTCAAATCGATATAGAAAACTAATGTTTCTCACAATAGTATATACATATAGACACACACATAAGTCACCAATCCTCACCACCTTTTCCTGTTGTCATCAAGTATTGTTGATTCTACCTTTAAAAAATGGTCTCTCACATCATTCTCTCTTCCCTATTCTCAGACTAGCTCAGGCCATTAGCATGTTGTAATAATGTAACATTGTCTTAACTGAATTCCTCACTTGTATCTTCTCTGATTTATCCTATATTCTTCTCAGCTCACCCTTTACTTTATAAAATAGTTGGTTTTATTGCTAAATTTATTTTTTTAGAAATTTAGAAAGTAAAGACATAAAAAAAGAAAACAGTAAATATCATTTATAAGCCTATCATCAGCTATAACCATTGTTACTATTTTTATGTATTATCCTTCCAATGTTTTTAATACACACTTTTTAAATTTTTTTACAAAATAGTATCATATATTATATTTAAAATTTAAATATATGTCACGAATATTTTCAATGCCAACCAGAACCCTTCTCATCTTCACACCATTTTAATAGCAGCAAACCATTTCCTCATGTGGATGGGATGTATTAACTTAATCATTCTCCTTTTGTTGAATATTCCATTTGTTTTTAAGTGCTTAAATTTTATAAACAATACTGTTTATTATATAAGCATTCTTAAACTTAAATCTTTGTGCACATTTCCACTTTTATTTAAGTACGATTGCTGAGTCAAAGTATGTGAGTATTTTTAACTTCTGACATAAACTGCAAAATTGCCCTTCAAAAGGGTTATAAAAATTTGAAATTCTACTAACACTATTTGAAAAATGCCTGCCATCTATGCCTCATGCACACTGGATAACATTTTTAAAAATCCATGCCAACCTGGTTAGTGAAATGGTAAATTAAAGTTGAATCTCTGTTCATATGCAGCCATTTGCAGTCAAACGTACTAGAAAAAAAAAGGAAGAGAGAGAGAGAGAGAGAGAGAGAGAGAGAGAGAGAGAGAGAGAGAGAGAGAGAGGGCCCAGCGTGTACTTACTATATTTCACATGGGAAGAAGGAAAGGAGAGTAGAGAGAAAGCTAGGAAGCTAAATTAGAGTTACAGTTCTCATGGCAGAGAGTCTCAGGACCCTCTAATCCCCCTCATTTCTTGACTCATAGAATATTTAAATCTCTTCCATTAGCTATCTCCCTCACCCCTCAGATCTCCTTGCTAATGCAACTAAATAATACTATCTAATATTTGGAGGTGAAATAGAGAAGGGCAGCACATGTGTACTGTTTCTTCATTCCTTCGATTAGTTTCAAAGCTCCCTTTAAAACATGCCATTTCAATGAGAGTTATACAGCTGTCAGCTCAGTTTCCTCTAGCTTTTGCACAAGAGTGAGATCTCCAGCAATATGCTCATTATAGAACTCCACTCCAACTAAACAACTTGGATACACTATAAAGTTCACTAGGCAGGATTTGACTGGTATGGAAATGTATTTGCCTTTGATCTTGGCAAAATGTGTTTGTTGGAAATTTAGGATCTGTCAGAAAGAGAGAGAGATTTAAATGAAGGTGAGATGAGGTGAAAAGATATGTCATGCAGGAGATAGAGAAGAATTACCAGGTGGAGACATGAGAGAGGCTTCAGAACACTGGAAAGTAAGCAGTCTTCATTATCACTCAAAGTATTTATAGTCATCTTCATCCTTTATATAGCATACTACTCTACACATGATCAACTTTGGATGAGTTTCTTATTATAATTAAAGTCTTAAGTTCTACCTTCTCCTTCAGTGTTGGATTCGGGGAAAGTTTTCAATCCTCTATTCCAGAGGTTGCCAAAAATGATCTGGGATTTGAAATGACACAGCACATTGACAGAACTGTGGAAGGAAAGTTGAAATCATTTTTTTTGTGTGTGTGTTTCTGAAATGTGGGATATTGACTGACTTCTTTCATTGGTAATTTTATTTAAACTAAAAGGAAAAATTAGATCTCATAAATTCTATAAAATGTTTAGGTATGCTTCCATTGGTAATCCTGGACTTTTCAACTCTGGAATCTCAAGCATAGAAGGAAAGTTACACGGCCTGGCCCCACCTTCTCATTCTGTGCTTAAGAAAACATAAGTCTCAAGATGTTAGGATGCATTCAGCCTCCCTCTGCAACCATGCGGAGGAGTATGAACTAGAATACCAACTCCTGAATCTGTGTCTAGTGCTCGTCAGGACACAGCCAGATTCCTGGTATAACATCCTAGGAAATCTTCTTTCCTTTAGGGGTATGAGGCTGGAAAATAAACTCCATCGAGTCAGGGACAGATTCTTCTATAGAAGGGCTTTGGCTCTCTGCTTTTCCCCTCCACCAGATTCTCCCCAATCTCATCATTCCCTTCATCACTCCATTCAGAGGATTTTATCTGAATCTGTTCAGTTTATAAATTCAAAATCTAAAGTTGGAATGACTTTTCCCTTTAAAGGCTATTATTTGATTATCTTCATAACTTTACTTGTAATGGCTAAATTTTCTTTGGTAGTTTTTAGCTCATACGTGATTAATCCTTAATGATAATTTGACAGTTTAACTGACACATTTCTAAAGAAGCTGTAATTAATTTTAACACACAGCTCATTTTTTTCCTAACACATTTATCTCATTATATATGTTGGATTAAAGATATTAATGTTCCACTTGAGCAAAACATATATTTTAAGTCTCACACTGCTGGAATGAACTAGGAAGTTTTGACAACATACAACTACATTTTTCAAAATTTCTGAACATAAAATTTATATAAACCCTCATCCTCCAAGTATATTTATTACATTCAATGTAAAATAAAATTAAATCAGAGACTCAAAGCCTAACAAAATTCAGTTCAGTCCTGAGACTATGAACTAGGTCTTGTGGGTCTCAGCCCAATCTTTCTCTTCCCTGTCACATGTTTTTGCATCTTTACTCTGATTATACAGCAGCTGCCATAAAATTTATCATATAGTGAAATACATATCATTGAGGGTGTGGGCTGGTGGTGTGGGGCAAGCACCAAAAAGAGCAAGAGGGATTTGAAACAGAAGCTTTGGAGAGAAGAGTAATAAACATTATCAAGAACTAGGTCCAGGTCCAAAGGCAAGATATCAAAGAGATATCATTATAATGTCATGCTAAGATTCCTGGTGGGTGAGAACCACTGGGAGGAAATTCACCTTCCTATTTTCCCTGGTATCCCTCTTGTTCCCACTGCGCAAGGAGCCCTCCTAGTGCCTGCCACTCCCACCTTTCACAACTGTTTCTTTTGTACATATTTTTGGAGTGTGGTTTCATTTTCAATATGCTCTTGTGGGCTCTGCATCTTTTAGGAAATCTCTCACAGTTTCTAATATACCAAAAGATCTTCTTTCTTTTCCAACATGGTTATTAGAAGATACTCTATTAACATGTCATTTTAATATAAAAATATGTACTCAAACAACAATAGCTAAACATTTGGTAAAACTCAACACCATGAGCGACAGTAGCCTCAATAAATGGAGGCAATGTTACCTAAGAAAGCATAATTAATAGAATTAGTAGAGCAGAACAGTAGATTAACATCAATTAATTTCCTTAAAGATATGTGAAAAAATATAGTGCTTGTCCATGTATATATGTATATACACATATGTGTTATGTAAAATAATCAATTACAAGTCATAGGTATTGAAAATTAAATTGTTGAAGAAATTCAGTAAATGATCTACAAAGCCAAATGCACTTGGCAGAGCAATGATTAATGAGCTGAAGTTTGAATGGAAGAATTTTACCAGAATGCAGCAAAAATGTATAAAGATATAAGTGTATGAAATTTAAGCAAAGAGACAGGGCCAAAAGTTTCATCATCTGATTTTAAAAAGCTGAGGAAAAGAAAATAAAGAGAATATAGGGGAGTAAATGCATAAATGCATAAATCAAACTTCCAAAAACTGTAAAAAAAAAAAGACATAAACCCATCTGATTGAAAGAGCTTAGCAAGTATCAAGAAGAATAAAGATTAAAGATTAAACACATACACACATGCACATACACACCTACTATTCATATCATAGTGAAATTTAAAAACACCAAGGTAAAAGAGAAGAACTTATGAAAAAACAAAATCGATTATATATGAAGAAACAAGAAAAAGAGTGAGCAGAGCATACTGGTTAAGAGTTAGAATGCATGGATTTGAATCTTGGTTCTAGCATTGTAAGTTGTGTGACTTTAGACAAGCTATTTATAATCTTGGTTCTTCATTTTCCTCATTTATAAAATTAGATAATAATGATACCTCCCTCATAGGGTGGTTAAAGGAATAAATGAGTTAATATTTGGAAAACACACAAAAAAATCTGACAGTACATTCTATACAAATGTTTGTTAAATAAAATTAAAATCAAACTTCTCAGTAATACTGGATGAAAGGAGAAAATAAATCAGTATCTTTAAAGTTCTGAAGAAAAGTACTTTTGAATATAGAATACTATTTCCATCCAAATTATCATTCAAGTGTGAGGGAAAAAAAAAAAAACAAATATATCTTCAGAAAGTTAAGAATTCCCCAAACTTACCAACTGTGAACTCTTTTAGATTAAAAGTTCTGTATAGGATTTGAAACCGACCTCTTATATCAATGTCTCCATTACATAGATAAGAAACTCGAGATCCAAAGAGGTCAAACAATTTTATAATAATCATGTAGCTATTAAATGTAAGACTCGGGGTTGAATCCAGATGTTCTGACTGTGGCCCAGAAATTTTTTCTCACCTTTCTGTAGCAGGAATTCACAGATAAGTAGGTCTGTTCAGATTTCAAGTTTCTTCCATGATGGCAAACTCCACAAGGATTTGAAATTTTTTAAAAAGTTATGTTCAGGCCTTACATTTAGGTCTTTGACCCATTTGAGGTTAATTTTTCTGTATGGTGACAAATAGCAGTCTAGTTACATTCTTTTGCATGTGGCTTTCAAATTTTATCAGCACCATTTATTGAAGAGACTTTTTTCTCTATTGTATGTTTTTGGCTCCTTTGTAAAAAATAACTTGCCCATATATGTGTGGGTTTATTTCTGGGCTCTAAAGTTATGGACCTTGATCTTAGAGAGGATTTTATGAATTTGACCTCAAAGACAAGGGAAGTAAAAGCAAAAATAAATGAATGGGATTATATCAAACTAAAAATCTTCTGCACAGCAAAAGAAACCATCAACAAACAAAGAGGCAACCAACCAAATGGAAAAAGATATTTGAAAACACATCTCTGACAAGTGGCTAATATCCAAAATACATAAACAACTCATACAACTCATCAAGAAAAAACAAACAATTCAATTTAAAATGGGCAGAGGAGCTGAACAGACACTTCTCCCAAGAAGACATACAAATGGCCAACAGATATATGAAAGACACTCAACTTCTCTAGCTATCAAGAAAATGCAAGTCAAAACCACAATGAGATATCACCTCATGCCTGTTAGAATACAGAATTGGATAAAGCAGATGTGGTATATGTATACAGTAGAATACTACTTAACCATAAGAAAAGATGAGATACTGCTATCTGCGACAACATGGATGGATCTTGAGAATATCATGCTATGCAAAATAAGTCAGATGGAAAAAGTCAAGAACCATATGATTTCACTCATATGTGGGATATAAAACTAAGAGCAACAAATGAACAAGACAAACAAAACTCATAGACACAGACAACAACAGTATGGTGGTTACCAGAGAGAAAGGGGTGGGGGAAGAAGAAAAAGGTAAAGGAAGTCAAATATACGGTGATGGAAGGAGATTTGACTTTGGATGGTGAATACACATGCAATATATAGATGATGTATTATGAAATTGTACACTTGAAACCTATATAATTTTATTAACCATCACCAAAACAATTGAATAAAATTTCTAAAAAAGTTGTGCTCAGTGATAAAGTAGACATTTAGTCAAGAAAGCATTCACTGTCAGCCTCAATGACATCAACATCTCCATTTCCCTATATACTGGGAAATGTATAAATATTTGCACTAAGTGGTTAATTACGTTGTTTAAATCAGGGGTCTCCAAACCCCCTGTTAGGAACCAGGCCACACATCAGGAGGTGAGCTGTGAGAAAGCAAAGCTTCATCTGTATTTACAGCCTCTCCTCAGCCCTAGCATCACTGCCTCAGCTCTACTTCAGATCATAAGGTATGAGATTCTCATGGGAGCACTGGTCCCTGGTGCCAAAAAAGTTGGGGACCACTGGTTTAAATAAGCCAAATTGTTTCTCTAAGCTCTGATCATTAGTCTTAGGGAAACTTGACTACTGTTATTGATGTGATTATTGCTGCTTTATTAGTTTGTTTTTGCTATTTATATAGAAGGTTTATATACTACAGGAATTGCTATCAGCAGTTTACTTCAGTTTGCTCATCCACAATTTGGAAATACCAATACCTGCTTTGCAGGACTCCTGTGTAGATTTAATGCAGCAATGTGAAGAGAGGCATGGCTGCCCCAGGGTAGAGAGCAGTCAAATATCCATTCACTCTTCATTCTCTGCCTTCATGCAAAAAACAACTCCTTTCCCAAAAAAAGATTTCTCTTTTTCCTTTTCCCATTCTTTCCTACTTCCATAGTCTTTATTTTATGCTGCTGGAATGTGAAATTTTTGTAGACACTAATAAAAATATTTCATTTAGAGATATTTAAAGTCCTAATGCTTTCTTTTCACTCAGTTTTCAAAATAGATGATATTTGTAGAAGGAAGCAAATACGAAACATGACCTGAGAAGTAAATTAAGACTGTGGAGTCTGTTTTAATGTTCATATTTTGAGTTTCGGATAAATGGGAAAGTGCCCAGGAGCTTTATAATGTTCTGCTGGTCTTGAATTACAAACTGTTTAAGATTTTTCAGAATAAAGAATCTCTACCCCAAAGACAGATATGAGACTGCTTATTCAACATTCACATGAGAAATTCATGTGGGACACCCTGACTGCAGCATCCACACAAGACAGTCACTGGGAGGTGTCTCCCTGAGTAAGATCTCCCATGTGGCACAAATATTCATTGTATTAATGAACACTCTTTGCTTTAAAACCTAAGAGAAACCCCAGCCTGGAATTTTGTTATGAAAGAGGATGGCTACTGGGTGTTTCCTCTGTACCTGCATGGATATGACATATTTTAAGGAAACCTTTCCCTTAAAAATTCCATCTATACTTTGTGCAAGGATTTACTACTGTATTTCTCTTAAAGCAAGCTCTCTTGGGCATCTAAAAATGCTAATTCATCCACAAAAATCACTTTGCTTGTCCTATTCACTTTATTTACTAGAATCAACCTAAACAGAATCAGTTGTACATTGCAGGGTACATGCAAACCTGTGATATAAGTTTCTCTTTATTTGAAGGTTTAAAAAATGAGAGAGAAAAAGAGAGACAGGTTTTGTCCAACACTGGATACATAGTCTCACTATGTCTAGGAACATGTCAACACAGCGCTTGCCTCTATTCTTTCCTTTCTACCCTAAACTACTTGGTCCTTTACTGCCCCCATGAAAATGCAGGAGGCATGAGGAAAAGAGGCTAACTGTGGCTGCTTAGTATCCATTTTATTACCTTTAAAAGTGACCTTAAGATGTTTCCACTTCTCTCTCTGCTTAAAAATCTCCTCCAAAAACAAGCAAACAAACTTTATTTTCATTAATACTTGAAACAGAATGTATAGAGAGTGGGAAAGCAGATGAATAAGTAAAATAAAATACTTAGAGGAATGGAAAGATAAATCTAATTACTTACAAAAGGTAACCAGTGAGAAGGAAGCCAATGCAACCACAAAACCCCAGAAAGGCTCAGTAAGTATTATGTACTTCAGAAAACAGGGTCTATGGGGACCCGAAAGCAGAGGGATTGTTTAGTCTGTATAAGAAGCAATTAGACTCTCCAAGCTCAGGTAACTTCATAGCAGAGTCAAGTGATCAATCATCCAATATCCAATACCTTAGGGTACTAAAAGTATACTCTCTGGAAAAGTTGAACAACAGAGTTACAAATTTTGGTCAGCTAGAATGAACAAGGTGTAGGGTGAGATGCCAAACTGAACATGGGAAGGAAGGATTAAAGGAAAACCACTGAATAGAGAGACCCTGCCCAACGTTCTTTCCCACACAGTTCCAGAATGCTGTCAGCCAGGTTCATACATGGAGGTAGAAGACTGAAGGATTCTTCATTGGAGAAAGTAAACTGCCCTCGAGGCAAAGCCTCACACATATACATGGAACTTTCAATATATTCTTTGGAACATCACTGTTGAATAGAAATGGATATCAACATAATACCATGAAAGCATGGACCAAAAACAAAGAAACAAAAGATAACTGAAGGAAACAGACAATATTACTAACAGAAGAAAACTCTCGAGGAACCATAATGTCCTTAAAGAGAAAATATTAAATCCATAAAATAAGACTAACATATTTCAGAAAAGAATAATCAGAGAAGGAAAGAGCTCTTAGAAATTACCCATATGATTAGCCAAAATTTAAAAAGTTAATAAAATGGTCAAAAGTAGAATGAAAAAGATGAAGGAAAATGGATATGAAAAGATAAGAAAATTAGAAAATCACTTCTGGAGGTTCAACATACAACTAAAAAAAATGTCAGGAGGAGGGAACAGTCAAGATGGTGAAAAGTAAATTATTATTACTTTTTTAATAACACAAAGTATTCAAGAACTAAGGACGTGCGTTTTTAGATTGAAAGAGCCCACTCAGCACTTGCCCAATGAACAAAATAGACACATGCCAGGGCACGTTATCATAAAACCTAAGAATATAAAGAGAAGATCCAAAGAATTTACAGAGATAAAAAGCAGATTACCTACGAAGAATTAAACAAAAGAATTAATGGGCTTTATTAACAGCAATTGAGTAAATATGGTTTCAAACATAGAATTCTATACCCAGCCAAAGTGTCAATCAAGAGTGAAGATAAAATAAGTGTATTTAAATACCTGCAAAGTATTAAATTTTTATCTTTCAGAGCACGTTCTCTGGTGGATAAATCCTGACAATATTAAGGAAAGATATGAGATCATGGGAATATGCTTTCCAACAAAAGAGCATGAATATCCATGATGATAGCATAGAAATTTTCAGAATGTACAATAGAAATATAGAGAAAGCAGTCCAGGGTGAGTTGGAATACAGACAGTTTCAGGTGAGATGTCTCAGAGCAAAGAGATGATCTAAGCAATATTACCATATGGAGAGTTGTACTGAGAGGTGGTTTATTGAACAGTTGAAGAAGGTTGTAAAAACATAACCACAGAGTCAAAGAAAATTAAACAAATTTAAAAAGATGACAATAATTAATTCCAAGAAAAACCAGAAATCATACAAGAAAGAAAAGGCATATACTATATATTATAATGTATTGTCACACTGTAATATATGATATAATGCAATACCCTGCCATCCAAAGTAAGGAAGAGTATTTTCAGTTATAATTATAAAAACACTAAATAGGTATTTAACTGAAAACTGTGGTACATATACATAAGGAAGAAAATGAGTGAGGAACAGAAATAGTTGAGTGCTAAAATCTTTATCTACTGTAATATAAACTTAATGTGTAATATGATGAAACAAGAAATATCTGCAGATATAGGATTAAATACCATAAAAAGAAGCTAGAAATTTTAAAGTGGTTCCTTCTTCACAGGATAGAGGAGGAAGGTGACAGCTATTTTTTGTTATAAGACTTTCAGCACTATTTAATGTAATAACTGATAAACATAAAAGTTAAGTTTGGGTGACATACTTTTCTTACTCTTATATTGACTTTTTCAGATTACAAAAAAAATGCAAGCTCAATGAAAAAGATTTGGAAAATACATAATAATTTAGAAAATGAAATTTAAAAGTATCCATTCTGTGTCATCTATTGCTAGCCATTTTTTATTCCTATATATATCATTTTACTCAACAGAAACCATTCTCTGAATATAATTTATACTTTTTAAGCTTGATATTATAAATCAGAGGTTTTAGTACCTTTAAACATTTTTCATACAACATTTTATTAGCTGCATAATAGTTCATCTAATGATATGACATAATTTAACTCATCATATTTTTGGATCTTTCTTTAAGATTTCCCAGTAATAAATAATGTTGTTGTAAGTATATTTGTTCATTTATTTTTCCCAGTGCTTTATAATCTTTCTCTAGGAAGAATTCCTGGAAATAAAATTGCCAGGCAAAACAGTGAAAATGTTTTTGAGGCATTTGGCACATATTATTAAATTGCTCTCCAGAAAGATTCTTCCAATTCATCCCACCAGCAATATGAGAATATCTCATTTCAGCACCACCCTGCTGGGGACTGGATTTTCTCATTATAAAAAAATAATTTAAAACTAAACCTAAAGTACAATGAAGCAATTTTCCCAATATCTTAGATTTTTTCAAATTTTTTAAAATTGGTGGCTGAAAAGTGAGCCTTTAAGAAAAGTCTCACAGAAGCTAGAAGATGCAGGCCCTTTCTCCAGTGTTCATACCCTTTTGGTTATCTGTGTAGAATCAACATCTGATGAGATAATTTGGAGGAAGGAAACAGAAACTAGAACTGTATCAAGCTATTGGCTATAATATAAGAAAATTTTGTGCAGATAGAGGTGTTAGCTAATTCTATAGTGGTAATCATTTTGCAACATATGTGTATCAAATCAACATGTTGTACACCTTAAATTTATGCAATGTTCTATGTCAATTGCATCTCAAGAAAGCTGATGCGAGGAGAAAATTTTGTGCTGTAAAGACAGTTTTAATCATGATATTAAGTGACACCTGCATTTGTAGAAACCAAGATTCTCTGTGATAATTTACCTAGAACTGTCCACTTGAGCTAACAGGATCTTGCGAATACTGCAGAAACGCCTCACTTCTGTGGAATTAGGGGCCAATAAAATAAATAACAGTGACTAACATTTACTGAAGTCTTCCTAGACACCAGACACTTTGTTTGCAGTATCTCATTTGCAAAGCAACTCTGTTAGCTAGGAATTATCCTTATTTTACAGATGAGGAAATTGATAATCCAAGGAGCTAACTTGCCCAAGGCCACAGAGCCTGTATGACTTAAAGGCCAGCATTCTACCCAATAGCACTGCCAACTCAGACTGCTGTGTCCTCACCTTGGCAAACAAGCATAAGTCAGAAGGTAAGTTGAAAAGCCTTTGTACTTCTAAGATACATGTTGTTGACAAGGTTTGAACATACTCATATCCTTATGAATTCAAAGATGGATCTGCAAGTTAGAGACTGTCTTTTTTTTTTTAAGTCTGTTCTAGGTAATAAGAGATTCACAATTAAGTAGGGGACATTCAGGCTTGAGAGAGATAATCTAGGGAGACCAAACGAAGGCAAAGAAAGATTTGATCTGTGCTGCTTATGAAGACAGAATCTAGACTGATTGGTGAATTTGCAGGAAAATCACTAAATTGAAGATAAATTCAATTCAACATACATTACATTTTAAACTTTAAAGAACTGAACAATTAAAAAGTTATTATTAACAAGAGCTTCTCAACAATGAGACAGCCTCTCTCTTGAGGTAATAAATAAAAATAATTTCTGATCATTCTTTTGAGAAAGATCTGCCTTCACACACTTGAGCTACATGTGTCTTAAAGGCAATGCCAATCTTGGAGAGTAAACATCATCTAATTCTTGTCACTGTCCAGCCTCCATCGATGGGTGCCAAACCATCATATCCAATAACTGCTTCTTCCCACATCCTACCAACAGTGACTCCCATCCAAATGGGCATCAACCCTGGTAGACTGACCCCAGGAAAAACCATGCCCCATTCCCATACACCCCAGATACTTCTTAGGGTGTGTGTGTGTGTGTGTGTGTGTGTGTGTGTGTGTGTGTGTGTGTGTGTTATAAATTACTTTATACATGCAGGAAAATATAACAAACCCTCTTAGAACCTCTACCAAGTTTTGTCAATCTATTTTGCTGTATTTTAAAAGGTATAATATGTTATGGATACAGTTAAAGCTTTCTATGAACTTCTCCTTGTTCTCCTCCCTCCCTCCCTAAAGTTGACACCATCCTGAACTTGGTACTAACCATCCCCTTGCATGTGTGACCATATATACATGTTTCATATTATATTCATAGAATATATCTGTATTAGTTTCTGAATGCTGTAACAAAGTATTAGAAACTTGGAGGCTTAAAATAACAAATTTATTTCCTCACAGTTCTGGAGGCTTGAAGTCCCAAATCAAGGTGTTGGCAGGGCCATGTTTCCTCCAAACTCTCTGGAAGAGGATTCTTTTTTGGCTCTTCCAGCTTCTGGTAGCCAAGTTGTTCCTTGGCTTGTGGCAGCTTAACTTCAGTATCTGCCTCCATCCTAACGGGTTACAAGTTTTGGAACTACTACTCAATATGTGACTCCCTTTGTGTCTCTGTCTTCTATTCTTATAAAGACAGCAGTCATATTGGATTAGGACCCACGCTAAAGACCTTATCTTAACTAATTATGTCTGCCAAAAGTCTTATTTTCAAATAAAGTTGTAATTTAAGTATTGGAGGTTAAGACTTCAACAAATCTTAGGAGGTACAACTGAACCCATAATAATATCTATAAACAATACCGAGAATTAATTGAATGCTTTAAAACTTACCTAAATAACAGTTTGCAACTGTCTTTCTTTCTTTCACTTATAATTTTGAGATCAATCTGTCTCAATGCTTGTAACTGTAGTTTGTTCATTTTAACAAAGTATAGTGTAGTATTCCATTGTATGGGCATATACACATTACTTATCCATTCTTCTTTTGTTGGCATTTTTGTTGCTTCTGTCATTTCATTATCATAAAAAGTAGTGCAATAAGCTTTTTTTACATGTTGCTTGTGCACCTTTGTGCATGTTTACTTAAGGTATAAATATAGGAATGTGGGGATTGGGTTTGCAGGATTTGCACATCTTCAGTCTTTAGACAA
The DNA here is from genome assembly GCA_028627145.1 of Eidolon dupreanum. Classification (NCBI taxonomy): domain Eukaryota; kingdom Metazoa; phylum Chordata; class Mammalia; order Chiroptera; family Pteropodidae; genus Eidolon; species Eidolon dupreanum. The sequence continues at coordinate 122,492,535 of CM053507.1, read as the reverse complement.
TATCACCAAATTGCTCTCCAAACGTAGTAGTAACAAATTAAACACCACCAGCTCTATCCTAGAGTTCAAACTATTCAGTATTCTTGCTAGCATTTGGTATCATCGGATTTTGACATTTTTTGCATATATGGTTGGTGTGAAATTGTTGCTTTAATTTGCATTTTCCTCATTTTTCATAAGTTGAATAATGATGTATATTTGGTAGCTATTAAGCTTTCCACTTCTGTGAATTGCCTGTTTATATCCTTAAGCTTGTTTGCATTCTCTTGCTGCTTTATTGGGATTTTTAACTATATTTTGGATCCTAACTGGTTACAAGTTTTGGAACTACTACTCAATATGTGATTTGTTTTTGCACATTGTTTACAGTCTTTTCTTACTCAGATGACTTTTTGAAATTTTTAATATAGTCATATTTATGAATCTTTCTTTTCATGATTTATGTATTTGGTATGTGGATTTAAGTACAATATCCTCCTATATTTACTTTGTTTAACTTTTCATTTTAAAATAATTTGAACACAGGGAAGTTACAAGTCCTGAATACTCAAAGTAGATCCACCAATTCTCAACATTTTGTCACATTTGTTTACTATTCTCTACCTCTCTATATATGAGTCCTCTATTGTATATTAGTATAATCATATGTTACATATTATATAATATATGTAATAGAAAATAATACTATTATATACATGTGTATATTTCTCAAAAATAAAGGAATTTATTTATAAAACCACAGTATAATTATCAAAATCAGGAATTTTTAACATTGATACAAAACTGTGATCTTTAGATCATATTTAAATTTTGTCAATTTTTCTAGTTATGTAATTTCCAGAATTTTTTTTTCAGGTATGGGATCCAATTCAGGATTACACATTACATTTAATTTTAGGTGTATTTAAATTTAATTTCCTTTAATCTGAGATGCTTCTTCTGCCTTTATTTGTCTTTACTGACAATGCCCTTTTAAAAAATGTATAGGCCATTTATTTTGTAAAATGTCTCTCAATTACATGTTTTCTCATCATTAGATTCCCATAATTAGATTACTCATAATTAGGTTATATCAAAATGACATATAATCATATCTACATTTTTAATATTTTGCTTTTCTCATTTAGGTTTAGAATCAACATCTTTTTTATATATAGTGTGAGGTAGGAATATATTCTTTTTCCATGTGGATAACCATTATCATAAATTAAGTAGTGAGTTATTTTTCATAATATTTTAATTATACTACTTCTGCCACTTATCAATTTTCCAAATATACATGGTACCATTTCTGAGATTTCTATTCTGTTTCATTCGTTTATTTGTTTATTCCTGTGCCAGTTTTGCCTTATCTTAATTACTGAAGCTTTATAAAGGGCAAGACAACCTATTCTATTCTTTTACTTCAAAATTGTCTACTATTGACCCTTTGTAGGCTTTCTCTCTCTCTCTCTCTCTCTCTCTCTC
>CM053507.1:122217871-122490568 GCA_028627145.1 Eidolon dupreanum | reverse complement strand
TAATCATGAAAGCCATTTGTAATCAAACGTTAAACAAAGACATCCTCTCGCTGAGAGGGAGTGATAACGCACCATTTAGTAATTTTTGTGCAGTTGGTAATTTAGAGAATGAATGATAATTTCTGAGCCTTGAAAAACTACATTGACAATGCCTGGTGTTATTCACCCAGTGAATAAAGACACCTTCCTCTCCATGTCTTGTGATAAATTTCTTTTATTAGGGCCACTTACGAGAGACTTTATCTTAATGGTCTCTCATATGGGGCAGTTGTGCTTGGGCAGTTAAGTTGTTTTTCATCATGCCTTAAACACAGGGCCCAGAGAAAATAAATAGCAGTAGTGGTTCCAGGCAGCTCAGCTGCTATAAAAATTAGGCCCGGAAGCTAACCGGTTTGCCCACAGGAAATTCACAGAGAGAGTGTTTGTCCTTCTCTCTCCCTGAGGGCCTTTTCCCAAGTGACTCTTACTTTCCCTTCTTGTTCCCCACTCCCTGTTAAGTTCCTCTATTTGCCCTTTCCTCTGTGTCAACTCAATATTTTTTTCAGTGTGATAGGAAGTGGTCGTACATTCAGTAACTGAACAGACATTATGTTGGCCTGTACAGGTTCTCTGCAACTTGCCTTCCACCTAAGAGAAATCCTGGTAGCTGGTCAAAAGATCTGGGGAGGAAGAGCAGCCATCCACTCCACACTTCACACCAACATATCCTATGACAGCCACAGTAATGTCCCATCACTGATTTGCTTTAGTTACAGGTTTTATAGCTCACTGCATTCTGAGAACCCAGGGTGACAAGACCTGGGGACCACCCTAGTAGAAAAAGGCTGTCTCCGAGTGCTATTCCTCTGAGTACTATTCATCTGAGTACTGTCCTTGGCAGAGGCAGGCTGCCTTACTGTGCCATTCACAGACTCAGGGCCTCTCTAGAAGCATTGTGGCCACCTCTTCAGATGTCAAAGAATACTCATGAATCCTGTCCTTAGGTCATTTCCCCTTTCCCTCAAGTCCCCCAGCCCTTAACCAAGTCTCCAACCCCCCACCCAGTTCCCACCTACAATTGTATCACAGACCCCAGAGAGGGATGTCAGTTATTTTCTGCCCCTCCTAGTTCCTCTGCCAGGTAAGGGGAGTGTGAGAGAGAGGAACAGAGGGAGGCTATCTTACTAAGCCAGTGCCATATCTAAAAACTGTAAGACATTTCAACTTGCCTTATTATACTAAGAGAGTAACTGTCTCCTTCTCAACCTTGAATTGAATTACAAAGAATCACCTTTCATTCCTTTAGCCTAGAACACACACAGTTCCAGAAGACAGGGGAGATAAATATTATTAACAGCTGGCATTTAATTCATATTTGTTATATGCTGGGCATTGTACCAAAAACTTTGCATTGATAACCTCATTTAACTTTCATAAATCCTTAGGATGTAGGTACGGTTATTTTTTCTACTTTTATTGTGATTATAATCAACATATAATACTGTGCAAGATTAAGGTATACAATGCGATGATTTGATATATGTATATATTATGAAATGATTTAGATACTAATATTATTATTTGCTTTTAACTGGTATAGAAAAGGAAGCCACAAGGACCTAAGTTACTTGTCCAGAGCCATAAAACTGGAAAGTCCTGGAGTTGGTATTGGAACCCAGGCCATCTGACCCCAAACTCCTCACTTCTTTCCTCTTTGCTATCTTGACAATGACAATCCCATCCCACTCTACTCTTGAGTGCTCTTAAAGGGGCTAAAATGCCCTCTTCTACCACAGGTGGGTAGAGAGAGATGGCCTGTCCGAGTCCATTCCATTGCTTCCCACACACTGGTCAGCTTATAGCCGTGAAAGATCCCCTCCCACAGGGTGCCACACCATCATACATCCCTAAGACACAGGGTGGATTTCCCAGCACCCTCAGTGGGCAGCTGATATTTGTTCCTCTCGCTCAGGAAATGAACCAACCCCTGCTTAGAGATAACTATCATCTATTCCTAACAATACCCTTCTTATCAGGGAAGTACTGGCCACTGTCCCATGGGCTCAAATACTACTCCCTCTGGACATAGTTCAACAGAAAGGAGTCTGCCACCCAACCAACTGAAGGAGTCTCTGTCTTCCCTACCTCAAAGAGTGGACAGTCCCATCAGTGCCCTCTACTCTTTTCCCATCTCCCTTATATCTGACCATAGGACTGTGATTTGGTCTTGTTTAGATATGGCCTATAAATTCTATCTTGGACTTTAAAGGCAGAGTTCTACAAAAGGGCAGATTCCTTCCCACTGGTCCCTGAGTGGAAAGATTACTGTGATGTACTCCTTTACTTCTTACCCTGACATATCCCCACTCCACCCCAGTCAGTCTCTGGTGTCTGTCATATAAACTCTAGGATGGATACTGACCAGGCCATGCCCAAATGGTGTTTTTTTTCTTTTTTTTAAGTGGCAAGAACCTACAAATCTCATAGTTCACTCTAGTCTGTTGCTCCTGGTGCAGAACCATTGTATCACACAGTGTCTTTTCTCTCTTGCAGTGTTATGTAGAACTGTGGACCAAAAAAAAAAAAAAAAAAAAAAAAAAAAAAGTAGTAATGAAAAGTAACCTCACAGGGTAATCTGATCATAATTCCTAACTGGGTAGGTCATGGTGGGCAGTCATGCTCCAGGCTTATAACTCCTTTAGTGAAAAGTTTTAAGCCAATCCTGTCCATTGTTCCTGTGCATCTGGGTTAACACACCTTTAAAATAAACCATAACCATCCCTAAGAGAGCACATGATCTTAACTATGCTGTAATCCCATCCCTTCTTGCTTCTTCTTACCTTCATGTAATCTTTCTTACTTCCCTCCTTAACTTCAAATGCATAAAAGAAACTGCAAACCTATTCTCTGAAGCATTTATCTCAGCCTGTTGAGATCTTGCTTCCAGTTGTATCCTCTGTTTCTCAAATAAATTTTTATAAAAATTCTCTACAGGTTTGGATGTTCTTACATCAACTGAACTACCAGAGTGCCAAGCCATCTTTTAGCTTATCAACCTATCTTTACCACTTCTGCCCCTTTGTCTGTCCCAAATCAGAGGTTAGTGGACAACCAAGACTCCTGATGAAAAACATCAAGAAAACAGGGACCACATCAGAGGAGGCATTCTTACTGCTACCATGACCATAAATATGAATCCCATGTGTCATCTCCATAGTCTGCATTGGTCTGAATGCAGAATTTCAAATATTATTGATAATGTTCTAATCTCTTGATTTACTTGTAAATCCTTTTGGAAACGATAGGGAATTTCTTAACATAAAGTAGGAATGACCTATTATGCTCCCCCACATTCAGAGCTCCCTTCAGGATTCTTGTTTGGAAGAAACAGAAAGACAGACAAAGATCCCCAGGCAAAAGGGCAACAAACAGTGTCAAAGAGAAAAGCTAATCAAAAAACATGGTTGTCAAACCCATTGTTAACCTCTGAATGTATTATGTCTCAGAACAAATACCCAATCAAGACTATGATAGCAGTAAATCCTTTCAGTTGGTCACAATGACTCAGAAAGAAGATACAGAATATGACTTTACCACCTAAGCCTGATAAACTCAAGATACCCACATTAAAATTGAGAGAGAGAGAGAGAGAGAGAGAGAGAGAGAGAGAGAAACAGAGACAGAGACAGACACAGAGAGAAGTGGGAGGTAATTGAGGGAGGAGAAAACATGTTTTTGTTTTTGTTTTTGTTTTTGTTTTAATTGTGGGTGTAGGTATTGGCCTACAATGCTGATTAGAATCAAATAGATAAGAAACTGGCTAAGTTCCTGAAAGTGCTGTGTTTATTTCCCCGTTCTCTCAAATGTGCCCTGAACCAAAATATTGAGGGTTGCTAAAGACCTAAATCAACTACTTCCAGTAATCTATGGGAAGGAAGTGGATTGAGAATGCTGCTGAAATGCTGAGGACAAAAGTACATATTCCTCAATGCCCACTTCAAATGTGGCCAAGAAGGATAGGGGAAAGAACCTTAGAGAACAATGGTTAGGAGCACCTCCCTGAACACAGAATCTAGAATATTCCTTACCCCAAGGAATCTGGTCTCCTGCATCATCTACCAAGATTTCGGGATAGCAATAGATCTGTGTCTGTACTATCTCCCAATTTTCCCCCAACTGAATGGCAGTTTATTGTCTGGTTGTCCTATTTGTGCTCCATCAATTGGGTGTAGAAGGGGACATATTGTTTTTTTAGCTCATTGGTCTCTGAATGAAGAGGCATATTTTAAAGCAATTAATAGAGCATAATAATTTATTTGTACCTTAATGCTAGAAAGCTTCCTCCATCTAATAGCTCAGTGATTGCTACATTGAACTTATAGAGAAGGAAACAAAATCCTGTCCCACTATGTGGCTTATCAAAGTTCAATATTTATGTAGTAATAATATGAACAATGTTTATTACTTAATGTTTTAGAGTCACTCTATGAAGAAAGTACAGAAGACTTACTTGTGATTGCAGGATGAAATGTAAACATTAGCAGACTTGACAAAGAAAAAGAAAAAGTGGGCTGATGAAAAGAAGAATTGGGTAGAAAGTATGAAAGAAAGTGTAGGGTTGCCATTATCCTTATTTTAAATAAGGTTGGTAGTAGAGAGATACTGCCAAATGTTGACAGCACAACATATGGGAGTTTATTATATTAAAGTTATAATACACAAACAGATAATAATAATAAAATTATAATTTTATTAGATAGAGTGAAGGGAAAAATTGTGTATGTGGCCCAAATCTTTTATTCTTAGTGAAAAAATCCATATATTTTAAGTATATAAATCAAGAAATTAAAATGTAAACAGAATATTTAGAGTCATGGCAGGAGAATTAAAAGAAAATTTTGTTTTAAAAATTAAATCTGGATTGGGAAGGAAGATGGCAGACTAGGTAAAAGCAGGGTTCATCTCTTCCCAGGTCTGTATTGAAATTACAACCAAATTACAAGATAATCAATGTGGAGAATCACCTGAAGTCCAGCTGATTGTAATACCTACATTTGATAATATAAAGGAGGCACATTGAAGCCAGTAGGAGGGACAAAGTTGCAAATCCAGCTGGACCTGCCCCTGTGGGTGGTGGAGGATCACTGGGAGGGAGAGCGAGGCTGCAGAGGCTCTCCTGAAGGAAATGAGAGGGCCTCTCATTTGGGGGTTGCCCAGCCCAGGATCTCAACCCAAGGAAGTAGAGATTCCAATAACTCTGACTGTAATAACCAGAGGGGATTCTGGCCATCTGGGTGAGATGGAAGGAGACTGAAACTATGGATGCCCCTTTGAAGGTCTCCCACACAGGCTTTCTGACCTGTGGACACTCACCCAGGACACCAGCAGTGGGTCAGAGTCTCACACAGTATCCATACCAAGAAAGTCTGCATTACCTGGCACCAGAACGAGGACTGGAAGGGCAGCCACCATTGTGCCTTAGTTCGGCCCCCCTACCAGGCAATCTACAAACCCCCTCAGTTTGACAGTGAAGGCCCTTCCCACAGAGCTATTAGGAAGCTCTGGTCAGAGGGGATCAACCTGCCCCACCTAACCTGCAGATCACCAGGGGCTTTTGTTGCTAGATGGCTGCCACACCCTGCACCGATTCAGGGCCAAGCATTCACAGCGGGCAGACAGCACCGTGGGACCCATTTCCAAGATAGGGTCAGGGAGATCACTGCTGCCAACATGAACCTGGGCAGATCTCAGGGATCTGTGGGTCAGTCCCAGACAGCAGCTGCTCTTGCTGTGTGATCTGGGACTTCTGCGGGAATGCATGAACGGTTGTAAAAGTTGCAGCAAGACTGAGGCTGTATTGATCTGACTGCCACTGTCTCTCTGACACCCCACCCCACCCAACCCACAAATTGTCCCAGGTGGCCCATTGACAGTGAATTGCTACAGCCCCGCCCCCCTCTATCCCCACATCTCCCAATCCACACAGGCAACAAATTTTGGCTAGCACTGGGCAGACACTGCATTGAAATCAGTGACAAGCAGACCTCTGCTGCCTGCGAGTTGCAACAGTATATCTGGGGAGCGTAGGGGTCTGTGAGACCTCCCCAGATGTCAGTCGGCTCACTGTGATCTGTGACTACAGCGTGAATGCCCAGACACAGAAGTTACAGCAAAACTGAGGCTGAATTGGCCTGACAGGCCTTGTCTCCCTGAAATCCCGCTTCACCCAAGCCACAAAGTACCTGCAGCCCATTGACAGGCGGACTCCAATGACCTTCTTGGCTCTGGGATTGTGCAGTCTGTGCAGGCAGTAGACCTTGGCTAGTACAATGAGCGCATTTCAGGGAAAACTGTTGTGGCAGACCACTGCTACCCACATGAACTGCAATATCTCTTGAGGAGATTGCAGGGGTCTGTATTGGCTTGATGGTCATGGACTTCTTGAGCTCCTGCCCCATTCCAAACACAAAGGGCCTGCCAGCATGTTGATAGGAAGCTGCCTCTACCCTGGGGTGGCGCATTGAGGCCCAAGGTGGACAGCAGCTGACCTTGCTACAGTTGGAAACTTATACGGGAGTCACAGAGACAGCATTGGCATGTAAATTGACACTACAGTGGCAGGGCAAAATTTATTCAATAGATCCAGGGTCCTTGCACCACCCAACATGCATATCACCCAGAGGCTCTTCCAGTTTCAGAAACTTACAGGCAACTAACAGGCAGTGTCAAATCTGGAGGTCCACTGGTCCCTCTGCTAAACTGACCTAGGTCAGGGACAGGGGATAACTGACTGCTGCCTACAGCGTTGTTTCTTCCACTTACCTATAGATCCAGCACAGGCAACAATCATCTGCGGATCACTTTGTAGTTCCCACTGGGTAGCCCTGAGCAATCAAAAGCAGCAGCTGAGCTTGGCCTATGGGGTAGCCCCTCCCTAGGGGCCACAAAACCAATGCATCTGAAGGCTGGCACCAGAGCACAACAGAGCAACTCCTAACTAGTCCCATTAGTGGTACACACAAAGGGTGGTTGCAACAAGTACACAAGCCTGCTAGAGCAAATCCCACTCAGTGGGGTCAGCCCCTACACAGCAACTCTTATCCTGTGGATGCAGTCAATTCCGACTATTAGTCAGCTTGAGCATTAATCCCATCCTCTGATGTTCTAACAACAATAAAGTCTTGGCAACAACAGAAGATCACACACAACCCACACAAAGATCACATCCAGAGCCCCCAGCATAGGGAATCAGGGAGAGTGTGCCACTGGGCCACACAGGACACCTTCCACATTAGGCCATCTAGCCAAGGCTGAGAGATAAAACAAATATTCCTAACACATAGAAATGAACACAGAGAGGCTAATAAAATGAGAAAACAAAGAAACATGACACAAGTAAAACAAAAGGAGAAAACTCCAGAAAATAAGCTAAATAAAATGGAAGTCAAGCAACCTATCAAAGACAGAGTTAAAAATAATGGTCATAAGGATGCTCAATGAACTTAGGGGGAGAATGGATAATCTCAATGAGAACCTCAACAGAGAGATAGTAAGCATAAAAAAGGACACACGAACCATTAAAAAGAACCAGTGAGAAATAAAGAATATAATAACTGAAATGAAGATTTAACAGTAGATTGGATGAAGCAGAAGATTGAATCAGTGAATTGGAAGACAAAGTAGCAGAATACAACCAATCAGAATAACAAAAAGAAAAAAGAATTTTAAAAAATGGGGATAGTTTAAGAGACTTCTGGGACAACATGAACCATAACAATATCTGAATCATAGGAATACCTGAAGGAGAAGAGAGAGAGTGAGGGATTGAGAATCTACTTGAAGAAATAATAACAGAAAACTTCCCTAACCTGGCAAAGGAATTAGACATACAAGTTCAGGAAGCACAAAGAGTCCCAAACAAGAATTCAAACAGACTTACACCAAGACACATCATAAATAAAATGCCAAAGGTCAAAGACAGAGAGAGAATCTTAAAAGCAGCAAGAGAAAGGCAGCTAGTTACTTACAAGGGTACCCCCATAAGAATGTCTGCTGATTTTTTTGATGGAAACTTTGCAGGCTAGAAGGGACTGGCAAGAAATATTCAAAGTTATGAAAAACAGAATCTACAACCATGAATACTCTAACCAGCAAGGCTTTCAATTAATATGGAAGGTGAGATAAAGAGCTTCCCAGACAGGAAAAAGCTTAAGGAATTCATCACCAACAAGCTAGTATTACAAGAAATGTTAAAGGGACTTCTGAAAAAAGAGAAGGGGTAAAAAAAGAAAATAGAAATAACAAATATAAATAATAAAATGGCAGTAACTATGTACCTATCAGTAATCACTTTGAATGTAAACAGATTACATGCTCCAATCAAAAGACACAGGGTAGCCGAATGGATAAGAAAACAAGACTCATACATATGCTATCTACCATAGACCCACTTCAGATCAAACGACACACACACACTGAAAGTAAAGAGATGGAAAAAGATATTTCATGCAAATGAAAATGAAAAAAAAATCCAGAGTAACGATACTTGTATCAGATAAAATAGACTTTAAAACAAAGGCTATAATAAGAGACAAAAAAAGGCATTACATAACAATAAAAGGATCGATAAATCAAGAAGACATAACCCTAGTAAACATATAGCACCCAACATTGGAGCACCTACATACATAACGCAATCATTGACTGACGTAAAAGGAGATATCAATAGTAATATACTCATAGTAGGAGACTTTAACACCCTATTAACACCAATAGACAGATCTTCCAGGCAGAGTCAATAAGAAAACATTGGGCCTAAAAGATACGCTAGAACAGATGGACTTAATAGATATTTTCAGAGCATTTTACCTCAAAGCAGCAAAATATACATTCTCTTCAAGTGCACATGGAACATTTTCTAGGATAGACCACACAAAACAAGTCTAAATAAATTTAAGAAGACTGAAATCACATCAGCTGTCTTCTCTGATCACAGTGGTATGAAACTAGATATGAACTACAAGAAAAAACTGGAAAATATACAAACACATGGAGGCTAAATAACATGCTACTAAACAATGAATGGGTTATTAATGAGATCAAGAAAGAAATCAGAAGATACCTAGAGGCAAATGAAAATGAAAACACAACAACTCAAAATCTATGGGACACAGAGAAAACAGTCCTAAGAGGGAAATTCATAGCAATACAGGCCTACCTCAAGAAACAAGAAAAAGCTAAAATAAACAATCTAACCTTACACTTAAAAGAACTAGAAAAAAGAACAGCAAACAAAGCCCAAAGTGAATAGAAGGAAGGAAATAATAAAAATCAGAGTGGAAATAAATGGAAGAGTCTAGAAAAACAATATAAAAAGATTAATGAAACCAAGAGCTAGTTCTCTGAAAGAGTAAACAAAATTGACAGACCTTTAGCAAGACTCATCAAGGAAAAAAGAGGACTCAAAAAAATAAAATCAGAAATAAAAGAGGAGAAATAACTATGGACTCCACAGAAATACAAAGGATCATAAGAAAATATTACGAGCAATTATATACCAACAAATTGGACAATCTGAAAGAAATGGACACATTCCTAGAAACATAAAATCTCCCAAGACTGAGTTAAGAAGAAACAGAAAATCTGAACCGACCAATTGCCACCAATGAAATAGAATCAGTAATCAAAAATCTCCCAAAAAACAAAAGTCCTGAACCAGATGGTTTCATAGGCAAATTTTACCAAACATTCAAAGAAGAATTAATACTTATTCTTTTCAAACCATTCCAAAAAATGCAAGAAGAGGGAAGGCTCCCTAACTCCATTTATGAGGCCACAATTACTTTGATTCTAAAACCAGAGACATTACAAAAAAAGAAAACTATAGGCCAATATCTCATGAACATTGATGCAAAAATCCTCAACAAAATATTAGCAAACCGAATTCAGCAATACATTCAAAATATCATACACCATGATCAAGCTGGATTTATTCCTGGGATGCAAGGTTGGTACAATATCCGCAAATCAATTAATGTGATACACCACATTAACAAATCAAAAGAAAAAAACCATATGATCATATCAATAGATGCAGAAAAAGCATTTGAAAAAATCCAGCATCCATTTATGATAAAAACTCTCAGCAAAGTGGGAATAGAGACAACATACCTTAACATAATAAAGGCCATATATGACAAACCTACAGCTAACATCACACTCAGTGGGTAAAGGCTAAAAGCATTTTTCTTAAGATCAGGAACAAGACAATGAGGTTCACTTTCGTCACTCCTCTTCAACACTATATTGGAAGTCTTTGCCACAGCAGTAAGACAAGACAGAGAAATAAAAGGTATCCAAATTGAAAAGGAAGAAGTAAAACTCTCACTATTTGCTGATGACATAACACTGTTTATAGAGAACCCTAAAGAGTCCACCAAAAAAAAAAAAAAACTGTTAGAACTGATCAATAAATTCAGTAAAATAGCAGGTTACAGAGTAAATATTCAGAAGTAAGTGGCATTTTTATACACCAATGATGAACTTTCAGAAAGAGAAATTAAGAAAACAATCTCATTTACAATTGCAACGAAAACTATAAAATACCGAGGAATCAAATTAACCAAGAAAGTAAAAGACCTGTTCTCAGAAAATTATAAGTCATTGAAAAAATAAATTGAAGAAGATAAAAATAAATAGAAGCATATACCGTGCTCTTGGGTAGGAAGAATCAACATAATTACAATGGCCATACTACTCAAAGCAATCTATAGATTCAATGCAATCCCTATCAAAATACCAATGGCATTTTTCAGAGAGCTAGAACAAATAATTCTAAAATTTATCTGGAGCCATAAAAGACCCTGAATAGCTATGGCAATCTTGCGAAAGAAGAACAAAGTTGGAGGTATCATACTACCTGACATTAAACTATACTACAAGGCTACAATAATCAAAACAACATAGTACTGGCATAAAAACAAATACATTGATAAGTGGGACAGAATAGAGAGCCTATATGCCTATATGCTCACTCAATATATGACAAAGGAGGTAAGAATATACAATGGAAAAAAGACAGTCTCTTCAATAAATGGTGTTGGGAAAATTGGACAGATACATGCAAGAAAAAGGAACTGGACTAACTTCTTACATGTATAAAATAACAGACTTAAAATGGATTAAAGACTTAAATGTAAAACCCAAAACCATAAAACTTCTAGAAGAAAACATAGACAGTAAGTTCTCTGATATTACTAACAGGAATTTCTTTTTGAATATATCTCCCTGGGCAAGGGAAACAAAAGAAAAAATAAACAAATGGGACTACATCAAACTAAAAAGGTTTTATACAGCAAAAGAAACCATCAACAAAATAAAAAGACAATCGACTGATAGGGAGAAGATATTAGCTAATGATACATCTCATAAGAGGTTAATATCCAAAACATATGAAAACCTCATACAACTCAACAACAACAACAAAAAAAACAATCCAATTAAAAAATGGGCAGAAGACCTAAACAGATACTTCTCCAAAGAGGAAATACAGATGGCCAATAGACATATGAAAAGATGCTCAAGGTATAATCATCAGAGAAATGCAAATTAAAACCATAATGAGATATCACCTCACACCTGTCAGAATGGCTATAATCAATAAATTAAAGAACAACAAGTGTTGGCAAGGATGTGGAGAAAAGGGAACCCTCTTACACTGTTGGTGGGATTGAAAATTGGTACAGCCGCTATGGAAAATAGTCTGGAGGTTTCTCAAAGAATTAAAAATGAACATAGCTTTTGACCTAGCAATTGCACTTCTGAGTATTTATCCAAAGAAAACCAAAACAGTAATATGTAAAGATCTATGCACCCCAATATTAATGGCAGCACAATTTATAATAGCCAAGATATGGAAGCAAGCTAAATGCCCATCAACAGATGATTGGATAAAGAAGTTATGGTTCATATATACAATGGAATATTACTCGGCCATTAAAAAGTGAAATCCTACCATTTGCAACAACAATGATGGACCTAGAGGTTATTATGCTGAGTGAAATAAGTCAGACAGAGAAAGATAAATACCATATTATTTCACTTATATATGGAATCTAAGGAACAAAAATAACAAACTAATCAAAAACAGACACAGATACAGTGGACAATTTATTGATGGACAGAGGGGAAGGGTGTTGGCGGGCTTGGAGAATGAGCAAAGGGTTAAAGAAGTACAAATTAGTAGTTCATATAGGGTCACAGGGAGGGGGAGCACAGCATAGGGAATGTAGTTAGCATTAATACATTGGCTAGGTGGAAAACCAGAGGAGAGAAAGAGCAATTAGAGGGATCATTTTATAAACTATATAAATGTTTAACCAATGTACTATATACTTGAAACTAATTAAAATAAGTTAAAAAATTAAATCTGGTGAGTAGTACCAGAAATAAGGAGAATTAGAATAAGAGACTATCAATTTTCATTATAAGTTTTTCTGTCCTATTTTAATTATTACCATGTGGATATATTTATTTAATGAAAACCAAATGAATAGAACATTTGCTATTTTTGTGAGTAAACTTTTAAAAAATTTTTATTAAAATGTAACAAACATACTAAAAAGTGCACAAATCTCAGGTGCACAGATCAAGATCAAGATATAGGACATTTCCAGCATCCTAGAAAGTTCCTTTGGCCTCTCCCAAATACCCTAAAGATAACCACTATTCTGACCTCTCTCACTGTAGATCAGTTTTGTTTTTGAAAATCATTATTATTGATATCACACAGTATTTACACTTATTTCTGGCTTTTCTTTTTTTTGACTCAATATTATGTCTGTAATATTATCTCATGTGTGTAGCTGTTGCCAGGTAGTAACTCCATTGTATAAATATACCAAATTTTATTTTTATGTTTTGTTGATGAGCATTAGGTTGTCTCCAGTTTGGGGCTATTATGAATAAAGATCATTCATATACTTGTTTTTTGATGGACATTTGCACACATTGGCTATTTACCAAGAGTGAAATTGCTGAGTTATAAGGTATGTTAGATTCTGCCAAACTGTTTTCAACTGGTTGTGTCAAACCAATCAGCCATGTATGAGTGTTCCAGTTGCTTAACATCCTCATCAGCACTTATTACCATCAGTCTTTTTTATTTTAGCCATTTTGATGTACATTGTGGTATCTCATTATGGCTTAAAGAGACATTTCTCTGACAACTAATGAGGTTGAGCCTCTTTTTATACATTACTGGCCATTTGGATTGTCTCTTTGTGAAGTACCTATTCAAGTCTTTGACCATTTTTAAAAAATTGGTTTATCTCTTGTTACTTGTTCTTTATAAATGTTGAACCTATATATAAAAATATATTTTCTATCATCTATCTATCTATCTATCTATCTATCTATCTATCTATCTATCATCTATAATCTATCTTCCATCTATATCCTACTTTGTGGCTTATCTTTTCAGTCTCGTAATGTCTTTTGATGAACAGAAGTTCTTAATTTTATTGAAACCCAACTTATCAATCTATTTGTATGGTTACCACTTTTTATGTCCTATTTTGGAAACTTTATCAACTGCAAGGTCATGAGGATACTTTTACAAATATTCTTCTGGAAGCTTTATTGCCTTACCTTTCTTATTTAGGTCTATAATGCATCTTGATTGTCTTTTTTTCAATTTTTTTCTTTTTACTGCATCCAAACAAGTCTTTTCTGGGGAGAAATCCCAAGACAGGTAGAAGACAGACCCTAAGGGAGAAAAGATGTTTCCTCTACCGGCTTGTCTACAGCTATTGCATGGACAACCCAGGCTCAGTCAATCAGATGATCCTGCCTGAACAGTTGACAGTGAGTGCCACAAAAGCACAGGGAGAATCAGAGAGAATTCATTGAGGCCCTGAAGGAGCCCAGGGTCCAGAATCGCAGGGGTGAGTTTCTGGAGGAGGGCAATCCAATGGCCAGGACTAGCTGCCTGTTAGCAGTGGTGCCAGAATGATGTCCTTAGCAGACTCACTAGTGTGGCCTTGGTTGTCAAGTTTTCAAATGTAGTTCTCTAGCCCTCCTGTAGATATTGTGATCTACCCAATGTCCTTCCATAATCACTTTCACACCACTTTACAGAAGGAGAAAATAGCAAAACACAGAGTCTTCCCCTGAGGTCCCCAGGAGCAGGCCGGAAGAAGGGAAAGTAAATGGAAGAGGATCTTCCTGCAGAATAAAGCATCACAGTGATTCATGTATAAATGGTCGGTTCTTGGAAGAGGAGACACCTTGCATGATGAGGAAGCTGAAGGAGAGTCCCCGGGCCAGCCTCTGAGTGCTCTGCGAGCTTAAACTACCTTTTTTGTTTAAGTTAGCTTAAGTTTTATTTGAGATCAAGAACTCTGATAAAAGTAACAAATTCTAAATTCCACAGAATGTCATAGTCAAGAAAACCACATGTTCACTGGAAGTCTAGGAATTATACATATTCTAATTAACTGGGATTAAAGCATTTCTTACATTTCCCTAAGCTTCTCTGTAGCTGGAAACAGCTGATGGAAAGCCTGTCCGAGGGGTGGTGGGTGTGGAGGGCTATCTGGCAATGCTAACAAATGGCCTCTGCAGCACCAGTTCATGGGGCTCTACCCACGTGTGAGACAGTGCCTAACTTGGAACACAAAATTCCATTCATGACCCCATCATCCAACCATCATCAGGAACTGTTACAGACATTTTGCTGTACCTATTCTCCCTGAAGAGGAAATCAGAAAAAAAAAAAATTTCTAAAATGATAAACTACATTAAAAATGTAAAAGAAAATTTGAAATGGTGTGGAAAGTATGTCTTAATTGGAAGGCCATTTTTAAACTTCTCTGTATAAGACTTTGGGGCATTAATATCAAATAGGAGAAGGTGTAGAGTCTTGTGAGAGAAGGAAATGCCCCAAGAGTTATATTTTTCTTTCTTTTGCTAAGGGATTTCCTGCAGCCTGGGATGTAATATAGTTAAAACCCCAATCTTTGTAAATGCCCAAATTGTTTCCTCCCTTCCCTAAACCATTACTCTAAATATACTGATGTCATAACGCCTAGTGTTTTCCTGGAGCCTCTTCTTAAAGCCTTCTGTCCCCTCCCCAGATTTATTTGTACCCTTCAGGCCCCTCACACACACCCTCAGGCAGTCTCTCTCTGTTTCTCTCTCAGTCTCTCCCTCTCTCTCTCTCCTTTCTCTTTCTCTTTCTCACCCTCTCTCCCTCCTTTGCGTTCCTGTGGCATCCTGGGTTAACCCCTGTACAGCACTAATCACACTATTCTATAATCATTGTTTGTTATATGTTCCATCCATCAGACTGTGAATTTCTTGAGTGGAGATCACATGTTGTTCAGTTCTGTGGCCCCAGAGGAAAAGTTCAAGATTTATTAAAAAAACAAATGAAATCAGGGGGATCACTTCATAAATTATGCAAATGTTTAACCATTGTGCTGTATACTTGAAACTAATATAAAATAATAATAAATTTTTAAAAACAAATGAATAAACAAATAAATGAAGTGATTCAAGCAGCCATCTATGCTCAAACATGAACCTTAACTAAGGTGACCGAATAATTTATTCTCCTAACTGTGACACTGTTGAGTGAAAGGGGTCATTCATTGGATAGGACACTGAGATAACATGCATTATTCAGGATTGGTCTGAGAAATTGTAGACATCTTATCCAGCCTGGTTTTCCCTCCTCTGCCATTGTACAATGGGAGTGAACCACTAACACTATCTGAGGTTGTTTCTGAAAAATGAAGATTGTACCCTTATCTTTGATGCTGAGCACTCTGTGTAGATAGGTGGGACTGACATTGGGTTAGAAGTTAGAATTAGAGATGATGATTGGAGAGTCATTCATATTCATGTAGAGGGGGAAAACAAAGCCACAGAAAAGGATGAGATCCAAAAGACAGGGTATTGGCTGATATGACATAGGCTCAAATTCAGGAACCTGGACACAGCTCACACTTGGAAGGAAGAAAAAGGGGGTGAGGAGGGCTCATTACATTGTTTCACATATGTTATCATGTTTAATCCTCACCCAATGAAGTCCTGATAGATAGGGAATAATGTTATTCCTACTTTATGGATGACAAATAGAAGCACAGAGCTGAAGTGATTGCTTCCCAGGTCATAAAGTCAGAAAGTGGCAGAGCAAACTCAAAGTGAGTTTGGCCTAACACTAAAGCCCATGATCTTAAACAAGATAGGACTGCAAGAAAGGGAGAAGAAGGGTTAAGAAAGGAGTGCTCATCACTGTCAAATGCTCTGAGAACATTTTGGAGATCATGTCCTCTGAATAATTCAAGGACAACGGAGAACTGCAAAAGGTCATTGCATTTGACAACTAGGAGATTAGTCATGATCTTTCAGTGGTTATATCACAGGAGATTAATAGAATGAATTAATGGGGAGCGAGTAGAGACAATAAATCAATAAAAGATAATTATAGGGTTATAACTTCATAAAGCATATTTATAAATATATTTATATATTATAAATATTTGTATGTATATCTATATAAAATACTTAGTTACATTATCTAGCCTGATGGTAGGGTTTTGTCAAACAATTCTTAGATGATTTTTTTCTGTCATACATGAACAAACTGAAAAATGTAATGTAAAGGAGCAAACTGTGAGCTCTGTGAGGGCAGGAGCCATGTCTTCTTACTACTATATTCTGAACTTAGCACTATACTCAGATGCCCAATATATGATTAATTAATAATTGAAAAATTAATAAAATGAGAAATAAATGAGTGAGTTCAAGTCAAGAGTAATGGTTCATGTTCACTTCTTGTTTGTTCTTTAAAAATAGTGCAGCTCTATCACTGTTATTAATTTGCCAAGGCATAGAGAGCCCTTTCTGTGTTTTTGCTTCGGGTCCTATAATAACTCATACCAATGAATACAATATTTCATCTTTTATATTTTTTTCACAAATTCTTTTTTTTACCTACCGTTCATTTTTCCCCTCTTAAGTTACTTTAATGTCTTCCATATCCTTGGTTTCCAGGCCTCTACAAAGGGATAGAGTTATGTACTTCTGTCAGGAAACATTTTAAAGACTGAATTATAATATGAAATCAAGGGTTCTTGGAAGATGTAGTAATGAACAGTGGTGAGTTACCTGCCTTTTGAGATAGAGAATATTTACCTTTCTGTTAGGCACTTAGCAACAGAGAAGTCAAGGAAGGGATATTTATTCCATGAATTTGGTAGTGGGTCCCAAACAAGGCCACAGAAATGAAAGACCTTAAATATAGTCCCAGTAAAAATGAGTGACAGAAAATTGATGGACAGCAACTCTTACTAAGATAACACATATCCAGAATCAATAAAAGGGCAGCAAGAATTAAACAACTAAGCTGATAAAGGACAGATCACCAAGGAGTTTGTGTTTTAAAAGAATCTCTAGGGAATGGAGCATATTAAAAGGCACTCAATAGATCTGTTTTTCTTAAAAATTAATAATTTACCATATTTAGTATACAACTCTTTATAAACTCACACCTGCTACCCCCTATCCCACTAGCCAGGTCTCAGCTAACAAGATCCTTTTACTATAGTATTTATCAATTTATTGTTTATGTAATGTTTTTACATAAAACATTATGGTAAGGTCCTGCCCAAGAATGTTAGTAATTTAGAAAAGATATCAAAAGGAGGAAGAAAGGGAAGGAAGAAAAATGAGCAAGTAAAAGAGGTAAACTTCTCTAACTTTCCTACTTCATTATTTAGCCAAAGGGTAGATTTGATGGATATGACTTGCCTTGGGTCTTATTGGGGCCACCAATATAATTTTATCTGGAACTTTATAAAAATCTTTATAGAAATAGCTAGCATTTGTGAACACCTACTAACTGCAGGCACATTAACAATGACAAGAGCTACCACCATACTACCAATAATAATAGCAAACATATATAGTACTTACTATATGCTGGGCTCTGTCCTAACTGTTTTATATTATATCAATTTGCTCTATACTTCCAATAACCCCATAATTGTCTTCATCTCACAGATGAAGAAGCTGAAACACAGAAAGGTTAAATTACTTGCCAAAGATCACACAGATGGTAAATAACGGAGTTTGGAAATTAAAAACAAGCATTCTTGCGGTAGATTCTTTGCTTTGTTTTATGATTAAGGTGTGGTCCAGAAACGACTTTCTTCTTTTTATATCACTTCCTTCAAACACTGTATATTAAAATTTCCTTTTCAGCCTCTGGCTAACACCACAAGTAGATTCCAAAGTCTGCTATTCACTTTCATCTATTTAAAGTCTTATTTTCCAATATTGAAAAGTCCAGTACAAACTAAATGTTATGTGTCTCCTGACAGAATTATACAACATGGGTAGTGTTGGGAAAATCAAACTTCTTGGGAAAAATCAAACCTAAATCAGATCAAGCCTCTGGATTTAATTATTAGTTTATAAAGAAATGTGCTAAATGGCACTATGGGAATGCATAGAAAAATTCAGAATGTGAGAAGCTCCTTGACTCAGTTTCTCAATCAGAAAAATTTCAAGAGGGGCCAAAAAAATAGATGAAAACATCTTAGAAGACTATTATGAGTTGAATTATGTCTCCTAGAAAAAGACATGTTGAAATTCTAACACCTGAAACCTATGAATGTGACCTTATTTGAAAATACAGTCTTTTCAATGTAATCAAATTAAGATGAGGTCATTAGGAAGGGCCCCTAATCCAATATGATTGTGTCCTTACAAGAGAAGAGATAAAACGGAGACATGCAGAGGGAAGACAGCCATATGAAGGTGGAGGCAAAGATTGAATTTAAGTTGCCTCAGCCAAGAACACCTGGAGCTACCAAAAGCTGCAAAAGGAAAGGAAGGATCCTCCTCTAAGGGTTTCAGAGGGGCAAGGCCCTGGTAACATTTTGAATGTGTACTTCTAGCTTCCAAAATTGTGAGAAAATAAATTTCTGTTGTTTAAGTTACCCAGTTTGTGGTATTTTGTTAAAGAAGATGTAAGAAACTACAAAGACCAATAAACCAAATGCAAACAGTAATGCTTACACAGAGTTCTTATATTTTAGACTTACTTGAAAACCTTATAAGATAAAATATGATGTCTAGGATTTGTTTCAAAATAATACTGGAGATAGTGAGTGGTTAGGATTATAAATGAAACAAAATTGAACACAAATTGATTATTATTGAAGCTGGGTGATAGGTAATTGAGAGTTTATTATATTCTTTGCTCTACTTTTGTATATGTTTGAAATTTTCCACAATTAAAAGTAAAGAGTCAAGTCCCTATTAAATAAAATTTTTAGTTCAATTTAAATGTTATTTCATTTACATTTTTTCTTCTACCTCCCTGCCCCTCAACTGCAAGTGAAGGTCTAAGCTCTGTATGTTTGTATTTTTCTTTGATCCAACCCCTTCTAACTTCTAACCTCTAACTTCTCTGTAGTCAGATCAGAAATTAGAGAAAAAGTAGGCAAATACCTTTCTAACTTCAGTGGGAATGTCAGTAAATCTCCTTTGGTTGTTAAATGTCCTGGTCAATGCAGCAGCCCAAATCCTGTTCCTCTCTTTCACAGTGATCAACACACAGGTGAGGACATGTGCCACTTTCTCATTTTCTGATGAAGATGATGTTCTCTTTAGCTGACTTCTTACGAACATCTTAAGCTCTTATTCAATTACAAAGCTCTTGAGTGTTTAATGAACAACCTGCTCAGAAAATAGCTCTCTTGCAGTGGTCTTTTCAAGAGGAGTCTTGGCTGGCCACCTTGTAGCCCATAAGGAAGTTCACTAACCCTTGGCCACCGAGTACAGTGAAAGTCAGCCCCTCAGCTGCCCTCTGTCCAGCCAGTCTTCCCTCTCATTTCTCTAGGCAGCAGTTTCCAGGCCCCTTGAACTTCAAGTGACATATGAGAGCCTCCCAAGAACTCTTTAATGCCATACTCTGCCAGCAGCACAGGGAGTGAAATGAGGGTTTCCCCCACCTCTTTAGCACCCTCCAGTTTCTTCAAGTCATTCTTCTGAGTTGCTCCTCACTTGGCTGAGGTAGGAGAAAAGCACTCCTGACTCTCCTCTCTACATCCTCTCTGTCTAAGAATTTCAGTTCAAGATTCTTCCTTAAGGCTCCCTCTAAGCTTCTATTTTATAGGCTGTTGGAGGAGATGGTTATGACATCAGTTTGGCTACCCCTTAGCAAACCCTTCTCAGATCTCTTAAAATACATCAGCCATTTTCTCCTAGCTTTGTCAACCATTCAACATCCTGTCCTTCTCACTTCCAATCCTCACCACACCCTGTAAGGTGCATGTTTTTCACACGTGAGGAAACATGCTCAGACACTTATCCAATATCACTTCACTTGAAAATGGTGGAATTTGGATTTGAACCTGAGATGCCTGACTTCATAGTCGGTACCTTTAACATTATGCCTCAAAATGTTCTGGCTCACAAATTAAATCAATCGAAAGGCTTTTTTTTTTTTTCATTCTCAAGATAAAATATTGGACACACCACCAATGATCTGCATAGGACTGCTTTGAGTTCTGTTGCCAGAGATATAGTATCCACAGTCAAACTGTCAAATTGCTGGAACAAAAACAAACAAACAAAATATTATCTGCCAAGGAATACAGCAGCAGATTAAGGACAGTCATTTCTGTTCTTTTTACAGCATCTGTATGAGCAAGATATTGAGAATATTAACCTTTATTCTATAAACCTCCATCTGGAAAGTAGCCTTGTTTTTGTCCTAGCTGTCTTGCTCTGCCTCCATGAACATGTCTGGTTACATGTCAGTGAGGTCTTCAAAACTACAGGAAATGATACCAGGAGACAAGGGGGTTGTGATTCCATATTTCATTACAACAGCTCAGGGGACCCATGTTCTCTTGGCCCACAAGAAATTTACAAATCTACCTGCCTAAACTCCCCCTGCTGCCATCACCCAGCCATTCCAGACCACTCCTGTCAGCCTCCTATTTTTAGACTTCCAAACCAAAATCAATATCATTTACCCCAAATTCCCATTATGCCATTTCTAAGTAAATAACATACAAAACTGGCTACAAAATTTGTAGGGCCTGCTACAAAATAAAAATGTAATAAAAATGTAAGGCCCTTATTCAAAAACTCTCAGAAACATCAAGACAGCAGTAGCAAAACATTAAACCAAGTGTGGGGCCCCACGTGACTTTAATTAAGATCTTTGCCAGCTCTGTTATTGGAGTTTATTGTCTTCTCATCAGTCACCCTATTCAACTGTGAGTAACTTGAAGGCAGCGAATGTGTTCAGTAGGCTTTCAATAAAGATTGAATGAATGAATAAAAGAGCAAGAGTGTCACATGTCTTCTAGAACTCTGACACCTCAAGCTCACTCTGCCCTTGGAGAATGGAAGGAACAGAACAGCTCATCTGGAAGTTTGCCGGGATAGGGGCCTAGTGAGGTACATGAAATATGCTCATGAACTTGACCCTAGGCATCACCATAGACCAGTCACTCAAGCCAGAAACCAAGACTTCTCAACTCCTCCTTTCCTATCTCTCCACTCCTACTCTCACACATATAGTAAACTACCATATTCTGTCAATTCTAGCTCCTTAAAAGTTCTTAAATCTGATTCCTCCTTTATGTCCTCACTGCCACCACTTCACTTCAGACCTGATCATTTTTTATTTGGTGTATTAGTTAGGGTAAGAGGCTAAGCTGCTGTATTAGACAGGCTTGACAATGCTGTGGTCAGAATTTAAAACCAGATTTGTCTCACTCCAAAGCACAGGTCCTTTACCTATACCAGTATTTTCTAAGATGTTAAAGAAGTTCTTAGAAGTAGGAATAAGAGAGTTTATTATTCAAGGCTCTGTTGGATGCAAGTGATAAAAACTCAGCTTAAACTAAAAAAGGAGGGAGAGAGATTTATCAGTTCCCATAACAGAGGAGTCCAAAGGGTAGTTATTTCTAGGCACAACAGGGTCCAGAAATGGTGTTATCAAGGAGCCAGTTCTTGACTCAGCTTTTCTTTGTGTCTTGGCCTCATTCCTTCCTGTTGCAAATGGCTTTCTTCGGGCAGCAACAGAGGATGAAATACAAGCAGCTCTGGCTCACATGATCCTTTTGGCTCCAGAACTTGGTCCTCAGCCTTGCAGACTTAGATGTTTGGTCTGACCATGGATAGGAGTTGGTGGGCTTCAGGGAAGACAATTATGCCAATAACATGACCCTTACAGAATCACTACAATGTTGGTATACGTTAATTTTACAGTGGACATTTCAGAGCAAGACTCCCAGTCTGGAGGCACATGCCTTGCAGCAAGCTATAGACCATGTCCGCTTCTCTGACTAAGCAGTGGTCCTGGAAGCTTTATATAGTAAGGCTGTGCATGCTTTCCCAATTGACTTCTCACCCCATCCCTGGTAGACTTTCAGGCAGGCTGCTTTGCTACTTCCATTCTCTGAAGGCAACATGAGCTTGCAGTGTCAGAGATATGTGGAACTCCCTCTCATGTATTCATTCATTCAACCCTTATGGAAAGCTTACTGTACAAGGCATATTCTTCGCCCTCAACTCACTCATAGTGCAGTGGCAGAAACCAATGAGAAAACAATAAACTCCAATACAGAGCATTTGAAAGTCTTGTTAAAGTTAAGTACAAGATACAGTGGGGAATGCTCAACGTGATAGGGTTCTGGACTGTTCTAACATTTACCACACTGAGTTGTATATCATCGTATTTTCATCTGTCTGTTCCCTTATGAAAGAAAATGTGACCCCATATCTTATTTCTCTCTATATATCCCTAGCACCTATTATTCAGTATGAACATAGTAAATGCTAGATCCAAATAAATGAGAGTAAAGCTATAAAATAGAATGATTATTTTCAACAGTTCTTAAACACTCAGTGAGTTCAGTGCTCTGAGATGGATGAGATGGAAACACAAGGGTGATTAACTTCCTGTTCTTACAGGGATTGGATCCAGGGGGGTGAATTCTTGGGAAGCCAGCAGAGACTTCTTAAGAACTAGATCTTTGTGTCTAAAGACCAAACGTTGCCTCCTACTAACTCCTAGAAGAATGGAGCCTGAGTCAGTAAACTCATTACCCTTTACTGCTCTGGAACTGAATAGACAAATAACTCTTTAGTTAGTCATTATGCCCTAATCAGAGTAATTTCCATTCAAGAGAGTGGATTGAGTTTGTTCTTCAATTGTAACATTTGTGAAATTCAACCACAATTCCACTTATTAATAGTCATTAGTGGTCTATAAATAAAGCACAGTCCTTTAGATACAGAAACCAATCTATGAGCTTGTTTGAAATGTAAACAAGATACTCATGAATTTGCTAATTACAATCCCCTGCTTGGCCTTTGGCCAACCTTTGTTCTCTAGAAGTGGCCAACTGATTAAAATGTTATTTGTTGTCTGATGATGAGTCATAGGGACTCAGAATCCAAGATTTGTGAGTTTATAATTCAGGTACCTTCTTTCACTCATTTACTCAAATATTTACTGAGTCCTTGTGGTGTTTGGGTCTGTAGGTTATCCAAATATGCATACAGCACAGGTCAAGCAAGGTAAGAATGTAAATTCTTCTGTTATATGTGGACCCAGATATTAGAAATGCCCAGTGGGACCACAAGAATGGCCCATGGAGCTCTACAGGATGAGGGGTAGAGGGTAAAAAGGAAGACTTTCTGAAGGGTGTGACATCTGAGATGGATGAATTGAAAGATAAGAAGTTTTATTGACAGGGTTAGAAGCATGAAGAGAGGAAAGATGTTCTAAAAGGAGAAAAAGTTGAGATCAACAGTTTAGAGAATAAAATTGAATACCATAAAAGATTCCAGTTTAAAACTGGGCAGATTTTTATATAAATGCCCATATTTCTAACTTCTCTTGTAAAGTCAGAAGACTCAACAGCACTAAGCCCACCCTCATTCCTTCTGGCAACAATCAGCTGAGTCTAAGTTTCAGAATTCCCCATAGATATTAATCTTTGAGATTTGGGAACAAGAGAAATTGGAATTACTGGGAATTCTCAGAAATTCCCTTAATTCATAAATTACTCTTAAAATATATTTGAGAGTCTTCATGCCTGATCTTGTCCGATCATGGAAGCTAAGCAGGGTCAGGCCTGGTTAGTACTTGGATGAGAGACCTCTTAGAAATACCAGGTGCTGTCGGTGTTTAAAAAAAAGAGAAAGAAAAGGAAAAAAAAAAAGAAAGTTTCCATAATCACTACTTATTACTGTGGATATTTAAAGACATTTTGTTTAATAAATAATAAATGGTAAACTTGACAGTATTTACAAAGAGATATAGGCTATAGCAAATACTGGAAAAGGCCAAGGAAAATCATTGGTAATATTCAAAGAGATCTAGCAAGGTTAGTATCACTGCACAGGGTCAGATGTCACAACTGCCAACCTAAGGACTGACTTTGCTTCCAAACATATTCTTCTTTGGAACATCATTCATAGGAGTTATATTAAATATACTATTTGTATAAATTTAATCTGTATTTTATTTTACAAAATTGACTCACTATAAATAACAGCCTGGGCCACAAAAACACACTTAAAATGTGGTGACAAGCTATAAACAAGACCAACTGATTAAATGATAAGAATTAATTAGATCTTGATCACTTATCTCCTGCATAGTCTTGTCCTGGTTCCCTAAAAAGTCAACCTTAACCTTCTATTTCACATGTCAGCTCCAGCTCATTTTCAACTTAATGTTAGTGGATTCCTTTGAACCAGTTACAACTCAATTTTAGTTGTTAAATGTAATTCTTGCAAAAGAATTGTAGTACTTTTTTCTGTTTTCTTATTTCTTGACTGATTTTTCTCTGGATTCAGGATTTAGAGAAACATATACATTATTTAAAGAAGTGCTGGAAAAGAATATCTGCATGGAAACACTAGCTGGGTCTGAGTAGCAGCTGCCCCCTTGACATGAGATGTGTGTTGTTTAATTCTCCAGAGTCCATAATAGCTTTTTTTCTCCCCTAAATTGAGACTAAGTGTTGGATACCATTTATCATTTCCCCTACATTTATATGGTCTGCCTGGACCCTACAGATATTTCAGCGCTGCCTCTGGGCTTAGTGGGGATGAAGGCCAGGGACATTGAAGGGACACTGGAGATAGGAGAAGCTGCTTTGAGTTAGGTGGGTCTAGATCATGGAGAGATATTGCAGATGCATCATCATTAGATACCAACCTAAGATGTTTCTCTTACCCAATGAGAAGCCGTCAAATGTTTTAAAGAAGCATGGCACCACCAAAACCACACTTTAGGAAGATGAATCTAGTGCCAGCATGTAAGACAATCTCAAAGGCCATAAAGTGAAGGCAGGAGGCTCATGATGGGGTCTCTTAAAGGAGGGGATGAGATGTGGAAACAGGTGCAGGCAATAGATTCAGAAAGGGAGAGATGGACATTAGGTACATTGTGAGAAAGGGTGGGCAATACTTGTCCCCTCATTGGTAGGTAGTGCTGGGAGGATAGGCTCTGAGGTTTTATATCTACCAGGTCCAAGCCATCCAGCTTGTCCATGAAAAAGGACATCAGGGAAAGAAGTGCTAAAGCCACAGCAGAATAAATGTCCTATTGTCAAGGGTCCCATCAGATATGTTAACAAGCAGAGCGATGAGCAGGGTGTTCAGACATCTTCCATGCCCTTGTCCCTTTATAAAACTCTCAACTTTCAATGGACACCAGCTTCACGTCCGCCAATCATAGGAAAGGAGATAAATTTTGTTTCTAAAACAAGATTTTTATTTTTGCTTAAAAACTTTTTTTCCCTTTACTATGGCCTCTGTTCCAACCAAGGGAAAAGACAAGATTCCCTTCCCTTCCCAACGAGAAGTCGCCTTGTCTAGTTTTTGTATAAAACTTCAACCAGTACGTTGCCCTCGAGACCACATCACCCAGGCCCACAGCACACTGCTACCTGCCAGGCTGCCCCCCATCAATCATACCCTCTCTGAGCCTTTTCTCACCCTCCCCAGCCCTGAGTAATTCAAGTTCTCCCCACAGCCCAAGCTGCAGCTGGCCATTACCTGGGAGAGTTAATAAGAAATTCACCTTCCCTCCCTGGCACAAATGAATTCCAGTCAGTTCATTCTCACAGGAAATAAATTTTAAAATGGAAATTAAACAAAACAATTGCTGGGAAAGGTAATAACGTGTTGCTCCTGAATTCTGCCTCTGAGAAGAATTTATTACCATTCCCAAGATCACAGCAGGCTCAAAAGCCCCCATGGACACCAGAGCTTTGCAGTGTTGGTATGGGCAGGCTCTCATGTCCATTCACTAGTAGCCCATCAGACTGTTAAATGGGTCTCAGAAACACGTATCTACTCCTCAAAATGCATGGGCTACATGTAGGTAAGAACCTCTGCACTCCAGAATTCTCTGTGGCGTGGAATCGCCATGCTTTTGTTCTCAGGACTGTTTCCACACCAATCAAGACACTGTGCACTCTAACCCAGTGATTAAGAGACAGGCTTAGGGGGGATACAGGCTCTTCCATTTACTACCTGTATGACCTTGGGCAAATTACTTACACTCTCTAAGCTTTGTTTTGGTTCCTTATCTGTTAAATAGTATAAAAGAAGAAGAAAAAAAAAACCCTGCCTCATAAGATCACTTGGAAAGCAAATAAATTAATGCTTGCAAAGACCATGCCTCACAGATCATAAGTGCTCAATAAATGTCAGCTTTTATTATTACCCTATTTTTTAAAGGTCTTCGAGGGTGAGATAGATATTCTACAATCTAAAGCAAGTCCCATGTGATTTATTGTTTAGAAACATATATTCTGTTTAAATGTTTAATGTGTTTCTTTTAAAGGCATTTTATCTTTAATCGAGACTTACAGAGTAAGAAATCTAAGTCAGGAATAGAGCTGTTTGTTGAATAGTTTAGATCCCATTGACCAGAAAAATCACAGAATTCTGAATTGAAAGGTTACTATAGGTGGTTCCAGGCTACATGCATGTAAATATGCAGGCAAGATGTTTCTTTTCTGCTGTAGGGGAAAACCAAGGATGGTACTGTGGACCCTGAGAAACAAGGAATCTACTAAGAAGGATTCCTGGTGGCTAACTGGGCTCAAACTAAAGAACAAAGAAAAAAAAAAAAAACTGAGCCTAACAGCCATTTCTTTACAGGGCCTCTTACACAAACAGTACTTCAGGAGGAAGCCTATACTAAGGTGCCTGCCTCCTGCGCCGAGTTGCCTGCCTGCATTGTGTTTTGCTATCTGAGCCAGCCTCTATAAAGGAGTTTCTGAAATTGTATTTCAACCAATAGGACTGAGGCTTTCCCTGTCCAGTCAGAGCTGTGCAACTATATCCCTATCAGCATCTTCATTAACCAATATGAGCAGCTTCATTCTGACCAATCAGGACAGTGCCCTTTGGATCAATCAAATTGTGAGGGTTTTGAGTCCTCATTTGCATGAGGATGGATCAATCAGAGACCAGGAGTGGGGGCTTCTGTATATACAAGTCAGCACCCCTCTGGCTAGGAAAGTGTACTTTTCTTTTCCATGAAAGACTGAAGACTGTATTTCTCCAAGCTGGAGAGGAAACACCAAAGATGAAATACAAAAGATGTCTCACCAGAGCAGAGTGGAGCAGACAGGAACAGCTGGTGCAGAGCAGACTAGGGTAAAGCAGAGATGCCTAGTTGGAGAGGAGCCTGGACCTAGGACCACCTTGCCTGAAGGCCACTTTGCATCCATGCTGCTTCATAATTGAGCTGTAACACTATTGAGCTGTTCCATAGCTGTGCTGTATCACAATTGAGCTGTTTGTGTGGAATAAAGTTTCTCTCTTCATCAGCACCCCAAATTGGGGATTCCTGTTGGCTTTGAATTGGTGCCAATGAACATCTGTTGACATTCCTTATTTAAAAAAAAAAAAAAAGACTATAGTAAAATAACTAGCTAGAAGTACTAAGAAGGCAACCTGATTCTTACTCATATAAGCAGGCAACTAAAGAATATTGAAATGAAAAAAAGACTCAAGGAATTTGAATGTCAAACTTCCCCTATGGTCCATAGTGCCAGCCCTGTGAATGTTTTGATTTTCTCATGAAGTTTCAGCATGAATCAAGGTTGCTTTTCACTTAACCCTGGGTAAAGAATCAAGAGTTTGTTTTAGAAGAAAGACTTATATAAAAGCTAGATGAAAACCTTGAAGTTTGATATTCGTATAATTCCATTTTGTGAAGGAATACTATGTAGCCTCTAAAAATGATGGCAGACCTATTGGTAGATATGTACATATAACTTATCTGGAGGGCAATTCAACAACATATATAGAAAATTCTTATGGACATCTTTTGATAAAATAGTTCCATCCCCATTACCTAATTTTAAGAAAATAATCTTATATAGTGTATAAAGGCAGAAATACAATGATATTGAGATATTTATCAGTGTGTTGTTTATAGTAGTTAAAATTGTCTCCCAGTTAGATAATGAACATTAAAACATGAACTGTTTAGTTCTTTATAGATGTGCTTTTATTGCTGTTATTTACTAAATTTTCTCCAGTCATGTACTACCTTTGTGTTTGATTTTGCTCAGTTCTACCAAATGCCAAACAAGGAGGCATGTCAACACTGGTTAAGAGCTCAAGCTCTGGGGTCAGATGGCCATGGGTTTGAATCTTGCCTTTGCTTTTTATGCTAAATTGTCTGCTGTATGTTCCTTAATTTTTCAATTTCTTCACTTGCAAAATGGGAATGATAATAATACTTACCTAATAAGGTTATGAAGAAGATTAAGTGAGTTAATCAAATATCAATTACATGAATTAGTGCCTAATATTTAGTATGCTCTCAATAAATATTAACTATCATCAACAGAGCCCATATTTCCGGCATCATACCATGCACATTGGGACACTAAGTCCCATGAGCCTTCACAGTCAAACCACTTGTGAAATCATCAGGAACATGGGCACAGATGGACCTGTCACCCTTAACTACAAACCTGATAATTTTTTGGTGCTTAAACTAATGATTTAGAATTGATAAAACTTGACAGGGAATCAAAGCCCCCCCCCTCCCCCCGCCTCCCTCATTATGGAGTTCAACCTTCAAAACAACCTCAGGTATTCTTTAGACCAAAAGAACCAAGTCTGGAGTTTACGAAGCATGGACAGCCAAGGTACAGAGTGCTCAGCCTGTCCCTCTAGGAACCATCTGCTGGACCAAATTCTGGAAATTAGTAATCCTTTAAAGCAGGAACCCCAAAATAGCAGATCCAGCTAGAATCCACCCTGCACATTTAGCGCATGCTGTTTAAAATTTTTCTAAATTGATTGTCAACAATTAGTTGGTAGGTTCTAAATTAAAACTACAGGCTTCTCTTAAAATATCGGAAGAATTGACCACACTGGACCAATATTCCCAAAAAGGCATTGATGTCTAGAAGCTGGATAACAGGCGCCCCCTTCAGGCAGGGCATGGGATCTCCAGTTTGCCACAGTCGTCATCCCACCCACTTCACTCATCTCTATTTCCTGCCTGGAGCTGAAGGCAACTTGGGTTTCTGACTATGCTCCACTGCTCCATAGTATGCTTGTGTGTGCCTGTGTTGGGGAAGGCATGGGCTGATGGATATTTGTTATGAATCTCTTGGGACTCAGGAATGTTTTAAAAGATAGAGATGGGCTTTAGCAGCACCAATGGAAGAGCTCTTAGGTAAGCAGAATGTTTGGGGCTGCAGAGTTTCTGAACACTATTTACAGGATATGCTTGTGTGGGCCAGGCCAGAGTCAGCCCCACAGGACTGGTTGGAAGTTACAGAATTCTTACACTGTCCCTGTCAACAAAGTGCTGAGACAACAAACTTAACCTCTCTGTCCAGCATGAGCCTATCAGCCATGGTTATTAAATCCCACAAAAGGGAGAAGAGGAGAAGTGAATAAGGCTGAAAGAAAAAGCACTTTCCCCATTTGGATAGCTGTGCAGAACAGGGGCTGCTGGAGAAAGGCAGGGAGTGTAATTGCTGGCCT
This sequence comes from Eidolon dupreanum, assembly GCA_028627145.1. Taxonomy (NCBI): domain Eukaryota; kingdom Metazoa; phylum Chordata; class Mammalia; order Chiroptera; family Pteropodidae; genus Eidolon; species Eidolon dupreanum. The sequence goes on along the minus strand of CM053507.1, from coordinate 122,460,511 downwards.
GAAAGAAAAAGAAAAACTATAAAAGGGAAGAAAGAAAGAGGGGGGGAAATTGATAATGAACAATTTATCCTCAGAGCTAACAGTTAATTAATTCTGAAAATATCTGTCAGGCTAATAGAAGTGGGGGTGGGGGCTATGCCACATGCACAATTGATAAAATAATAATAACAAAAATGGAAAGAAAAAGATTTTTTAAAGGTGCTACTATCTTCTTACAGGCTGGGCCCTTGGCTTCCCAATGTCATTTTCAACACAATTTTTTCCCCCTCCGTCTCTTTTCAGAAATTGTTCTCATGAATGATTTATATATGTCTAGTTATCTGGAGTGATTTCTATGGACCCCGGCGCATTGCTGCATAATTGTTAATTTTAACGCCATAATAGCTTCAGATGGAGGAAGAGATTAGGCATTTATTGCACAATTAAATGAAACATACTTGAGAATCACAAAGGGTTCCGTAATTATTTCAGACCATTAATAAAATGGGCATTAAATTATATGGGACACAAAAGGGAAAGGAAATAGATTTTCATTACAGCAATAGAAGCTGAGAGTAGTAATAGATCCTTGTTGAATTATCTTTCTCTCTCTCTCTCTCTCTGAAATTAATTGTTGCCCAGCTTATTTCAAAGCAAAATAAAGGAGGGGGAAAAAGTGTTTTAAAGAACCTCTGATGAAAAGGCTTTGTTTGATGGGGACAATAGCCAGTGATACACTCCAAAAAACAAAGTAATCTTTGATTCTAGCTCCCTGCCTTTCGTTCCAAAGACTTTAAAGGCAGTTTTGTAGCTGCATGGGATTTCCCTATCCCCTACCCAGCTCCCAACACAGGAGGATTCAGGTGGGATATAGGAGGGTGGGAAGGTCAAGGAAGGGTGGGTCACTGGCTTCTCTCCAAACTGCTCCTGGTAGGAGAACTAGGACCATTGCACACAATTCCTCACAGTTTGGTGACATTAAGACCATCCAGTTTAAATTTCTTGAAAGGAAATAAAAATGGAAGGAAACTCACTTCCTTCATTGCTTAATTCATTCAACATGCACTAACCTCCAAAACAACACTACGAGGTGGGTACTATTATTATCATCCCCATTTTACAGATGAGGAAATTGAGAATTGGAATGGTTAAGGATATTACCCAAGGCCCCACAACCACAAAGTGGGGCAGTCAGGACTTTAAGACAAAGAAAAGAGTGTCCCTCCCCGCAAAATACTCTTATTCTAGCGGATGAAGACAGATGAGCACACAGAAAAGTCTGGCATTATGTCATTTTCTGCTGGACATGTGAGCTGCACTCAGACACCAGCACACATCTACTGCTGCAGCTGTAGAAAACACAGTGGGATGAAATACTTCCTCTTCTTTTCCTCCCAAAAGAATTTGAGCAAATGCTCCCTCCATTACCTTAACGCGTCCTTTGGGGGCCCTGTGAGCAGAACCCCTGCCCAACATTCTATGGCAATATTGACAAGATGACAAGAGGAAGCTAGCATCCCTGGAGTGACCAGCTCCTCTAGACCCTCCCTTCAGTCCACATAGGCTGCCTCTGCTAAGGAGTAATGACCATGAAGAAACCAGTGTGTCCACTGCTTCAAGCTAGAGGCACTAGAGTGAGGAATAAAGTTTTTAAAAATCACTAACTTAAAAAGTTGAAGCAGGTCTCAGGCAACAAAAAAGCTCCTGGCTTGGATGTTATGCTATCACTTCTGGTTCAGTCACCTCCATGGCTGGCTCTACCTGAAATCTGGTAGGCTCATCCTCAGAGTCCAGGATTCAGTCTGAATTTCTTTGCCCTTATCTGTTGCCAAGCCTTGCAGGGGAGGCTGTCCACCCATACCAGTAATTTACTCCTAAAGCTTCAATTCTTGTGGTCCAGATCAGGATTTTAAAATACTTACTAGGAGTCCCAGTTTGTAGATCATATCCAAGAACCCTCATGACTCCACTAGCAAAAAAGAGAGCTTGGCGATGGGGCCCAGGCATTGAGAGAATAGAGCAAACTGTCCTTTATGAGAAATTCACCCAGAGGTAGCATGGACAGCCCAAAAAAGGAGTCCAGGGAGCTGCAGATACCCCCAGAAAACCACCCAGGTGTCAGCATGATGCAGAATGATGTAGGAAGGCCACACACCACCTTAAGTGACTGAGAGCCAAATGAGCATAAGACCTATGGATTTCTCTTATTGACAAGATAAGCCACTCAAAAGGTAATGCTTTACCTGCCAACTCTTCCATAATTTGTGTAACAAGACTTCTACCTTCTCTATTGAGAGAAATAATCTTCAAGCAAGTTGTAAAAAAAACTGAATTCCAAGAGAGACAAGGAGATGACATGAGAACACTTCCAGATCTAAATGAATTACACAGAAGGGGCTTATGAAAACAGAGAGGTAAATGACAATTTTACCAACTGATCATTTTTATGGAATCATGAAGAACAGGAAATTTGTCAAGAGATTAAAGATGAACTTACATGGTCTCAATTTTGACTAAAAAAGGTAGATTCTGGAAACTATAATCAGCAATTTTGAAATGATTTCATCCATGCACAAAAATTCTAGATTGTTATTTAGTTTCAATAAAGAAACTAATAAAGAAACCACGGTCTATTAAATGAAAAAACTAAGGCAAGAGACTTTCTTTCTGACAGCCTGGCAAACTAGAAATTCCAAAATGCCTTCTCTGTAATATGACTAGCTCCTGAATATGTTATAACAAACGTACAGTTAAACATATAACTGAGCTCAAAATAAGGATAAATTGCTTCCAAAGTCAATGACAAAAGCTGAAATTTAAAAAAAAAAAAAAACGTGATAACAAAGAGTAAAATCTTGTGAACCCCAAAGAGAAAATGCCAATTCAGGAACCAAAGCCTTGAGGGTTACCTACTGTGCAGGGAAATAGAAAACTAAACCTTAGGCTTAAGAAAAATGTGAGAAATATGCTCAAGGTTCTCACACCATGCCAAAAACCCCTGAAAGGAATGGTGCTATTGGTGAAATAAGAAGTAAAATTATCAAAATTATCCACCTGCCAGCAAAGGGAGCCTGGAAGAACTCTGCTTGCTTTGATGGTTCTGGATAGAAAAGAATAATAACCACAGCAATAACAATAATCACAGTAATTATACCAGTCTCTCTAGAAAATTTGCTACCCTAGGTAGGGCCTCTTATACTCAGATTTGGAATTTAAATTTATAATACTCATAGTTCAGCAATCCACTCTAGAAATTAAAGTAGCTCAAGATTAATAAAATCCTGTGGGACCTTGCCAAAACAAACAAATAAACAAAAACAAACAAAAAACAACAACAACAACAACAAAACATTCTCTAACTCCTCAGGATTCACATAGATTAAGTTGGACCAAACATAAACTCACAATTAAAAATAAAAAAATTGCACAAGGAAATGAGCCACCATGAGGGAAATTCAGCAGAAGTAACAAACCACACATTTTAAAATTATGCCCCAACAAAAACTTCAATTATTGAAATTTTAAATGCATAGCTTATAAACTATCTTGCATGAAATGTTTTTAAAAAGGATAGAAATTTTAAATGATCAAAGAATAAGAAATGATTTTTAAAAATTTGATAAAGGAATCAAATATAACATTAAAATTTGAATTTAATCAAGTTTTAAAACTCACTGAATGAACTATAAAGCAGATTAAACACAGCCGAAAAGAAAATGAATTGGAAGATAGAGCTAAAGAAATTACCCAGATTGTAGCACAGAGAAAAGAAGTAGAGCTTAGAAGACAAGATAAGAGATATGAAAGAGAATATGTTTAACCAGAGTTCCAGAATGAGAAAACAGAATGAGAAAGAGGCAAAAAAAACATATATATATATGAATTTTTTCAGATATATTGTAGTATCATGAATCTAGAGATACAGGAAGCCCAACATACACCATATAAATGAAAAGTTCATTTTTTGGCTAAAATTACAAAACACCAAAGATAAAGAGAAGACTTTAAAAGCAGAAGAGAGATCATCTCAAAAGAATGACAATTAGACAAAGAAGATACTCTTAAACCTCAACAATTAACCCAGAAAGCAGTGAAATAATACATTCGATGTGTTCAAAAAAAATTTATCAATCTAAAATGAACTGTTTCTAAAATGATGACCAAATAAAGACATTTTCAAGTAAAGCATTTAAGAAAGACATTTTAGACCCCAGTCTAAGTATGAATTTTTTCTTGTATGACAGTATATGTTGGGTTTCCTGTGTCTGTGGATTCAAGTCTAATTTTCTTTCATTTGAAGGTGATTTCCCATTTTTCTGTGGCTGCTTTTAAAATCTCTTTGTCTTTTGTACTTTGTAACTTCACTAGGCAGTGAAAGTAGGAAGAAAGACCTGATATGTAAGAAGAAATGTTGAGTGAATAAATTACTTAATATTAAAAAAAATATTGACTGTATGAAATGATGATAATGTTTAATTTGTGAGGTTAAGAAAAAAACATAAAACATAGTCAAATATTTAACATTAATAGCATACATGTCAGAAGTGGGTGAGCAGAGTTACTTTTCTAAGTACCAAGAGGAAAGTATAGAATACAAAGGGAGTATTTAACTTTCAAACCAGAGGAGAGGAAAAGAAGGGTGGTGGGGCGGGGGGTGGGGAGGGAGCACGAAATGCCTTGATTGATCCAAAAGCAGGGAAGGAAGGAAGAAAGGAAAACATATGAAAAAGATAAATGGGGGTGGGGGAACTAAATAATATAGCAGAAATTGTTGAGAATTGTGAAAAGTCTGAGACAAACACACAATGGCATGAATTCTGATAGAAAACACACAACTCCTGGGTCAAAGACAAGAGATGACTTATTATCACAGTAGTAGCAGTAGCCAGCATATCAGCATTTTTAGTGTCTATTCTCCAAATCACAGTTCCCACAGCATAACAGGAAGATGGCCAGGTGACCCTTGCAAAAGAAGCAGGTTATATTATAGGAGAGGCACCTTGAGCTTAGGAAACCTAGATCTTTTATGATGGATAGTAGGCATTCTAGCTTTTTGCTCTGGAGAGCGATACCAACCATCTTTATCTTCCAAGGCTTTAAGTAAAACTGCCCTCTGCTCAAAACTGAGAAAGGGCATTACAAGAAAACTCAAAACAAAAGTTAAGACAAAGTAGTTATAGTAACATCAGATAAAACAAACATTAACACACACACAAATTTAACTAAGATGATTTGTATAATTGATCTATTCCTTAGGTGCAGATACAACCAAATAGGCAAATAGAACAAAAGCAAGAGCTCAGACAGACCAATTCTTACCTGGAAACTTAGTACATGATTAAGATGGCCATGAGAATCACTAGGAAAAGGAAGTACTATTTAGTAAATTGAATTCCTGTCTATATACATGCAAAACTCAAAGTGAATTAAAGATGAAAATCAAAACTTTAAAACTTTTAGAAAAAGTATAGGAAATGATTTGACTTCCTTTTTAGTTGGTGAAGGTCAGCCAAAGCCAGGATTTGCTACTAACCATCTGTATTCCTGCTGTCTATTATCTGCACTATTGTATGTCTATAAGAAGTCAAGAGAGTAAAAGATGGATATAGATTTTATAATGCTGTCTTCCAATCTGACATTGAAAACCACTGAGTAAAAGGTCTTGATAGACTGTCCTTCTTTTTAAGACAATATTTGCCTTGAATCACCATCAAAACCTATTAGGAACATTTCTCAGTCTGATTTGTGCTTGAGAATTTGGCTTTGTGAAAGTTCTTCTCTCAATATACTCTACCTGCAAAGGGCTGCTGATTTATTGAGTCAGAAGTTAGGATCAGCTTGACCTTAGGGTCAAACCAACTGTCAGTCATGTCTGTTTGTCAGCTGTGCTAACTCCTAGAAGAAGTTATACATTCTCATTCTTGCATTTATTTTTCTAAATGTCATTACTTCACCAAAGACAATTTAGAATTTCAGTGGCAGCCAAAACTATTCATTGGGGAGATTCTTTAGCAGACACGAGAGTGAGCTGCTCAGATCTCCTTTTAAGAGAGAACTGCTGGAAGGAATGCAGTCAGCTGACCTGCCCCATTTTCAGGATCCACCACATTTATGTCAAGGCCATGCCTTCTTTAGGTAGTTTCTAGCCAATAACTTAACACTGTAGGGGTACTGGATCTGGGAATTAATATCAGCTTTTATTCATATGGTACTCATGAAATTATCAAGGTCTTGAGTTGTTTAAACCAGCTGTAGTTTCACTCTAAAAACACCTAATCCAGGTAAACATATCTAATATAAATTAGGAATAAATCAGATTACAAGGTCTCTTAAAACTTAATGGGGCAACTTCTGTTCCTATTGATTTTAGGGGGAAAATGATATTAAATACTCATAGAAAGTGGAAAATAATCAAGAGTTTCCCAAAGGAAAAAAAATAACTCCTAATATTTAGTTTATTTTGGCTCTTCAAAAAGAAAAATTTCTATACTACAGCTCTGAAAAATAATAAGTTTACCTGTGAATTAAGTTAATGGCCTTGGTTACTAGGTTACAAGATAAGAAAGAGAGATATTCAGAGCTTTTTAACATGATTTAAAGAATCATTAAATTTTGGCTTATAAGTTTGAATATATTTGAATTATATTAGAAAAAGTAACAGTCATATAGAGATATTTTGGACAAATTAGACCAATTAAATAATTTTAATTTAAAACTAACTCCATGTCTCCTGTTTTTACCACCTTATAAAAATAACATAAGTACAATATCTTAGTTTGTGCAAGGCAGAGTTTATTTTCTCATGATTAAAATTTTCTAAATTTTCTATATTGGTTTTAGGAGTCAAAATTACCATTGCTTTCATAAGTTAAATTACAAAAATATGTTGAATTAAGTGAAGTTGTTGAGTTCAGAAATTGTTGGATTCTTTTTTCCATTAGTCAGTTAACATGCCTTGACTCAAATGGCAACCTTGTATCTACCACTCCACATTACAGCTGATATATCTCTGTTCAGTTTTTATGATTTCCTGATGATGCTTTTTTTAGCCTGGTCCCTTTGGGACCTCCTCTGAAACTCTGTAATTTGAAATATCAGAGAGAAATTAGCAATTTCTTCCCATTAAACTCAAATTTTATTGAGAAAAACAGAAAGTAAGTTGGCAATATCAATATAATGTGACTAATTGTATAATTAAAATATGTACAAGGCATATAAGGAATGCAGAGCAGAAAGCAATTAACTCAGAGAGCAACCAGTAATCCAGGAAGACTTCATAGAAGAGGTGACTTCTAGATTAGATTTTGAAAGATAGTAATTTATAGGTTAATGTAGAAAGAGGACATTTCAGATAGAAGGATGTTCAAGGGTAGATGAGTATGACACACCATGACACGTTCTAAGAATTACAGACCATTTGATGTAGCTGGAGCATAAGACGTTATGGAAAATAAAGTTGGAATGTAAGCAGGATATAGATCATAAATAGCCTATACACTAAGTTAAGGGGTAAATAATTGATCCTAGTGATGATAATGAGCCACTGAATGGTTTCAAGCTACGTTAAGAGTAGATTAGGGCAGTTCAGTAGATTAGGGCAGCTATGTTAAGAGTAGATTAGAGTAGGAGGCAATAATGGCATGGACTAGAATGGTAGCTGTGAAAGTAAGTGAAAAGTACTGAAATGTAAAACAGGAGGCAAAATATACAGAGCTTGAGGAGAGGAGTCAGGGATGATATTCAGTTAGGCAACCAAGTAGAGGACAGTGCCATTATCCAATACAGGAAATGCAGGAGGAACAGAGATGTATATGGGAAAAAGAGCAGATGATGTGTTTAAATTTTGATGTGCTGAGGCAAATCAGAAGAGAAGTCTGGCAGGCTGACGAATATACAGGTACCGGCATATTCGGGAAATGAAGCGTGTAAGAGCCAATTAAGAGGGTGAGCAGTCTGAGAAAAGAGAAGGTCTGAGAACAACACATAGGGGACTCTGACATTTAATGGGTGGCCAAAAGGTGATTGACAAGAGAGGAAAGACGAGTTGATAGTAATAGACATGGTGGCGGTAGACAATACTAGTGGGAGTAGTAGTCTCCCACTACAGACACCAATAGTGCTGCAATCTTAAGAAGGGTTGACCTCACCTACATCTTTTCCATACCTATTATTGGCCCATCTAACTCTTGCCTCTAATCCAGACTGTATATCAGACCTCTGCCCCTACTAATTAATTAGAAAATTCCTAATAGATACATTATTCCCAGAAGTATTATATAGAATTGCTTGGCTTCTGCCAAGTTGTAAATCAATTGCCTTTCTTTAAGCTTAGCAAAACAGTCCCATGGTAACTTCACCCCACCCATCAAATGTCATCCACAAGGTACTGGTGATGAAGACCTGCAGAGTCTCAAGGTCAGGCTCATTAGCCAGAGCCTCCTTCAGTTTAACTCTCCATGGAAAATGTAAAACAAAACAAAACAAACAAACAAACAAACAAATGTGAAAAAAATAATAATAAAAATAAAAAGAATAAAAAAATAATTCCTGTGGACTTCCCTTAATATCCTTCACCAGAAGGCTGTGCATCCCTGGGCCAGGAAAAGGAGATAGTATGTGCTAGAGAGGATTAACCAATTAGAATCTCCAGCAGTTCTCAGGAACTAGAAAATGGAGGGATGTTCCTGTCCTAAGAAACACATTAATGCACATACACAAAACAACATAGGAAGCATGTTTAAGAGAAAAGGTAAAGAACAGACTGGGTACAAATTTAGACAAATGTTCTTTAAGGAATCAGAATTCACTTATACCAGTAATTACAATTACATGAATCTCCAAACTAAAAAGAGATATGTTTTCTAAAAGAAAAAATAGGTTACTAGGTCACAATGAAGATTAAATGTTGAGGCATATTGTCTTTCTTAAATTTTAGAAGATACAGTCATAACTTATAACCAAGCAGGAGAATTTAAGTAAATATCTGAATAACCCTGAGCTGGAGACAGAATAGATTTTGAAGTAGGAATAACAGAAGAGTTGGGAAGAGGGTAGAGAAAGAGTGGCTGGAGACGATGGTATAGAGGAAGAAAGTAGGAATCGGAGGACGTTTTAGAGAGACTTTCAGCTTTCATGAAAAGTCAGGGTATCTAAGGACAGAGAAGATCCACCCCTCCTGCTTTATTGAGGTATAACTGACAAATAAAATTGTATGTATTTTAAATGTATAATGTGATGATTCAATATATGTATATATTGCAAAATGATCACTACAGTCAAGTTAATTAACACATCCACCACCTCACATGGTTACATTTTTTTTTTTTGATGAGGCATTTAACATCAATACTCAGCAAATTTCAAGTATACAATACAGTACTGTTAACTATAATGATCATGGTGTATATTACATTCACAAAGCACAACTCATTTACCTCTTCCTAAGCTTTCTGTATGATAATATCACACATTTTGGCTGACTGTACATTATTATGCTTATATTAATATTATACATAGCTAAGAAATGTATTCTTTTCTTTTTACATAATTGTATTGTTTTTTCTATTGCATGGTTTTTATGTACCATCATTAATTCATCTCAATAGACTCAGACAGATAAAGTAAAGAGTGTCCTGGAAAACAGTATGTTCCAGGGACAACAGGCAGGAGTGTACAGGATAAATTCACAGGACTTGCATTACAAAGTCAGATTTTTCTCATACACTCTGATTTGATGTCTTTCCTTCATCTCACTCACCCCTTTCATTTCCTATTTTGTTTAATTCACAGGGCAATATTTTTTGGATCTCTTCCTAATGCAATTCCCTTGCCCCACTGCCCCCAAGTTCCCCAACTCATGATCCCTGTATTGCCTCTGCTGCCTTCATTCTGGCTAACCCCTGAATTCTTGGTGTTGACATAGGCTTCTGGCACCCTTTTCCCTTTGATCCTTGCCAGAAGATCCCAAAAGTCTTTCCCAATACATATACGTACAACATTTGTGAATGCGCATTATCACACTCCCCAGAGACAACAAAATAGTACGCTGCATGTTCTTGTAGATATTGTTAGTTCAATCGGCAATTATTTATTGAGTGCCCACCATGTCCTAGGCACTGTTCTAGGTACAAAATACAGTCCCAGCTCTCTTGGAATATACATTCTAGCACACAATAAAGGAAGAAATAAATGTATATGCCAGAGGTTGATATAGATTTATGTCTATCTATGCACATTAGTAGATAAATGAAATCATACCATACATGAATCTTTCACTTGCTCTTTTTCACTCTATTGTGAAAGGTGTATTTCCTCCTCAATACACATTGATCTATGTAATTTTTTTAACCTCAAAGGTGACCTTGAACAGCATGCAGAGGAAGCCTTATCCTCCTTTCCTTGTGTCACTTTCTGGCAGAAAGCTTAGATCTCTGCTTCCATACTATACACAATTGCTGGGCTCCACTTTGAACAAAGGTAACATCATGAGCCACTTCTAGAGCACATTCAGTTTCTCCCATACCCCAGCCTTTTTAGTCCCTGGGGGCAAGGAGATAGGGAGGGTGTGTCTGACAATGGGCAGGGTACCCTCTGCCTTTGGTCCCTAGCCCACAACAATCGGGAGGTCCATAATATCTTAGACTACTTTAAGCCACATCCAAGCAAGTCCACACTTACATAGAAATCACAGGGTGTATAGTCTGTGCTTATCCTTTAGACTCCCTCTCTCTGGATATGTCATGAGGACATTGCAATTTCCCTACTGGGTTAAACACTGTTCCTTTGTTGTTTGTAAATTAATTCAAACACCCACAAATAAGCTTCTTTTGTTTTCTCTAAGTTACCAATAATTACGGTTTACAACCTAGGGCCCTCCCCAAATGGAACTTCATAGGACACATGCTCCAGCAAGCAAACATTTACTTTGCTGTCAGACGGAACCAAGTACCCATTAAATGTTCCACCACCTCCCAGCTTGGTGACCTGGGGGAGGTTCTTCTATGGTTACTCTCCCACACCTGATCTACCTTCCAGCTACTCTAAATTATTTGCTTCCTGAACATGCCTTGCTTCTCCTCATATATAATTCTTTACACATTGTTGGTCCATCTATCTCAAATGATAACAATCATGGCCATTATTTATTGTGCACTTGCTATGTGCCAATCCCTGTGTTAGCCGCTTTATAAACATTATCTCACCTGGTCCTCAGAAAAACACTTGAGACAAAAATAATGTACTATGTTTTGTAATCCAACAATGAATCCATTTACTTTCTTTTTTTATACTTTTATTAAGACATAATTTACATACCACAAAATCCACTCATGTTAAGCGTGCAATTCAATGACTTTTAGCAAATTTACAGCATTGAGAACTATCACTACAATTGCAGAATATTTCCATGACCTCAATAAAAGATCTTGCATGCCCATTTGCCATCACTCCTTATTCCTAAACTCATCCCCAGGGAACCACTAATCTATTTTCTATCTCTACTGATTTTTTTCTGGACATTTCATATAAATGGAATCATATAATACATGTATGATTTTGTGTCTGGTTCCTTTCAATTAACATAATGTTTTTGAGGGTCACTTATATTAGAGAATATATCAAAACTCTGTTCCTTATTATTACTAAATAGGATCCCATTCTATGGATATACTATATATTGTCTATTCTTTGTTTGCAGACACTTTGGTTGTTTCCAGTGTTTGCTATTGTGAATAATGCTGCACACATGTCTTTTTGTGGTCGTATGATAGGTTGAAATTACTACTCCCAACTCTTCATTCTCTTACAATAAGATAATACTTTCACATCCTTTGCCGTGTAACTTTGCAGTGTGAGCAAAGTGTACTCCTTTCTCATTAGTGTGGGGTTTGGCCATATGAGTTATTTTGACCAATGGATTATGGAATGGCATGACAGTTCCAAGATGAAGTGCTAAGTGGCATGACATGTGTCCACTCAACCCTCCTGAATTTCTGCCATGTGCTTGGAGAAGAACATGCTTCCAGGTAGCTTCTGCTTCATAAATGAGAAGACATTTGGAAAAGATCTGAACACAATCCACAGCCTTTGAAGCTTGACTCAACTAAACTCAACTGAGTCCAGCACTGGCCCTGCTAGTTGCAGACCTATGAGTGAGAAAATTATGTGCTACTTGTTGTAAGCCACTGAATTTCGAGAATGGTTTGTTATGCAACATTATTCAGCAATACCTGACTAATACATCTAACTACCTTCCCAGTCCTTAATCCAAATGTATATATATATATATACACACACATACATACATATATATATGATATATAAGACTTCACAAATAATTAAATTATCCTTTACTTCTATCTACATGATAATTTTCATGACAAACATGAAATTCTAAGGCACTGTTTTATACTAGTATTACCACGTATAGTTTCTAATAAGCACTCTGAGAAGTTTCTTAAAATGTTTTTGGTATATACAGCTTTTTCCTGGCACTAATGAAATACTGAGCATTATCTTAAGAACAAAATAAACTCTTACCTCTTTTCTTTTTTCTATCTTTTCTTTTCCGTAGTCTACATTCCTTTATAATTTTAATAATCTCTTTTACATCTATTATCTCTAAATCCTCACAATCCAGTTTTATTCCCAATTTATAGATCAATTTATGAGACAGTAAGTGACATGCCCAAGGCCACACCACTAGTATAGAAACTTAAGAGATTCTTGCCTGGGTCTGACTACAGGTCCAGTACACTGCTCATACACCAAGGATCTCTGGTTATTTCTCACCTGTGTCATTATTATGCATGTATTTTGACTTTTATGCTCTTCTAGGCAGTCCATCTGTCAGTGAAATTATAAACTTCTGCTCTTCCTGTTTCCTTTTCAATAAACTCTAATTTTGTTTCCATATTATTGGTCTGCCAACTTACCAAATCTCCTACATGTCTGTCACAGACTGAGTGTTGACATGTTTTCTGTTCTTCATACCTTTGCTTTAGCTACATGATATTTTCTGATGCTAGTTCTGTTTTTATATCCAGATGTTTTTAATGTGAAATAATCTCTAAGACTTTTCTACTTGACCAAATTATTCTATTTCCTGAAGCCTCTACAAATCCTTTTTTAATAATCTCATCCACTCCCCCATAAATTTCTATTTTATGGGTATAGATCTCTTTTGACATTTCTTTGTATATAATGTTCTTGGGTATTTTTATATGTCTTCAGCCTTAGTCCTTTCCTTTTCCTTTTTCTTGACACTTTTTTTCAAAGACTAACACTCATAACATTTTGTGTCCTTGTGTATGAATTATTTCAACAAAAAAACCTCTTCCATTCTGCTGTCTTTGGTTATTTGTTTGAGAATTCAAGGGGTTCACAACTCTTGAAATAAGTTTAAATTGACAAAATCTGGGTCAGTAGAGAGAGGATAATAAAGTCACTCTTTTCTTCCACTTATAGCTCTCTTCAGAATGAATTAAAAATTATGTGTTGAATGTTAAGAGTCAAAGAAGCTAGGAAGATGGCAAAAGATGGTAAGAAGCACCCTTTTGAACACTGCAGAAGCTGTCTCAGCATAGTAAGGAAAAACAGAAAGGGTAAATGGTTGATTTGACAACATTTAAGGCAACAATCAGTATTAATTTCTATTGACCTTTCTGCAGCTTTTATTCATCTATCCATTCGACGTGTATTTGGTGATATCCTACTATGAGTTAGCAATTATCAAAGTACCTATTCCATAAAATGGCATTCAGTAAATATCCAGTGAACAGGACTGAACAGCTAATGCAATGAGAATTCAAATATAATAGAGATAGTGTGGTCTCTTAGGCTTACAATCTGGAGGATTAAGAAGAGGTTTAATATTTACTGGAGAATGTATTTGGTACTAGAAAGTTTTAACCTAATCTCTAATTTAATTCTAATAGTTCATACTTTATAGAAAAGAAAATTAGAAGTAAGTCACTTAGGAATACATTGAATAAAGTAACAGTAAACCCAATCGATAATGGCCTAAATAAAAAGAAATTTATTTTTCGGACATAACAAGAAGGTGAATTGCTGGAGCTGATACAATAGGCTAAAATATTAGGACCTGCCTTTCTGTGGCTCTTTTGGTCTTTCTTTTCTCCTTGTAGGTTCACAGTCATAAGATGCCTGCTACATCTTCACCTTTAAGGCATGATAATGTGAAAAGGAGAAGACTGGTGCTAAGAATTTCTATACCTTTTAATAGTAGATAAAAGGCAGATTTAACATAATCTAAATGTTTCCTATGTATTATCTTATTTAATTATCTTCTTTTTGGAGTACATCTTTTAAAAGTTATCTTGTTGAGGATCTGTGGTAGTAAAATTTCTAAGCCCTTTTTGCCTGAAAATTTACTTACTGAACAGGCACACCTGAATTATAGCTGGGCTGGGTATAAAAATAAGGACTGGGTATCAAAATTATTTTTCATCAGTGTTTCAGAGATGCTCCTCTATTATCTTCCTGAATTCAGTGTTGTTAAATAGAAGTCAGATGTCATTCAGATTGTAGTAAGTATGTCCTTTGTATTCTTATCTTTTAAATTTTCTGTTTTTTCTCAATGTTCTGAAGTTTCATAAATGTCTCTAAGCATGAGTTTATTTTTATTTATCCTGTTCTGCAATTGATGGGCTCTGTAAATATTAAAACTTATGACCATCTCAGGTGTTGGAAAATTTCCAATTATTATTTTTTAAAATATTATCTTTCTTCCATTTTCTTTATTTTCTCTTCCTGGAACTCTCTCTCTCTCTCCCTCTCTCTCTCTTCCTGGAGCTCTTATTAGAATGTTTTAATTTCCTTATCTATCTCCATTTTTTCTTTACTTTTTTCATAATTTTGACAAATAATAAACACTCAGTTTAGTTTGAAGCACAGCTGGAATTTACTTGAATAAGAGGAAGTCCAAACATATATAGATTGCCAGAGGACAAAGTTTCTCTGGTTTTCTAAAAGAAAACACATTTTGTAGAAAAGTGAGGCTTACTTTTATTTTCATGCCCTTGGTAGATGTTTGCTAAAACCATGTGCCCTGGAGCACACTGACATAGTAGTCAGAAGGAAAGCTCAAATTACTTACGTATTTTCCACAAAATCTTGTGATCTGGCCTATGGAATGCTTGTGGGATATTCACCTATGGGTAATGGCTGTGGCTGTCCTTCCATTGGCTTTTCCACCTCAAGTAAGCTAGGATGGTACCATTCCCTTCATTATTATTCCATATTTTTTATTGCTTATTCTTTTGTAAAACATTATGGAAGAACTTCTCAGCTCTATTTTTTGGCTCACTGATTTACTCTTCATCTAGTTCAATGTGCTATTCCAATCATAAATTGATGGTTCTTTTTTTTTTCAATAGTTATAAGCAGATGGATTAGATAGACTCACGTGATTGACCAGTTGGTGTGTGCTGTCAGCTGGGAGCTCCACCTGGGCTGAGAATCAGGGGCCTTGGTTTCTCTTCATGTGGGCCTCAACAAAGAGTACATGAGTTTCCTCATAGAGTAGTTTAGTTTCAAGAGCAAGTGTCTGAGAGACCCATGTAGGAGCTTTATTACCTTTTATACATTATCTTTAGAAGTCCTGTAACCACTACTGCCATAGCCATAAACCTGTCCAAATTTAAGATATTGGAATATAAATTCCACCTCCCAATGGGAGGTATGTCAAAGTCACATTATAAGATGAGAACGTGCAATGGGAGATATTTTCATGGACAATTAAAAATACAATCGTCACATTGTCTCTCTTTTTTGATGGTGACCTTCCCAAGTTACAGGCCAGTTTATTTGTGGGTTATTCATATAGTTTGTCTTCTCTTGATAGGGCAGTCTTAGGACACTGGCAGCCACTTTGGACTCACAGAGATGTGCCTGGGCCCTTAGCATGGTGGCCTCTGCTTACTGATCAGGTCCCTATTCTCCTTTTCTCCATTAATAAAGACTCTCAATTTCCAGTACACAGATAGTCCCTCTCGTCATTTTAAAGCTAAGCTATTTATTTCCTTTGATTATCACCTTGGTGATCTGGTGCATGAGTGGAAGATTTTAGCATTTCTTCAACCCATCATATTGAATACAATTTACTCAGATTGGAACTTTTTTTTATAGTCAAAGAATTTGAGGCTCAGATAGGTTAAGTGACTGGCCTAAGCTTGAGAGATTAAAACCAGTTTGTTTCCAAAGTTACTATGTTCTACTTCTTGTCTTTTAAATATTATTATAGAGAAATAATACAGATTTCGTCAACCATACTTATAAATTAATCCCATTGTCGTGTAATCAAATCTCATTCATATATGAAGTACTTTAGTATCATCAATATATACGGCTTGTGAAACTTTGACAGCTTGAATCCAGTAGCTTCTTATCCTATGATTTCAAAAGACATATCTCACATTTTAGATAAATTCTTTACCAGGAAAAAATGTATGATTTTATAACTTGTAACTGGCATTTATTAAGTAGTAGAATCATAGGAAACTTTCAAAATATTATTTTATAATAAATCTAAAATCGTGTGGCTAAAACAGGAGCGATTAACTTTGTAACTTTCCCCTTAATAATATTTCTGGATATTTTTCAAAAGTCTCTAGTTACTCATAAAAGCTGGCTCTTGCCCTCAAGCCAGAGAATACGGATTTGCTCAGGATAACACACCAGAACCAATCCTGAGGCAGCTAGACCATAATTGATGTCTTAAAGTAGGCATCATAGCTGTATCATTATTTTTGGATAATTAACGTATCTAAAACTTGCTGTCTTAATACAAATTATGTTGCAAATTTACATTAAGGATCCTCGTTGGACTCTTCTTCACTTTCATATCATCCATATCTTTTTCTCCCTCATTCTCATCATCTTGCAACCTAAATGAAACTCTCAAAACTCTCAACTGAGCTCTCAATGTACTTTAGAGCAGTGGTTCTCACATGTGAAACAGTATAATTGCAAACAAAGTACAAGAAAAATATCACACAAAAATTTAAAGCTGTACTTAAATAACTTTTTAGTAACTCTTTGTTTGGCCAAGTATATTAAAAGTAGAAACAGCTACTACTACCTGCTATCTTTCCTAATCAATGACATGTATACTTTTAAAGATTAGGAAAAATATAATCTCTTTCAATGTCAAGACACAGAAATCCAGGCTCAATCTGGCTTTAACAATATGGATATATATATATATATATATATATATATATATATATATATATATAAAATATCTTATACAACAGAAAATTCAGAGGAAGGACTGCAGAGAGGGCTGATTCACCAGATCAGCATCAGCATCATGGACTCAGGGTTTTCTCATCCTACCACTCTGCAATCTCACTGTGAGTTTTGTTTTCAGACTAATAGCACAACGGCTAGGCACTTCAGCTGTCACGTCAGACACACATCAGAAAGGTAAGAAAGTCCATCTCTTCCCATAGTTATCTCTTGCTGAAAAAAAGTAGTCCCCAGAAGCATCCTGGAAAGTTTCTCCTCAAGATTTATTGGCCAAGATTCATATTTATGCACACATGCCATTCCTAGACCAATCATGAGCAGAGCATAGAATTAAACTGAAACAGATCAGGTTCACTCTTGGAACTAGGAGTGAGGTTGGCTTCCCCCAGGCACTTGGCTGCAAGGGAAAAGGGTAGATACCTTAGTGGGAAGGAAAAGGGATTAGGGTTTTATCTTAAAAAAGGGAGAAATACATTTTGGGCAAGCAAATGATAGTGTCAACCACATTTTTAAAAATGAATGAAAAAATATGTGTGGTAGTATTATATGTTTATCTACAATAAAATGAATTTATGAATTCTATGTTATTAAAATACTTCCAGCTGCAAGTTCCATAATATTCAACTAAAAGTGGTTTAAACAATTGTAGTTTACTTTTTTTACGTAACAGAAATACCTGAAGTAGATGATCCCAGGATTTAGTCAGTGGCTCACTAATGTGAGGACTCTGGGTCAGCTTCTCAGCAATTCTCTTGACTTTCTCCTCATAGTCGCAAGGTACTTGCTGTTGCTCCATCATCCTCACAGGACAAAAGAAAGGAAAAAGAAGAGTGAGGCAAGGAGGGAAGGTGGGGGACAAGGAGATAGGAAAGGATGGTAATTCTTTTCAAAAGGTTTTCTTAGTCTAGGCTTTTCTGAATAAAGAGCCTGAGACAAAAACTTGTGTGCAGGAATGTGGTTAGGGAATGTGATTCCCTAATAAAAAAAAAAAAATAGGAGTTTAGGATATGGGCAATGAAATAGAAATATAGGGAAAGCCAATGCAGGATACACTATTGATGTGCCCACCATTGTGGGAAACTGGTACTCAAACCTGAGACTTTCTGAGCAGCCTTATAAAATGCATCACATAATTGTCTACTCAGGAGACAAAAGAAACACAGTCTATCACCTATAACCTCTGAGTAGTTAAGATTTGCTTCAGAGGCATTAAGTTCCGTCATACCTCCAGGTTATACTTGTATGAAGGCAGAGGCCAGGTTCCCTTTGATTTCCAGGTTGCGTGTCAGAGAAGCCCCCAACAAGAAGTGAGAACTACACTGCCTGGGCCCCCTCAGGCTGCACCTGCACAGAAAAGCACTTGCTTGTACAGAGCTGGTCGCCCCAGCAGAGGGACTGAGAGGATTCTGAAGTGGTGCACTAGCAATGTCCAATGCAGGTTCTTTACCTTACAGAGAAAAATCATTCCCCAAAGTCCCCAGCAGATTCCCCCTATATAATATCTAATGGTTTCATTGTCTACAACTGGGTGGCATGCTCACCCATAAATGCAAAGGAGACTATGAATGAGTGTATCTGCCGTTTTTAGCCTCTAGAATAAAAGGTGGACTTTGCCAGCAAGACACAAGAGGGCGAGATATGTGTTTCTTGATTCACGTAAAGTATACTTATAAACTGGTTAAAATTCTGTGCCTAAGGAAAAAGAGGAGAGGAACAACAATGAAAGGAAAGGCAAAATAATATAGCTGAGACCCCTGGTTGTCCCTCAGCATCCTCTCTTCTTCCATAGTAACAGAATATTTGTGACAGTACATATCTAACCAAAACAAAGACTGCAATTTCCAGCCTCCTTGACAGCCAGGTTGATTATGTGATTCAGGTCTGGACAATGAAATGGAGCAGATGTAATGTGTGACTCTAGGGTGAGAGTGAGGCTGTTTGGAGCCATGTAAGGGAGAGAAATAATGGAGAAGTGGTAACACTTTATTCCGCTCCTATTTTGTTCCAAGCCAACGCTATTGCTTAGATGGTATTTCACTTCTGATCCTTATGTCAACCTGAGGAGAAGGCATTATTATCTCTGCTCTATAGTTTAGGAAACTGAAGCTCAGATAAACTTTTGAAATTTAATGACAAAGGGATCATATAAGAGTAGCAAGGTTATTTCTTTTAGTAATTGTCCTTGTGTTTCAGCATGTTCCCCTCTCCTCTCCTCTCTCACAGGTATCCTGAGGGTCTCTTCCTCTCCCCCAGCCACTCCCATAGTTGTGAGTTGCTCACTTAGGAAGCAACTACAAAGACCAAATGCCTCAAAACAAAAGTCAGAGAATTGGGTGCTTATTTGCCCAGCGAGGTTTTTCTACTACCCAAATCAAAGTTTGGCCCAGCAGAGAAAAAGTGAAGAGGAGAAAGCATAGGGCAACTGAGACACATAGAAATGTGAAATTCAATTCTATTGGAAGAGTGATGGTGGAGCCTTTGCATCTTGAAGACCAGGGAGCTGAGGCTGAGCTGAAACCTGCTCAGTGTCGCCAACATGATGACACCGCTAGGTCCTCCATGCCCTAACTGTTCTGACCTCTTCACCAAGTTCCAGTCTTGACCCACCATTTACATAAAATTCACCATCTAACAGTCCGAACACCTTGGAGTGGCAGGTGGACAGAAGGGAAAGGCTCCCCCTAACCAAAGAGGAACTGGGAAAAACCAGTTGGATATTGATACTTCCCCATGAACCAGAAGAGTAGTGAACACCTCATTCATATTATGAAGGGCATCTTAACACAGACATGACATGTGGAATGTTAAGTTTGGTTTTAAAATAGAAATGTTATTGTGTGTATTAGTTAGAAGCGAAGGAAGTTCTTGTCAGTTCAGGTGTGCCGTGACAAAAGCTGGAGATGGGAACAGAAAAGAAGAGATGAACAGGAAGGTGTTAAGAAGAAAGATTAGACAAGGGTTGTGGTCGGTGGCATATGACAGAAGAAAGAAAAAGAAGAGTCCATGAAAACCCCAATATTTCCAGCTCCAATGAATAATGCCACTACAGACAGAAGTAAACAAGGAAGAAGAGTGAAGAGTTAGCGTGGAAGAAAGGTAACTTCTGCTTTGGACAGAAGGAATCAGAAGCAAAATCCAGACTCCCATGTGGAAATGCCCACTAAGCACAGAAGCAAGACTGGATTGGGGAAGAGATCAGAACAGAGAACAGGTCTGAATCCATGCAGCAGACATAAGATCTTAAAGTGTCCTGGGTACGAGATTAACCAGACTGTTCTAGAAGCTCATCTAAACTCAGTTGATACGTTTTCAGTACATGACTGGGCTCTCCCAGAGAGAAACTGAAAAGGTAAGAGGCAAACAATTGAGGTCAGTGCCTTTGGGGCAGAAAAGTTTAGAGAATGGACAGCAGCGCCAACTGCTTTAAATGATGAAGGAAAAGCAGAGCTGAGCAAAGGTTGTTCATTTACAATTAGAAACTCAGCCCAGCTCACTCCTATTTCTCCTGGTATACAAAAGCAAGGAAGATTTTGTGAGGGAAAGAGGGATCCAGGGATGGTACATTGAGGGAGCACTACAGTCTGCTTGTCTTTTGTCCCAGGAAAATGTAGAATCCATCCCTAGGCAGAAGGGATGACATTTTTGCAGATAACATGTTAAGAAAAAGGTCCCGAGCCCTAGAGCAGGAGGAAAATAGAAGAACTATTCAGTGGTAGAGGGAACTTTGAAGAAAAGTTTCCTCCCTCCTCTGAGACTGGGAGGGAAGGAAAAGATAGGAAAGAAACATCCAAGTTTGGACATGGAAGGATGCTAAGAGAGACCTCACAGGGGATATGGTTAGAGTCTGATGGCTCTTTAGTGCAGCTCCTCTGAAGGGAGCACTGTCAGAACAATAGATGAATAGAAGGACTGCTAAGAAGCCAAGCAGCTGCAACAGGATTGGCAAAATCAGCACAATTATAAGACTCAGGATAGGACCTGAGTCTTATAGTGAGAAACTATAGTGAGAGTGGGGGTGGAGCAGCTGTAAAAGGAGAGCAGTATATACTCTTTCAAGATCATTACAGAGAGTAACTCAGCCCAGCTCATTCCTATTCCTCCTGAATTGCAAAACTGAGAGGTTACTTATACAGCAAGCAGATATCAACACAAATAAACTAGTTGGTAAAAATAATCACAATTTTACTACATTTAAGTATGTGAAAATAGAGTATAGATGAGCAGAAAATCCATAAAATGAAGATTCAGATGTACATACCAAAAGTGCTTCAACCTCTACATGTAAAAGCTTAGCTGTGGTCGTATAAATTCAGTTAAGTCCAATTCTACACAAAACTTGAGCTGGTGAAGAAGAGAGGCTTTGTTTCGCTATCACATAGGAAGTTTTTGACTGCAACAACAGAAAATCTAATAAGAAAGGACTTAAACAATAAGGAAAATGAATTCTCTCACATATCAAGAAGTTCCAAAGTTGGGTTCCAAAGTTGGTTGTTCAGCAACTCTACAAACTCATCAAGGAACTAGATTCTCCCCCACTTTTACCACTCTCCAGCCTCATCTTATTGACAGGTTCTCTTCAGTCATCCCCTTCATGGTCCCAAGGAGGCTGCTTTAGTTCCATTGGTAAAGTTATGAAATACAGACAACATTCTAAAACATGAAAATGGGATCATTTCCTCCTGCGCAACTCTTTTGAAGCAAGGAAACTTCTCCCACAACCCCACCCCAGAGCAGACTTCTATTCATTAGCCAGACTGGTCATATGCCCACCTTTAAACCAATCACTGGCAAGCATATGGAGAGTCCATTATTGGTTTAATCAAGTAATCCCTGGCACCAGATATTGGCAAAAAATCAAGGTCCGAGTAACAGAGAAGAACAGGGGAAATGACTATTAGCTGGGTAGTCAGCATTGTCTGTCACAAGTCAGAGAATTATTATATGATGGCTCACAAATGAGTAGGGGATCTGTGCCACCAACCAGGACCACAAAAGAACTTCAAAGTATCTGACCTAGTTTATTCAGCTCAAGGCCACCTTCATATGTCCAATGACTATGCCTTATGTTTAGTCATCTTTTAAAAAGCACTTCAATGAGGCAGTCTGGTAAAATAGGATCAGAGAGACATATGTACCAAGCCTAGCTCTATGACACGCATATACATATGTGACCCTTGCCGTGCTATTCCAAGGTGACTTTTTTCTCTCATAATCTTGTGTCTATTGTGGAGATTAATAAGCAAAAAGAATCTCAGTGTGTAATAGGCACTGTGAAATACAAGGATTGAGTTATCTTTTAAATGATAATCCAAGGATTATAAATAAACTGCCCTGATTTATAGTGAAGACTAATCATTGCTAAAATTATCCTACTGAATGTAGTTCTTAAAAATAGGTTGATAAGGGGATCAATCCACTCTAGCATAGTAAGTACAAACCTAAAAATATTTTTAGCAAAGAACTGCTGCAAGATATATTTGGTTAAAACCACAATAACAGACCAAAATAAGTCCTCATCAGCAGACTGGATATTCTACTTTCTGATATAAGAAAGAATTTAAGGGAATTTATTGAAATAAATGTTGCATTAACAGAGACATTACAAATGCTTACCCAGAATAAATAGGAACAGTAAAGAAGTACAGGGCAACTTCCACTTTCTTCCCATTTCCATCCATCTATACAACACTTTTACACTGAACTTTATGCCATCCCATTTTTAATCTCTCACTCCCATTCTCCACAACAAACTGTTTTGGTTTCCTGTCTAACAGATCTCCAGCCCCTCATTCTGGCATCCAATGCCATCAATATCTGATCCACTTTACTTTTCACCTTTTCCTAGTTCATATTGAGTCCTTCATCCCATCTCTGTACCTGCCCCAATTCACATACCTCCCCACCTGAACTGCCTCCTTCCCTCTCCTCAGCCTATACAATCTTTCCTATCCTTTCATAAAGGAAGAGGGTCAAGGCCTCTGCCCAAGGAGACTTCAATTAAGATATAGCCCTCAAGGATCCACGCTGTTCTCCTCTGTTTTGTAACATGCTTAGGTTCTATCCAAGTTCACACAAGGTTCTACTGAGGGGAGTTGAGATAGCAAGATACAGGCTCTTCAGTCAGATATCACTTAAGTTTAAATCTT
Source organism: Eidolon dupreanum (assembly GCA_028627145.1). NCBI lineage: Eukaryota > Metazoa > Chordata > Mammalia > Chiroptera > Pteropodidae > Eidolon > Eidolon dupreanum. Next base: position 122,437,118 of record CM053507.1, on the reverse strand, counting down.
GGGTCCATCACTTACTAGCTCCTTGACTTGGGGCAAGTTCTATATAACTTTTGGGGACCTCAATTTCCTTATCTTCAAAATGGGGATAATAACAGATTCCTCCACTGAGGTTTATTGAGTATTAAATAAAATAATGCATGTAAATAGTTTCTACATGGCACCTAGAACATGGTATGAAAAAAGAGAAATTCAATAATTGTTGGCTGCTATCTGATACAATTGCCTGCTTTCAATTTACTTTCTAAATCTATGTCTTGCCTCACTGATCCAACTGAAATCTCTATGGACAATAACCTAAAAGGGCAGATACCCTCTTCTGCCCAACATGTCCATCAAGTCCAGTGGGGCCCTCAACACCTAGGCTGAGGAGACTTTGCCAGTTTTGAGTCATGACTGAACTTTCCCTTTTGCCAGTAACTCACAGGAGAATCAGAGATGACAGTTCTTCCAGAGCTCTAAGTCAGGGCTGTTCCAGATATAACTGTTGCCTTATATGTTTTTAGGGCATATTCTAATATGAATAGAAAAGTATGTGCTACTTCTTAGAGTGTAGAACTGAGAGCATTGGCCCCTGGAAGGCAAGGGAGAAAAATGCCAAGAGGTAAGACAGAAGAGCTCAGAAAGTTAAAGGTAGGGGACCAGAGACAAGGAGAGGAGCAAAAATAAGGACAAGATATGCTTGCAACTCAAAAACATGAAAGATGAAACCTCCAAGGAGATGCCAGGGCACAAAAACTAGAGCTCTAACATAGGAAAAGTGAAGGGAATATTCTGGAGGAAGATGAAGGGAGATCCCAGGCAGAGAAGCAACCATTCCATATTGGAGCAGTGGGACTTAAAGAGACTCACATTGAGGACTGCTATTGTCATGCCATCTCTTCAACCTAATGAAAATTCTGGAAGTTACACTCCAACGAAACTTGAGAGTAAACAAGAAAGGGGAAGATGTGAGAAACAGAAAATAGGAAAGTCAACCCAGAAGGAAAGAACCTCCAGAAAGTAAGTCTCCAAGAATGAGACAAGAATGGTAGACTATCTGACATGGTTGACCTTGTGGGAAATCAGGAGAGGCTATGGGAAGGTTGGGGAGAATCAGTGACAGTTACAAAGCAAACCAACTAAGTGGGAAATAGGGCAATTAATAGGAAGTAAGAAATTTAAATAGTTATAATATACCATAATACTCGACTGTGAATATTTGCATAGGTATAATGGAAACCCTGCTAATTTAACCAACACACACACACACACACACACACACACACACACACACACACACACACTAGAACTACATAGAACGACACTGGGAGGGTGGCAGAGAGAAAGCAGAGGAGTTGGGGAAAGAGTCAGAGAACTAACTCCTCACCTATTGAGCCAATAGATAACAGTCTGCACATTTTTCAGAAATAAGATGTGAAGAGATTCTGAAAGAATGGAAAATTACTTTCTCTGGAGTGAAGATCTTTGGGGGATAGTTAAGAGCAAGAATGCCCTGGGGTAGGAGATTTACCAAGCTTTAGTTCTATTGACTTTTTAAACTGTATGAATGGATTATTTCAATAAAAATAAAATTTAAATTACAAAGAAGTTCAAATCGATCAGCATATCCTGTCAATTCACTGACTCTTCATCAATTGATTGCTAATTAGATTTTTACTTACAAATATTTTCACTTCTTTTTTCCTTTAATTATTTCACTCTCTTTAACTGGGAAGGTTTTGTTTATTTTTTAAATTTTTACCTTTTGATCCCTCTAGCACCAATCTGTTGTCTACATTTGGTTTTTGTTTTCTTTTGTTTCTTAGATTCCACATTAGAGAGATCATATGGTACCTGTCTTTCTCTGTCTAACTTAGTATGATGCCCTCAAGGTCTATCTATGTTGTTGCAAAAGATTACATCCTTTTTTATGGCTGAACAATATTCCAGTGTGTGTGTGTGTGTGTGTGTGTGTGTGTGTGTGTGTGTGTGTGTGTGTATCACAATTTCTTTACTCATTCATCTATCTGTGGACAGTTAGGTTGCCTCCACATCTTGGCTACTATAAACAATGCTGCAATGAACATGGGGGTGACATATATATCTTTTCGAGTTAGTTCTTCAGATAAATATCCAGAAGTGGAATTGCTGGATCATATGGCAGTTCTACTTTTAACTTTCTGAAGAATCTCTATACTGTTTTTAATAGTGGCTGCACCTATTTACATTCCCACAAACAGTGCACAAGGGTTCCCTTTTCTCCACATTCTTACCAACACTTGTTATTTCTTTATAATACCTGTTCTAACAGGTGTGAGGTGACATTTCACTGTGGTTTTGATTTGCACTTCCCTGATAATTAATAATGTAGAGCATCTTTTCATGTACCTATTGGCCATCTGTATATCTTCTTTGGAAAAATGTCTATTCAGATCTTCTGCCTACTTTTTAATCAGATTGTTTATTTTTTGCTGTCGAATTGTATGAATTCTTTATATATTTTAGATATTAGCCCCTTATGAGATACGTGATTTGCAAATATTTTCTCCCATTCAATGGGTTTTCATTTTGTTGATGCTTTCTTTCACTGTGCAGAAGCTTTTTAGTATGATGTAAACACCCTCCTTATTTATTCTTGCTTTTGTTGCTTCTGCTTTAGGTGTCAGTCAAAAAATTATCAACAAAATCTATGTAAAGGAGAATATCTCCTATGTTTACTTCTGGGAGTGTTATGGTTTCAGGTCTTACAATCAAGTCTTTAATCCTTTTTGAGATAATTTTCATTTTGATACAAGACAGTAGTTAAGTTTCATTCTTTTTCATGTGGCTGTCCATTATCCTTTTCCCCGTTATTACATTTTATATAATTGTAGATATCAAAATCAGGACTAGCTAAAGAGCAGACAGAGAGTAAAATGATATCATTTCAGGGGTGCTGCAACGGGCTCCCTGCTCAATAATATTGGCAACACTGCTTATAATTTCCCCATCATGGTCAAACTGACACGGGTCTTTAGTAGTCCTCTTCTAAAACCCAGTTTTTCAAGTCCTTTATTAGCATCTTAATAATTAGTTAGCATCTTAGCTGGGATTTAACTGAGAGAAGTTAATAGGACACAGTTTAGGGATAACAATGATGAAGGACAGGATGGTGTTAAAGAAAGTGAAAAAAGGGCAAAAGCCAGCCCCAGCAGGGACAAATGCACACTAGCAGAAGGAAGTGGTAGAACTGAAAATAAAATGGAGTTCTCTACACAGTTTTGACAAGAGCTAGCTGTGATTGTGTCAGGAAGAAATAGCATCAGTGAGGGTTAACTTAGAGGGATAGTGTTTTGCTGCCTACACAGCTCTTCTGCTCCTGGATTCTTGACCCTCAGGAACCATACGAGATAATAAAAGTTTCTTATTTTAAGTCACTAAATTTTGGAGTAATTTGTTACACTGAGGCCAAGATAAACTAAGTAATTTGCCCAAGGTTTCATGGTAATTAGAAGCCCCAGGCCTTGAACTCCATTTTTATAGCTCTTTCTACTTAACTATCATCTCACTCAGCAAATATTTCAATGACTTTCACCTTAAAATGTTAAGGGTTGTGAGTCTTCAGAACATGCAAATATGATGCTTTAAAGAAACACCAGGTACATGAAAATAAGCATACTTAATGTAGCACCTTTTATAACTGCTGAGTGACCTAATATTTCCTGCTATTTAGGTTATGGGCAGAGGCAGGTGCCACAAAAAGAGAAAGTGTTATTCTGATCCTTGATTGGGGCTTGTTGCCAGAGTTTGGTCTTATCCTCTGCAGTGCATAATTTGTGATAAAATTGGCAAGAGGATGTATGCTCCAATAACTTGGCCAATTGTATTAGCAAACACAAAGCCTTAAAGAGTATTATTTATGATAAAAGCTGACCAAGGATTCTTACATTAGAAGAATGCGGGTGGGGAAGCCCTAATGCATGTAAAAAACCTGAACACAATAAAACCCAAGGCAGAGGCATACAATGTTAACATTCTTTTGGCTTTTATTCTTAGAAATAAAATATGTATTTCCTGTTATCATAACTACTGGGTTTTTTAAAGCATAGGAAACCTCATTTCCTCATGTATTTCTAGGTGATGATATTCAAGATGCCTATATATGGACTCAGCTTCTCCAGCAAGCGCCAACTTAGAGGCCTGGTGCTCTACTTGGTAGGAAGTGGTAGAGGATGTCAGTGACCCATCAGGCTGCTAATATCTACTGAATATCAAGGGACATGTTTTCAGAATGTGAACAGCTACGACCATCTCTTGTTTTACTCCTTCGCTTTCTGAAGGTAAAGGAGAGAGGAGTCCAAAGTATTCAGTAGGGGTGGGCTTATTCTTTAAGAAATGATCAAGCAGCTGACCCCGGGGCCAATAAAAATCTGTCCATTTAAAAGTTTCTGGCCCATAATTAGAGATGAAAATCTCCCACAAGTAAAGTGTCTGATAACCAATATTTTTTGTATGTGGTTGTTCGGATTGTTGTTAAATAATTCTAGTGTGTCTCATTCCAATGACTTCCCAGTACATGTGAATAAAAGCTAAACTCCTTACGGAATATTTGAGACCCTAGATGATCCGAGCACTGCCGACCTCATCCAGCCTTTTCCTTATACTCTCCCCAGGGTTATGGCGAGGTTTCAGCCACACTGGCTTCTTAAATCTTTCAGGCTCCTTCGGTTGGTCTCTTCTCCAGGTGGTGGCATTTCCAGCTTCTCCTACTTTACCTCCCACCCTTCCCTCATAAGGCTGTCTCTTCACTGTATTCAGGTCCCTGACCACCCAATGTAAAGTAGACACCCTCCTTACTTCAGCCCCTGTCTCATCATCCTGATTCTCTTTAGACCACTTATCACTATCAGAAATTAAGTCTTAATTTAATGATAATATAATATAATCTGACCATTTATTGAGCAGTTTCACATGCCAAGCATTGTTCTAAGGGTGTTCCTCATTGTAACTTATTATTTCTGATAATAATCCATTTTGACCATTACAGACAAGGAAACTAGAACACAGACAGGCTAAGTACCTTGCCAGAAGTGATGCAACTACTTGGTGGTAGAGCCAGGTATCACCACAGGATGCCTTTCTCTCTCTTTTTTTTTTATTTAATTATTATTATTATTATTTGTCTGTCCTCCCATTGGACCACGGAAGGAGGACCTTTGCAGGTCTTGTTCACTGCTGTAGGCCAGCACCTATCATGGTCCCTGGCACATAGTAAATGCTCAATAAATAGCCACACAATTGATGAATGAATAGATAGATTTCAAAGCCCTGCCTTTGCTCCATCCCTTCCATTTTCCGGGAGGTATGTGCAGGTGTTATGCAATCATCTATTAACTTGCAGCGCTTGGTGATCACGTGATCACTGCTTCAAACAGACCCCAGCTACTCAAGTTAAGACGGTCTGAAGTATCTAAAAGTCTCCTTACCTCTGCGCGCTCCTGTTGTTGAAACAGAAGTGTCCTTCAGCCCAACCAAGCAGCTCTGCCAGCTCTGCGTAGGCAAACGCACTCCGTTTCCGGCGCTCCAGGCATTTGTCCTGGGGCTGGGTTTTGTTCTGTTTCTTATTGTTTCTTGGTGGAAACCGAGCCCTCCTGTGCGCTCTGTGTGAGGGCCCCGTGAGTTTTACAAATTTGCAAAACGTTCAAAACGCTGGGTTCTAGAGGGAAGACCTTAGAGCAATTACCAGGAAATATCTTTATAGGATCAGAGCCCTGGGTCTTTTGGGGCATACACAAGAGATGGGATATACGAGGTCTCTGAATTTGAAAATAGAAAACGGGGGAAAAGGGAAAAGCAAGGTTGCCAAATATTAAGATACTTTTGGTAAGAAAAAAAAATTAAAAGTTCATGATTTGACCAAAGTGCGTTATTTCCCAGGATCGTTTTCTCATTCTCAATGGTGGTTCCTGGGTTGTAAACCGCTCAGAGGCGGGCCGGATTAACTAATGCTCCAGCAGCTGAACATCTCAGTGTGCCTCGCGCTCACACTCCCCGCAGAGAGCTGGAGCCGGGGCTGTGCGGAGGCCCCTGAAACAGGCACCTGGAACTTCGCTCAGCTTCTCTTCGGAATCCCGGAGGGGCCGCAGCGAGCCAAACGGACTGTCGTCTCGCAAGCGTCCAGCACCTGGGCCCATCAGGACGCAGGCACTCCTCCTGATTTCTTCCAAAAATCCACCGGGTGCGAGCCTCGTGGCAAGGTCCCTTCTTCCCCTCTACATCCCCAACCACTTCTTAAAGCCGTAGTCTGCGCACCTTCTCCCTTCGGCGCTTGACTGTCACTCAGTTCCAGAGACTTGCGAGAAGAGACCTTCTATGCCCTAGAGAAGAGCGGGTGGTGGCTGAAGGGCCGGCAGAGCGTTGAGGCCAGGCAGATAGGTGAGGACCTGGAAATCCCGGAATTCCGCGCTTACCTTACCAGGCTGCGTCTAGGGTCCTGTCCCCACAGCTGCAAAACGGGGAAAGGCCTGTAGAAAAAGTTTAAGCCTGGACAGAAGGAAACTATCGAGCATCTTCTCTGTGCTCCGAGTTGTACTGACACTGGGCGCTCAGAGATGACAATACGTAGCCAACGCCTTCGAGAAGCTCGAAGTCCGGTGGCTATATGGGATGCGACAGAGCTCTCCACGAGGCTGGGGAAGAGGGCATGAGATGGAAAGGGTGTGCGAGTGACCGTACAAAAGAAGGTCTTAGCCCAGCCCTGGAATAAAAGAAGTCTTCTCAGAGGAGGTGAAAGAGACCTGAGGTACACACAGGAGTTAGGCGGAAGGAGAGGGGAAAGCCTTCTTACAAAGGGCAGGAGCCATAGAGAGGAACACGCCATCTTGGACCTTGCTGGGGCGCTGGGGGATAGGGGGAAGGTTAGCTGTGGATAGGTTCGTGACCTCTGAGGTTGTAACCTCTCTTTCACGTCTACAGGAACCGCGACGGTTTACTGCCAGAATCCCTTTTGCCTAGGGGTCTGGATATTAGGTTTAGGAGGGCACACCGCGTGCTTCTGGGAACTACTCTGCGTAAAGACGCGCGTACTGCGGCTGTCCGCGGATTCTCTAGGCAAACGGAAAAGCGGAAAGGCCACATGCCAGGGACGTCTCCAGCCCCGGAGAGTGGCCTGGTGGACTGAGGCCCCGAGCTTCGGATAAAGCAGGAGGTACGTTTAGGCGCCTTTTGTCCTAAGGCTTGTTCCGGAGTGACCAAAGCCGGTGATTCTTCTCAGGGGCCGCCTCTCCAGGACGTCTGTCCCGTGGCCTAAACCTGATTGAGAGGCAGAGCATAGAGGGACGCGCAGCACAAAAGAAAGTAGAGGCTGGAGACAGCACCAGGCCAGGCCCTGGGATCACGGGGACTCCGGGGCCCAGCTCTAAGGAGTCTTGTATAAACCCGTGGCCAACTAGCACGGTGTAAGGGGTGTACGCGGCTGCGCAGTTCGCCTAGGGGATCCGCCAAGATGCCCGGCGGGAGTTCCCTCGCAACGCGGAGTTCCAAGACTCAAAGCCAAGAAACGCAGGGGAGATACCAGAGCCCGCCAGGGTCAGTGCAGCCTGGGGCTCCGGAACCCTGGGACATCAAGCTATGCTCTCTGCCCACAAACTGCCACCCCCAGCATTTCGAGCCGTTAACTAATCCGCTCCAGACGCTTGGACTGAGAACTAGGGCTGAGCGCGAGGTGCTTAGAGAGGAGCGTGAGCAGTAGTAGGAAAAAGAATGTGAGGAACTGAAGTGGGGCGCGCGCCTGCTGAGAGTTACGTCAGAGCAACCTGGAAGCTGAAAAGAGAGAAAGGGTCTGAAACCCTGTGCCAGATCCCATCCTCGAGCAGTTCCCAAGAGGTTGGTTTGCATTAACCTAAACCTCAGTGTGTGGGTTTGGTTTCCCTTGAGAATTGCGGTGTGAAAATTTGGCGGCTCCCTGCCGATGCTGGACCTCTCTGCAGACCTGAGTATTTCTGTCACTCCTTCCCCAAGTCGTCGAAATCTCCCGGTGGAACGCGAATCGCCTGGACCTCTGTGAGCGCCCCGCTCAATCCGCAGGCTAGTTCCACCTGAATAGAGATTGCCTGCGACTCTTAGAAACTCTCCCCGGACTGGCCTGAAAAGCACTCTACTTCCTGGTACCTTAAGCTAAATGAAACTTTCAGAGAAAACAGAAGCAGGGGGCGGAAAAGAGATCGGCCCAGGGCTGAGAGGAGTGTAAAGACTGTGCACGTGCCTTCGAACCACGCTGAGGTGACGCCTTTGGCGCGAAATGTACACTCGAGGAGGCCAAGTCTCTGATCAGAGCTTAAGTGAATCAAGAACAGGCATGAGAATCAGTGTTCCAGTGCGGTTCATCTGCATGGCAGGTTTCGATGGCTTCAATAATCTTGCCGAGAGTTCCACGTTTGGCTGCAGCACCATCAAATCCGCAAAAGCGGCTCTGCGTGGGGTGAGAAAAAAAATTAAGGGTTTTCAAATCTTACACACCTGGCGTCACTGCTTCCCACTAGAGGCACTTTTTGCAAATCACTTAGCCTTTCTCAATCTTAATTTCCTAATCTGTAAAATGGGCATAGTGCCCACCTCTCTGAAGAGCGTGCTAAGGGTGAGAAACGCCACGCGTCTTTCTAATTGTAGGAAGAAGCAAAGCCTTCGCCTAAAACTTGATACACTACACGCTGAAGAAAGACTCCCTAAAGAAATACTCCCTGCCTCCCTGTTCTCTGCCTGGTTCTCCCCTACCCCCACCCCTCCAAGTCCGCGGAGCGGTGCGCGCTTCGGGTCGGTCTTCCCGAGAGAGGCTAGTGCAAAAGCCAATAAGCCTGGAACACACGCAGGTCCTGCTGGGCCTGGGACAATGGTTTCCATTTAATAAATATTTCCCCCGAGGGCATTTCACATTGGGCAGGCAATTATTCAAAGGAAACAGGCGCGTAGGTTGGATCTGCGGGTTATTTCGTCCTCTTTACCCGAAGAATGCTCATCTGACGCAAGAACCGAGTCTTGCGTTCTCACTGGGTGGGAAGAAGTGCCCAGGGACAAACCGACCTTGGGTGCGAGTACAGCCTGAGACTCTAAGGTCGCTGCAGAAGGGGCAACAAGAAAGCCCCCAGCCTGGCCGCGCGCCTGCCAGTCTTCAGGCAGCTCTTGCAGTTGGGGCAGATATGGAGGGCAAGTTGGAGGTTTAAAAAAACTAAACATAAATAGGAATCGTGATGAAATTCCATACCGGCGCCCTCCACGGTGAAGAGCGGATCGCGGTGCTCTTTCAGGCTCACGCACCGGGTTGAAATCTCTGCACTGCGGTACGCGAGGCTTTCCGGCATCAGCTTGGAACGCACCACTGAGCTAGACCGAGACCCAGCGCTTTGACCTGGCACTGCATCATGGGGTAGGGGTAGAGGCGGAGCCGCAGGGGCGTCCCATGGGAACGCCGCCGAAGGACTGCCGAGGATATGGAGCGAAAAGTTTATTTCGCTTTTTAACCTGCGTATGATATATTCTTTTTCTCTTCCAAGGATCTTTGACAAGGGGGGAAAGTGTTGTCCTTGCATTTCGTGGCGAAGCTGTCCTATTTATCAACACGCGCTCTCTGCTCGCTCCCCTTGCCGCCCGCCTCACTGGGTCTTTGTATTCGAAGAGTTAATTCTCCTTTGCACAACCAGGAAAGGACGCAGGCATGAAGAGTTTTATTTGTTGACAGTGCCAAAAACAATGTGGAATCCAAGTCCCCAGTCCTGCGCTGACCGCTCTGTTCTCTTCCCCATCTCAGTTTCTCCCTCACACCTCTCCCCGCCCCCACCAGTCGCGCTCCCTCTTGCCTCCGCCCGCGCGTTGGCAGGTGCGCCCGCTCGCCTTCTCTGCTGCTGATTGGCGACCAGGTTGGGGAGTCACCGCCCCGCGCTTATGTCAGAGTGCGTGCCGTCCGGGCCCACCTCGGCTTTGAACTTCGCCGCTTTTGGCTCGCGTTCACCAGACACCCCGCATTCTCAGCCAGGTGCTGCGCTAGGCAAGGCTGCTCCAAGAAAACCACGGGAGGGGGGAGGGAGCCACGACCGTAGACACAGGAGAGAAGAGAACCAGAGAAGGCGAAGGTGGAGAGGGGGAGAAGGAGGAGTTTCCTGCCCTCGCCAGCAAATTACCTGACCACTTAATCCCAGAGACTCCGGTACTTGGGCGCCAGCCTCTGGTGCCAGCAGCCCCCCGGCCGGCCGCCCTCTCCTACCCCGCCCTTCCTGCCCCCACCAACCCCCCGGGGCCAGCCTGGGTGCCGAGACTGGCATGATCAGCTGAACTTTGCGGGGTTAGTGCTTCTCTCGGGGTTCCCCTCAGCGGTGCGGAGGCGAGGGGAGCTCAGAGCGCCGGCTCGGGACGGACAGACAGGCAAACCGACAATCGCTCGGAAGCTCGCCTGAAGAGTCCCTGCACTCCCCACCCCCACCCGCCTAGCCTCCGGGACCATGTCCAAACCTTCAGACCACATCAAGCGACCCATGAACGCCTTCATGGTATGGTCCCGAGGCCAGCGACGCAAGATGGCCCAGGAAAACCCCAAGATGCACAACTCAGAGATCAGCAAACGCTTAGGCGCCGAATGGAAGCTTCTGTCCGAGGCAGAGAAGAGGCCGTACATCGATGAGGCCAAGAGGCTACGTGCCCAACACATGAAGGAGCACCCAGACTACAAGTACCGGCCACGGCGTAAGCCCAAGAATCTGCTCAAGAAGGACAGGTATGTCTTCCCCTTGCCCTACCTGGGCGACACGGACCCGCTCAAGGCGGCCGGCCTGCCCGTGGGGGCCTCCGACGGCCTCCTGAGCGCGCCCGAGAAAGCCCGGGCCTTCTTGCCGCCCGCCTCGGCGCCCTACTCCCTGCTGGACCCCGCGCAGTTTAGCTCGAGCGCCATTCAGAAGATGGGTGAAGTGCCCCACACCTTGGCCACCAGCGCGCTGCCCTACGCCTCCACCCTGGGCTACCAGAACGGCGCCTTCGGCAGCCTGAGCTGCCCCAGCCAGCACACGCACACGCACCCATCCCCTACCAACCCAGGCTACGTGGTGCCCTGTAACTGTACCGCCTGGTCTGCCTCCACCCTGCAGCCCCCCGTCGCCTACATCCTCTTCCCGGGCATGACCAAGACTGGCATAGACCCTTATTCGTCAGCCCACGCCACGGCCATGTAACCCCCAACCGGGTCTGCCAGACATGGAGGGCGGCCTGGATGCGGGGTCTGCACCCTGTCCTCTGCGCCTAGCCCCGGCCTGCAGACGCCTAGGGGGCCAGCCCAGCCGGCTGCCTCCTACCCTACCCCAGACTCTGCCTCTCTCTTCCAGGGGGATGGTTGGGGTTTCCTACCGGACCCAAGGCGCAGACAGGTGCCAGAAAATTGCGAACGTTATGACAGCTATACGATTGCCCCTACCCCAGCTGTCCCAAAACAAATCTCCAACTGTACTCCCTTTGGACAAAAAAAAAAAAGAAAAAAAAAGAAAAGAAAAGAAAGAAAGAAAGAAAAGAAAGAAAGAAAAGAAAAGAAAGAAAAGAAAAGAAAAAGTAGGCAGTTTGCTTTATTTATGTCCCTTCTCTCTCTTCTGCTGGGCTTTAGACTCCAGAACTCCCAAATCCTGGTATTATATCTAGAATATGCATACTTTTTCTTTTGCACCCTGAAGAAAAGAGTTAGCTCTGTGTTTTGCCATCAGACACAACTAGGTGCCATTTGCTCTTCATTTGTGGGGGAACAGCTTGAAATTTAAAACTACAGAAAGGGAAACATTTCTATTTAAAATCATGCTATGGTAGTGTTTGCTTCTTTAAAGGTAAAACAAAAGGACCCACATGGTTATTTACTTTGTATAAAGCAGTGCTCCTAGAGACCTAAGTTTACTTTTAGACAGAATGTCAGATTATGAAGTCAGGAAGTAGAAAGTGAACAAAAATTAAAAGAATAAAAACATCCTAAATGGTCACAAATGTTTTGACAATGTCTTGGAAATGTACCTGGAAGGATTTCATCTCCTTACTCTGTTCATTTGTTGAACAAAGACGTTTCGAATAAAGACAATCTGTCACTACAAAAAGTAACCTTTGATGTGCATAAAATCTGAAGTCAGGAGGCCAGGTCCACGGGCGGGAGGGCTGGGTCGCTGGGAGGCTGAGAGTGCGTGAGTGACTCTAGCTGTGGCGGCAGGTAGCTGGCCCGCGTTGGCTGAGACTGGTGGCCTCCAGGCTGAGTGCAGAGGGGCTCAGAATCTGGAATTTGTCTGGACAACACGCCCTCCAGATCCGCTTTTTGCCTTTAGAGGTTAGACAAAGGTATCCGTCTCTGAGATGTCACTCCTTCCCTGCATCTTCACAAAGTAGTCAGACCACTTCAAATCAAGGAGCGAATGAGCTAAAACAAAGGCTGACCCATTGGTCTGAGTGCATTTTCTTTTTTTAAACCAAACTTCGAAGGAATAGAGAGAATCGGAGTCTATTGGAAACCAGTTGCGTCTCAAGCCCGGGTCCTGCTGTGGGGATTTAAGTTCAACGCATGGGGAGAACACCAGGGAATAGAGTTTTCGTTTTGTTTTGTTTTTGTTTTTGTTTTTGTTTTGTTTTGTTTTGTTTGTTTGTTTGTTTTTTTAAGTCTTTGGGACCCAGTACTGGTTCCTGAGTTAAAAAATAAATGTAAGGCAGTGGGAGAGTTTTCACTAAGACCCTTCAGGAGCAAAGGAAAAAGGAAGTTGATAGTGACACGGCTGGGGCAAGGAGTTTTAAAAAATTATAAAATTCAATAACTTGTAGCCCTCAGTGTTTAACAAACAAGGAAAAGGACCTTTTCCTTTCCCCCACTGGATGAATGTTAGCTTGAAGATTGCTGTTTTTCGTAGCAGAGAAAGTACCTTCTGATGCCTTTCAGCACAACTCTAGAACTTGTTCTCAAAATCGAAGGGTGCTATCCCCAGTCTCCTGTCTCACCCATCTCACCACCAAGGCCGTGCTCACATGTGCTTTTCAGTACATAGGGTGCTTTCCCCACTGGCTTTAATGGGGTGCAGGATGAAGCGGGGTGGGTGGGAGGGGGCAGCCTAGTGGCTTGTCTGCTTTCTGCTGCTGCTGAGGGACTTGTGCGCTTGCCTCTGTGGTTTCCAAAGGAGTCAGTGGCTGGAAGTGCTCGGGAAACGTTGTCAACAGACACCAAAGCTGAAACCCACGGATTAGCATATTGTCCTCAAAACAATTAGAAGTGTTTGAGGTGTTATTTGGAGCCTATTCATCCGAGTCCCTTTGTCAAAGGGGGGTTTTCATTATTAAAAAAAAAAAAAAAAGTTAGTTGTCCATCTGGCTGAGCTGAATAGCAAAGAGATCCGTGTTGTATATGCTTTTCTCATTAAGAGCTCTTTTGAGACCGATGTTAGAATTAAATGGTATAATACAATTAACATACACGGGCGCTGAATAGGAGGGGACGCCTATAAATAATAGATAGATAAATAAATGAGCGATCAGGAGAAGGTAAACAAAGGCGGACTGGGGGACGCGTGGGGGGAGGCCGGGCGGGCTGCGCCACGCTTACTTAGCATCACAAAACCCTCTTACAATTCGAGACAATTAGGAAGTGACTTGCCTCTGGTGGCCGTCGGGTCTGGAGGCTCTGGGCGCTTAGGGAAGACCCCGCCCCCGCCCCCTAGGAAGCCCAGGGGGCCTAGGGCGGAGGCGCCGCGGTTTTGCTGTCTGATATAACCCCAACTGACAGTCCTGTCAGCCGCTCTGATCTCTCTCATAGCTCAGTGTCCCCTAACATCTCCTAAGATGAAGTTTACAGGGGTCTGGGTGTCTCCTCGCAGAGCCTGGCGCTCCAGCGCCCTGGGTGCTCAGAGTACCCAAGCAAGGGAGGACCTGGAGCGCTCACCCCCACCAAGACGCCCAGCCGTCTCGTTGGAGGGCTTAGGCTGGGAAGGGGAACCAGGTGGGTCGGAGTGAGGAAGGCTTCGGGCGGCGGTGGAAGCTGGAAAATTGAAACCAGGGTTTCAGATTGAGCCTGACCTTGCGGACTCAAAGGGAGCTCCAGGAAACTGGGGCACATGTGTGTCGTGGCTGGGCAACTGAGATTTCTCTCTAGGAAGAGAGCAGGGGACCCAGCTTAGGTCCCGGGACCTAACGCCGCAGGCCTAGCTCTAGTCGTTTCTGCCTAGCATACCTCGTCTCCTTCCTTCCGAGTCAGATTTTGTCCGGGTCTACCCTCCTTCAGTCTGGTCCCCACCTGGGCCCCGAAGGGCCCTGCCTCAGCCCAGCCTCCCGCGCCCCGGGGCCTTAGTCTCCGCCGAGGTGTGCGGCAGGGACTCGCCCTAACAAACAGCCCAAATCCTGCTCGTCACGCCGCTGACAGGGGCCTATTACTGACTTTGAAGTCAGGCGCAGACAAAAAGAAATCCCCTGGGGGGTGTGCGGAGAGGTAGGGGGGGAAGCAGTCCCTGTCAAACCTGTTTGCTCACAACTGTCTCTTTCTTTCAAGAAAATCATTAAAGCAAACCTGTAGGGAGAGGAGCGCCCCGCCCGCCGGGAGTCAAGGATAACCGATTCTCCTCAGCGCGCGACGCGCAGCCAAGAGCCAAGAGTCCCCTTCGAGAGACTTGGCGTGTTCGGGAGAACGCGAACTCCAGCCGCGGCGCGGGGCGCGGGGGACTCTGCGACTCCGTCCACCCCTCTGCATTTTGTTCGCGTCCGGCAGTCCCGGGATCCGGGCCTTAGGGGGCGTTAGGGAGGGCCCGGCTTCTAGCCTGAGGGTGTGATTGTTTCTGGGGAACAAAAATATTTAACCCAATGACGTGCCACGCTCGCCCCCACCTCTTCTCTCCTGGGTGCTTCCCAGGAATGCGGAGACCTGACCAACGCACTGCTCCAGGTGGCAACCAGCGGCGCTGGCGCGGCAGGGACAGAGTCGTTTGGGGGTTAGTTGGGTTTCCTTTCTTAAACCTTGGCAACCATTGCCCTAGGCTCACACTGGCCACATCTGGGAGATGTGATCGTAGGCCCCCTTCCTCTCTTGCTTGGCCTTTCCTGCAGAGCTTCTGCAGAGCCTTTCATGCGATTTTCCAGCTTTGGATCCGACTCCAAGAACATTTGATTCCCTTCCAGTTTCCGAGTTTTTCCGTTTCTATTTAAATATCAATTTCCTTAGAACCGCTAACTTTACAGATTGGAAAGACCAGCTACCTAGAGTAAATTATACTGAGGTGCAAGTGACTGATATCTGAGACCCCCTTAACATTTGCATTTTAAAATAGGCTCTAGATAACCTCCAAGAATCTCAAGCCACCTAAAGCAGGATGATATTTCAGTCAGGATAGGACCTAGACGACTTTCATTACTTCACACTAAGGAAGCGTCTCTGGCGCGGGTAGCTTCTCTGGAGGGCTCTGAGACTGCCAGGGCCCGGGAAGCTTGGCCAGCAGTGGCTCCAGGACTGCCCAAAGGACTCGCATTTCCTTCGACTCCTTCTCCGCTCAGGCCCTGTTCCTGTTGTTCAAACAGACAGTGAATTTCAAGTAATTTGAATTTGGATATCTCGTAATTCACAAGATTAATGTTAAGATCTTTCATCTCTATTTGCTGAGCTGATGTGTGCGTCTGTGTGTGAGAGGAAGTCAGAGGCAGAAGGGGTCCATAGATTTGGGTGCAGAAGACGCTGGTGTGGGTGCATCCCGGCTCCGCCGACGGACGCGCACTCCTAGCCTCTGGCCCTCCCCTGGCCTCGTAGACCCCCGCAGACCCAGTTGTAGGTGTGCTACTTGGGCTGGTTTCTTTCTTGGCGCTATAGGGATGAGCCTTGTCCTGAAACCAGTCACATTGGCACTGGGCCGCTACAGAGTCATTAAGAAAATAATGAAGTTGGGGGCGGATGGGGCCACTAGAAATCCTGGGGTGTCGACAGAGAACCGGAGACTCGCTGTCGTCCCTGCCTAACCTCGGCTGTGCCGCGCCTTGTGCCGGCTGCTTGGTAGTGTCCGCCCTGGAGGCGGCAAGGGGACTAAAGGTGATAAGAGGGAGTCTTGACACCCCCTCCTCGCCCTGCGCCCAGGTGAGGTCACTCGCGGACTGCTGTCTAGTCCCTGGGATCAGAGTGTGGAAATCGCGCTCTCAGGAAACAGGAAGGACCACGGTCCCGGGACGTTTTCGGACAGCCTCCTCAGATGCTCCATCCTTTTCGCTGGAATCTCTGCGCCGGCTATCCCAAAAGGCCCCAGAGAATTTGGTCCGAGTTGGACAAGGAAGCGGGTACCCGCAGAGCGGGTTCCGACAGGGAGGGAAAAGAATGCGAAAGTTTTATCTTTCTTACAAAGTGGAGGAGTTGCGCTGCTCTAGCGGACAGGGGCCATTTTCAAACTTTGTCATTCTTGGGCTGTGAAGGGAAGCAATTCATACGGGATCTGTGCCTTCAGGGCAGGGATGGAAGGGAACTTCAGAAAACTCTGCCAGCCAGCTGGGTCACACTCGGCTGGAAACAGGGAGGAGACGGAAAACCAGACCAGAACCACGCGTGCAGGACCGCCTGTCGCAGTAGGGCGAGGGGACCCCCTTCAGCCTCCAAGCTGCCGCGCCGCCTGCTGCTCGCTGCTCGAGAGCTCAGCCTCTTCTGGGTGCCTATGGGCCCAGCCGCACCTCTGAGCCCCCAGGCCCTGCGGGCGCTAGAGCGGCGTTGAGAAAGAGGGGGAAGAGGGTGTGATGCGCGTGCTGGGTTCCGCGCGGGAAAGGCGGGCGCGGCGCACCCGCCTCGCTGGTGGAGGGTGAAGAGCCAGGAGTTCCCAGAGCTGTTAAGCGGCTCCCAACTTCCTGTAGCCGGACCAAGCCCCAGTGGGCTCTCTGGACGCCCCTCCCGGAGATTGAGTGAGGAGGGAGAGGGGAGGGAGTGAGTTGGCGGCCCAGGAGCACGCCGCGGGTCCCCGTTCGCCCGGCACCCCCCGTGGCGCGGCGAGTCAATGGGATTTGCACACTCGAGGTGTAACAGCATTACTGCATTAATTACCATTTCCATTTCACGTCCAGATTGTTTACTTATCTGCGGGAAACATATGTCGGAAGAAGTTCACATTCCGGATTCTGCTCCGCTGCCCAAGGTGCAATTCCGGGGAGGCGGCGAGGAGGAGGGGAGGGCTTCAGATTTTTTATTACACCCTCTAGCCTTATCTGCCGCTGTAAATTATGAGGATCCTCCATTGAGCGGCATATGGAGATTATATACTTTTTTGAATATCGTTTCCCAAAGCCTACAGATTTTCACTTTGAAATGAAACAATCCTCCGTCGGCTCCCCCGGGTCTGGGCGCCTGCTGCGTGCCCCCCACCCCCGCCCCTCGCAAGGCCGCGGGACCCTTTCTGCAGGGCCGGGCGCGCACCCACATACCCAGTGCCTTGGTCAGCGCCCCGCGGAGCCCTATTTCCCAAGATCTGAAATAATCTATCCGGAGAAACCCATCTATTGCAGGCGTTTGAGAACCAGAGCGGCGACTCTGCTCTGTTTCCTGCACCTCACCCCCGGAGTTCTGCGCGGTTTGCATTTCTTTTTCTTTTTGGATACCCGCATACACGCGAGTCCGCTTCTGCCCTCTTCCTACGCTGGAAGGCTTCAAACCCGCGGCGAGGGCTGAGGTGTCCACTCCTGCCCACAGCAGCCTCCCTCGCCCTCCCGCACATCAAAGCTTCCCAAGCGCACTGGTCTTGGGACTGCCAATTTTGACTTCTTTGTTTCTTTGAGGGGGAGGGAGATGGTGGAGGTGACGGGGAATGTGCCCTGGCTGGAGACCGCTTACTTGAATCCGGAACGGAAATGCTGTGTGGAAGGCAACTGCTTGCCTGCTCGGGGATAAGCAGGACCGACCAGGGCAGCGCGGACCGAATCCCATCTTTCTTATCTCTCCGAGACTCCTTTCAGGCTGAGATCAGAGAGTGCGGGGAAAGGAAGAGAGAATCATTGTTCTTCTTCTTTTTTTAATTTAATATACCAAGCCACCCGTTCAGGTCATTTATATGCTTAATTCAGTGATAAAAGTCAATAAGCAGAATCACAGGATTCTCCCCTCTTTTTATTTCTTTTGAACACGTTTTTTCCACAGTAATTGGGAAAACAGTAAAATACACGTGTCCCTGTTTTTTTCGTTCAGTGCTTTGTCTGCAATGCAATTATAATAGGTGTGCTTTTGTAATGTAGTTTTGCATTTTTTTCAAGATGTAAGGAAAAATATGCCTTTTATGCGATTATTTTTCATCTGGGTTCGGTTTGCAGGCTTACACACACTTCATATGTAGACATCTACTCTCAAAAACCAAATTCAGAAATTTCCTTAAATTGCCTATTTTTATGGTTGTAAATATCTCGTGGGAAACCTATTATGATGTTATAACAGGAACAATTAAACGGATCAAAGCAATGCAATTAAGGTAAAGAAAAAATAAGATGGAAGAATGGGGAATTAAACAGATTCTTTTCTATTAAGTATTGTTTTGAGATTTCTAATTTTTTCAAGACCTCTAAGAAAATTGTGAGGTGTCACTTCTCTCTTCTGGATCTATCTGTAATTGAATCTAGGTCACTATTCTAAAGCAAGAAAAGTCTGCTTCCCACTTTCCTACATCAGGCTGAAATTTGGGGGAGGGACAGGGGTCTTGCAATTTCATTTAAAATGTAATAGTGGATGAACTGATAAGCAAATAGGGAAAAAAGAGTCTGCTTAAAAGAAGAAAAAAAAGGCATGGTTTTAATATGCTCCAGATGGGGGGAAAATGATTTACATGAGAGTTTATTTCCTCTTTGCTGATATGAAAGAATTACAGATACAAAACCCACTGATCTATAGAATAAAAAAAGAAAAGAAATGTTATTTTCCTGTAAAGGTGTCAGTTCATTTATATTCATTTAACCATCCATCCATCAATTCACTTTCTCACTCCTTGCACATTCTCTCTGGCTCTGTTAAATCTTCTCTTACCAATACACTTTGCTAGAATATGCAATGAAGTTTTTTTTCTTTAAAATAATGTGATATTGAGATGAAATAGGTAAAGATAGGTAAAGAAGGAAGGTTTTGTTGTTTTTAAGTATCCCTGATAATTTAACATTATGATTTTAGAGCAAATTTTTAACCATATTTGCCTTTCAGTCTTTCTGCAGTTTGAGTACACGCAGCATGCCTAAAAGATTATTTGCAGAGGATATGCAATTATTTTTCCATAAAATACACATGTATTAGAAAGACATTTATCAGTTGAAAACCTTTCAGAAACAAAGAAATGTACCAAAGGACAAATCTTTATGTATAGTCAGATGTTGGGTCAATAATCAATAATACATTGTTTCATTAAAAGAGTTGTTATGCGTATAAACAAGTTCACATTTCACTGAGGATTTTCTGCTGGGTTGAGGTATGAGTAGCATCAGCTCTTTTGTGTTAAAAGTTGCCAGGTCTAAATAATTGTATAGTAAAATTTGCATGTATCAAGAAAGGAATGTGGGGTGCTGTCAGCTGGCGGCTTCCAAGTGGAGAAGATTACTTAAGAATAGGTTTTACTTTTCTTGAAATAAAAGGTGATAACCAGAATGTTAGACACTTTTTTCACATTCACCCAAATAGAGGGGTGATGTAGTGTCAGCCCCTGTTTTAATGTCACCTAGATGGATGATTGGAGATCTACAGACCTAAGCAAGGACAAGATCAACCATAAACATCTGATGATGGTTTCCACAAGAAAGAAAAACAGAAAATGCATTCTCACAGGATGAAGCTTCTCCAGACTGAAGACTAATTCTTTTTCCTTTTTTATTCCTTTTCCTCCCCTTCCTTCTGTTCTTCATGTTTAGTTTTCTTTTATGAAATGTGAACACTTCTCTCAGGTCAGAAATTTCATTTGTAGGTCTTCATAAATTATCAGCATCATTCTTTGTCCTGTCATTTTCTTCCTGATCTCACTTACTTCCACTGTGGTAATGCATTTTCTTCTTTGTTTAATGTTTAATCAAACCAACTGAGTATGAGGCAAAAGGAGTACAAGTTTGGTCAGAAGTTGTAATGTCCCATGTATATTTCTTACCTCAAACTCTATAGACTCATTTGGAGTGAGTGTTTATGATATAAATCAATTGAATGAGAGGGCACCTTGAAGACAATTTAGAATTTCTCTTTCCCATTACCATTTACCTCCCAGGTTCTCTAGAATGTTTGTGATAATAATACCTGATAAGTAGAATCTATTTGCTTTGAGTTATCTTGGAGAAGAAACTGAGAAGAAACAAAAGCTGAAGGCCTGAAGGTGTGTCATCTGTGGAAGAGGTGAGCTGAATTTTCTCTGTCCAAATATACTCATGGTTTTCAATGGCCATTTACATATTTGTATAAGTAGGTTATGCCCTGAGCTAATGTGAGCACAAACAAGGTGTAAGTATAAATGAATTTCTATCAGCTGCTGTGACAACCCCAACTGACACATGGGTTTCAGACCCACCTTGTTACTGTAGACTTGGTTAAACTCAAATTGTATCTCACAGCTATAGCAGTGTTCAAGGCCAATGTATAAGGTAGAGAGGACTGGAATCAGATAAGAGTTCAATTTGCTGACAAGTTAACAACTTTAACTCCTTTGTAGATGGTTGAAGATGCTCCTATATTTCTTGAAAACATATTTTACAATAAACAGGTAAAGTGAGTGACAATGAAGGTGAGTTTGGATTTTTTATTTTAAGAAGAGAAATTCTAAGAGCAAATTTGAAGCCAAGCCTTGTGATCAGATCTCTCTCTGCCACAGCCCCACCCTTCCACAAGTGGCCACTTCTGGAGATTGGGACTGCCCATCTGTTTGGGTGCAGCCTCTTGCTCTCCTATGTCAATTCTCAGAAGACATTCTACAGTGACATTTTATTTTTATTCTTTATTTTTTTGTAAAAAAAAAAAATGGAAACAGAGATTAGATTATCTCCACTATCCACCAATATTTACGTAATGCAATGGACATCCGAATCACCAAACCCACTGAGAGAAGGAGTTCTTGTACCCTTGTAAGATAATTGTGAGGCAAACAGGTAAACTTGATTTGTGACAAACTGTTGCTAAAAATAAAATTACTATTATGATTTCACCCTTCTTTGTTGGGAAGGACTCAAAAGTAGGATAAATTCAAGAAATAAAAATTCTTTGGATTAAGACCAAAAGGAATATGTATTCATTTCTGTCCTCTGGTCCTCTAAGTTCCAACTAGATGTCAAAACAGCATTCCTTTAGTTAATAAAGGGAAAACAAGTTGAAAAGACCTTGATTCATAAATGCATTTGTCAATGCCTTATGGTTCAACTTCCTTACTTTTCTGAATGGGCATATAATCACCACTACCCAGAGAAACCCAGACCCCTTAGGCTAAAGTCCTACACCACTGTAAATAAAACACAGTGGGAAAAGGATGATGAAGGAAGTGACATGCCACAACTGATTAGTCATAAAGTCTTAATAAATGGCTTTTAGTCTCCTATTGATGGTGTCAAGTTCACTCATATACTCTTTCCATTGTTAAGGAGAGCAGTATCAAAAGCTCTGACTGCCTTAGGAGAAATCTATGATGCTGAAAGACACAAAATCTGGAGTATGACCAGATGAGCCAGGAAGGCTCCCAGAACTCATTGGAGCTGTTGCCTGTCATGAAAGCCAAAATCTGAGCACCAAGCTTCAGACCCATTCATTTAATGAAGTCCCTGGCTTAGATGCAGAAAAAGAAGTCAGGAAATTTGTATTTTTACCCCAAAGGGCATTGACTGTGCCTGGATTGGTGGATGCAAATGAATGAGAGTCCGTTGGATACAAATGGGTAAGATTTTGATCTCTTTGAAATCAGTGACTGAGAGGAAAGCCAAGATTGTCAACAATGTTTAGGTATCCTCTCAGCTAGTAAATTAAATGAGATTACTTTTTCTTTCAGTAAAATGTGTTTTAGGGATATGTTTTAATTGACTGTCTTTTTTTTTTTTTTTTCCAGGACTCTGAAGATTTGTCTCCAGCTTCCCTGGGGAGATGTACTCTGTTTGCAATAAGAGAAAGCCATACTCGTTTACTAGATGGATGTTAACTGAGCACTCTGTGCACAGAAGCAGGTGAGGGCCTTAGGTACTTATCTTGTTAAATTCTCCCCAAAGCACCAGGTGGTAAGTCCTGCTATTACCCCCATTTCACATAGGAGGAAACTGGGGCTCAGAGACATTAAGTGACTCACCCAAGTGCTTATGGCCCTCACAATAGAACAGTTATACCCATGCTCACTGCCCACTACTATCTATAAAGTCAAGGACTCACTGGAGGTGGGTAAAGGAAGGAGCAGAGGACTCACAGAATTCATTGTTGGGGAAGAGACCAAGGAAGCAGGAGAAAATGTAGAGTTTCAGGATAAAGTGAAGGAGCTGCAACACTTTCCCTTTCTCAGGTGGTTGCATAGAACATGCAGAATCTAAATCAATCAGCACCTCCTGTCACTGTGCATGGAGCCCTATTACTAGTTGGGCCCACACTGCTTCAGCCTTATTGGCCTAAGTCTCACTGGTTACTTCTAAGTTTTGCAGATACAGGGACCAGGACATCATCAAGCTAATCCCAAGTCATCACAGATTGGAAGGCACGCATTCACAGACATAGATTTCCTGCAGAGCCAACCAGATGAGTCCCTGGCCCTTTCCAGACTCATTTCATGATTCTTACTCCACAGGGCCTCCTATGCCAGGAAGCTTAGCAATCGAGGGTATAGTGTGTTGGGAAGGGAAAGAAGAAATATTTCTCCAAATCATGTTTCTCATTCTCCAGCTCCCAGTCGGGTTTAGTAAATCTGTTACCATCCCCCTGAATTCCTCAGCCAGATTCTTTAAATCTGCCCAGCCTCTGTCTTTGCCTTAAGATGGGAACAATGGTTTTAGCTTGCTTATCCTTCATTCAGCGTTTGCATATCATCACAGTGTACCAAATGACTTTGCATTTCTTTAGTAATAATAATTTGCGTTTGTCACATTTTTCTGGGGAGATCAAAGCTCTCCATAACAAAATGTTACCTGTCACAATACTTATGTTTAAGGCAATATGGGGACATTCCAAAGCTTCTCAGTTGCCCAGTCCGTCCTTTGGGCACGACTTTTACAGAACTGCTCAGAAATATGCTCCTTTACTCCTTCCTCTTCTAGCTTTAGAATCACACCCTCAGTTGGAATACAAATGATTCCTAACAAATCACATTTTTAAAAAAATGAATGTACGAAGTCAGCAGACGGAGTCCATTGAAAGCTGAGGAGCAGAAACTTGTGAACAAGGTTTGATAATTTTACAAAAATCTTAAAAGGAGGTTTAAAATGCTAATGACCTTACTAAAACTTATTTGAGAACTACAATTGATGACATGATAACTTGTGCAAATTACAGTTTTATACCAAGGACTGCAAACCAGTAGATGTTTGTTGGGCAGCCTTTCTCAATAATGTTGACAGGAAGCTCTGATGGAGACTAGGAGGACAAAAGAGAAAGGGGGCCAAGGAGGAAAAAAAAAGAGAAGGCTGAGTGCTGGTCCGGGCCCCTTGCCCTTTGATCAGAGACAGAAGGTCAGAGTTAGCCAAAAAAAAAAAAAAAAAAAAAAAAGCACTCAGCAAATCAAGTGTTTCTGTTGCAGTCTGGTTTTGTTTTCTTTGTGTATTGGAGGGTCTTACAACATCTCACATACTGCTGTTTTTCCCCTTCTGCCACATTTCTCATTTGGAACTACTCTGTAGCTCTAAGCCACCTGCAGTGCTCTATTGCTATAATGAATGAGTGTGTGTGTAACACCTCCCAGCTACCCTACTTTGTACAGTTAACTCTCTCTCAAGCAGTTTTCACAACACCCTGTCTATAGGTATTATCTCTATCTTACAGAAGAAACTGGAGCTTTGAGAAATTAAATGACTTGCCTACAGTCACAAAGTTAATAGGAAGAGGACCTGAAACTCAGATCTTTTCCCTCCCAGTTTGAGGCTCTTGCTATCACTCTATCATTGACCTACATCCTCTGTGTCTCTTTTCTCAAGACAACACACCCTCACTCCAGAGTCCTTGGGTCCTTCATCAGTCTTCTCTCTACAGCGATAACTCATTCATTAGGTCTCCTCTGCCTTGTGCTTGTTTTTGTTTGTTTGTTTGTTTGTTTTTCTAGGCATCAAGTGATCATTTTGATTAATCACCTGGGTGTTAGAATCAGATCCTTGAGACTTGAATCGTAGCTCTGCTACTTGCTAGCTGTGTAGACTCTCTGTATCTCATTTTTCTCACCTGCAAAATGAACATAGAAGTAGCACCATCTTCATAGGATTGTTTCGAGGACATTATGGTTGTAAAGTGCTTAGTATTACTATGCTATCCATGTTATAAGTGTTAGCTATAATTTTGCATTTATTATTTATTTTCTTTCACTTTTTAAAAATCTCTTTTTTCCATATATTTTTATGATAAATGAGAAAAACAGCTAAGGGTCTGTTCTGTCCATCTCTTCAAAGTGACATCATACTTTTTCTGATCAAAATGATACAAAAAGCATCCCTAGCCTTTTTCTCCTTCCCATGTGACTATAGTTTGCCTATCATTATATAGGTGGTTTCTTTTCTTCATAGCACAATTGGGAGCAAAAACACACTTTAGGAATTTTTAAATTGACAAATCTTGTTCCTTCCAAGTTATATTGAAAAGTAAAAAAAAAAAAACTCTCCTGTTTTAGAAACACTGGCCTCTTTGGTAGTTAGGAGCGGGAAACGGCAAGGGGAATTTCAGTGGGTTTCTCTGCTCCAAGGTCAGAGCCAACATCCTCCATCTCATTCTACTCCACATCCAGCATGTGCTTGCCTCCTGCCTTCATCACGTCCTTTTAGATCACTGCATCCCTGAAGTCCCCACCCCTTCTTTCTGTGCTCTGAGTCTTCTTTACCAGAGTCAGCCTCTGGGAACCTTACCCCTCCATGTTCTTCTGTTCCTTCTGTCTCACTGTTGTCTCCCTTCCTTCTCTCCACCTCATATTCCAGCTTCCTCCTCTTCCTTTCCCTCTACACCTTTTTTCATTCAACTCATAGTCATGGAGTACTAGTCACATTCAAGCACTTTTGGGCACTAAGGAATCAAAGAGGCACAAGGCCAACCCCTGAAGACTACTGTCTTTCCTTTAGTGATGCAGGTAAATATAATTCCTATTCTAAAATCACCTTTATTTAGCTCTGTCTAGTTTTTTGCCACTTATGGCCTATGTAATTATAGACTATCTACTATACCTCTCAGGGTCGGTGTACTCATCAGTTAAAAAGGGGATTAAAATAGCAATCCCAATACCTTGCCACAGATGTGTTATAAGGATTAAATGAGATAACATGTAGGGTTCCCAACCGAGTGCCTGGCACATACTGAATGCCCAGGAAATGTATGATTGTCATATATGATTATTAAACTGTCTCGACATGGCGGAAACCAATGGGATGGCCTACTTTACGAATTCAGATTTTTTTTCTTCTTTTTTTTCCCTATGAAATCTAAGCAGGAAAGCACTATATATTTTTTAAGGTCAGTTATATAGTAACTGTTTATACAATCTAGATTCACTTGATAATCTCTTTATGTTTCTGTATAGACCCAATAAAATGTCAGAATAATAAACTAAAGGAGAGGGGTTGGTCCACATCTTCAGGGTTAGTGGAGTTTCAACCCAGATAGAATGAAGGAACAAGTATATAAGAACTTACTAAAGCTGTGATCTGTGTATACCTGGGTTGTAGAAGTTCGGAGCTGAGAGAAACCTTTGGGAGCTTTGAGGTCAGCCTGAAATCTTCATATAAAAACAATCGAGGACCAGGGAGGCCAAGGTGCCATGGTCAGGGTCACACAGGAAGGTCATGGCAGAGCAAGGTCTTTTGATGCCTACCCCTATGTAAGCCTCATTTCATTATGCTGGCAGGACAAAGGATGAAAAAATGAAAAAACGTAGTCCATTGTTTTGAGACTTTTTGATACTGAATAATTTTTTGTCCCTATACGTATACGAAGGCCTCTGATGGAATGATGTATGAGCTTTTGTAATGGATAAGCAGATGCAAACTCATATAATAATAAGCACTCTTACCACTGATAGCTCAGAGCAATAACCGCCTTCATGTTGGCTACCTCCTCTGTGCCAGGGACTTTGCTTTTGTCCTCTCATTTCATCCTCACACCCACCCTTCAGGGTAGATGTTATTTTTCCCTGAGGCTAAATTGAGACTAAATATGCCCACAGTCCTAAGAGGTAAAGGTTGGTACTGAACTTTGCGTGTCTTCAAGAAACATGCTTTTTCCTGTGTTATATTGCTTGATTCATACTCAGACTAACTTCTTGGGAAATATGACAAAAAGAGATACAAAGTATAAAAGAAAAAGACCAGAGGGAGAGGATAAGGAAGTTTTGGAGAACCAATATAAGAAGACTTCGTGAAAACAGTAAGTTTGTAAAGAATTGAGGGAAAGTGTGTGGGATGGGGCGAGGGGGAGGGAGGAGGAAGGTTAGGGGGAGTGTGACAATAAAAAGTCTTGTTTACAAATGGCTTTTTCATATTTAGTTTTGTGTCAAATAATTTTTTAAAATATTTGCTGTCTTTATTTAAGACTATAAAGTAAGGCAAGGCTGGCTTTTTCACTCAGCATAATTTCTTCCATTTATATGACATTCTCAAAAAGACAAAAAGTATAGTTGCTAAGGGTCCAAGGTGAAGGGAAGATGTGGCTAACAAAGGGGCAGCACCAGGACATTGTCATCTGATGGGACTGCTCTGTATCCTGACTGCAGTAGTGGCCCCACCAATGTGTACACATGCTAACATTCAAAAAGGCAATTGTACTGTATGTTCCTATTGAAAATAAAACAAAACATTATAAAACAAGGCACAGAAACTCATTCATTGAAGGTCACTTGGACTGTATTCTCAAGGATATTAAAGTATCTAGTTAAATTGGCCCACTATTTGATCTGCCATCTGATGCCTCTCACTTTGCATAAAGCCTGATGTCCAGCTGACCTTCCTAGGGTACCAGCTGAGGGCCAGGGGCCTGTGCCACATAAGTGTAGGCTCCAACACCTCCACAGGCTCCACCCTTCCATCTGAGCCAGTTGAAACAGGAGTGGGTTGGGGTGAGAAGAGAAATCACATTTAGGTGGGAATGTGTATCTCATTAACAATGTATATTTTTATAAGAGGCCTTTATCACTAGCATATGGATGATATTTCCCCTAAACCTATTAGATTATGAAATTAAATATAGGTAAAGAGATTCTCTCAAACAGAATGTTACTCTAAAGTAGCCTTAAAACCTCTTTCAACTATAATAGCAATTGCTATCACTTACTGAGTGCCTGTTCAAGGTATCAGGAATTTTATCTCTCTGTATTGTCTCTTGTCTTCCTCACAATCATTCTTAAAGGAAGGAAATTAAACCTCAGAGAAGTGGAACCACATGCATAAGGCAACAGTGCTGATCCTGGCAGAGCTGGGATTTGAATCTCAGTCTCAGACTCCAGGAACTTGTGTCTTTCCTCTGAGTTCCAATGGCCACTTCAGCTGGAGCCATCCAGTCCTACTGAGGAGCCAGCCCTGCCCCCCTCTCCTCCTCACTCCTCATCACTAGGTGCCTTATTTTCCACTCTGCCCTCTTGGTCTCACCATACCTCGAATCTGATCCTCTTATACCCTTTCTTTGAATACATCTATCCCCAGCCCGCCTTCCCCCCTGTGCTCTGGGAGCCATACTCAGTAGCTTGGAAACAGGGAAGAAACCCAGGAAGTCAGAAGAAGATGAGCTGCTGGTACTCCACAGTCATCCACACTTACTCTTACAGACCTTTTTATAGATGATCGGCTGTTTTTACAGGCTATTGGCTTGGTATTGGAGACTTATTCCTTCTCTCTTTATTCACAGATATGTGTTGGAGGGACCCTCAGCCCTTATCTTGTGTAAGCACTAGGGATTACAGAGATTTTGCGGGCTGACCTGTAAATCTAGTCATCGCATAGATCTGTGGTACTCAATATGTGCACATCAGTGACTGGAAACTTGTTAGAAATGTGAATTCTCAGGCCTCTGCCCAGAGAATCAGGATCTCTAGAGGTGGGATCCGGCAATCTGGGTTTTAACAAGATCTTTAGGTGACTCTGAAGTATGTGAAAGTTTGAGATCTACTGACCTAGACCAGTGCTTCTCAAACTTTAATGTGCATAAAAATCACCTGAAGATAGGGTTGCCTGATTCAGCAAAGGAAAATATATTTATGGGACAGACTTATACTAAAAAAACTTTTCATTGTATATCTGAAATTAAAATTTAACTGGACCTTCTGTATTTATCTGGCAACTCCACCAGAGTATCTTCTTGGAGTGCAGCCTCTGATTGAGCAGGTCCGAGGTTGAAGCCTGAGATATTGCATTTCTAACAAGCTCACAGGTGATGCCAGAACAGAGTTGCCAAACCATAAGAGCCCTGGACCCTCCTTCAAGCTACTGAGTCAGAACGTCCGAGGGAGACACTGATTTAGGATATTGTACCCAAGAGACCAGTATGTTCTGAGTCACAAACATCCCATTTACATACTTGGGGGAGACATTCTATAAGTTCAGATCTTACACACATATGTAACTCCATATACACAATGAGCGAAGAATGGGGCAGCTCTGCTGAGAGGCAGGGAGAGGAAAGGATGCTTGCTGAGGTGGATGGAGAACTTGCTGTGGGAGTATATCTTCAAGGAAGGAGCAAAACGCAGGGCTGCTCATCTCCCAGGCTCACCAAAGACAATCACATTTTCTCGGTATGGAAAGTGCTAATAGGTACATCTATTTAATCCCTCTTGTATTGAGAACTCTATATATTGTATCTCATTCCAGTTGATTCTCAAAAAACATTTTAAGTTTGAAATTCTTTCCCTCAATTAGTAGATGAAGAAAGGTTGAGTAACTTGCCTAAAGTTATAAGCTAGCAAGTGCCGGAGGTGGGATTTCAACACTACTCCCAAAGCCCCTCTCCACTGCATGTCTCTATTGACACTTGCTTTTGTGGAAGTTTCTGAAGCACATGGTGGTTCCAGGGGGGACCTGGCCACTGCCCTCTACAACTGCAGCCACAGAGTCCCTTCTTCGTGGAATCTGCTTTCAGCATCCTGCCACCGGGGCCTCTCCATCCCGTCAGACGATGCCCCAGAGCCTCACTTGCACAGAGTCAGCCTGCTCCATGACTCACCTGCTGGCTTGTTTCTCTCCAGGAGTGTGCCCTGCAGGGCAGAAGCTCCAGGAGAGGGCCTGACTTCTCACTTCATTAGGCCCCTTAACTTTCACCTTTTGCTGCAGTGGGATGTTGTGTATTTATTCCTGATGTACTTTTTTCCCCTCTTTGATCTTCCAGAATAGCCACTTTAATTTAGGTTTCTACCTGGACATGATGAAATTCCAAGCATGTTCTCAACTCCAGCTCAGGTTTCAAGGTGCATTAGTTTAAAAAATTCCTCTCCTTCTGAGGAAATGATATTGGTCTGAGCAATGCCGGAGAGTTGGAGGTCCCAGACTCACCATGGGTAAGATGTTAGAATTTCAAACTCTTAATCCTATTGATTCCTCCTTCTTTTGATCTTTTCAGCACTTGTCAGGAGAGCTAAATTTGTGTAATTTGGAGGGGAGGGAGCTGATTGGCTCTGGTTTTATTATGACCTATTTGTGTCATTTAATTAATAAGAAAAGTGGCAGTCAGCTTAAGGACATCCTTGCAGCTTCTACTGTCCCAAAGCCCAGGCAATTATTTGGATTTTAGAAAAGTGACTGAATCAGAACATCAGCCTGGGATGAATTTTGTTTTGCCTTTAAGCAAGTTCAGTTACCCTTTGTGGAGTCCGTAAGTGAATAGAATAACCAAGAAACACAGAGTTCTTTTCAAGGACAGGGAAGGGGAAGAAAAGTACTATTTACTGAGAATTTAGGTTGTGTTAGGCACTTAACTCACTTAATCCTCTCAATAGCTTTAGGTCGTAAATCTTATTATCCCCATTTTACAGATTAGAAAGTCTAGCCTGAGAGGTTAAGAAACATGCCCCAAGTTCAAACAGCCAGAAAATGACAAGCCTGGGATAAGAACTCAAGTCTGTCTGATTTTGGAGTCATTGTGTTTTCACACTATGAAGGTTGGAGAATTTCTAATGCATCCTGAAAAGTATGAAAAATTGTTTGTTTTATTTTGTTGTTTCTGTGTTTTGTTATTTATTTATGTATTTATTTATGTATTTATTTATTTATTTATTGTGACATTGGTTGATGAAATCCAGTAAGCTTCAGTTGTACACTTTAACAATAAGGCATATATATACTGTATGTTCACCTCCCATAGTTAGATTTCTTTCTATCACCACATATTTCACATATTTCACCCCTTTATCCTGCCTACCTTACCCCAGCCCCTCCCCTCTGTTTCTGTGTTTTTTTAATGAATAGAACATGAGTTGATTAAAAGTACTGGGTTCTCACTCAACCTGATTTTAATACTTATTAAAAACTCTGCCAGTAAGTCCAAAATATAAATAGATCAGCAGAATTCAATGTAGGGATCTGAGATTAGCCTAACAGAAATCAGTTGGGAAGGTGATGGACTATTTAATAAATAATGTTGAGGCAACTGACTTTTTACATTAAAATAAATATAAAATTTAATTCCTACCTCACCCTTACTGGAGTTTATACATAAAAACAAACTCCAGATGACTTAAATATCTAAAGATTAAAACAAAACAAAAACATTTGCAAGAATCTTTAAAATGATTTAAAAAATATAGAATATCTTTGTAAACTTAGGTCAGGGAAGACACATAAAAAAATAGAAATAATAATGGGAAAGAATGATAAATGTAGCTACCAACAAAATTAATATTTTTTGAACAAAAGGCCTCACAAAGTTAAAGAATAAGAAGCAACATTAGAGAAGATATCGTCAAGATATATTATAGTTACTGGGTACACAAATTATGTAGCCAGTGTAGTTTCACATGGAAACATGAACAAGATTGTCCAATTTAGCATAGTTGTAAAGATTTTTTATGGAAATAATTTAATGTCCAAGAATAGAGAAATAGATTACAGCAGAGTCCATAGGATGGAATAAACACATTGATTAACTAAATCCATAGGTACATGGGTGGAGATCAAAAACTACGAGGAGAAAAGGTTAAACCTGTAGAGCATTATATAAGGTATGGGTGTGTGCATTATATAATTTTATAAAACACCCACAAAATTCATTACTTATGGATGCATTTTTATACAAAAAAATGGTAAAGTATAGAAACATTGACCAGGCACACACCAAGTTTATAATGATGATTTTACTTAGGGAGAGAGGGAGAAAATGAGACCAGGAAGAGGAAAAAGGAGGACATTAAAATTACTTTAAATTTTTTATTTTTTAAGAAAATACAAAACATTAATTTTATTAAATTCAGTGCTAAATACATTGTTCTCAGAGATCTCCATCTTTGTTTAATTTTTTAAAAAATCATCCTAATTTAAAGATAGACCAGACTTGTCTCCCACTGTTCTGCCATTCCAAAAGCAATTTCCAAAATGAAAAAAAAAATTGACGAGAATGCAGAGTAGAGCCCTCCATGCATCTGCTTCTTTGAACAAGATGCTAACACATGATTCTATTTATTTACCAATGTGGGAGGGATGTCAGAGACACCTAGAGTAAATCTCTGGTGTTTGTAAGTAGACGTTATGCACGTACCATAGTTAGCTAATCGTCTGGCTGGCACAGGAAGACACATCATGCATCTAATTTCCAGACTGATGCTGTGTTGTTGTTTTTATTTTTTTACTCTCTTGAATCAACTTTTATTTTTTTAATGCACATGACTTCTATGTCTTGAATTTGCTAATAAGAAGTCAGACTTTTAGAATTTTCTGTTGCCTTCTGGAGGATGATTACATTCTTGGCCTCAGACCAGACCAGAATATAGTAGTGATTTACTGATTCATGTAGCCCCTGAGTCCTGGCTCCCACACAGGATCAAAATAGCTCTTTAAACTGAAGGCTTGAGTTCCAATTCATCCACCATAGGCACAATATAAAATGAGAATTATTGTGGAGGCAGAGGCAGGATATAGCCCATTCATGTATAAAACCACTGCAATAAAAGAAAAGAAAGTTAATCTAGGAAAGTGATGTTCATTTTTATCTTTGTTTTTAATTCCCTTCCTTTCTAGATGCTAGTCTTTTCCCTGGGAACTTGGCTGCTACTTGAGGCCTGGCCCTCTGGGAGTAACAGGGTATTGATAATAGACCCTTTCACGCTCAGCTCAATATCTTTCTGTCTTATCCCCTACCTCCGTGGCGCCGCCTGGTCCACTCCCCCATGAGCAAACCAGGCACGGGTGTCAGTGGCAGAGTGCCTTCATGCCACTTTAAATTTAAATAGCACTTAATTCACAACTTGTCCCTCTATCACTTTTTTTACTCAAACATCAAAACTTGACATGGATTCAACATGACCAGCATCTAAAGAACAATTCAAAATGTAAGTATCTCATAATTATGCTGAGAATGGGAAGAAAAATAAGTCTCTACATAAAAGTTAGATGGCATTTGATATTATTTTAATAACTCACAAGCAATGCCTTTTTCATCCAAATTGGCTACAAAGACAGAATTAATCTTTTCCAGATAATTTATAGTATTTATTCTAACTTACACAGGAAGTAATTCACAGAACAGTTAAGGCTTCTGTCACTGACATTTGTATACAACCACAACTGACTAGAATTTTCTTCATACTAACTGTTCACACAATGGAGGGGGCACGGCAACAGTAGGATTCTAGTAAATAAAGTTGTAGGTGCCACTTTAGGTCTCAAGGTGAAAAACTGATGTCGAAAGGAACTTGCTGAGTCCAGGAGAAGCTCTTCCTGCCCTGTTTTGACAATAATGGCTATGTGGTTAAGAACCTGGAACTTATCAGCTTATATTACACTGTATCTGCACAAAAATCAATATACAATTAACTATCAATTACTTGGAATCCTGAAGAGAACTAACAAAAAGAAAAAAAACCCTCTCAAAGAATTCATAAATCATTAATATTTGTCTTTGCAATACGTGGTATGATTTCTGTTCTGACCAATTTACCTCCCTAATTGTGTATTATTTGGACTAATATGAAACTTCCATGGCAGTCTGTGTAGATAACAAAGGGAGGAAGGGAAGAAATCTGTTAGATGGTGGGAGGAGGGCAGTCAATCATGGAGAAATCAAATTTTCCCTAAATAATCCCCAAGATTGATAGTCAGCAAAGCTGATACTGCTTTGTAATGAGGGAAGAGTTGATGTTCCTCTCCCTGTTTATAGCATCTTTTGTTCCACTAACTCAGATCAGTGCCAGGTGGGGGTGGGAGATAGGGAACCAGTCGTGATTTCTTTGTTTCTGTTTTGCAGATTGTGCTCAGCAATCTCAGAGACCATGAGAGTCCATAGACCGTGTGGCCAATCACTTGGAAGCCAAGTCCACTGTCATGGATGTCTCAACACCAACTTCATTTTTGCAGCAAAGTAAACGTGTACTGACTGGACACACAGATGCTGACTATAGGACTTGCTCTGGAGACACAGACATACCCTGAATTGATCGGCTGCCCCTGAACCTACTGGGAACTGGGCAGGTTTTGGAGAGAAGCCCGGTTGCTCCCCTTGGAGAGTCTTGGCCTAGCAGCACAGGGTCTGTGCTCCTTGTCTTATGCAGAACAATACTTTTCACCATACCTCTTGAAATTTGCATTTAGAAAACACTGTTAAATGACGTTTATATTTATGTTTAGTGCTGCTTAATGTTTCATCTAGTAGCTCGGTATACCTTAATCTGTCTAATCACTAATCATGTGTAGTGTTTGACGTTTAATTTTTCCAACTTTTCAGATTCACAGATAATACTACAAAGAATATTTTGCTTCTGGTTCTTTTTTTTTCTTGTTGAGTGACTTTTTAAGATTATCTCTCATTAGTGCTCTTACCTGATTAAAGTCTAGAAACATTTTATGGGCCTTTGCATTTTGTTTTTTGAAAAGGATATCGCAATGTAATAAGTGCTGTTGATTTAAATTTTGTTTAGTCTAACTGTATATAATACATTTACTTAAAAGTGCTTTCCTCATTTTTAATTTTCATCTTCTCACAGTTCCAGCCCTAAGCTCCGGCACCCACACTGTCATGTTACCTGAACTTTCTCTCCTCTGTTCCTACATGGATTAGAGCCCACATCAGAGGAAGATAGTTGCTGATTTTCCCTGGTAATCCATCCCACTTAATCAAAAAGGCCTAGAATTCTCCCTTCCTAAGATAAAAGCTCTTCCTGTGGCAAATAGAATCAGTATGGTCTGATTTAAGGTTGCCGAAAATGATCTTCCTGTTGACAAATCCTTATGCTCTGGAGGTACTCAGGAAGGAGGCGAAGAAAGAGGATTCACAGGCATCAAGGACAGCCTTGGACTTTTAAAATTAAATTTCCCAGTATAACACAGAAGCACTTGCACATGCACGCATCTGCATACACACCCCTGAGCCTCTCAAGTGTTGAAGCATTGCATTTAGATTCCTAAAACCAACCAGGGATCTATTTAGACTAAGAAATGAAAAAGAAGCCACTGTAATCACTCAAAGCAGTAATAGTATAGATAGCTGACATGAATATTTATTAATGCACCAAATGTTTAAAAACTTAAAAGATCCATCTTAATACAAATATTAATGTGTATTTTTAATTTGTGCTTTAAAAAAAAAATTGTCTTCTAATGATTAAGTCTTTTGGGTCAGAGAGGATGCACTGGCCTATGTATGGCTTTGCCCTGAAACTTCTTCCTAAAAGAAATTCCTGATTCCGGTTTGTCTTCTTGGCAAATGATAAGTAAAGCCATTAAAAAACAAACAAACAAACAAAAACTTAATTCAAAATCTAGAGGGCTCATAAATTTCACAACTTCCTTTTTCTCAAGAAGTGACCAGTACCCAAATGTATAAAATCAGAGTATTACTACAAATGCAATCCTTGAATTGGAGCTAAACCGGATTTCTACTTCCTAAGCTTTCTTCATTCCCTGCACAACCCTCTTTGCTCCTGTGCTCTATGATCTTTGGCTTTTCACCAGTATCCAAAATGTTCCCTTAATTCAGGCTCTGCAGCAACTGCCCAATGTGCACCAACCAGGTTGCAGTAACGTCACAGGACAGTAGTGCCATCTTGTGGGCATTTGGAATGCTGCGAGTTCATCCCAAAGTAAAGTTGCGTTTTCCCAACTACAGGCACAAATGAGACTCTCTTCTTAGTGCTCTTTGACTTCTGGGCTGATGGGTCTTCCAGATGACTGAAGATGTTAAGAGGGTTTAGGGTAGATAATTTGTAGTGCCTATTGGTTATGTCCCTTGAGATCCTGAATAAACGCTGGGAAATTACTGTGTGAGGGTTGTTGGAAAACTATGTTTCCAAGATGCATTATTAACATATCAGACTTCATAGGACATTTTTTCCAGTAAGACATTAATGTGGCAACACTGTACCATGAGTGAGCTGATGCTGTGTGACTTGATTTACCCTTGTATAAGTCACTCTACTGGACATGTGGTCTCCCGACAGAAAAGGCTCTGCAATTTAACTTTTTAAATACAAGAAATACTTCTAAAACAGAAGCTCATTGACATTCTTTTGAACTTTGAGGAATTAAATTTTTTCAACTGAGATATATATTCAAGTTTGGAATAGAAGATACAGAGTTCTAGTGATGCTTTAAAAAAAACCCACAAAGGTATTTGGGGGAACGTTTGAATCAGCACAGAAATTATGTAGTTTAGAAAACATGTTAATAATAAAAAATAATTTTCTGGAGATAAAACTATTTTTTTTTTAAAAAAGCTTATAAACTTTCTTTTTGATGAACCTTCTTCTTATATGGTTCAGCTAAAGACTAGAATGCCTGTTATTATCTTCTGGAAAGAAGTAATTTGTGTGCATCTAAATTACTCCGAAGAAAGCTGTTTGTTCTACTAAAATGTGCTGTCCTTGCAGTGCTGTCACTATCAGGAAATAATCTCTGATTCTGTCTTCTTGGTGTGAATTCTCTACCAATAAAATTCTATTTTGAAATGCAAATAAGCTCTTCTCACTGCAAGCTTGTAAAAATGGCAAAACATCTCACAAGAAGAAATATAATTGTTGCATAATTATCTAAACAGAAATGTGATATTTTAATTTTGCTTCATTGCAATGAAGTATATTCAGTAATGAGGCAGGAAAAGACAAGATTATAAGTTAGGGAAGAAAGTAGCTAGTAGCACCAAATAGGGTTGCTCCTGAACCCAGAACCTGGCAGAAAACAGAATGGACTTCAGGGGAATCATCATGGTGCCTAAGAAAAACAAACTCTACTTAAGAAGCCCTCTTTACTCCTTGGCTAAATTAGATTAATTTAATTATTAATTAATTAATAAACTGCAGTTTTGAGCCAGAATTGTTTGTAGAAGAAAATCAGTTTTTATAAAGAGGTTACATCCTGGGGTCAACACTAATTCAGTCTAATTCCTTCAACCTTCTTCATTTTCCCTATGAAACAGTACTTGATGTTTTTGTTGTTGTTGTTATTGTTGCTCTTTTAGTGTTTATACTGACCACCCTGTTGCACTGTAGGATCCTGAATCATCAAAGAAAGATCCGATTATGTTCCATGATGACACCAGACAATACAGTGGGTCTGTGTGTTATAGAATAATGTTTGACAAATGTGGAAATGGTAAGGGTTAGCTCATCTAAGACTTCAGCTAATCAGAAACTTAAATAAAACCCTAGTTCTGATAACATTCTGTCACAATGATGAGGAAGGAGGAGGTGGAGAATAATTATTCTGGCTTTCTCCCATCCCTACTGAGGAATCACTCTGTGTTCAGTGTGCCTGTATTTTGGCAGGAACTGAACACCAAAGTTACCTGGTGATGCTGCTAGTATAAACTTATGATTGCCTTCTTCAATCTTCCAGTATGGAATATATTGTGTCGACATAAAAGTTGTCCCTTAAAAGACATCTTGAGATAATTTTTCAAATGCACATTGATACCAAGTATATTATTTTCAAGAAAATTTCTTATAAAATTGGAGGCTGAAGTGTAAATGTGATCTACTAGTAGTTTTGTAGCTACCATTTACTGATCATCTACTAAGTCACAGGTGTCTTACATGCATTATCTCTAGTTTTTAAGGCATACCTGCTAGGTGGGCAGTATTATCTTTCTTGTTCAGGAAGGGAGCAGAGGCAGAGAGGCTAAGTAACCAGAGTAGGGTCATGCGGCCCATAGTGCACAGGCAAGATTTCAGGCATCATAGTTTGCTTTGCTGGGTTTTAATAGAAGAAGGTATTTGAGTAAGAAAGTCTATTTTCTCTCTCTTTAGCTCAGTGATAAACAGTAGGGAGGGTGAGTGGGTCTGTGTTGGACACTAACTAAACCTACATCATTGCTCCTCTTTTCAGCATTTTTATTTTTTCCTTCTGTTTTCGATTCTTTCTTTAAATAAAGGTCATTCCTCTATTTAAAACAACACAAACCGCCCTTATTTTTGCTGTCCCTTCTACCTACCAGTCTAAATCTCTTTATTTTTTCTAGCTAAACTTACCAGATGAGTGTCCTAATTGCCTCCTTTTCCATCTTTCTTTTACTCTCCTGAACAAATGAATCTCTTTATTTCCTACCACGGTAATGAAGCTGCTCTCCTCAGACTCACCCATGACATCTGCTCCAACCCCAAAGGCGCTTTCCTGTTCTTGACTTTCTGAAGTTGTCTGCAGCCTCTGACACAGTTGACCACATCCCACACTGCCTCCTGCCAGTAAAAACACTAGCGGCTTACACACACGGAACAGTGAATTTGCGCTAGGCCCAAGATTAAGCACTTTACATACATTATCTCGTTTAGTGCTCAAAACACCTCTATGAAATTGGTCCTATTATGGATCCTCATTTTATACATAAGGAGACTGAGTCTCAGGGAAATGAAGGAACTTGTCCAATATTATACAAGCAAGTACGTCGCAAAGACAGGTGTTATGTTTTCTTCTACCCAGGCTTACTACCTGCTGGGCACAAAGCCAAGCTTTTTATAGTTATTATCTAATTATTTTGTGTTATATCTTCTTTCAAACTTAATCCTAACCCTACTACAATGTCAAGTTTGTAATCTTCTGCCTGAAATAAATTCTGTCTCTTCTTGTGACTCCTTCGAATTTTAAACTCAATGATTTTAAAGTGTTACTTGTATCAAATAGTTAATGATCTACAGGGCATGGGGGAAGTTTCTGAGCATGGGAAGGTGAGAAAAGCAGGCTGCTGCCTACTTGGTGCCAGCTGTGTAGTGGGAAGAGACAGACACAGTACAAATGATTATCAGAGTCAATCAATGGTTAACGGAGAACACACCCTCTGCCAGTCAGGTAGAATGGCACATTTTACTTCTCATCTACTCCTCAATCCACATTCCCCTTCTTGGAAACCTTGGACTGCCCTCCAAAGTCAAGCTCTTAAATGCCTCCTGGCATCTGTCCATGCTGCCATTTCAGTGATTGAGTTTGAGGTGAAGACTCTAGGAACCAGGTAAACTATGAATATTGGCCTGGGTCTCATGGAGGCAGGAGACAGCTCATGCCTCTCTACCCTGGGCCAGTCCCCTGAGGCCAGTGTTAGAGTTTCCCCTTCCTACTGATTATGCCTGGACCCATGTGTTTGGTTAACGGTCAACCCAAAACAAATGCTGGCCTCCACTAACTGTGCTTGATGCCAGTCATCTGTGCAACAAAAGCATGAGCTTCTTACCAGCTAATAAGGAACACATTACTCTTTTGGTTCTTTCACAGTACTCAGCTTTGAGCTAAGTATGTAAAAGGAATACATCTGATACATTTGTTTCAGTAAATTTCTCCTCTCAATACATAAGGGAAATGAGTGAGATTTACTAAAAATTAAGTCTCTTGAGCTAGAAAGCAAGAAAGCTTTCAAAGGAGAACAGGATTATGTCAAAAAATACAGGCATCAGCTTGAAGGGTTTTCTACTGGTCAGAGTTGTAGCAATTTAAGCATCAAATACATAACTGTGAATTGAATAAATAAAAAATCCATAAGTGTATAATGATACTCAAAAAGAGAAAAAGCTAAAAAATAAAAAGTGATTTGTCACCATCAGAGGAGGCTATTATATCAACTCCTTACTTGTATAATTTGTAATTAATGGGAAAGAGTTAGGCATTATCCTGCTTTTCAAGTGGGAGCTGTATTCCAGAGTAACCCACTAGCTCCAGATGATGAGAGAAGATTTTTCTTTATAGTAAAACCCCAGTTAATAATAGATGGGCTTTCAGAATTAGAAAAATCACTACTTTGCAGCCACTATAAGAGAAATGATTCAGGCACGAATCATAAATGGATGCTAAAAAAGTAAGGGAATAGTTGTCTGGCGTTAAAATGTCACCCTATAGATTATAAGGGGGAAAGTGTAACTTTACAAAGGAGGGCTGAATATCAGCATCAGTAGTAGTGGAACAAGCAGACAGTGTGTGCCTTCTGTAACGAAGCCATATGAAGTGCAACTGCAGCTGTGACATATTCTTGCCAACTATTTACGTTGAATCTAATCAAGCCTTTTGTTCTAACTTTCAGCTGACAAGAAATACAGGGACTAGGGGAACAAGTGAAACGATATCACAAGGGACCAAAAGCCTACAAGGTGGTACATGGTAGAGGACAGAGGGCCTAGTCTCAACAAATTATTTTTCAAGAAAACAAAGGTAGGAGGTTGTTCTATATTAAAGGAGGCTTAGGCGTAACAGTGAAATGCAATGTGTGCTCCTTGCTTGGAATCTGGTTTGAATAAACCATTTTGGAGACAGTTGTAGTTTCAGTATTACATGATGTTAAGGTATCATTGTTAATTGTGTTAGATGTGGTAATAAAATTGTGGTGTTGAAAAATGTCCCCAAACTCCTGAAATAACCATTGTTAATATGAATAAACTTTATTTTCAGACATTTCTTTATGAGTGTGAGAGAGAGAATGACATGAGAAATATTTTTATAAATATAAAATAATTCTATATACTAATTTTAAGATATAATGTTACATTGAAACTTACCTGAATTTCAGAAGGAAGAAGAAAGCAAAATGAAACTGAAGAAATGCCTGAACTTTAGATAAATGCTTCTTCACTGTAAGAGATTTCCTAAGGTATAGCACTAAGATGAGAACAAAGCTTAAGAAGCACTTTTAGAGGCTGGAATCATTACCTTTTAGAATAAACTAGATGCTTAAATCTTAGGCAGCATCAATTGATTCATTGGCCTAAAAGTTGAAGAAATTAGTCTTCTTCTCTTTCCTTCTATCATTTCCTCCACCTTCTGAATCTATCCTTACTTGTTTTTACTTGATCAAGGTGTATGACTGTAGTTCCTGCAGTTGGGTAGTCTTAGTTTATATTCAGTGGAGTCAGTGTCCAACACCAGTTTGTTTACCAGGACTTCTCTGGCTTTTAGTTTTTCATTTTTATTCATCCAAATTGGCTAGATTTTGTCAGGACATTTATACAAAGCTCATGAAAGCCTCAAAACACTTATAGTTAAAACAAAAGAGAGTGAGAAATGCATCCTTCAAACTAGGAAAACCCCACGGGATTTCATGCTAGAGAGCATGCATGCAGACACACTGAAAGGAATGTTCTTTCAGCTTCCATCACGAAGGGTGCAAGAACTCAGAGTTAATAGCTTTAAGAACTACAGCCCTAGAACCAGAGTTTCTGGGGTTGACTTTTGGCCCCAATAAGTACCAGCTATAAGGTTTGGGGGCCAGTTATAGCTATAAGGTCCTTGGCTTCAATTTTACTTTTGGAAATGGAAATGATACTCAGACCTACTTTAAAAAGCAATCGGAAGAGTTAAAGGGGAAAAGTCTGTATAAAGTGCTAAGATAGTGCCTGGCACATAGTAAGTGCTCAGCAAATGCTAGCTATCACTAATAATTGGGATTCCTGGGAGAGAAACTTTATTTCTTCTAAACGAGTTAGAAGAAAGTCAAATTAGAGGTGATAGATTATTATGTGTTGCCATCCAAGTTTTCTGATGCAGAGTTGGCCAGATTTCTATAGTTCTTAATATAGCATGGGCAAACACCAACATGAAGTTAAAGCATTTAGAGAATTCACTTGAAAAGTTCTGTTTGAATTTTAAAGAGAAATAAATTAGGCCAAGTTATGATTGATACTAAGTAGTCAAAGATGAATGCCTGTCATAACTTAATATTTTCATTTTTTTAAATCTTGCTGTAATTGAATTATAATTTAAGGTTTAGTGTTTTACTGTTCTAATAAAATAAAGGAAAGTGATTAAATCATTAAATAATGCACATTTTAGTCAATATAGTCTATCTTGAGGGGATTAAGTGACAAAATATTTTCCTTTTGAAGCTCTGGGGACTGGCTGTTGGATTTGGAAATCGAACATTATTCAGAATTATCTCACAAGCCAAGGTTATTGTCTTGTGGCACCAACATTTATTGAACCACCCGACTTCTTCCAAAGCCTTTGAGAAATTGTGTAAGGGAAAATGATGCTGATATAAGCTGAGATCTTTTTCTTGCTATAGTAGGTCTTACTCTCAATGACCCTCTTTCTTTACCTTTTCATTCCACAAATATTTATTGGTCATCTGTTATATGCCAGGCATTGGTCAATATGATATTGAACAAATTATACATGGCCCCTCAAGTTATGTATAATTATAGTCTATTATTCAAAACAGCACACGAATAAATGTGAAATTACAAGTGTGATAAGTGGTATGAAGAAGAGGTACCTTGTGCTTTGAGAGCTAATAACAGGGTAATGTAGTTTTGAAAGAGGGGCATCAGATTTTTTTCTCCTTTAACTTTTCCAATTGTTTTTCCTGCCTCTTATAACTGCTACTTATTGGGGCCAAAAGTCAACCCCAGGGAAAGGATCTTTGAAGAAGTGACATTTTAGCTGAGGGCTAACAGATACAAGTTTGCTATTGAGTGAGGTGAGATACGTGGAGAAAGAATTCTAAACAAAAGGAATGGCAAGGGTCAAGTTTCTTCTGCAAGAGGAAAGATATTCATTCTAGTAAATAAAGGAAATGAAAAGCGTACTGGAGAGGGTGTGGTTTGAGAAGAGGTGGGCAGGAGCCAGGCCTCAGACAACAGTATATAAGAACAAGCAGAAGGCACTGGAAGATTTTAAGCAGAGGCTGGATCTAGCATGATCAGATTCATGCCTCAATAATTTCATTATTTGTTGGAGTAGGAGATCAAAAAAGGAGACTACTGCAGTTAGTGCTGTAATGGTAAGAAATGATGGTGGTAGAGATGGAGGAAATTGGTTAGATTCAAGAGATATTTAGGAGATAATTTGATTGGACTTGATGACGAGCTAGCTGTGGAGAATGAGAAAAAGGGAGGCTATGATCCTAAGTTCCAGGTGTGGAACTGGACGAATGGTGTTGGTACCACTCACTGGAGTGGGGAACCCTGGAAGACGAAGAGCTTGGGAGAAGGTGTGAGAAATAATGGTTTCAGTTTGGACAAGTAGAGTTTAAGACCCTTTAAAACATCCAAGAACGCAGCTAGAACAGGGTCTGGAACATAATAGGCTCTGTAAAACTATTCCTTGATTTAATGAATGAAACTATAGTAGAAAGGAAGTTGGATTTTGAGTCTGAATCTCAAAGAATAGGTGTGGCTAAAGAAACAAATTTATGAGTCATTGGACTATAGGTAGTTTTTGAAGACGTGAATATTGAAGAAAGTGCCTTAGAATGGAATATAGTAGGATGAGAAGAGGACTGAAGGCTTAGGGAATTCCAAAATTTATGGTTTGGTGAAGTAGGTGAAACTTGTCAAGGAGAAAGAGGAGTACTTGGAAAGATTAAATGAAAGTAGGAGAGTGAGGCGTCATGGAGGCCAGGTGGAAAATGTGTTTCAAGAAAGAGGAAATAGATATATTCGTACATGAAAAAGAAGTGATGAAAGAGTTTAATGAGGAAATTATTTGCACAGAGGTGAGCAATGTTAAGAAAAACCAACAAGAGATGTTGAAGCTTCCTGGAGCCAGCAGCAGGTCAGTCCTAACACCTCTAAGCCAGAATAGGCACTAAGAGAGAGGGGTTACCCAAATTTAGGAGAGCTGCGACTGTCTGAGTGAGATGCCCAACAATTGCCAAACTATGGCCTGGTGGGGAAAATGCCAGGGGAATAACTATCCTGACTTTTCTCTCCTCCCTCCTTCTGATGTCCTGTTGATGTAATCCTTAGAAATCAGCACTCCGGGGCAAGGTGGAAAGGCTGGAGAATGGATCTGAAGCAGCAAATGGCAACAGTCTAATACAAGTGAGCAGTGAAAGGCTGTTGCTGAGAGAGCAAGTAAGATAAGGACTGAAACACACAGAAATCTTAGTTAACTTAAAGGGTGGAAAGATGTTGTAGAAGTCAGAACAGAGTGGGTTAAAGAGTGAATGGCAGATGAGGAAATGAAGAGATTTCACAAGTTGGGCTGAGAATGGGGAAGAGAAAAGAGAGCCACTGCTGGAGGCTGACGTGAAAATGAGAGAGATGGTGTGGATAATATTTCAAAGAGTTCATTGATGTGTTCTCTTCTACTCCCACCTGCTTGCACTCCATAAATTTCCCCTCTTACCCTGAGGGACTTTTCATTATCCCAGCCAACACGGTTAGACAAGAATCATATACTCCTTTGGGACAAGGGGTCACTATGAAACCAGATAGACAATGGCAGCAAATTATAGCTC
Source organism: Eidolon dupreanum (assembly GCA_028627145.1). Taxonomy (NCBI): domain Eukaryota; kingdom Metazoa; phylum Chordata; class Mammalia; order Chiroptera; family Pteropodidae; genus Eidolon; species Eidolon dupreanum. The sequence goes on along the minus strand of CM053507.1, from coordinate 122,393,239 downwards.
TTAAGTTCAGAATGACTTGTCCATATGTAAGATAGAAGACTCAGATGTGTACTTGCAGAACCAATTTACCCTACCCCCAACTGCTGAGATGAAAAATCCACTGGACTGCTTTACCTTCACTCACCCCGCTCATACTATGATAGACCTTCCTTTAGTTTGGAGAGATAAGATAAGAGAATTGTTATGCTTCATGCCAACATGAGACCCAGGGAAGTGGCAATCCTCCTAGAATAGTCCCCCATGCCATCCTGGTGCAGCAGCTGTACAGTGGAGGGATTTCCATCATATTGAGAGCCCACAGAACAGCGTCCTGTGTTTTTACATTAATGATATTGTGCTAACTGCACTCCTGCTTAGTGGACCTCAGAAACAGCAAGAACCCTAGATTTCTTGTTGTCTCTGATTACCAACATGAACCTCAGGACCAGTTGTAGAAAGAGGAACCATGAAAACCACATTCTACATTAATTAATCATTTCTCCTCTTCCATCCCCTAATGCCACCATATATGAAGAATATTGATAGGGACTAATATTTTAAGTTTCAGGAGAGAATGTGACCAAATTGACAACACTCCCAGTAATACAGTTTCTGAAGGGACTTTGAGTGTTTCCTGTGTCAGAGACATGAATTTTTCACCTGAAGGAAGAATAAGAATGAATGCTGTGGGGCAAAGGGGTGGATTGTGCTGGATATCTTCCATTTGCTCTTCCATATCCACTATCTACTCTCCTCTATTCTTGTGGGATGGCTTCCAAAGGTATCCAGGTCATAATTTCTGGAACGTGTGAATGTTACCTTCAGTGGCAAAAAGAACTTTGTAGATGTGATAAAGTTAAGGTTATTGAAATGGAAAGATGAACCTGAGTTATCCCAGTGGGCTGTAATGCAATCAGAGTCTATTTATAATGCAATCAGAGGGAGACAGAAGGAGATTTTATACAGAAGAGAAGAGGACATTGGAAAAAGCTGAAAGAAGCAGAGTCAGAGAGAGAAGATGTACATTGCTGTCTTTGAAGATGAAAGAAGAGGCCATGAACGAAGGAAAACAAGGGATGCAGCTCTAGACTCTGGAGAAAGCTGATTGTCTCCTAGAACTTCTGGAGGAAGTGGTACTCTGACAACACCTTAATTTTAGCTTTCTAAGACTGTTTGGACTTCTGACCTGAGAAACTATAAAAGAATAAATTTCCATTGGTTAAGCACTGTTTGTGGAAATTTGTTACAGCAGGAATAGGAAACTCATATAACCCTGTTCTCTGCCCTGAAGATGCTGATCTAAATGGACTGTACATATGTTCCTTTGCTCTATGATTTCTGGTTGAGTTTAGCCCAGTTGGTTACTCTGGTATAATAGGGCATAAGGATATTCAGGTACAACCGGAGAGAAAATATTTAGTTGAGCCTATCCAGGATTGAAGTTTCATATAGTAGGTTCAGGGAGATATTGGAGTTGGCTTATACCAGTTTGCAAGAGCCAATCATGTACATTTCTTCCTTGAAATCAGCCAGCCACAGTGGGAAAATTTACACCAAGGAAGTCAACAGTCTACAAATCAGCCGCCCACTTAAGTTGCTTATTAAACATTTACAAGCATCTTACTGAATAAGAAGAGATTAAAGAGGTTATTCTATTGAGAAAAGAATTACTAACATTTAAATTACTAAATTTAATTAGTAAATTGAAATTAAAACTTGAAAAATGAGGAGATAATGGGTTGTAGAAAGTAATGGACTGGATGACTCATTAAGGTTAAAGACCAATGTAGTAAGAGAAGTTAAAAGGTCATCTGTCATTTATAGTTTGAAAACAGGCCAAATGAAGTACTATATGGTTTAAGAATACTAACATGTATTAAAACAATCTAAGAAGATGAAGGATCGATAATCAGAAAATTCAGGTATGGTCACCTCTAGGAGTGGGAGATGAAGTCAGAGAGAGTACATGCAGAGCTCACAAGGTACCGATGATGTTATATTTCTTAAATGTGGTGGGCACATGCGTGTTCAATTTTTTACTATTCTTTAAACTTATGGCTATGTTTTATATACTTTTTTTGTATGGTATACCTCAATTGGGTATTCCTAAAGTTGACATAGAATTACTTTAGATTAGTAGACATACTCAAGTATTTTATTTAAGAAGGATATCTTGGAATGGTTAAGAACTTGGGCTTTGGAGTCAGACTCAAGGTCCAAACCTGAATCTTTCAATATTAGTTATGTGACATTTTACAAAGCATTTCTCATTTCACAAATATTTGTTGAGTACCAACTATATTCTAGACATCAGTCTATACTGGGAATACAATGATTCAGAAGACAAATGGTCTGGAATCGCAGATACAGTTTTCTGTTGTTATGCCTCTGACACGTTAGCCTCTCTGAATTTGTGAAGATTAAATGAGTTAATTATGCAGCAGTTAGCATAGAGTATAGTACTTGGTGAAGGCTTCATTAGTGATGGCTACTTTTACAATATGTATAAGAAGCAAAATGATTCTTCATTTACCTGGCAACATTGAGAAGTAAGATATTCCATGTATATAAATTTTTGTAGAATTAAACCTTTGTTGTCTAGGATTTTTTTTTTAACTGGGGTATATAACACATATAGTAAGTGCACAAATCTTAAATTAATGGCTCAATAATTGTCTTATATAACCACCATCTAGATCAAGATAGAAAATATGTCCAGAAATGCCCTCACAGAAATGCCCAGAACTTTTTGATTTTTTGACATTTTTATGGCTAAGTTTCTGAAAAGTTTGATGTGCTTTTTTTGTCTTCAAGAAGGGAGGACCAGAAACACAACTTAACCATGTCTTGCTAGCTATTGTCCAGGAGCAATGTAATTTGCTATCTTTTTTTCTTCCTTTTTTTCTGTATCTCTTTTAGATACACAAATATAACATGAGGTCAGATAAGTTTATATCTGATTTTTGGTTGAGATTTTCTTCTCTTTTCTAGCTAACATTAAGCCTTTTTCTTAAAGGTCCACATATTCTTAATGCATGTTGTTTTTAATTTGTCATAGAGCCATATATAAGTTCCTGATTACTATATGTTAAATAAGAATCATATTGACACTAAAGGCAAATAAAGCCCAATGAAGGACTTGTTAATGACAAGAACTTAGAACAGTTGGTTGCAAGGGTTAAAAGGGATTTTGTTTATTTTTGACAATTTTTTTTTCTCTTCCATAAGTTTCACATACTTTGGGCCTAAAGTAGAGTATTCTCACATATTGATTTATTAATCCTTATAGCATCCTTTCAAGACAGGTAGTAATTTGAATTCTTCTTGTAGATGAGGAATGAGGCACAGTGCATAAAGGCTGGTCTCACATCAGGGAAACATTCTTGGTCTGAAATCTTTATCCTCCAAGCTGGGCACTTTAAGTTTCAGAAACATCTCTTTTCACTTCTTTAGGAACCAAGTACACTTGAGGGTTGACAATTATCTGAGCAGCCAGCTAATCCTAGCAATTATTTCCTTAGGGTGGACTGGAGTCCAATAGAGACACTCCAGATGACTGCTTGATCTTGACTCACTTCCTTCTGTTTGGTCATGGATAATTCTAGACTTCAGATCACATTAGGGAATGAATTACTGGAGGGTGATCGATGTACTCTGTATACAGCACAAATCCATGGGTGGGTACCCACTGCCCACACTTGACTCCCAAGCCCTTTGGTGGAGACTTGGTTCAGAAGATTTATTTGATTCTTAAACAGAAACTGAATAAATAAAGGATTATTAAGACTAGATTTTTGGAAGTGTATGGATCTCACATTCGTCGGTCCATCCATCCGTCCATCCGTCCATCCGTCCATCCATCCATCCATCCATCCATCCGCTAACAGCTTACCATGTGTTACCATGTGTTGGACAGTGAACTGCATGTAACTCCCAGAGGACCTAGACCATCTCCGCCTGCCACTTCTGAATGAATGTACTTTCTTGGCTTGGTTTCATTTCTCTTGTCTTAGAGACCCATCATCTCCATGCAGTGTAGACCCAGTTTAATCTTGGCTTGGAAATAAGCTCATTTTTCTCCCCATTTATGGAGAAGATTCTACACAAGAGAGAGGCGGTGTTACTCGTGGCCTCTCGGAGAGAGATCATTGCACTGCCTGAAATGGCTTTTCTCCCCTCTGCAGACTCTGAGAGTCCCACTTGGACTCCAGAGTCCCATTGAGAGCATGACAGCAATGTTTATGTGCAATTCTAATGCTGGTTTTAGCAGCATAAGTGCTTTTTAATGCATAGCATTACAGCGAATGGGCCCTATTCTCTCAGCCTCTGAATAGCTGTCTTGAGGGGCGTAATTCCCAGCTCTGCCTCCAAGCACAGTTATTTACAAGCTCAGTTACACGTTCATGTCAAGTGTGGTGAAAGCCGGGATGGAGACGGGCTGAGTTTAAAGCAATTTGGCAAGTCTTTATTCCCTGCATAATCACTCAGGTCCCTCAGGCGCTCCTGACCAGAGTTTCCTATTCACATATGTCAAAGGAAGCTCAGGAATGAGGAGATCCACTGCAAAAGTAGAATTTCTTCCTCTGCCTCTATGTCTCTGAGGTTCCCCCATCAACCTCTTAGTTGCCCTTCAGAGCTCCACTTAAATTTAGATTCCCAACCCAAATCTGTCCACTGATCTCTATCTCCTCAGTCTCCACCCTGTCCCAAATTCTGCAAGTCTCCAAACTGAACTTCCTGTCTCACTTTTTTGCCTCCCCTTTCCATCTCTTGCCCCAATTCAGCCTTCACTCCACAACCAGACTGATTTTTCAAAAGTGTAAATTAGATCCTATCATGACTGAAAACTCTCCAAAAACTTCTCATCAAACTCAGAATAAAATCTACCTCATACGCCTACCTCATAAACCTTATCACATGTTCCCTCTCTCTTGCTCACTCCAACGCAGTCATACTGGCCTACTGACTATCGTTAATCAAATGCACCAAGTTTATTCCAACCTCAGGATCTTTGCACATTTTGTTACCTGTGCCTTTCCCATGGCTGCCTCTTCATTGCTCAGGTCTAAATTCAAACCTCACTTCTTTAAAGAGGACTTCCTTGAATACACAGTCTAAATAATCATTCCTTCCTCCCAATTACTCTCTAGCCTGTCATCTTTTATTTTCTTCACAACACTCAACATTACAAAAAAACCTTATTTATTTGGTTGTTTATGTGCTTTTCTATTTACCCCACTAGAATATAAAATCTATGAGAGCAGGAACCTTGACTATTGTAATTACTATGGCCTGGCATACAATTGGTGTTCCCTAAGTGCTTATTGAATGAATGAACTTTCTCGATAAAGTATTATTAACTGACAGATGCTACCCTGATGTTATTGCTATTACTACTAATGCTTTGGCATCTGTGTCTGCTGCATTTTCCATAGTCACATTAAGGAAAATTAAATTGGGTCAGTATCATTTCTTTATATTTCATTTCTTCCTTTATGATGTTATTTTTAATTTTTTTAAAAACTATGCATGCCCAAAGTTTAGTATCATCTAGTTCTGTAAGGTAGGTTACTTAAAAATAGTAATAATAAAACAAAACAGCAGGCGACTTCTTCATCTCTTTCTTCTCCCTTCCCACAGGCAATTGCTTTCTGCTGTTTTAGCTGATTATCTTAAGATTTACCTTCATGTTTCTAAATAACATATTTGTATGGCTAGTTTATGATTTTTCTGCTTTAGGCATTATTTGTTGACTTCCCTCTCACAAAGATGAAGACTTAGCTCTGAGAGATGGGGATTTAGGTCTCTTTCCTACTTTCTGGTCATTTGTACACATGCACCCTTCTTATCCATGAACCTCCAGTAGAGTTAAGCTTAGTTCGGGTTAAAGTAATATTCTATGTTAACATTATCACAACCATTTAAACACTATTAAAGCTAAGCCCTATAGTAAAATATGAATATTTTTCCTTTGCTGCACAACCTCTGGCCATCAAGCATGTGCCCAGGTGTTCCTATAAAAGACCCATTTGTCTCTACAGGAAACTTTAGCAGAGAACTAGAGATTTCTCCTCCAACTTCAGAATTGTGACCTAGCTTGGAGAGTCTTTTAAAAAACAGAAACAGAAAACTCTGCTTAAACCGGTTTCCTTTGCCTTAATGTATTGACTCATTCAAATCATTAAAACATGGGAATGGTAAATTGGATGTGATTTTTAGGAAATGCATCTGGTTGGCTGTCCCATGCGTCCATAATGCAGTATCTCTCTCTGGGAAGCTCTTTGCAGCAGTCTGTTGTTGACAGACACTGACAGCTGCCTGACAAAAGCTGTAACTTCCAGTGCACAGCTTTGTGGATGGTTCCAGGTCTGGCTAAGGTGTGTTCTTCAATAGGAGGCTCTGAGGTAAATACATTTTGGAAGCAGGGACCATTTGATCATTTGGTCCCCACCAGAATTAAACAGAACATACTGTAGAATAGTTCTTTGCCCATCCCTTGTGTTTTGGACTGAATTATGCCCCCCTGCCCCCCATTCATACATTGAAACCTTAACCCCTAATGTGACTGTATTTGGAGATAGGGCCTTTAAAGAGGTAATTAAGGTTAAATGAAGCATAAGGGGGTCCCTAATCCCACAGGCTGATGTCCTTGTAAGAAGAGGAAGAGATGCCAGGGGGCATGCCCAGAGAAAAGGCTGGGCAAGGACACAGAGAAGATGGCTACCTATAAGACAAGGAGAAAGGCCTCAGGAGAAACCAAAGCAACCAGCATCTTAATCTTGGACCTCTAGCCCCCAAAACTGTTAAGAAAATAATTTTCTGTTGTTTAAGCCACCCAGTTTGTGTTATTTTGTTAATGGCAGCCCAAGCTAACTGATACACCTTGTGATATTCATGATGTTTTAGAGCCAAGAAGGGCTCACTCTGACAGAGAGAAGCATCTATTCCAAGCCCAATGTACTCAGCCCTTGCAACTTCTCAGACAGCCCCAAGCCCTTTTGGAGGTCAGGCTGGGTGGAATTTAAAATCCCTTTCTTACTGACCTACATGCTATTCAGCTGCTTTTCCTACAGAGGTGAAAGTATTTCACTTTTAGTATTCATATTGATTCCTAAGGATTTACACATAGTCACATGTGTAAAAAAAGCCAGAATATGTGTGGATGTCATGCCTCTGCCCAGGTTGGAATTTACAGTCTTCTAAAGGCTTTTCATGGTCTTTGTAAAGTTTTAAAACTGTTAAATTTGAATTTTTAGCAACTCAGGATGTAGGTTAAGAAAGACACCCTATATGTATTCTTATAATGAGCAATGAATTTTCTTCTGAAATGGGTAAAAGTTCATTTCTGCCGAGTGTAGGTTCTTCTTATCTAGGGAAGCCATTTTTCATTTGCCATAGAATTTTAAAAAAAATTTAAATTGTCTATATTTATACATCACAGCTGTCTTAATCACAAAAAAATTAACCCCCAAATGCTATTTACATGTTGTTTTTCTCATTCCTCAGCTTTAGTTGATTTTTATTTGAAAAATTTTTATCAATGTAATACATGTACATGTTTTTAAAAATTGAATTTTTTAAAAAATTCTTTATTTTAGTCCTTCCTACCCCCATTCCTACTCCCCAGATGCCAGCATTTTTAACTTTTTAAAGCTATTTCTTCTACTGGTACTTCTACAGTTCCAGATAATGTGATTCTACTACTATTTCTTGATTTATCCACGGTCAACATTATCTATTGATTACAGTGTTAGGATGAATGGATATTTAACTCTCTTCGGTTGTTCTCTCCTCACCTGTGTACATCCTCCTAATACAGTTATTTCACTATTTTTGTTAAATTTATAATCAGCAGTTTGCCTCATTATGACACATAAATATGGCCTCTCCAAAGCAAAGGAGTGCACCGTGACTACATTTTTTTTTTAGTCTGTTGTTTTGCCTGGTATCTCTTACTGCTTTTCTAATTTCTTGGTGGCTTTCGGGCATTAACATACATATATGAATGATTTCAAAATGCTTCATTATATCAGGCATTGTATCTAGTCCCCTTTGTCTTAAAGGCCCCCTACCCACGGCCTTCCCTTTAATCTGCGCCAGTTACTGTCTGGTCCTGATGTACAGTGCTCTCTTGGAATGCTCCTACACTGCTCTGCTGGACTGAGGCTATTGCTTCCTGCATCCTGTCAGTTCTTCCCACTTGTTTCACACCTGTTCTACTAAAGCACATCCATCCTAAGACAGATGTTGTCTGTATCTTTGCATGCATGAAAATGTCTTTGTTTTCTCCCCAATTTTATTAATAATTTGAGTAAATGTAAAATTCTAGGTTGAAAATTATTTTCTCTCACAATTATGAAGACAACTCACCACTAGGGTGCATTTGGTACTGCAGCTGGGAAGTTCAATCCCATTCTGATTTTCATTCATTTGTAGATGTTCTAATTTCTTTCTGCTCTAGAAGCTTTCAAAATGGTATTTTATCCCTGGGGCTCTGAAATTTCATGACAATAGACTTTGATGTAAGCCATTTTAAAATTCACAATTCGAAGTACTTAGTAGCATTTTAAATAAGAGTCTCTATTTCCAACCTTCAGCTCTGGAACATTTTCTTATATTTCATAAATAACTTTATCCCCTTTATTCTCTCTAGGTTCCCTTTCAGAACAAGGGTGGATCAAATGTTGGGCTTTCTGGATAAGATCATCTGTATTTTTTATTTTCAATCTCACAGTCTTTCTCCTCTCCTTTCCAATAAATTTTCTCCATTTTATCTTCTAACATCTATTAAACTTTTTATTTTGGCAATAATGTTTTTAATTTCCAAGAGCTCATTTTTGTTCTTTTAGACTTCCTTTTATTTATGGCCATCTTCCCCTACTTTTTTGAGGATACCAATTTGGATACCAAATTATTTTTGTGGGTATGTTTGTTTAAGTTTTAGTTTTAGTTTTTAATTCCTGAGTGATTTTTCTTGTTCAGACTTAGTCTTCATTTTGTATATACATTGGTTTTTTGTTTCTTGTTTTTTTTTCCAACTAAAGCCTTCTTCAAATACCTGGTAACTTCATTGTCTATTTATCCTTATGTGGCAATAAAAGGATAACTGGAAGTAGGTTCACTAGGGCAGGGCTTGCTAATTGGTGGGCTCTACTCTAGGCTCAGCAGGCAGAGCTGACCTGACACTCCTAAGTGTCACTTCACAGTGCCATCCAGAGAGAAACCTCTGATCTTCACAATGGATAAACACATGATACTGACATGTTGCAAGTGAAGTGGTGTGTGATGGGTGAAGAGCTCATCTTTTAGGTTAATTTCTTATCTTCAACTCCATACCTCACCCCATACATGGTACCTCCAGGTCCTCTCTGGGATTCTGAGGGTAAACTGGCTCTCTGCTCAATGCACACTTCAGGCTGTGTCTTCTCTATTTTACTTCCTAGCACCTAAAAGTGAATTGAAATCTCTTGCCACTGATGTCTACTCCACCAATCTCTTTGTCCCTGTGAGTTTCTGTGTTATATTTCTCCATAAGTAATGTGGGGAGGAGACAAGAGAATTAAAATGTTAATCAAGCTACATTCAGAGGCTGCAATATGCTGATCAGCCCTGCAGCTAAACCAGGAGCACACCTTCAGAACAAAGGAAGATTCCTGCTGGGATTGCTAACAATCCATTCCCCACACCTGTGAAGGGGAAACAGGAATAACAATCTTTTAAGTGGCTGCCTTACACAAAAATGGGGAACCTACGGATTAAAGGCTGGAAACTGCCAACAGGTCTTTCAGGCTACATACTCTTCCCCTTCCCTTTCCTCACTGAATGTCCATGTCAAAGGAAATGGGGACTAAAGAATGATATATAAACTGAATTCACCAAACACTCAGATCCCTCTCACTCTCTGCCTCTGAGAGGAGAGCACACCCTGTCTGTGGAATGTTACTCCTTTTCTAATAACTTCCCTTTTGACACTAATTTTGGCATGTGTGTTGAATTCTTTCTACACTCTCAGTCAAAGGACCCTCTTCTCTTGGTGCAGGGCTTAGTCGAGGAAGTTTGCCCTGTCCTGCATCATTAGTATGTACGTATGGGGGTGGCGTGTCTTAGGAGTCAGAGCATAGAATTCTTCACTTTTAACCAAAAGGCAGCTTGAGTTACTAATGTTTTAAAAATACATAGTAATTATGTAATTTCGCTTATATGAAATATCCAGAACAAGCAAATCCGTAGAGACAGAAAGCAATTAGTTGTTGCCAGGAGGGTGTGGGGTAGGGCAGAATAGGGAATGACTTGTCAATGAATATGGGGCTTCCTTTTGGGGTGATGAAAAATTCTGAAACTAGATAATGGTGATGGTTGCACAACATTGTGAATGTCCCTAAAGCCACTAAATTATATTCTTTAAACTTGCTAAAATGGAAATTTGTTATGTGTATTTTATCATAATAAAAAATACATAGTAAAAAAGATGTAGTGACCATGAAGAACTTATAAAAGATTTTCACAAAGAGTATATTCAAACTATGTTCTCATTGAATCCTGGTGTTCTGCAATCAGTGTTCACATGGAAATTGAACAATAGCAGATTTCCCCATTCATATTTGAAAAAATCAATTCATAAGTAGAATATTCTCAATATTGAATTTTCTTCCCACACATTTTTCTTCAATTTCTAATGGCTCTTATTTATCCTGGAGCCCAATAAAAGATATTTTCTTATTTACTAAAAGAATAGACATATAGAATTATTACAAGTTGAAAATCTCAGTATCTCACAAAGAAAGACAATATCATATGATTTCACTTATATATGGAATTCAAAGAACAGAATAAACAAACAAAATGAAAACAGACTAATAGATACAGAGAATGAACTGATGATTATCAGATGGGAGGGGACGTTGAGGGGCTAGGTGAAAAAAGTGAAGGGATTAAGAAGTACAAATTGGTAGTTATGAAATAGTCATGGAGATGTGAAGTATAGCATAGGAATATAGTTAGTATTATTGTAATAATCATGTAGAGTGCCAGGTGGGTACTAAACTAATCAGGGGAGTCATTTTGTAAATTATATAAATGTCTAATCACTATGCTGTACACCTGAAACATATAAGATAATAAGGAAACATGAAACAATATAAAATAATATTGATGTCAATTCTAATTTGAAATTAAAAAAAAAAAAAAGAAAGAAAGAAAATATCTGTATCTCTTGCTGTTCCACAAAGAATCTAAGCCTTCCCTAAATTTCTCCTTTTTCATTTGCTTGGAAAATGCAATATTCAGTTGTTAGTCAAATAAGTAAATAAAATAACGGTTTTGAATGAAGAGTTACTGCAAAATTATGAATTGCTTCATTAGCTGGATCAGAAAATGCAAATATATCTTAGCTACTGAACGGCCTTAGGTGTTTGGAAGAAACAGGCCCACAGAGCTAAAAAGATAGTTCGCTGAACAAAGGTGGTCAGATTTGCCTGAACTTGTCACCCTACGCGTCTTGGGATGAGGATGCTCTGGCCCTGACCAGAAGCCAGCCGCCCTTCCTGGTGCTTCCTTTGACCTATCTTTGGGTCACCCTCACCCTGGCTTGAAACCAGCTAGCGTTGGCTTTGACCAAGCACTTGCCATGCTAAGAGCTTTACATGGACGATCTTTTAAAATCCTTACAAGAACATTATTCGTTCTGCTCGAGTGACAGATGGGAAAACCAAGGCCTGGAGAGGTTAAGTAACTTGCCCAAAGCTTTATAGGTAGTAAGTGGCAGAGGCTGAAGGCAAATCTAAAATCTACTCTTGTAACCATTACGTAATATCTCCTCCTTTTGCAAATTAGAATTTTCCTATTTTGGGCCCTCTGGTCACTATATAGTTAACTAGTTCTAAAAACAAAACAAAACAAAACAAAACAAAAATAACCACACAAAACCTCTGGAAGAACAGTTGTCAGAAGACCCCAGTTTTCCTTGTAATGTTACCTTTAAGTATGGTGCCAAAAAAATTAGAATTGTTAAAGGGGTAGAGAACCCAGGTGTAAGTGATCAGACCTTGGCAGGTGGCAGGACTTCCATGGGAGCAATTGTCTAGTGCCTTTCATGTGCGGTCCTGCTTGGTCCTGTGAGGACAAGGCTGCTTGCTGCAGGGTTGTGGTCGCCCGCCCAGGTATGTTTGCGCAGCTAATCTGGATCAGTCAGCCTCAGACTCCTGTCATAGGACCTGTGGGGCCAGTGAGGCGTTGGCTATTTCAGGGCTTGTGTAAAGGGCTGTGCTGGTCAATGTGCAAGCGACGAACTTTTCAGAAGTCTGGAGAGAATGCCAAGCACCCCTCACACCCCCTTCACAGATGATGGAGGAAAATATTAGAATCTTTCACTAGATTTCCATAGGTTGAAAATGAATTACTGATAGCCTATATTTAACTTTAACCTAAAAATGTAAAAACTAAATTAACTTTTTAATGTATGGGTTGACACAGGCACCCTGACTGGTCCACTTGTCACAGGGTCACTTGTCATATAGGGTTCTCTTGATTCCTTGATGAGAGCTCTGCAGTGGTATCCTCACTTACCCATCATGTCAACCAAGTGTGTTATGTGTTCACATGTGCCAGATAAACAGAAGTATAGACTGGATCACAGTTACTAACTGTAAGCACATGTGAGCAATGAGAAATGACAGCGTGAATGGACACTGTATACCTAGGATAAGCTCAACACTAGCCATAATACCAGGTCAAAATAGTGGCAAGCTAATCAGACCTGACAAGAAGTTGATGTTTGAAATGAAGTTGAAATTGTGATGAAGACTGTAATAATAATTTTACACTCACTATTATTTAAAATGAATCTGACCTCTGGAGTATATTATAACTTTATCTGATACCTAATGGTAAAGCTATTTTAATAGCAAAAATTCACCTATAATTTCCTCACTAGTGTTTAAAGTTACAGGAGATAAAATATCATACTTTACAAAATTTCATTGACCTAGATAAATATTAAAAGACTTCTCTTAAAATTTCTTAATATATAACTACAAATGTAAGTAAATGAATAAACATTTAAGGTTACAGTCTCAATTTTTTTTTAATTGATAGAAGGATAAATTAAAGGGAAGTTTGGAGATCTCAGCTCAACAGGACTAAGTCCTAGGTTCTTAACAAGAAACACAACACTACCTCTCCCCTGATATTGGTCCACTTACGGCAGCCATGCTCCTCCTGGGATTCTCTCTTTCTCACGCATGCACACACTCATACACACATACACACTTTCATATACACATTTCCCTCTCTCTCTCTCACACACACACATATCAAGCTGTTATATGGATCCTGTTCTCTAAACATATTTCTCCCTAAACCTAGACATATATCCCTTTCCTCACCCCTGACACGTACTTTTATTTCAACACCAGCTATGCTTCCAAACTTTTAATAAAGAAGCTAGAAAAATATTTATCAAAACCTGCATAAGATAGCGCAAAAAGGATATGCAGAGTAATCATTCTATGGATGGTGATACACAAGTTCTAAATAAAATATTAGCAAAGAGTATAGTAATTCTTTAAATAGCCCATCAAAAAGTAGGATTTATTCAGGACTTCAAGGAGAATTAAATATTAAAAAAATCTTCTAGTATAATTCATTATAGTAATAGGTCAAATGAGGAAAACCAAGTGATCATCTTGATAGATATAAATAAGACATTTGATAAAATTTAATACAAATTACAATAAAAATTCTTAGTAAAATATAAAAAGATAGGAACTTTAATTTGATTCATGTGCAGCTATGTTTGCATGGGTATATATGCGAATGTGTATAAATAGATGTATGCTGATATATATGTGCATAATAAACACATATTTCAAAAGCCAGAATTATGCTTAATGTCAAAGCACTAGAAGACTTCCCACTGGAATAGATATAGTAGCACTATTTTTAGGTTCTATGATTTTATATGTGGAAAATCCAAGAGAATTAACTGAAAACTATAAGAAACAGTACGAGAATTTAGTAAGATAAGTGACTACAAAGTTAATATATAAAGTAGTTTTCCTGTATTCAGATAATAACCAGTTACAAGATATATTAAAATGAAAATATTTCATTTAATATTGCAAGTAAAATCATCTTTCCACTTCTATCCTCCCCAAAAGGAATAAACTTTGAAGTAAATGTGAAAGATCAAGATGAGGAAAACTTTTTACTTATTTCTAAAGAAAAACAAAAAAAAATATTTTAATAAATAGAAAGGAATGCCTTTCTATTGAATGGGAAGATTAATGAATGAAGCTAATTCTCCCTAAGTGTATCTCAACATTCTGTGTTATCCCAATCAAAATACCTATACACTTTGTAGTCAATAAAATTACATTTAAACTTAACTACAAAATTAAATAAGTAAGAATAGCCAGGAAATCTCTGAAAAAGAAGAATAATGAGAGGGACTAATCCAACTAGATATTAAAATATAAATTCAAGCTACAGTAATTAAAAACTGCTAAGAGTTAGATAGAAGATTTAATGGAACACAGTGGAGAATTGGAAGGAAAAAGCAGACCCAGTACATGTGAGAGTTTTGTACATAATAAAAATAGCATTTCAAATCAGCAAGAAAAAAAGATGGATTATTCAATAAACAGTGTTGGGACAACTGTCCAGCCATTTGGGAAAAAATAAAACTTGATCTCTATTTCACTCCTTACATTAACTTGAATTCAAGATGGAGCAAAGATTTAAACATTAAAAAGATAAAACCGTAAAAGCACTAGAAGGAAATTTTTTTCTAGAGGGAGGACCTTTCCCAGCATGGCACAAAACCCATAAACCATAATGGAAAAGATTAATAAAGTTGACTATATACATTTTAAAGGCTCTAAATTTAGCAATAACTGTTAAAATTTAAAATCAACATACACTTTGGCCTAGCAATTACATTTCTAGGAATTTATGTGCTAGCTGTACTCAAAAATGTGAAAGAAAAAAAAAAGAAAGAGACCCATATGTGTAAGGATGTCCACTGCAATATTATTTACAATAACAAAAAACCCCTGCAGCAACATAAACTTCATCAGTAGGGGACTAGTTAAGTAAAATATAGTAGGAGCATAGGATGAACCACATGTAACCATTAAAAAAACACAGTAAGTCTATAAGTATTGTAATGGAAAGCAATCCAAAGTGCTATTAATTGAAAAGAAGAAAAATGTAAATTACAAAATGGTCGTTATATATAGCCTCTTTCTCCACAAGCTTTTTCTTCTCAGCAGGTAGAATGCGTGTTCCAGAGCAGAACTCCCAGCCCTTTTGATAGTATGGCACAGAGTGATGATGATCGAGTGCATATGGTATGCTGAGGGAGTTAGAAGAGGTTGCCCATGCCAGAGGCAATCCTGTGGTGGGGGAGCTCCAAGGTTCCAGGCTGGGATAAGGGGAGCCGTGATCAGCATGTCTGCACAACTATAGCTCATCCCAGTGTGCTGGTACACTGTGTAAGATCATTTCTTCAGGACTTCTGGCAGCTGGAGCCTTGGGTTACAGAGAGAAGAGGCTGGCCTGGAAGGAAGGACAAAGGGGATACTTGTCCTGGCACATTCTGGTTCAGGGGGTAGGGGAGACAGGGAGGCAGTCAAAGGAGAAGTTGAGGGATGGGATCTGAGGGCTTGTGCTCTGGCTGGGCAGGTTCTGGACCTTGGGAAGAGATGCCAGCTGCATCGCCTTAAGAAATTGCAGACAGATTGCTATAACGGCGCTTTTAGGTTTTGTCTGATGATAACCAACCTCTGCCTATAAAGAGCACCGGGAAAGTGGTATATGTGGAGGTGGACAGATTGAGGTGGGACTCTAGCTATGCCACTTTCTAGCCATTTGACCTGGGACAAGTTACTTCAAGTCTCTAGGCAAGGTGATCTCATCTGTAAAATCAGGTTAGTAACTGTCTTGAAGAATTGGGAAGAAGGAAATAAAGATGTGTTGTTTTTTCTTCAAACAGCGTCCTCTTTTATTTTTATAACAATCCTGCCTCCAAGACAACCCTTATAAGTAAGTATATCAAATTTCAGGGGTACTAAGAGGTTCCTCAATCCCTCCAAATCTCCACACATGTCTACATGATCACTTTTTTAATACAGAGAAATTTCCCCTCTCCCGCTTTACCTTTCCCTCCATCTCTCTCCCTTCCCTTCCCTCTTCCTCCCATTCTCTTCCCTCTAATTACAGGAATAAAGAACAACATGCAAACGTCTGGGGGTTGAAGCAACATATTGAGTCCTATTCTCCCCCAAATGCAAGGTGTCATTACACAACAGGACAAATGATGACTACATTGTTTTCTAGTTTCACTGGAGCAAAGAATGCCTGATCGAACCTCAGGTCGAACCTAAAACCCAGAAGGCACTATCTGCCTTTAGAAGAGAAGTTCAAAACAAAGCACCAGAACTTAAAAACCTCAAGTCCTGGGTAAAGCTAAATCTCAGGAACCCAGCATGTTTTATTCTCACTCATGTGAGTCAGGCAACTCTCCAGTGCACCTGTCCAGCCTGTCGTGACCTGCCAGTCTAGACTGCTTCCATGTGAGGCTCAGCCCTCCCAAGGCAAGGTCTCCACACTTGCCAGAAGAGGAAAAAGAAGTTGGAAGAACACACAGGGCTCGTCACTGTCTCAGCCTGGAAGTGACCCCCCCCACCCCCACCCCCACTGACAACGTCTCCCAACAGAACGCTGGCCAGAACAGACGCAAGGTCTAATGTTAACTGTTGTTAATGGGGACCATCACAGGGTAGGCAGATAGGCCTAGAATTGCTGAAAGGAAAAGACAAGCAGACACTGGAAGTACTGATGAGGAGCTTGTTGACTTTACAATTCCAACAGAGGCCAGCTCTGTTGCATATCAGCAGGGCCCAGCAGTGTAGACAAGGCTAGGCTTTGGCCTGAGGGGTCCCAGTGGGGCTAACCTTTACTTGGTGCTCACTCCTTCCAGGTCTGCACTAGGCTTGTGAATGTAAAGCTCTTCCTCTAGGGAATTCACATTCACTCCAGAAGCAACTCAAGTCCGAGAATAAAGTCTCAGATTATCATTTCAGCAGCAAAGCACATTTCTACTCATGTAAGGAACTCCCAGCTTCCTGCGACTGCCATTTTCTGGTGTGATTTGAGGAAATTTACCTCAAACCAGTACACTGGGCTGTGTCTACCATGGCAAACACTGGCATCCACTGCTGACCACCAGGCTCAAAATCACAAGTCCATTTATTGCTGAAGCCCAAGTGGTGCCATCCTAAGTTTACCTGCAGCAGCAGCCCCCATGGGAACCAAATTTCATCAATTGGAAAAGTCAATCAGAGCAGCTATTCAACATCACACAGACCTCATAACTAACCTAGCTGAAACTTTCCTCTGTGTTTGCCAGTCCACCCTAGATCCACTGAATTTAGACACAATGGGGTTGGGCCCCAGCACGCTGTTTTAAACAAGCCCTTGAGGTGATTGTAGTGCATGTTAAAGTTGGAAACCCGTGGTGTACGAAGTAGAGAAGCCACCCAGAACCAGGCTTGAGGCTGGAAGTCAGCTTTTCATGCCTGTTCAGAAGAGCCCATCATTGTAGCTTTGGGAGGTAGAAGGCAAGATGGTAGAGGGTTATTGGTCCTTGAGATTTCATCCCCTTTGCTTCATTTGAAGAGATTTCAAAGACAGCATATCCTGGCAATCCGCATTCCTGGATATTCCTGGATCATTCCTAGAATCATTCGGGGAGTATTTCAAAAACACCTGTGCCCAGACCTAAATGCAGAGATTCTGAGTTTGTGGGGCAGGGCCCAGGCATGCACAACATGTTAAAAGCTTCCCAGGTGATTCTAATGTGCAAATAGGTTGAGGACTAGACTAGAGTGAGGTTGGAAAGTGGGGGGTGATAACTCTCCTGGCATATCCCTCCCTGAGTGTTGACTCTTATGCTTTTCGAGATAGACATCCTTGAGAACTCTACATTTGGGCAGAAGTGTGGAATCTGTTTAATTCCCACTGAAGGCTCTGACATACCTTCCCAAACACCCATGATAGAGCCTCATACTAAAGACTGTAGATAATCTGATCCTCCCTCCCCTTGCTCCCAACTCCCTACCCCCACCATAAAACCCAACATACATTACTGCTTTGCATGGGGCTAGCATTCAAGCTTTCTCCTACCTAGGTAGGACAAATTTCTTGAAGATTAGAAAAAACATCAAATTAATATTAATATCAAATCAAGCCTTCTCAATAAGAATCACTCTGGTGTGACAGCTTCCATCTCCAGCCCATGCCATCTTCCAATTCAACATATTAATGCTGTGTTGACCTTCCTAACCCTATCTTGTGCAATCAGCCAGGTACTATGAATAATAAAACAGATGTAGGACCAGCAGAGAGTAGAATCTCTTCCTCCACCTGAGACTAGGCTTAGCAAAACTCTGCTGTGGCCTGTCCCTTCCCACCAAGTTTAGTGTAGTTTGGGGTTTCAACTGTGTCAGAAGCAGAGGCCACCAGAATTTCCAGAGGAACCTAGTTACATCATCATCAGATTTTTTTGTCCTTCACCAAAAACTGTTTTAAAAAGGGGTGTGGGGGGGATTCAGACCAAACTCCTTGAAGGCAGCAAGACTTCCTTCCACTCAATAATGAAGAGAGTTGCCTACTGCTTTCCCCATCAGTCAATTGCCTGAGTAATTATGACACAATTTTCAGCAACCTGACCTTACTCCTACTTTCTCTGATTCCTTAGAGAGTACAGTGTGAGAAAATGAGGCTTTTCCCTTACATCTCTTAGAGGAAATAAGAATCCCCGCTTCAAATCTTCTTGTGTGGTAGGGCCAGTTATCTAATCTCTTTGAATGTCAGCTTCTTCATCTGTAAAATGGGAAGAGTATTAAGAGCCCAATTCAGTTTGATATATAAGTTGTTGCTCCATAAATAGCTATTAATTGAAGGGATAGGGGAACAAACAATGCCAGCTATAACCCATAGTCACAGGGCTCAGTCTTGCACAGGCAAGAATAAGTCTTAAGAGATCTGACAGTTCACCTAGCCCTTTATGCCAGACCACACTTTGGCCAGGATGTCTGAGAAATATGACTTCTTTCTTGGTTCTCCCTATTTTTTACACTGCTCAATGTCAGAGACCCCCTTGTGTTCTGGGAGGCAGGCACCTTTTTTGGTTCTCCCCCAGGTTGGGCACAATATATGGCCTCAGGCCACAGCTATACCTGGCCTCTTGGACACTCACATTTATTCTAGGCCTTTTCCCTCAAGTTTCTCTCTCTCTGGAACTCCTTGGTAATTATGGGTTGCTGCAATAAATAGCAATGATTACTGTTAATGGCGGGAGGGAGAGTGATGGTGGGAATGATGACTACAAGACTATGGATGTCTGTTTCTGACTTTCCTGGAGACATTACAGAAAGAAAATGACAAGTTTGGTGAGAACTTCTGTGATGGCACTAAAGGAATCTCTTCTTTTTTCAGCCACAGGACTGATATAGTCCCAAAATTTTATCCCACAGATTGGAAAATTACAATGTAATTTGATTTCATGAACTCATCAGATCTTTCATGTGAGAGTTTGAGGATTGATTTGGAAGAAGTGGATGATACCTTTAGCACTGGAATGAGGCCGTCTGGATGTGCTCAGGAAAATCTGAGAAATTCCTGATCATCTAAGTCCCCTTGACGTAGGAGCAATCCCTCCTCCCAAAGCGAGAAGGCTAGTATATCCCTGCAAAGTGAACTTGTCACCCAAGGCTGTTGCCTTCCAAGAGGATGCAAGTTTTTCTGAAGCTTCACTCTCTTCACCTTTCATTGCCTCCAGACTCATAACCAGTATCAGATTCCAGCAATTCTAGGGGCAACAGCTGAAACTCTGGCCTTGAGAGATATGGCTTTATACATCCAAATAATTGCAATATTTTATTCATTTGTAATAGCAAAACACTAAGTAATATATTTGGAAATAAATTATAAGGCTGTTAGACCAAGAAAGATGAACAAAATATTGAGCTGGGCCAGTGGAGTTACCTACCAGAGATAGATAACCACTTGTTTCTCCTTTTAGGAAGAGGGTAAAAGCATATCAGTTTGTATAAGGGATAGTCGCACTGTATTGAGTGGATGCATGAGTTTGTTAATATTGTTGGTGAAAGTTTAAAAGGATAGAAAAATATATATGGATGCTGAGTAGCCAAAGAGGTGGGCTGTTCCAGATATTTATCTTTGGCTCTCAGCTCCATACTTGTTCTTCTATATTCTTCTATATACCACTAGAACTAGAAGTTTGAAAACTACATTTCCCAAACTCCCTTGCCAGCTGACTTCTGTTAAATTCTGCCAAAGAGAGGCACACTGGCCAGAGATTAGAAGACAGGTAGAAGAGAAAAGCTGTTTTTTTGCTTCTGGATCTAGCAATGACCACATTGAAACCGCAGGCTAATGCAGGTGATCAGTTTCCTGAAATAGTAATGATTGCTATAGACACAACAACAGGTCCCTGCAATAGTGACAGTGGCTACTATACCTGAAGCAATTGCTGTAGCAACAATGGAGGGAGGAGCATCAGGCTTTCTGCTCAGCAGCAGTAATGCTGGTTATACTCATCACATGGGTGCAGTAGTAGAGCTCAGTCAATCTCAGTAGTGAGTAGCTACCAAAGGGCTCTGGGTACCATCATCTTCCTCTTTTGTTCCTCCAGACCTTACAACTTTTGTAAACTATCTTCTGTATTAAATTCCCTTTTCTTGAAATACCTAGGTGGATTTCTGTTTTTCTGACTAGACACTGACTGACAAAAAGAGAGAAATATCTTCCTCACATGATTGTTTTGAGTATTAAAGAAGATAAACATAGAAAGTGCTCAATACAGCATCTGACACAAAGGAGGTATTTAAAAACTTACTCTACAGTTTCATATTCATTTATTCAACCAAAAGTTGTTAAGCATCAACTTTGTACTTGGAGATTTTGCTGTTTCAAGTCTAGGACACACAAGATGAGCACAGAGAAAAAAGAAGAAAGCCATGTTCCAGAGTCTTTGAGATAAAGATGGGGAGTTCCAGTTATTAAGCTATTCTATCTTAGCTCCAAACTCACCCTTCTATATGCTGTTATGTGATGCTGGTACCAGAACTCTGAAAACTACAACTTTTTTTTTTTTTTTTAATCATAAATGAACGATTCCCTTTAGGTTTTCTTTGTCTTAAGTGAATGACTCGTGTTAGGCTCTACCAATAGGATCTCCAAAGGTAGGCAGCAGGGAGACAAGGCTTGTTCCTTCCTCCCTGCTTGCTCATTTCTATTAGTATGCTCCAACGATGGGTCTTCACTTCAGGAGCAGTAGCTTCCACTTTCCATCTTCTTCCAGCACTTCCAGAAACAGTCTCATTGCATCCCCAAGGAAGTATCAACACTATTCAGGCAGTGCCTTTTCCTCAGAAGGAAGGATTCCAGCTCCACGGTGCTCCTCCAAGCTTCTAGTTTCCCATCACTTCAACCTCTGCTTCATTGTTCTCCTACCCTTTGGGGTATGTGGCTTCTTATTGCAGCATCCCCTTGTTTGCCTTTTAAGTCTTCCAATAACTGTTTAACCAATTCCCTATATTAAATTCTCTCCATTAAAATAACTAATGTGTTTTTTTTTTCCTTACTGGACCTTCAGTCAGAGGGACTAGGTGTGAGGAATATCTAGATGGAGAGCTGTGGAACCACACAGTGCTACTAATTAGAGTTCTCCACAGCTGCTGTAGAAGTCAGGCCTAAACTCTTTGTCTTTAAATATTTGTGTATTGGTGCTTAAATGGGAGACTCTTAGCTGATTATAGATATAAGGGAACTAATAAAAACAACTAAAAAGCTAAAAACTTTATTTCAAACTATGATCATGTTACTTTCAATAATAATATAATTTTTGCATAATTTGTGTTATTATTACCATGCTTTTTATGATAATGAATGCATTATCATGAGCAATACTATATCAGATACTTTTGCTATATAAACACCCCAAAACTTAGAGCTTAAAAGAAAAATTATTTCATTCATGATTCTGTTGCTTGGCATTTCATGCTGGGCTCAGTATAGGTCTTCTCACTTAGACTCACTCATGTATTTGCAGTTGGCTGCCAGTCAAATAGTATGAAAAGAACTCAAGAATCTATGAGGGAAAAAGACCCAGGGAAAAATCAACGAGGGAGTGGGGAAGGGAGACCAAGGGAAAGAAAGAGGGGAAGCACTCAGTCAGGGGCTACTCTCAAAGGGATGAAAATCTTCAGGCACAGGCTGGCTCTCTGTGGCTTCAGGCAAAGTAGGTTTAAAATACCCTGAGAGAAGCCCTCTGACAAAATGGCACAAGTTCTAGCTATTGGGGTTGAAAGCATCCCAGCAACTATCATAGAAAAAATAGTAATGGACCTGAAGGGTATTAGTGGAGCGCTGACAGTGTATGCTACTTTCCTGCATTTTGTTAGTGTTTGTAGGTGTTCGCTCTTGTTTATTGAATGAATAAATGAAAGAGTGAATTTAACTTCATAGATATCTTTGTAAAGAAATAATATTATCCTTTCTTTTTTTCTTCAATGTATTCTTCAATTTTATAATGTTTTTCTTTTCTATTTTTCTTCTTCCTTATATTTTTATAAGTAGTAAAATAATAATTAATATCTATGGAGTGCTTAATACAGCCAGGTACTCATTTAATTTTGTTTATGGAGTGCTTGGTATGATCCAGGTATTTTATTTAGTCCTCATAATAGCACCTCCTGAGATTAGTATTATTGTCCCTGCTTTTAGTTGGGGGTTGTACACAGATTAAATAACAAGCTAAGAAGTGAATGTGGACCTATTTGACTTTTCCCTCCTCTCCCTTCTACTTCTTACCGTCTCTTTTCTAAATACACACACACTGATTTTGATACCCATTCATTTTAATGGAAGTCGTTTGCAGATATCAAGTCCCAGTGAGTTTATCAGGGAGGGAGTAAGCCAGCTGCCTTGGTTAAAATAACACTGTGCAGTAGAACAGAAAATAAGATGTCACGGCAAACTAAACATCTTCACTTTCGCAACACACAAAGGAGCCGCCTAAGTGTAGATTTGGGTTGGCCAGAAGTTGCCGGAACCTTTAGCTGGGGCCAGGTGTTGGTGAATTTCACCCACATGCTCACCTGAACCCCAGGGAGGCCCAAAACATGGGGCAGGAAACCCGGGTGTCCTCGCTATGGTCATTCCCCAGCCCTTCTCCATGGTTCAGTCAACTTAGATATTTGTCCGGAAAGTGAAGATGTTTAGTTTGCCATGACATCTTATTTTCTGTTTCACTGCACAATGCTATTTTCACCAGGGCAACCAAGCTCTCTGATAAACTTTGAGAACATTTGAGCCAGCTTGACAGTGAAAAGACTCAGTGCTCTCTGAGTTTTATATATTTATTTATTTCACTTTATTCCATGTTTAGTATGACTGAGTAACCAGTTCAATAAAAAAAAAAAGAAAAAAAAAAGTGGGATGAGAAACCACTGTGGATTGTATAATAAAGCAGGCCTGGTTACTGAAGACTATATCCCAATAGTTCCAATATTCTTTTCAAAGTACAGATTCTTAACACGGAGAGAATACGTGTGATGGGCAGCCGATATTTCACCCCAATTCACATTATGGCTCTGAATAGAAACAAGCAAGGATGTACCTCTTCAGATAGTCAGAAGGTGCATGCCTTCAAGGACCGTGTTAGTCAGGCGATGCAGAAGCAATAGAAAAAGATCTCAGGGCTCAGTCCTCAGTGGCACAAAAACAAAGACATCAAAAGTCTGCAACCAACCTCTTTACTTAGGTATGACCACAGGAGCTAGCAATACTTCCAGGAGTGTCAAGGCAAGCCCACCTCACCACTAGGTATCTGCATTTTCACCACTGGTGTGAACAATTCCTTTCAGTGTCTCCCACTTTTTTTTCACATCTTTTTTATTTCTTCTTTTATTTAGAAGAGATTGGATTTGAGTTCTGTTTTATCTCCCTGTCTTGCAGTCTGGGGACTGGGTAATGTAGAATTAAAAAGCTGAGAATTGGAAGGGGCTTGAGAGGTCATTGAGCATAATTTCCATCCAATGCAAAAATCCTTCTTCTTGAATACATATGATAACGATGGTCTCGTTGCCTTATATTGCAGCTGACAACACTATTGAACAATATCTTCCTGTGTCGAGTTTCAAGCTGTATGATTTTATTTGAATTCATTGGTCTTATATATGTCTTCTTACAGTTTTACCCATTTAACACACCTGAGATGCTTTAATATTACCAACAACAGAATGACATGACCATTTTCAGCACTTCTGTGATGAGCTGAATTGTGCTCCTTCATTCACATACTGAAGTCCTGACTCCTGGTACCTCAGAATATGACTGTATTTGGAGGTAAGGCCTTTAAAGAGGTAATTATGTTAAAATGAAGCTATTAGGTGACCATAATGCAATCCGACTCTTGTCCTAATCAGAAGAGGAAATTTGGGCACACAAAGAGACACCAGGAGTGCACATGCACAGAGGAAGGACCATGTGAGGACACAGCAAAAGGAGGCCATCTGCAATCCAGGAGAGAGGCTCAGAAGAAACAAAACCTGCTGACACCTTGACCCTGGATTTCCAAACCTTCAGAACTGTGAGAAAATTAATTTCCATTGTTTAAGTCACCCAGTCTGTGGTACTGGCATCCCTGGAAAACTAATACAACTTCCAAGTCAAAATTGAATCCGACCAAAAGTTCTTGTTGCTTTCTTTATGCTTAGAGATGAAATTATTGCAAAATTAAAAAGCTGTTAGTCCGTACTTCCAATATGATGAGGCTTCTCTTATAAATGCTATTTCTAATAGATGTACATAAAGTTGAAGTCTCTGTCTACTCATTCATTCATTTATTCATTCATTTGACAAATGCTTATTCATCACCTGTTATAGACCAGGCCCTGCACTAGGCTCTGAGACCTGAAAAATGAATATTACCAGCCTCTTTTCTCTAAATTGACACAAGATTATTCAGCAGCATTATAGTTTAATGAATGCCAATCTGGACATATGTGTTGGTAACAGATAGCATAGGGGTGAGTGGGTAACTCTTCAAGGGTAGAGAGGGAGAGAGCAGAGAGGCAATATATAAAGGATCCAAGTAAGAAGAATGACTATGAAGTGGCCAGTGTGCAAGAAGGGGAAGAGCTCTCAGATGTGTTTGGTAGAAAATAAACCCAGAAAAATCAGGTAAGGCCAGATCATGTACGTTCTTACAAACCCTGCTTAGGAGCTAGGGTTTTATTCCTCAGTAACAGAGCCACAGAAGGATTTTCAGCAGGGGAGTGATTTGTTTAACATTTGCGTTGTCACCAGTTTGCAAGATCTTTAAGCACCCCATTCTTCTTCCAATTGCATAGGTAGGCTGGGGCCTACTCTCACAACAATATTGCTTCTATTTCCCTCCTTTAAAATTTATTTCACAGTCATTGTAAACAAAATTAAACAATACAGTAGTTTACAGAGATAAACATGAAAGAAGCTTTTTACCCTCTCCTATGCCTCATTCTCTTTCAGAGGCAGTTTGCTGAGCATCCTTCCAGTCCCCTCCTTATGTATTTGCATACAAATATGTGTCTATCTAAACAAAATTTTTGAATACCTAAGTGAAATCATACCATGTGACCTGACTTTTCACATAGCAGTATTCTTGAAGACTTTTCATACTAGTTCTTACAGACATTCCTATTTTTTTGTCAGCAGCATACTATTCACACTACAGCTGCACCATAATTAATTTAGCCATGCCTTATAGATAGGCATTTAAGCTGTTGCCAATATTTTTCTATTAAAAACCATGAAACAATGAATATTTTTGTATAACTTTTATCTCTACTTTTCAGATGTGAAAACTGAAGCTTAGAGAGCTTAAGTAAATCGTCTAAGTCACATAGGGCATTGCAAAACTGGTTTGAAACCTAGATCTGACTATGCCCAAGTCCAGAATCTTCATCTTTGTACGATACTAATTCTATATTTAAACATCTTAGACTGCGGGTTTACAGTTTTCATCATATTTAGAAAATTTCTCAGCCATTACTTCTTGAATTATTTTTATGGCCTCCCCAGTCTTATTTTTCTAGGACTCTAATTATACATATTGGGTTACTTAATTTTGACCCGCAACTCAATATACTGTTCTTTTGTACTCTTTTAATCTTTTCTCCCTCTATGTTTCATTTTGGATACTTTCTATATCTCTTCAAGTTCACTAATCTTTTTTTCTCTATGGTCTATTCTGATGTTAATCCCATACAGTGTATTTTCCATCCCAGACATTGCATTTTTCATCTCAGGATTCAGTGGGTCTTTAAAAAATCTTTTATGGCTGTCCTTATCATATTTTCTACTACTTTCTTAAATATATGGAGTATATTAATAATAGTTGTCTGAATGTCTTTGTTTATGAATTCTAACCACTGTGCCATTTCTAGATCTGTATTTATTGATTGATTTTTCTTCTTGTCATGGGTTATAGTTTCCTGCTTGTTTGCATGCCTGATAATGTTTTATGGTATGTCAGACATTGTAATTTTCATGTTAGATACAGGAAAAAAACTTTTTTTTTGCATTTCTTTATATATTTCTGGTCCTTATGCTGAGACACAGTTAAATTACTTGGAAATAATTTTTATTTTTTCAAGGCTTGCTTTTAAGCTTTGTTCAGTGGACTTAATACACCCATAATCTAGGAATAATTTGACCGCACTATTTAGGCAATACTATCAGGGGACTCTACTCAGTGACCAGTGTGTTAGGTTTTTTTCCCTCTGGCTGATGAGAACCCAAACTACTCACAGCCCTGTGTGACCTGTAGAAATTATCCTGCCTGCTTCTTTCCAGTGGTTCTTTCTCTGGCTTTTGACAGTATCCTCGTGTACATACATGTGCCCTGTGACTAGTACTGGGTTGAAGATGCAAGAAGAATCCTCTGCAGATATCTCAAGCTCTTTCTTTATGCAATGCTCTCTTCCCTGGCATCCTGCCCCTAGAACTTCTGCAACCTTGGTCTCCCTGAACTTTGCATTGTTTCCTCAACTCAAGGAGACCACTGGACCCTGGGTTTCTCCTTTTTGTGATGGAAACCCTAAGCAGTTAGCTGAAGCAATTGTAGGGCTTATCTCATTTGTGTTCCCTCTCTCAGGGATCATCACCCAAATTGAGAGAAATTTTCTAAAATATCTGACCAGTATTCCTTAAAGCTGTCAAGACCTCAAAAACAAAAGTCTGAGAAAGTCACACTCTAGAGACTAAAGACACATTATAACTAACTGTAATGTGGTATCCTGGATGGGATTCTGGAACAGAAAAAAGACTTTATGTAAAAATTAAGGAAATCTTAATAAAATATGCACTTTAATTAATAATGTGTCAGTATTGATTTATCAGCTGTAACAAATGTATCATATTCATGTAAGATGGGTGTGGGAGTAGATAGAGCCCCTGTGTATTATCTTCCCAACTTTACTGTAAATCTAAAACTATTCTAAAATTTAAAAATTCATTTTTAAAAACTCAATAATAAAGCTGATTAAATACTGGCCTACTTCCTATTGCCACCATGCACCTGCAATTCTAAACAACATCAGTGATAAAATTCTCCTCCCCACTGGGGAGCACCTCTCCTCAACCGCTCACCCCACATTCCACCCCCAGCCACTGCAACCTTGGTATAGCTTTGGTCACACTAAGCAATACTAGTAAAGCCATGGATCCAATGACCAATCAAACAATTCTTGAAGCTCCAATGAGGATGCACTTCTTAGTCCCACATCCAGCTCACACGTGCTCGTGCCAACACCAATCAGACCATCACTGAACACAATTCCCCAATGCATGTTACCCGTTAGGATTCAGCATAGGAATCATTTGAGGCTTTAGCATATGAATTGGGGTGCAAGAGGCACAATTAGTCCATAAAAGACTTTCTTCCATAAGTTCTCACAGTGGGAGCTGCACACGTGTGGGTTCAGGAAACCTGCACTCAAAGTAACTTACATCCTTAAGTGCACAGCAGCATCATCTGGAGAGCTTCGAGACCGGTTGCATCAGTGCCTGGGGTGAGGCCAGGCATTAGACTTTATTGAGCTCCCTGGGTGATTCCAGCATGCAGTCAAGTTCAGAAACACACATAGAACTTTTCAAGCCCTCCCTTGGACAGTCTGATTCCGGCATTCTGGGATGGGACCTGGGAACTTGTCTTTTTAATATATGCCACAGGAATTACTTTTTCATCCAGCAAGTTTAGGAACATTGCTTTAAAGGACCAGATATTGAAGCTATTATGGGCCAGAGCCTCTGAGTGGCTCCAATTGTAGTCTGCCCTCTCATTTGTGAGTATATCTTTTTAAAGTCCTCTTAAAAAAGAAAAGTCATAAACCTTTAAACTTGTCATATTAGAGTAGACTTTTAAAGAAACTTGGTTATCTAGATGTGTTCCATCTATCTGGTCAGTGTAACAACCAAAGCTACTCTCCCACATTCCCAAAGAACTCCTAGGAGAGAATGCACTGTCCTGGTTGAGAATCCCTTTGCTGGTGCTCAGAGTCCAGCTACAAAATCTCTACCTAGCAGACACCTAATCTTAGGAACAGAAAGCTCACTGTTTCCACAGGCAAGCCATTAAATTTTTGGATAGTTCTGGATAATAGAAAACAGCAAGATCTAATTTTTCCTTCTTTTAGAAGATAGGAGAAACTCTAGTCCACATACAATCTCCCAGAAGCTCTGCCTTTCTTGTTGTCTCTGAAATGGAGAAAATTATTTGACACTGTATTAGTTTTCTCAGGCTATCATAACAAAATACCGCAGACTGGGCATCTTAAACAATGGAAACTTATTTGCTCATAGTTCTAGAGACTGGAAGTCCAAGATGAATGTGTTGGCAGGCTCCGTTTCTCCCAAGGTCTCTCTCCTTGTCTTGCAGATGGATGCCTTCTCTCTGTGTCTTCATATGGCCTCTCTCTGTGCACAGGCCTTCCTGGTATCTCTTCCTCTTGTTACAAGGACATCAGTCCTATTGGATCGTTGTTCTGCCTGTATAACCTCATTTAACCTCAATTACCTCTTTAAAGGCTTTAGCTCCAAATACAGCCACATTAAGAGTTGAGGTTTCAACATATGAAAATGAGCATTTTTTGAATTAATAAATACTCCTGGTGAACTTGGATACAATTCTTCCATAAACTAATGGGGTTTGTTTGTTTGTTTGTTTGTTTGTTTATTTAGTTCTTTGTTTTTATATGTTTAATTTTCAGTGATGGAAAGCTTAAATACACAGACACATTTTGTTTTACATTCTCAGGTTATTTTACTTCCTGGCCTAACTCTATGGACACATATTCGAGAAATATTTGCAATGGGTAGGTAGTTAAACATAAAATGCTCAAACAAAACAGCAAGTCACTGCACACAAAATGGGCAAATGATAGTGCGGCCAAGAATTAAAACAAAGGCCTTTATGGAAATGAGGGAAACTGAGCTGATCCTTAGACTGGAAACTCTTCTCTCTTTCCACCAAGAAGCCCAGGTGGTCTATCACACAGCTCTGAGAAGGTAATTCAGATACTCACGGTAGGGGCTGAACTGGAGGAGAGTCATGCCCCCAGGATTCACAGGCTTTCAGCAGCAACAATAAATAGGTTAAGAAAAAATGTACACAGGGATTGAGAATTCCCTGCAGTTCTTACATCAGCCTTTAGATCAAGAAGACACTGGTCTAGTCAGCATTGATCGTGACGAGAAAGACGACATAGGATGCAGGAGCAAGGTAACAGTTAAGGCAAAACCAGGAGTATGTTGGAACTAGAAGCTCCATACCTGTTATATATAGAGAGAAAAAGATGTGATGGGAGGGTGAGTGGGTCACACTGCAGAAGTCAGTAATATCAGTATTTATATGTATAACCGATGTGAGCATGTATATGTTTAGGTCGATTGTTTAGGTCATGGCATCTCATTCATTTCATGCTACATTCTCAGGCCTTCTTGAGTTTTTAGCAAGAATTTTTGCTTCATAGTGCCCTTTCAACGATTGCTGAGGAGAAGGATCTGATGGAAGAGTGGGGAGAGGGGAGGACAATTAACTGTGACATTAAAATCCTGAGTCCGGAATATAAATATTGGGGATAGAAACACCCATCCTTTCTCTTCTCTTCCCTCTTCCTCTGTCCCCTCCCCTTCTTCTCCAAATCTACTTTTTAATCAGGAAATTCTTATAAGCACAGGCACTGGGCTAGTCAGAGTGGGCACCAAATGTGTTCTCCCTGCAGACCCTGGGCTCACTGGGTTTATTTGCTGTCTGCAGACAGCCATCTCTGCCCAGGTGTGCTAACAGAGCAGGGGGCTCCGGGACCAGGGAAGGGGTAATTACCCCAGCCAGAGAAGGAGAGGGGAGGCTTCAGAGAGGAGAAATTATATGTTCAGTCCGAAGCTGTTTGATTCAAAAGGTAAATCAGCGTTACCTAAGGTAACTCAATGCAAAGCACTCCTTGAAAAACCCCTCCCACTCCTCAGATGTCAAGTGATCCTATTTCAGATTTATCAAAGCACTGGGGATTAACAGAGCCATACACCCTTCAGTTCTGCTCCCTCCCTCTCGCCACTTCTTTGTTTGTCTAAATAGTTGTTTTAGTGAGCGAGAAGAAAGAATGGGAGGTAATTAGTGTTTCTTGTAATATTCCATGTTTAGTTTTGTAATCCTTCTGTCAGTTTTATTTTCATGTTAAGCAACGGAAGTCCCACTGGAATATTATAATCTCTTCTTAGTGTTAGCAGAAAGCATGGTGTTTAAATTAATAAAGAATTTTTCAAGGAAACTAAGGCTTTCCTTGAGAGTGTCAGTTTAAAGCACATGTCACTCTTCAGAGCTCGCCTTGCCTCACAGTGTTTAAGGCTGAGATAACCTTTCTAAGAAGCTGGATAGGGGTTTTATGCTTGAACTCTATGATCTGCCAAAGGTAACATCCATAACCAGTGTTCTGCACATACAGGGCCCTATGAATATCCTGTCCCCTTCTGCCTGTTAACCTCTGCCTCTGTTCAGGGCACCTGTCCCAGGCCCCCAGGCCAATGTAATAGCCTCCTGACTTGACTCCCACCTCCTGCATTGACTGTGGCCTCCAGCCATACGCTCCCCTCATGTATTGCAAAGTCCCAGAACCCTCAGCCCAGCCCCCAATGACCAGGTCCCAATGCAACTTTTCTCCCTGAACTCCAGTCTTCCTCTTTATATACTCATTCCTGGAAAACTGTCCATTCTGCACTTTCCGTCCTTGTGCCTTTCCCCCTGCGCACCCCATCCCAGTAAGGCCAGATCTGACCCATCCTCCAACCAGGGGCTGTGTCCTTCACCCAGTTTCCTACACCGCTCCCAGCTGGAAGTCGTCCCTCCCACCCTTTGTATCACAGGGACTCCAGCTCTGTCTATAGCACTGACCGATTTTCACTTTGTATTATAGATTTCGAATCCCTAAATAATTCATGAATATATTCTCTTTTTAAGAAACTGGAACACTACAGATAAAGCTTAAGACCTCTTTACCTCCATTCTCAATCCTTCTCTACTTCCCTGAGGTAATCACTCTGATGAGCTTATGTGTTTTCCTTCTAGGTTTATATCTACATCTAATATCTATACACAAGTATAAACATATACATATACCTATATAATATACAATTACACATAAACATATATAATTCTGCAACTTGCCTTTTTAAGACAATGTTGTTTTTTGAGATCTGCTCAAGTTGATACATATTGATTTAGAGATTGGCTTTTCAGTATTCCTCAGAACTTCATCATATGACAACAGTTCACATTTTACTTGGCCTTTCCTCTATTCATAGATATTCTGTTCCCTCTGCCTAGATAATTTCTTTCCTGCTGACCCAGTTAACTAACATCCAGGTGTTGCCTCCAGTACAAAATCTTTTCTGACCCCTGCCCCAGATTGGGCGTCTCTGCTCTCCTCTGCCACCACCTTCAGTTTATAGTGCCAGGAAGACTGGCATCCAAACTGTTCCCCACTGTCATGCTGAGTAGCTGTCCTTCCTCGAAAGCGCTGGCATCCAACGGCCAAAACCTGGAGGCTCAACTTGCACCCTACCTAGGCCATTTCTCTCTCACACTCTCCAAGAAGCCAAAGTACTGACTTTTAAAATAACAATGCATGCAGCAGTTGGTACACGCTTCTGTGTTTTCACATGAGCTGCATGAGAGTAGTCATTCATTGCTGTGTCTCCAGAACCCAGCACAGAGCCCGACACATGGTAGGTCCTCAGTAAATAGACGCTGAGTCAACATGTCCTGTTTCTCATATAGGACTGCAAGTTCTTTGAAGTCAAGATTTGTATCTGATTCATTTGATACTCCCTTAAAGGGGCTTTGCCCATACGTGCTAAATAAATATTAAATGAGTGATAAAACATGTCAATCTAGCCATTTTGGACAAAGAACCACTCCCTTCAGAGAAGTGAGTGGGAAGTAAACCGGGAAATTTATCAGTCACTCTCTGGTATAGCTAAGCCAAAAAATTAAAAAAAAAAAAATGCAGGTGGGGAGACAGGACTAAGACCAACTGTCAGACCTATCCCAGCATTGACAAAGGGATGCTGGTAGGAGGCTGTGCCTATTCTGGGCTCATTTAAAAAGAGAGTGCTTGGACTGAGGTCCTGTTGGTCTGTCCCGCATCAGTACACAGAGTCTCATGGTGGCTGTGTGGAGCTCCTCGAATCTTTTTCTCAGAACTTCCTTGGCCTTAGCCACTCCTCCCTGCTCCAGGGTCTCCAGCACTCTGCCCTGGCCCCCAGAGAACATATTTTATTTCTCAGGGAGGCAAGCAGTAGCCCTCAGAAGAGCTTTCTGAAAAGGGTCAATTAAGTTTTAGGAGTCTTCTACCGGATTCCTATGTGCCTCCAGGCCTTAGGGCTCCAATCCTTCTCTTCAAAAAAGACAGACTCGTTTAAAACTTTCAGTGACCTCTAATGCCCCCAAGAATAAAGTTTAACTCAAGCTGTCTCTGAGCTGGTTCCTGCCTCACGTTGTCACACAGCCTCCTGGTTGTCTACACTTCAGCAATTCTAGACTCACAAAACTCCTCGGAGGCATTGTGGTCTCTCTTGCCTCGGAACTTTCCACACACATTCCATTTTCCTGGAACATCTTCCCCTACTCTTCACACGACTTCACATGTCTTTTCTCAGGTCTCAGCCCCTCTCTAACAATCCCCCCTGGCTAGGTGAGGTCATCTCGCTATACGATTCTGTACACCCAGTAATCCCCACTGGAGTCCAATGAGTATTGTTGCTAGTTTAATGGTGCATCATAAGATGTCCAAGGCCAGCGATCATATCTACCTGGATCACATTGGTATCCCAAGTGCTTAGCATAGTGCCCGACATAGACTAAGTGCTCACTAAATAGTCAATGAAAAAGTAAATGAAAGTGCACTGACCCTGGCCTCTGATCTCACAGTGCCTTCAGGGATGAGTTCTTCCTGAACTCTTTTGTTGGATAAAAATCCCCATGGGTTTCTGATTTAGAGTCTTTACCTTGAGGGCTGCACTATGTTTTAAGAAAATGCTTATTCCCAGCTACACAGTTTAGGTATATAAAATTTGCGTATTGCAATAAATACTTGGCCTCATGAATTTCTAGCCTGTTAAATAACAGAATTTAAAATGCTAGGTAAGCATGTAAAAGAAGATAGCATCATAAATATCAGAAAATTACAGGTTGGCGATTTTTTTCCCCCTTTGATCTTATAACTTTTTACCAGATGAAAGAGCGATTGCCTCAGAGAGAGTCTTGGGTAGTGTTTTTCCTTGCCTTGCTTGTTGCTGATCAGTTTGAGGCATAGAGGCAAGCATCCACTGTCGTAGGCACCAACTAGGATGGTGGCTCCCCAGTTCACAACAAATCTCCCTTTTCTAGGAATGTCCTCAAACAAAAGGGTGGACAATCAATGACTACATCTGCACTATGTGAGAGGGACTGATTGAAGGATAGAGCCCTGACTTAAGCAAGGCCAGTGATCTGTCTTATGGAATTTGAAGCTTGAACAGTTTTATATGCCCAGATCCTGGAGTAATGGAGTAGAGTTAACATAATGGCAGCCCCTAGAAAGGTGGTTCACAGACCTTGCTGCTGAGGTCTCCTGAAGTTCTGGCCCTGGCTCTTGCCCTTTCTGAGATATGAATTCATGCTTTTCTTGATCCTGTGAGCCACCCCAGGATCTTTTCAATACATGATCTTTTTAGAGACAGTAATAAATTCATAAACTCATCTACTTATTCCAGGTCAAAGTTGGGATTTCATTGCTCAAACATTCTGTCACTTTTTAAGGAAAAGTGAGTTCCACCCTGACCTAGAGATGGAGTGAGTTCAGCTGGACTTGTCAATGGTCATCTGTCACACAAGATTTCCTGGCACCTGGGCAAGATGGGGAAGCAATAGGGGCTTTAGCTAATAAGGAGCTCAAGGGGAAAGCTTGTTTTCCTAAAGAAAGGACATTTGACTTGTCTTTCTGACAACTGTTTGGTTCTAAAAGTAGAGGGAACCATGAGTGTAACCCCGATTTTGAGTTTTCTAACCAGCATGAGAGAAAAAAAAATCATCAGTGGTGAGGAAGTGCCCCATCATGTTAATCACGTGAACCAAAGTGATAGCTTAGACTTCAGGAAATTAAACATCTGAATGTTCTGAGGAAAGATAGACATGACTGTAGAGCTATGCCTTGCAAGGAAACATGGATCAAGAGGCTTTAAAAATAAAATTCTAACACAAACAACTACAAAGAGAAAGAAAAAGTAGAGAGATGGTATAGTTTCATCAGGAACTCCCTGATAAGCCCAGATTTTAAATGTGGAAGAACATAGTCCCTACCCTCAAGGACATCACAGTTTGATGAATAAGATAAAACTTTTAACCTAATAATTCAGACCCAAAGGGGAAAATGCTGAAAACCCTGGGAGAAGAAGAAGCCACTGGCTACTGGGAGTGGGAGGTGACAGCAGCCACTTTCAAGAGAGGGGATAATATCTTTTCCTGGTCACTATTTGTTTCATATAGAGTAGGCCAGGCTCTTCATCACATTCTTTTCTTTATTTTCTCGTGTTTGGGGGCACATAGTAAATGCTCAGTAAATACTGTATTACCTGAGTAGCTGACCCATCATCACACTGGAGATTGCCAGCATTAGTAGAACCTTTAAGTAACTACCATTTATTTATTGCCCACTACTGAAAGGCACCTTGTGGACATTACCTCATTCCATCCTTTCACTATGTCTATGTATAAGTTGTATTCTTCTCATTTTACAAATGAGAGAACCATCTTATAGAAGAGATAAGATGATCTGCCCAAGACCACACAACTAGTAAATGGTGGAGTCAGGATTCAAAGCCAGATACTAAAGTCTTCTTATTCTACTCTCTGCTTCTTGGAAGATTTTGTAGAATATCAAGTCCAACTCTTCATTTTACCTACAGCTAGGGGAACCATGTCCCCTGTCTGGGCAGATCCAGTTCCCCAAATGGTGCCCAGAGGGAGAGCCCGATGCTGGAACTGCATCTGCCTCCTCAAGAAAAAGCAGCAGTATTGAGATGTTGTTTCAAAAGCTCAGTC
This sequence comes from Eidolon dupreanum, assembly GCA_028627145.1. Classification (NCBI taxonomy): domain Eukaryota; kingdom Metazoa; phylum Chordata; class Mammalia; order Chiroptera; family Pteropodidae; genus Eidolon; species Eidolon dupreanum. Next base: position 122,357,556 of record CM053507.1, on the reverse strand, counting down.
TGCAGTTGGTGACACTGAGGCAAGCCTGAAGCCAGCCAAGTTTTTGTCTTATCTGGCTGGTTTACCCTTCTGCTTTAGCCGGGTCTCAACCTATCCATCAGAACAGATCATTTTTGTGCCCTCACGTGTTGTTTTACCTCTGTTTGTCATTTGTTTTCATTCATCATCTGTGACTGTTGTTTTTTCATTAGACTTTTGAGTCCTTGAGGTCAGCAACTCTGATAAAATGGATGCTCAGTATATATTTGCTAAATAGGATTCTTGCCATTTTGAAAATATTGAAGATACTTTTTTATTAGTACTTTGAAAAAGAGCTCATTTTGTAAAGCTTTCTCAGAATGCTATAGGAAATGTACCAGGACCATGCTATTCTAACCCCAGCTTGGACGAACCTAAAATCTATTTCTTGCTTAGAGTTTTTCATTGGTCTTCTTCTAGTCTACTAGTTAACTTGATACAAGATTCTTCCCATAGAGACAGAAAACATAAAAATTCCAGATAAAAAGACTGCAGTGATATCATATTGCTCCCTCAACTGATGAATGGTTAGACAAAATATGTTCTATCCAGATAATGGAATATTATTCAACCATTAAAAAAATGAAGTACAGATTCATGCTACACCACAGACAAATCTTGAAAACATTATGTAAAAGAAGTCAGACGCAAAAGACCACATATTCTATGATTCCATTTATATGAAATGTCCAGATTTGGCAAATCTATAGAGATAGAAAGCAGATTAGTGGTTACCTAGAGTGGAGCAGGGAAGGGTAGGGGGAGGGTCTTAGCTAAATAGTACAGGGTTTCTTTTGGGGATAATGACAATGTTCTAAAATTTGTTGTAGTTGCATATCTCTATAAATATACTAAATATACTCTATGAATATACTAAAAACCAGTGAATTGTACACTTTAAGTGGATGAATCATGTGAATTATATCCCAATAAAGTTGTTACCAATAATAATAATGATAGTTGTATTTCATTAACTGAATTTGTTAGCTTCGCCTCTCAGGCTGAGCTTTGACAGAGGCAGCCTGACAAAAAACTGGGCCCTGACCTCTTCTTCAACCCCAACTTCACACTGAAAGCATTGCCTTTACTTTACTCTGATCAGTAACACAAACAGTTCTGTCTTCACCTGAAGAGATGCGTAGCAAGGCAGACTGCATCATTTAGGGAGTGCTAGAACTCCTAATGGAAGGCAGGATTGTCACTACCCACTCAGAAGGGATTGAAAGCGCCTCTGGTTAAACCCAAGATTGAACATACCAGAGAGATGAAAAATTGGGAGATCAAATCTGCAATCCACAGGCCTTGAAAACACCCAAAGTTAATCTCACTGCTGTGGCATTCCTTTTTACTTCTTTCTTTATTGAAGGAGACTCTCTTTCATGTGGTGTTAACTTAAAATGCCATTAACAAAGTAATTGCCACTTCTGTCTTTAAATTATTTTTTGTCCTAGACTACAAAAGACAGCTGAGTTTCCCCTCACATCATAAATCTTGGGCTTGTTCTTGATGAATTACTCCCGCTGTGTGTGTGTGCTCATGTACATGTGTATGTTTTAAATACAGTTCCCATTTCAGTCATTCTGCCAGCTCCTGGAAGCGCCTCTGTTAGGTGGTCATAGCAATCAAGCTCCAAAGGCTTCACTGATACTTGTTGGACAACAGCTTTCAAGGCAATGAGGGGAGAAATGATCGGATTCAAGCGATGTGAATAATAAAGCTTTGAGGCTGGGAGGGAGGCACGCAGAGGTGATGCATAATTCATCAGGCAAATTAATCAGGTCCCCTTTCCTATGCCCATTGCAGTTCCTGGGAGCTCGCGGAGTCATCAGCTTTATCGCCTTCCCTCCGCCCCTTCCCTGGCGCTGGCGGCTCGCGAAGAAGCCCAGAAGCAGAGAAGCGGCTGACTGTGAGTCCTGGGCTGCTGAGGTCTGGCGTCCTGGGCAGACGGAACCCAGGAACGCGCGTCCCTCTGCCTCTGCAAGGCGAGGTTTTCTGCGACTGTCGCGGAACTGGGGAAGCACACGCAGGGGTTTGGTGTGCAGTAGAGCAGAGAGTGGGGACAATTAGTTTTCTTCATGCTTGGCTGAGTCTTAGTGTAGGGACGGACCGGCTTAGAGGGTGAGGCAGATCGTAGATAATAGAAGCTTCATTTCCAACTGACCCTCCAAGCGTTCTGCCAGGCCCAGGAGGGCTGAACAATGCCGACCACCGCGAGGAACGCAGGCGCTGAATGCACAAGGCTCCAACGAAACAGGGAGGGAAAAACAAAGGCAATAGACAGGGCTTTGCCTCGAAATGGTTTCTATAGTCCCCACTAAAAGAAAAAAGAAAAGAAAAGAAAAAAGGCTCCATTGAGGACAGAAAATAAAGTCTGGTAATGAAAAATATATTTTTCACGCAAACAAGAAGCAGACACACAAACACAGACACACTGGCCATTGTGTGGGCAAGCTCCTTCTGGCCCGTGGATGTGCCTCTGAGGGGGAAAAAAAAATGACTCAAATAGAAGAATCCTCACTACATGGCCTTGTAGCTATAGGATAAGTCACCAAAAAGGATGTGAGTGACAAGATTAATGCCAGGCACCAACGGAAGAAAATAAAAAAGTTTTCACTACAGAGGAAGGAAATGAAACACCCCTATCATTGGTGACTTTAGCCTCCTCTTCAGGTCATCTATTACTATGTAACAAAATCACCTACAAAACTTAGTAGCTTGAAACAACATTCATTTCATTATCTGTTTCATGGATTTTGAGTCCAAATTTTGGGCAGGTGCAGTTAGATGATTCATTGGCTCCGTGTGGGTCACTTGATGGTATTCAGCTAGAGACTGGACTGCTTTGACAGTCCAAGATAGGTTTACTTTTTTATCTTGTGCCTTGGAAGCTGTAAGGCTGGGCTGGGCTGCAGCTGTCCACCAGAGCCTTCCTGTAGCCTCCCAGCACTGGGGCTTGGGGCTCCCAGGGAAAATGTTCCCAGAGACAAGAAGTGGAAGTCTCTACTTGCTTTCTCTACACCTGGGTCTGGGAACTGTCATAGCATCCCTTCCACCATATTTTATTGGTTGAAGAAGTCACAGAGCTTCCAAAGGAGGGGCATGGACTTCTCCACTCACAGGGAGGAATAACAATATGCAGTCATCTTTAATCTATCACACATTTCTTCACTATGGGAAGAAGAAAGAGAAATTTTAGGGTACAGATGGCTCCCAGTGTGGTATGAAACATTTGGGAACATTAAAAGAAGCAAAGAGAATCACCCTTACATTACTGCCCAACAACTCAAGTCACAAAGTTTCTGTAAGGGCAGGCCTGTGTGAAGCTCAGAGGAAATATGGAGAGTGTATGGGATAAGAGGAGAGGTCTCCAAATAAACTCTCCAAATTTCCAGTTCAAATGGTTTTCTCCTATTTTGATCTTGCCTTAAACTCATGGCCAACTTCAAGTTTTGCACTTAAATGATCATCATTTTTTAATGACTGCAGGCTCTAAAGTATTTATTTCCTCAGTGAACGAATGAATGAATGAATATAACTGGCTTCTTGAGGGCAAAATTTCATCTTAAATGTCTTTGCATTTATCAAGAGCTGTGTAGTTCATGATAAGTGCACACACTGGTCTTATTTTTTTTGTTTGTTTCTTTTTCTTCAGTTGATTCTGATTCCTCCATCCTGACACAAGCTATTGGAAGGAAATTTCACTATAAGGTAGCTTGTCTTCTACAGCCTCATTTTGCCCATCCATTCTTTCCAGATATTTTCCTGCCATTTCACGGGATGGTGCTATGGTCTGAATGTTTGTGTCGTCCCCAAAATTCATATATTGAAATCCTAACCCCTCAGGGTGATGATATTAGGAGGTGAGACTTTTAGGAGGTGATTAGGTTCCAAGGGTAGAGCCCTCATGATTGGGATTAGTGCCCTCATAAAAGACACCCAAGAAGGGTCCTTTGTCCTTTCTGCCATGCAAAGACACAGTGAGAAGTTGGCCATCTATGAACAAGGAAGAGAGCCTTCATCAGACACTGAAACTACCAGCGCCTTGATCTTGGACTTCCCAGTCTCCAGAACCATGAGAAATAAATTTCTGTTGTTTATAAGTCATCCAGTCTGTGTTGTTTTGTTAAAGACAGGTGGTTTTTCTTCTTTCTCTACATTTTACATTTTGAGGAAAGAGTTCAGTATCTATTGTTTATAAGATTTGGTTTCATGGGGACCATGGAGGTTTCTCTGTCCCCATTCATTGTGGGAGGCTGGGCAGGGACTCTGAGGACACAGCCACAGGGAGAATGACTAACAGTAGAGCTGGGAAATTCACCCCTTTTGTTAGTGTTTTGCGTCTGTCAAATGCCAATTCAGACTTCCATCAACAGGCATATTTAAAAGGACACGTGTTAGGGAAATTTGTTATCCATGCGATTTCAATGAGAGCCAATTCTATTAACTCCTCTAAAGCCTGTGCATTATGGCTGGGCTTTCAGGAGCATGCCTTGAATAAACTTTTCAGTGATTTCACAACACTTCCATTATGGCTCTTCCATTATGAAGCAGATGAACATTTTCTTGAACAATTAGACAGGTTGTATAGAATAAAGAGTGAGGTTTCCCTGAGATCACGGAAACCTATCTGCTTAGGTAGATTCATTTTCTTATAACAAGGCTGTCCATAATAAGCTTTTCTTCTGGAGCCTTGTCTCGCTTCCCATTTCAATTAGTGACAATGACTGAAGAATGGGAAGTATGTCTTCTTCATGTCCTTGTGCAGCAAACAAGGCTGGCCAATGAAGAACAATGAGGGAGGGAAGGGGAAGCAGCTGCAAGAAAACCCAGCCTGCTTTCCCAGAGAGGCTCCAGTAGTGCAGGGGTGGGGTCTGGAAGAATCAGGTGGCAGAGCTCAGATGGAGAAAAAAAACTCAGGAACCAGGTCATTGAAGGCAGAGTGGCAGGCACAGCATGACAGGCACATCACTGCCTCTCTCCATGACTGAAGCTTGTCTGACCCTCAGGCCTTGGCCCCTGATATTTTGGGCATATTGAACTGTCACACTTTCTACAAATCATTTGTACATGTATGTGTCTTGACATAGTTCTGCCATGTTGCTATTTTGTACACAGAGAGTTTCATTGATTTCTGCCACCAGACACGTTGATTACTCATTCTTTTAGATGCAATGTGAAAATGAGAGAAATCTCATATCACAAATTCACTCATTCATTCATTTATTCATTTTCTCATTGAATGCATACTTACTGGGCATATATTGCATATATTGATTTTCATGAACTAGAGAGGCAAACTTTTTACTTTTTTTTGTAACTGAGTTCTCCTCTATTACATTTCTCTTGTCTCCTATGTCCACATACAATTCATCTTTGGCAAACATTAACAGTTTGCCTCTCTCTTCCAGACCCTGTTTTAGACACTTGCAATATAACAATGACCAGAACACAGTTCTTGGGTTAGTTTCCCAGGGCCACTGTAACAAAATGTCACAAATTGGATGGCTTAAAACAACAAAAATTTATTTTCCCATAGGTCTGGAGGTTGATAAGTCTAAAATCAAGATGTTAGCAGGGCCATGCTCTCTCCAAAAGCCCTAGGAAAGGAAGGCAAAAATTATTTTTTGCCCCTTTCTAGTTTCTGGGGTTTACCAGCAGTCCTCGATGTTCCTTGACTTATAGAATATCACTCCTATCTCTGCTTCCGTCATCACAGGGCATTCTCCCTGTGTCTTTTCACATCATCCTCCCTCTGTCTATGTCTCTCTCTATGTCCCTTCTTTTTTTATAAGGACACTGGTTATACCAATTAAGGGGCTATTCCAGTATGACCTCATCTTAACTATTTACATTTGTAATGACCCTATTTCTGAATAAGGTCACATTCTGAGGTCCCAGGAAGAACATGGATTTGGGGTGAGGGGCACTATTCTACCCAGTATGCTGCTCTTCTGGAACTCAGAGTCCAGAGGGGAAGAAATAAAAGTAAAAAGTAATTACAGCCTTGAGTGATAGGTGTTACGAGTAAAGTCTGCACGAAGCTCAAAGGGAGATACAAAGGAGGCATCAGCTCTGGAAAGTGGTCTGGAAGTTGGTGTGCACTAAAAAAGAGAGAGAGAGAGAGAGATGGCTAGAACCTAGTTCCCAATCAGCTGCCCATCTCCCCTACGGATATTGAGGGAGTGATGCAGGAGACACAATTGTTATTTTCATTTTGTGAAATGTCAAAACTGTGAGTTTGGGCCTTTGTACCTTGGTCCAAGCCAGCCAGGTGGTCTACTCCAGCTTCTTTCCCCCTGTGCATTTCCAGGACTTGGCCCTTCATAGTGGACCCCTTCACAGCAAGAAGAAAGGAAGTGCAAGAGAAAATAAGGGTTTCTCGCCAAGGCCCTTCGCTGCAGAGCTTCACAAAGCAGCAAACCAAAGCAAACGCACCACACAACAACCTAGGATCTTAGCCTCTTCCTAATTCCCAGCCCCCAGCACCATTGTCTATCAGTGCCTTTGGCCCCAGCCTCTCCCAGTGCTCCTCTTCCTCTTCCGGGGTTCAAAGAAGATGGCAGGAGCTACAGGTTCTCCCTAAATATCAACAAGAGGAATCAAAAAAAAGGAGATGTTTTGCTTTTCCTATAACATGAGAAGAGATTTGAGGGGCAGGCTGGGAGAACACAATATGCAAAGACAGTTGTAGCCTAACCATTATCATGATCGCCAGTACACCAACATGTATACATTCCAGTAGTGTAATTTTGGTTGGAAAAGACTTCAGATAGAAAGGTACCTTTGGACCTGACTCAAGCCATCCCACTGTCTCTAGTCCCTTATGCTACACAGACAAGAGCCTGGGCTACTTTAAAAGTCCTTTTAGCAAGGATGTTTGATAACTGACTTGGGAACTGTTCTGATGTATTAAAAATGATAAAGTGTGCCCCCTGGTCAACAGCAGAACAGAGTCAGGCCCATAGGGTGCCTGGCTATGGTCTGAAAAGCAAAAATCAGGAGGAAGGGAGTGGTATAATTCCTACTTGTGGCCCCACATATTGCTTTTGTAGAATAATACATTTCTTTGAGATGATAGAGAATAATTATAGACTATTTGAACTTCATTAATTAAAACTTTTCATATAACCAAATCCTCAAGTGTCCCCTTTGATTGGAATGAACCTGATCAGAGAAGAATTTTCCTCCTAATATCTGTGCAATAATAGAAAGTTTTTCATCCCTGATAGGATGTGCTTAAGATTCACAACAAAGGTGGTTTGTTACTACAAAACTCTAAAACCTCAGGTTGTAGAGACAAAAAGTTGATGCGTACTAGTCGTCGTCCTTCACTGGTCTGAGTTTTCAATCCATCACCCACCTCCCCCTCCTTCCTCCCTGTCTTTCTGTCCGCCCCTCGCCTCTTGTCTTTGAGAGTAGGTTTGTACTGTGCATATATTGAGCAGGGGTGTCATATTTACTCCAATGTTCCTTGGCCCACAGGAATGGACCCGTATTTATTTATAGCTTCTGCTTCCCCTGTCTGAGGTCATCATGCCCCACTCAGCACAACAGGGTGTTTTTTTCTAGGACAGTAATACCTAAATCTCTATCCACACCCACATGCAAGAATGCAAACTTGAATATAATGTCCTTTTTTCATGCAGAATCAACTGAAGCTCTTATCTTAGGTGAGAGTTAAGGAGGACAGGAAGAAAGGAAATGACAGTCTATAGCCATTTAAAACTTTCCCTTTTCCGTGGATGTCCAATTGTGCACAGTACACATTGTTATGTACCATCTTTACTTTTGTGCTTTTTGTAGCAATGTTGACTCACTGAAAAACACTTGTTTTTTATTAAGCTCCCAATATTGTGACCTCCATGTTTTACATGATTGAAAAATTGGGATCCCACTTATGGAGTTTTGGTGGAGTACCTATGTAACAATTTTTAAAGCCTGTAGCTTTGTGATGCATATATACTAGTCTACAAATTGGTCACCATTTGGGCCATTTTACAGCACAGCTCTTAAAGTTTTCTCTTTCATGGCTCTCAGCCTCTCAAAATCTTCCCACTGAACTTTCTCGTAAGCCTCAGCCTCACCCTGGAGTTGGGACCACAGACCAAGAGGTTTTTTTGTTGTTGTTTTATCACTGCTATGGAAGAATGTCTGGAAGCCATGAAGGATCTTGGCAGCCTTCTTCCTGGGCCAATTCTCAAGCTCTTGAGTTTTCTAAAAGTCACTCCCTCTCGGCAGCCTAGGCCCTACTGATAAAGAATGTAGAATTCATTGTCCACTAGACCTCCCATCCAACGGTGCCCTGCGGTGTGCAATTTACTGCTGATAAGTGTGGAGCTGTTATCAGTCCACACTCAAAATGCTACTCCATACTTACTTCTTAAATGTATTCTTGATAGCCCACTTCAGCTCTAGAAACTGCAGATATAAATGGGAATGTGAATGGGGTATCAAGCCTCACTGTCAGAAAGAATGCAAGAGGTTTCTGCTCTCTGCAGTTCTCTCACAGAACCAACACCTCTGGGCCTGAGCCCAGCCCTTCTCTTCCACTGCCCGAGGCTGCTGGGTTCATTTGCTCACTGGCAGGAGACCCTCCCTCTGAGCTGGAAACTTCATTAAATTAGTGAGGAGCTTGACAAATCACTCATTATATTCATCATACTCCCACCTCCTTAGTTCTCCTGGACAGAAAGTCTGACTGAGGTTTAGCCCCATTGATCTAAGACACAGCAGAATAGGCATCAGAGAAGGAACAGGTTAAGTCACCAGCACCCAAAATGGTTCTCATGTCCCTGAGCTCCTTGCAACACATTATGTCATTCAGAGACACAAGTGCTTCCAAGGGGTTCCTAATCCCAATCACCTTCTCCACCCTCACCCTACTTACCCTGCTTTGCCTACACTGTCCTAGAACACACTCCTTTCCTACCCCTGCAGCCTGTGTACTTGCTGGTCCCCCGTCTGGAACAATTTTTCCCCTGGTTTTCCCATTGCTGGTCCTTTCTTATCTTTCCAGTATTGGGGCTCCTCAGAGAATCCTTTTGTAATCTCCCTTCTTAATATAGCCCCTCATCCCCTACTGGCTTCCAATTTCTCCACCCTATTTATTTCTATCTGTACATTTAACTAGTTAATGTATCTAAGTACTCGATAAGCTAGCCTTGGTCTGACCCTCCTGCCCTGCCCCCATGAGATCAGACAGCTCACCTGTGTTATTCACCACAATCCTCAGACCCTCAAAAACTGTCTGTAACGTGCATAATGGAAAGGGTCTTTTTAGGAATTCTGTTCAATAGTATGGAGAATCTTGGAACTGAAGAGTATGGTCTTTCTTTAGCTCTGGAAAGGTGTCCTAATCTGATTTATTCGAGTGACCTATCACCACCCTAATGCATTCTCTCTCCTCTGTTCTGTCCTCCTGGACAAATGGACCTTGTAAGTCTGTGCTTCGTGTTTCTTAATTTTTCTTCATATTTCCTGGGTCTTTGTCCTCATACACTGCTCCAATTTTCAAATTGCAAATTTTTCCTTCAGCTCTGGCCATCTGCTATTCAGCCCATTTATTGAGAATTTCATTTCAACAATCATATTTTTCATTTCAAGAATTTCTAACTGGTTCTTTTACATTAAAAAATTGTTCTGTTTTGTTCTCTTTTATGGCACTTATTACCAACTGACATATTTGTTTGTTTATTTAGTTAATTATTATCTCTTTCTCCCTCCATAGAATCTAAATTCTAAAAGAGTAGGAACCGTTTTTGTTGCATTGCTGTATTCTCAATGCATAACATAGTACTTGGCAAATAGCAGCGCTAAAAAAGTACTTGCTGAATAAATTAAAGGAATTAATGGGATATCTTTTAATACCTTCTAAGGAAATAATTACATTTATATTCTAAGGAAGTAATTATATTTCTTTTAACATATTTTATTGTTTCTATCACTAAATGTTCCTTGGATATTAGTTCTATTATCTCTTGATTTTTTGTTTCCTTTGTGGTATTGGTTTTTGTCAGAGTTTGATGATTCTTGTCTTTATATTTACAGAATCTATCAGCCTGTCTGTGAATGCTACATTCTGCTTAGAGCGACATTCTTCTCTTGAAGGTTGGATTGGGGGATGCTGGGAGTGTTCTGGATGGAATAATAATGAGTTACTCTTCTGAGCACCAGACTCCCGGTTCTTCCTGGGTGTGCCTAGCCATCTCTGATGCCTTCCTGGCCCTCAGTCTGGAATCTTTGCTCCTGCCCAGGCATCAGATCTTTCTATTCACTGCATGGCACAGGCAAGGGGTAATGTTGGAAGGAGAGCCAAGCATCCCAGCTGCTCCTCCTATAGAGACTTGCTCCTATGACCTGGAAGTTGTCCCAGGACTCCCTTCTGCACTTCTGTCTGCTTCCTCTGAGCCCTTTGAAGCTTCCCACCTCTTCCAACCATCCTTGTCTGAGTGTGTTTTGGACTGTGGTTTCTCTATCAAGATCCATCTGCTTTCCAACTTTCAACAATGTCTTGCAATTTCTGGTCAGTTAACATCACCTTTTCTTGTTTTCCAGACCGTTAAGTTTTCGAAATCATTTTTCTGTCATTTCTAGGGTTTTAGGGTAAGAAAAGAAGACTGAAACATGTGTTTAGTATGCCATTATGATCCAATCTCTTCTCTCGATTTTACAGATGCAGCAAATGAGGCTCAGAGAGGCTAAGTAATTTTTCAAATTCACAGTGTGCAAGGGTACCCTTTTCTCCATGTCCTCGCCACTACATGTTATTTGTTGACTTGTTGACAGTAGCTTTGCACACATTGTGTGCTATTTTATGAGGCAGCACAGTTCACACCGTTTAATTCCAAAGGTAACTGACTTTGAAATTAAACATACCCATCTCTTACCAGCTGTCTAATCTTGGGTTTTGTAAAAATGGGGTTTTAATTGCAGTTTTTCAAGATTAAAAGCAATATATGATAGGCTGTCATTAGTAGTTACTACAGATCAGCGGTCCCCAAATTTTTTGGCACCAGGGACCTGTGCTCCTATGAAAATCTAATGCCTAACGATCTGAGATGGAGCTGAAGCTGCTAATACAGATGAAGCTTCGCTTGCTCGCCCACCCCTCATGTCCTGCAATGTGGCCCAGTTCCTAATAGGACACAGACCGGTACTGGTCCACGGCCTGGGTGTTAGGGACCCCTGCTACAGATGGTCTCTTAATGAAACAATATAACATATACACCTTTAGTTTGAACAAGAATTTTAACTTAGAACTTTGGGTTTTATTTTGGTACTTTGATCCAAAAGATTCTTTTGCTTGCTATACTTTTCTTACAAAACTCCTGCTCCAGTTGACATTGTCCTTTGGTCCATGCTCTGTTTCTGCTACCCTTAAAACTTTTATTTCTTGCCACTTGGAAGCTGAGAACTCTAACCATGTAAACTAGACGAGAACAGTTCGTTTCCAAAATCAGTTAATAAACTTTAGTTAATTGTTGCTGATTCTAAGGAAATAAGAAACACCCCTACCCCCTAATCCCTGCCATAAACAAAGCTTGCCGTCACTTCACACAGCAATGCATTAGGAGAATTGAGTATGTGAAAAGTAATGAAGAAAAGGAAGCTACAGAAATGTTTTCATGAGAAGAAATGGCAAAAACTTATGGGGGATATTGAGAATGTAAGTCCTTGAACTGAGAATGATTGGAGAAAAAAATTATGAAAAGATTGCCTGCCTGAATAATAGAGTAACTAGCGACCTTGAACACAGGAGTGTAGAATAGTAGTGAAACAATGAAATCTTTTTAGAATGGAGAATAATGTTCATAAGAGGCAATTTTTAAATGAAAGACAGAATGTTCTATAATAGAAATATTGGGGGCCTGAACCACCTTGTAATTTATAGAGAGGGAAACACCAGTGGCCTTGCCTAGAAGCCCATGGCTAAGAGAAGGAAGAGCAGCTTGAAATAAGATTATTAATTTCCTTGGAACGAGGCCAGTATGACATCCCCTTTCAAAGCTTGGCCAGATTCTTACAAGATCAATGGGAACAAAGAAACATAATGAATATGCAAAAACAAAAGCCAAGGCACATCTGGTTACACTAACAAGATGTTGAGTTGTTTGCTCTTTAAAATAAAAACACCTTGTTATCCAGCTTTCCATAGACTTTGTAATATTTTCCCTGATTGATAAAGGTTTCATTTAATTTCAGGCAAGAGCAATTGAGTACGAAATATAGGGCTTTGATAGTAAAAAAAAAAAAAAAAAAAAAGAGAGAGAGAGAGAGAGAGAGAAAGAAACTAATATCAGAAAAAAATTATGATTCTGTAGGCTTCTATTCAAATATAGCTTGGGAAACTAGTGGACTTTTTTGTTTCTGGTGACCCATTATCCCTCCCCTCCTTTGGGGTACTCTGTCCTTTCTCTGGGTATCCATCTCTCCTTTTGGGAAACTGCTCCTGCCCCTTTTCACAGGAGCCAGTGGGATTGCTAGGCAACGACCCCATGCAGTTGTTTAATAGTCTCCTCACTTTTCTGAGTTGAAGATGATGGGAGTTCATCTTTTTCCATTGATCACAAGTTTTAAGCAAGTGACTGTAGACCTTCTAGTGGAAAGTTAAGTTTAGTTTTTGTTGTCATGGTTGTTGAAAAATCTTATTGGCAGTTTTGCCTAATGAGTTTTCTTTAAAAAAAAAGATGGAGGGGGGCTTAATTAGTTAAAAAAAAAAAAAGTGAAGCAAATGCATGCTTGAGTACTCATGTATGAATGGCATGAAATTTAGAAGGATGATGAAAACACATAGTAAATAGGATATTTTTAAAATCTTGGAAAACCAAAAAGAAGGAATACTACTAACAAGACAAAATTAAAGAGATTTTTCCCTTGAAAAGAAGGAACTGGAGTTGTATGGGAAAGGGGAAATTATAGTTCTTATCTTCCAATGTATGAAGGGTTATCTTGTGGATAAGGCACTAACTTTGCTCCAGGACACTTTTAGAAGTAAATCTGTTATTGTATATTTGTACTCAGTGATCAAACTTATAGTTGCGACTTTAACAACCACTAATGATAGCTATTCTGGATAGCTATTGTTGAATAACTAACTACCCCAAACTCAATAATTTAAAACAATAATCATATTATCATTTTGTGGGCCAGGAATTCAGGCAGGTGTCTGCTGGGTCATTCTTCTACTGTGTCTAACATTAGCTTAACTCATGTGCCTGCTGTCTTAGGTATGGCTTTAAGGCTGAGCTTAGCTAAGTGTCTTTCCCTCTTCATGTAGTACTTGAAATACAAAACTTTAAACACTATAAAAATTGTCTGGATTTTGAAATTTTTATTAAAACCCAGCTAATAATAAATCTGGCATGAGTCTATATGAGATACATCTTTTATTCTCTCTTTTATTCTCTCTTGTGTTATTTCAGGGTATTTTATGCTTTCTTGGGTAAATTTAATTAATTTGCATTTTTCTAAAAAAAGCACTTACATTATCCAATATTATGTTCTACATTTATGTATTATTTGTTTATTAATTCATAAAATGAATACTGTAAATGCATAGCTTAATAAATGTACCTGTATATATATACCCATACAACTAAAAACCAAATCAAGATAGTGTTTCTGTCATTCTAAAAAGTCAGTAACCTTTCCAGACAACAGTCACCCACCTCCTGCAGTATAATCAAATTTTCATATTTCTATCATCATAGATTATTTGTGAGGATTCTGCTATCATATGAATCATTGGAAAAGGCAGGCATTCAGATAGGCTTCCCTTTCTGACTCATGTCCTGGAGTTAACTAGAAGTCCACAGGCCGCCTCTCAATCAAGGACACTGGTTGTGGAGATTCACCTGTAAAAAAGTCGTAACTTGCCCTGAGAGTCATTGGACCCAAGGGACGCCAGAGGCTTCATGGTGGTCAACTACCTCATATTCAGGTTTGATGTGGTTCCGAAGGTCATTTCCTGTATCCCCTTCCTGAAGATTCCCCTAACTTCTGCTAGTGGCATCTAAAAAACGCCTGGGTCTTATTAAAACTCTAATTGCTGGTAAAAGTATCTAAGGCAATGCATGGAATAAAACGGTCTTCAGGAATTTCACTGTTCTTTCCAGTTTTGCTTTGCTTTGTTTTGCTGTATTGTTGTAACATTTAAAATAAATTATAGCCCTATCCCTTCTTTCTTTGAACCTACAGACAATGTCAAAATGGCTGTAAGAAAAATCTCCCATTTCTTGGCTATTGTAAATAATGATGGCTGCCAGATGAGAGAGGGGTTGAGAGAATGAGTGAAAAAGGTGAAGGGATTAAGAAGTACAAATTGGTCGTTACAAATAGTCCAATGCAGGGAGCCATTTCCTAAATTACATAAATGTCTAACTACTATGCTGTTCACCTGAAGTGAATATAAAATAACATTGAATATCAACTGTAATTGAAAAATTAAGAAATAAAAAAGAAATTAAAAAAAGAAAAAGAAAAATCCACCATTTACTTAGCAAGACTCCTGTCAAGTGAGGCCAGAGATTGAGGGCTAGCGGCAGCTGATTTACAAACTTTGTAAGTATGGATTAACTTTTCCATTAGTTCTGTCTAAACTGTTTTCTAGTTTTTAGTTATTTCTCACAGTTGTTGGTCTATCTACAATACCCTGCACTATTTCCCAAAGCTGCCACAGACATTTTTTGTTTGTTTTTATTTTTGTTTTCTTTGTTTTTGCATTTTAATATACTTTTAGGATTATTGTAGGGAAGTGAGGTAACCATAATGATTCAATTTCCCAATTTGAACCTGGAAGTTTGACATGAATATATTTCAAAAACTAATCTAAAAGGGCCTGAAAAAATACCAAATGCCCCATTAGGAGCAATTTGTTTGATATATTCAGACTTTTCCAGAAATGCTTGGCTCTTGGTCCTTTTGAACTAGGAAAAAGGATCAAATTGGATTTCATCTGATCAAAGTAGTTAACAATTCTTAGAAAAAAATATATGCAAAGAAATTTATTAATATATCTCATACTTTGGGAATTAAGAACTCTCCAAAAAAAGAAGAGCTGATTCAAACCTTCATTTTCATCTCCTGAAACTCACCAAAGTAAGCAGTCTCTTACCTTGTATCAAATTTCATGTTGTCCTTGATTTTCACACCACAAAAGATTAAAGATAATACCACTAATTATGATATTTAAAAAGAGCCCTTCCTGAGAATGATCTGTCACTGGTATTCTACTACATAAAGACTTTGAGAAATAGCTTTGATAATTTATACTCATTAACAGGAGAATGCAGGAGATTAAAGGTAGCAAGGGTGAATAGCCTCTCATTTTTTCAAAACTTGTGAAACCTTTTATTCACCTACTAAAGCCATTATTATGTAATAATAAAAAAGGAGGTATACTTCATATATGAACTCAGAGAGGGAATAAAGACACAAGGAGCTATTTTCTCTCCAGAGAACTGCAGTGTCGTAGATTAAAGGTGGAAAGGCACCCATCATTTAAAGCAGCTCACATCTCCAAAGGATATTTATTCAGAAATTGATTAGAGTTGGAAATGAAAATAATTCAGTTGGTGGGAACATTATAGCAGCCCTTTAAAGTGTGATGGGAAAGATGAAAAGGAGGCTCACTTACCCTTTCCTTAGCATGCACACTGAGATCAAAAAGACCAATGTCCCATCGATAGCCCTAATGAGCCTGTGCTTCTACTTAGCTTTTCAGTTATTTCCAGTGACTTGAGGGGGCATGTTCTGTCTGACAAACGTGACTATCCCATTGCTGGAGGCAGCACCATGTATACCGAATCTTTTTTTGGGGTGATGTGATTGAGTTTTCCAAAATGGTAATGTAAATTAGTGACATCCACTCAGCAGAACCCCTTATTTCTCCCCAGAGTCTTGCTTCCTCTCCATTGCTACTCATTCCAAAATCTTTACTGGCATCTCTGCTTCTCAATTTCTCTCTCCCTTATTAATTCTACCAGCAAAACCTGTTGGCTCTATTCTGAATCTGATCATTCTCTCTTCTTCCATTTCTTCAACTCAGGTACAGCTAATCTATTTCCATTGCTGTTAGACTTTTGTATTTCAGTCAGGAACTGAGAGCTCAGAACCATGCTGCTAAGTCAAAGAGATAAAACCAGCTAATGTGCTTGTTGGTAATTTGAGGGTCAACAAGATGTTTTCTTCTTAATGTAATTAAAGAGACTAATAAATTCAGAAAACAGTCAATCACAGAAAAAAAAAGTAAAATATTCTTTAAAAATTGAAAGCACTATTTCTCCAAAATCAAATTTGTTTCCTTTTACATTTCATTAAGAAAGTGAAAGATTCAACAACTCTTTATTTATTTCAGATGTCAAGTTCATAGTTAAGGTATCATGGGGCAAAAACCTCTATAAATGAGGATGGTTCCTTAAAATTACTTTCTTTGTGAGAAAGACAGAATTAGTTGGTTTATTCTTATGGAAATGCTCACATTCAAGTCTTCATCTTCTGTGGGCTCCACAATTCCCAACATATAAACAATTATTTTATGTATCATTAAGAGAGAAAAAAAGATGCCTACGATGGGGTATAAAGCTGAAATATGAAAGGGCTATGCTCTCAATGCAGGACTAAACAAGAAATATACTTGCCTTTCTTAATATTGGTGTTGGGTGAAGAAAGAAAAACAACATTTCTGGAAGTTTAAATCATAAACTAGCACTCAAGCAAGTTTGCAGTCTAAATTCTCACTATCAGCAGTGCTCAAGGGTACCCTTTTCTCCACATCCTCACCACTACATGTTATTTGTTGACTTGTTGACAGTAGCCATTTTGATTGGAGTGAGGTGGTATCTCATTGTGGTTTTGATTTGCATTTTCCTGGTGATTAGTGATGTCAAGCATCTTTTCATAAGTCTGTTAGCCATCTGTATGTCTTCTTTGGAGAATGTCTCTTCATATTTTCTGCCCATTTTTTTTTCAGATTGTTTGCTATTTTGTTATTGAGTTGTATGAGTTTCTTGTATATTTCAAACATCAACCCCTTATTGGATATATCATTTGTGAATATATTCTCCCATTCAGTAATTTATTTTTTTGTAGATGCAGCCACTATGGAAAATGGTATGGAGTCCTCAAAAAACTAAAAATAGATCCACCTTTTGACCCAACAATTCCACTTCTGGGGATTTATCCAACGAAAATGAAAACATTAATTTAAAAATATGATATGCACTGCTACGTTCATTGAAGCATTTTATAATAGCCAAGATACAGAGGCAACTAGGTGTCCATCAATAGATGAATAGATTAAAAAGATGTGATATATATACACACACGAATATATACAATGAAATATTACATAGCAATAAAAGAATGAAACCTTGCCATCTGCAACAACATGGATGGACCTAAAGGGTATAATGCTAAGTGGAATAAGTCAGACAGAGTAAGACAAATATGATTTCACTTATATATGGAATATGAAAAGAACACAAATGAACAAGAAACAAAATAAAACAAAAACAGACTTAGAGAAACAGAGACCAAAGGGATGGTTGCCAGAAGGGAGGGGCTGGGGATGGCTGAAAAAAAAATGGAGAATATAATCAATAATATTGTGATAAGTTTGCATGTTGACAAATGATTACTAGAATTAGTGGGATGATCATGCTGTAAGGTATAAAAATGTCAAATTACTATGTTGTACACCTGAAACAAATATAACTGATAAAATATTTATACTAATGATATTTAAGTTGAAAAATAAAGATATATTTAAAAATAAAAAGAATAAATTCTCACCATCAATGTGGTCCCAAAAACCTCAAGCGGAGAATTTAAAGGTTGGCAATGCCCCACGTGATGAGCAGATTCTCTTTGGAATAGCTATGCTTCCTTCTAAACTAAAATGCCATCCTGATTTCAGAGATGTTAAACTATCTAAAGACATGTGTCTTCAACTAAGTGAAATTCTACACCATCTTGTCAACTTCTGACACTGTGTAGCTTCTAGGTTCAGTTCCACTCCATCTTGTATACTGCAGAGAGTGTTGATTTATTATACAATATAATACACTACCCTGCTCAGGAGGTTTTGGAAGAACTTCAAAACCTGTTGTGTGGCACCTCAAAAGCTGATAAGTAAGAGACATAGAGGTATACAAACAAATAAAGAAAAAATTATAATAAAGAGCAAATGAAGCAAAAATTTCCTCAGGTCTTAACCTTCTTAAGTTCTTTCTTTAACATTCTTGATTCATACAAATTGCAAATGCACATGAAGCTGACTGCAAGATGAGCTCACCTAAAAACTAGGTGTAGCTGCAGGAAGGGCAGAAAATATGCTTTGGTTGGAAATACCACTTAACTCCAAGAGAGATGATAGAATACCAAGAAACATTGTTTTGGAAGAACCACTCAGTCGGTGCTGGCTTCAGATGGGCAAAATGAAAGATATTCAATGTTATAGTTCTCTTATTCCTATACTCTTAAGAAGAAAACAAATCAAAGTAAATTTTAGTTTTCCGTGAGGATGGAGTATTGTTTTCACCTAAAATTTATATGTTCTATTTACTATAAAAATTATAGAACCTAAAAAAAAAAATGACCTACTTAAAATCTAAGTTCTAATTTTATCTTCTACAGGAAGCTATCAGTTATCTACCACACACCACCCTGACCACACCTTCATTTCTTATCACCTCAGAACTTATTTTAATTTTTGTCAAATTATTTCATGGTTGATAGTAGATCACTTCATAAATGTGCCTCAATGGCTTTCTGCGTAACTCTTCCATTATTCCAATCAGGATCTGTAAGAAGAGAGGCCATTTCTAGCACTTTCTCTACTTGTTCCCATTTAATACATGGCTCTAAACACATGAAGCCTTAAATAAATGTCCATAGTGCCACATAGAAAGTAAGTTTAAACTTGGGGTTTTCACATTTAATTGACAGGTATCATCAAATTAACATACATAAAAAAAGAAGCTTCTTGAATTAGTAATACTTAAGTTGAAGTTTTTCCCAAACCTCCTGAGCAAGATAGTGTATTATAATGTATAATAAATCAACACTCTCTGCAGTTATAATAGGCTATAACTTTCAGGCAATATCCATGATCTAGATATAGCTATAAAATCAACCAGAATTAACCAAATGAATTTTCTGCTCTATTTCAACAGGCTGAGCCATTGGCAAATGCTCCATCTAGTTAACAGTATGGAACAATTTATCAAAGAATTATATATATATATATATATATATATACGTATATATATACACACATATATATATATACGTATATATATATATATATACACACATACACACACACACATATATATACACACATATATTATTTTAGTAATTAAAACACCCATATATATGGGTGTTTTAATTACTAAAATAATATAATTTAATTAATAAAATTATCTGCTCAATTTGAAAATGAAAACAATACATAAATATGTAGAAAACCATGGAGGGGGTAAGTGCTGATGAGTGTTGCAAGCCGACTCTGATATTTCTTAAAAACAATATGGCAGAGTGTGCTAGACATGAAAGTGGTATCTTCATGGAATCACCATGTATACGCAATTGTTTCAGTACAAAGTTTTCTGATCTATGTGTAAGTCGTTTGTTCAAGGTACACAGCAACCAGTCTCATAGATTTGAATCCCATATGATGAAGTATCAGTGTACTATAAACTTATTTTAAATTTATCTGTATTATTTTGCAATAAATTCTCATATGCAGAAAAAGAAAGAAAACCACAGTAAAATATCATTTCATAGCTTTTAAGCTAGCAAAAATTAAAAAGTGTGAGCGAGTACTGGAGAGGAGAAATCTCACACTCTACTTTAGAAAACTGTTTGGTAGTATTTCACATAGTGAGACACTCATATTTTTGCCTAGAAATTTCACTCATAGATATATATTTAAGAGAAACACTTGCTCATGTGCACTAGAAGACATGTTCAGAAGTGATCATAAGAAGAAACTGTATGAGTAAACTGTGGTTTAGTCACACAGTGGAATATTATATAGTTGTCCAAATAAACAAATTCTAGCTACATAATAAAATATGGATGAACTTTAGCAATATAACATTAAATGAAAATAATAAGACTCACAAGATTACATATAACATTTTCTTAAGCTGAAAACAATTTTAAATATATACACTTTTGTAAAACATATTATAGAAAAATATGTTAAAAGCAAAAGGAATACTAAGCTCAGTATTCAGAATGATGGTTACATCTGTGGGAGGGGAAATACATGGAGAAGAAGGGAACAGGCTGCAGGGGAGCACTTAAGTAGATACAGATTATTAGAACTCTAGATTTGTGTTGGGTTCACTGGTACTTATTGCATTACTATGAATGAATGAATAAAACAGTTTTTCATAAAATGAGTAAAAATATCTCTGAAAATTAGAATAAATAGTTATACTTCATATTTCAGACAAAGAACTAATTTTCCAAATACATGAAGAAGTCCTAGAAAAATTAGAAAAGAAAACAGCCCAGAAGAAAAGTAAGCACAAAGGTTGAATTGATGGTTCACGGGAAAAGAAATATTAAGTGTAAGAAAGGAAATCAATCTCACTCAAATTAAAGAAATACAAAGAAAGGCAACATTGAGCTACTCTCTTCACCTGCCTGAGAGGCACAGAAGAAAAAGAAACAGTTTGGGAATGCACTTTGTTGTCAAGGCCATGGGGAAACAGGTCCTCTCATTCTTTACTGGAGGTGGAACAATACCTGAGGGGTTGGAGAAGTGGAATCTTTGATGGTTCCTCCTTTTGTGTCCTATCTCAAAATTTTTGCCTAGCCAAAAATCACTAAGCGTTTCTCCTATATTTTCTTATAGAAGTGGCACAGTTTTTAGTTTTATTTTTGCCATAATCTAATTTAAATGAATTTTTATATATGGTACAAGGTATGGGTTGAAGTTTATACAGATATCCAATTGTTCTAGCATTATTTGTTGGGAAACCTATCTTTTCTTCAATTAAGTATCTTGACCACTTTGTTAAAAATCAATTGCCAATATACTGTGGATGGTTCAGTAACTTTTATTGCTGTATGGTATTCCTATGTACAAAAATACTTTACGATTTATTATTTTGGGTTATTTACAATTTGAGGCTATCTTGATAAATGTTGTGAACATTCATGCACCTGTCTCTTTCTGTCAATGCCATCAGCTGAGGTCATATATAAAACATCTGTATTTTCATCCAACTACATAGAAAATAATCCCTACTGAATGTTTTCAATATCTGTTTAGTCAAATCTTCAGCAATTTTTTTTGTGTCCTTAATCATATTTGTTGACAAAGGAAAGGAATATGTTTTAGTTTGTCATTATATTTTATTAATTTTTTTTTTTACCATGGCAGGGAGAATTAAATGTTGTCCCAATGATATTTGGCTTTTTTGTATTCACTCTTAAGAAATTTAAGGTGCTTCTATTCATTTTTTATTATTAAGTTTATTTTTAAAAGGTTAAGGGGTGAATAGAATATTGCAAATTTTAAATATGGTTGAAAACCACTTTCAACATTTTGGGAAAAAAATTATAGAGGCATACCCTCATAATATCTGGATTTTATGTCTTGCTAATTTTTATTTCTGGTTAATATCTCAAGGTAAATGTATAATACAGGTAAAGGTATTGTTAATGATAGTGAATGTAACCCATATTTCTAATAGTCTTTAGAATTTGGAACTTGTATGTGTTCCTCTTCCTTTCATACTTGATTAGACTTTCATTCTTTTTACCTCGTATAGTGACTGATGAAGCACTCATTCGAGGAAGCAAGAAAAGGGTTGGATCAGCTATTTTCTTGTTCGCTTATGCTGCCATTGTTAGCAACATCTTCAATCAACATTTCTGACTAAATTAAAATCATATAGTGTTATCTTTACATTACTTAACTGTCCACTCTTACACTGCACTGTGTTGCAATGGCCTGAAAGTGAAGTAATGAGTGAGAGCTCACTCTCTAATTTCCATTTTTTTTCCCTAAAACTAAGGGGATTAAGGAATCAGGATTTCCCTGAAGCAGGTAGTACAACCTGGCTTCACTGGAGACAAAACCAGAAACCAGAAAGCCTCAGAATCTCAAGCCCTACCCCATCACCTATCTCTTTTCCCCAGTGTCTCTATTTCTCATTCCATATCTTTTTCTCATCTTTTTTCTGCTGACTTATTTTAACTGCTTGAGGATGCTCATAACCAAACATAATCACCTCAAGGCTACTGAATTTAATGTTCTCAACTCAAGGGGTCAGTTGAGGCTATTTAGAATCACCATCCAAATTTGCAGGAGCCAAACTGTGAATAACTACATGTGAGTCAGAGGCCCTACCCTGATGTACTCAATTCTGGCCAAGCCCATGCTTAAAGGTGGTTGAAAAAGATTCTCAAACAAGGGGATCTGGGCATGGGGAGATGTTCTAAAGAGTGACTTTCATAAATGACCCTAGCTAATGTCCCCTGATGTGACTGTTCCACCGTGGGAATGGTCTCTTCCATCCCATAGATGGAACTGGAATAGAAACACCAACATTTGTGTGATTTTCCTTTTTCTCCACTTCTGTATCTAACCACCTAATTGTCACATTTGTTCATTATTAATTGGTGAATGCACTAAATCAGTTGTAGTTAATTCTGCTAGCCTCAGAGCCTTCTCTTCTTTATGGTTAGCTTGCATATCTTTGTTCTAGTTCATCATGTGTTGAATTTACAATTTAACTCTCAGAAGGTAATGTCATCCCCTCACTTTCAGATATGCTGTGGACATAAATCCTCAAGAGGGGTCACAGATACTGAAGCGTCGCAAAATGGTTAAGAAATACAAATACAGTTAATTTGGAAAAAAAATTATTGTCATCTCTTGAAGGTGAAAAACTAAGCAAAAAAAGAAGAATGGAAATGGAAAACTCATTTTAAATAATTATGGTAACCCATATGCTACCTATGCTCAACATTCAGGTATGTGATATACAGAAATAGATACGGAGATCACGTTGGAGTTGGAAGTAGAAATGGATATAGACATAAAACGTAAGCTCAGAAATGGTAGAAGCCACTATGCATGGGTTCCCTTTACAGTATCTGGACCACTCCACTCAGGATAACTTGACAATCACAAAAGCTAGATTTTGACCATGGCAAAGGCACTTGAAAATTGAGAATGAACTAACAGTTCCCCAAATCTCTTGCTTTGGTTTTCTATCTTGTATTAAAGTCAACAGACTCATGACCTTGTTCAAATGAAAAAGAAAAAGTTATTTTTTCGCCCCTCCTTGTCAGAGAATTAAATAGTAAATAAACGTGTCTAACTCTACTTCGGCCTAAAACAGGCGGAGAAAGAGAAAAACTATTTTGTCTGTAAACAAACAGGGAAGACGGGGAGAGACTTCAAGATTTTGGAGCATTAAAAGTGATGCAAAGCCCATTTAATGGGCACCCCCAGAGCTTTTTTTCCATGTACCGCAATTGATTGCCACAAGATTATGATGCCATTAAAATTCACTCTGCCCATAAACTAATGCTGCGAAAAATGCTGACGTTTATAGCAGTTCCTACAAGGGACATATTTCAGTGTGAAAGTAAGTCCTAATGTAAGAACTTTATCTCAGTAAAGCAACATCTAGGAAGGAGGAGGGGTGGAGGAGGAGGAAGAGAGGCTGTCCAGGAGTGCTGGGAGTTTTATTTCTCTCAATAATGGGTGTATGGATGCTAAATTTCAAAGACTTTTAAAAATAAATCCATTGGCCTTTGACAAAATCAATCCAAACCCCATAAACCAAGAAGTCATCCACTTGATATTAATGAGCCCACATTTGCATTTATTTGTCTCTTATACTAGACAAACCATTAATTTCATGTTTATGCTTCCTTTGAAGTCTGAATGCTCATAGATAGATGGCCTCATCGAATCTCCTGCTGCTACATTAATATTTCGCTATAAATGATAAATTTTATCATTTTCCACAACACCCCTTTTTACTTTAAGAAAGCTGTGAAAATACAAGCAATAAGTCTTAAAGCCTGAAAGCACAGCTTTTTTTTTTTTAATACTCTTCAGCAGGGATCATTAAAATAGTGATATCTTTAACATCAGGATAACTTTGATGGCTTCTAGGACTTGGAAGCCAAAATGATGTATATCTTATCAACTAATCAACCTTTCGGATAAAAGATGATTCAGTTGGCTAAAGCTGATACACAGGTCCATTTTTGACCAACGCTCAGTGTCTAAAGTTTTTTTCAAAATTTATCTGACAATAGTTTAGTTTCAAATGTGAACCTACTATATCGGTTTTAAAAGGAAAAGTAAATTGAAAGGTTTGAGATAGAAATGTTTACCACCAGGATGTTGTTTTCGCTTGGCAAGGTACAGGAATGGCAAAGTACCAGATGAGAGGGTGAAGAGTTCTAAATTGAATAGATTGTTGCTGAATGATATGCAGTGTATTATGTTATGGAGATAGTACAATCAGTTCAGTTGATAATTCCATTTGATAATAATTGTGATGATGAAGATTATGAAGAGGATGATGGTGATGACTACTTATTGAGCCTTTCCTATAGGTCAGACACTGAGCTATGAGCTCTGCAGCTATCCTCTCAACAACTCTGAGAGGTAGTTGCTACTGTTATTCTCAGCTTAAGATGAGGGAACTTAAGAGAACAAAGATATAAAGAGTTTGTAAAGGTATAACTGCTACATAGAATTCAGTTTTGTTTGCATCTTTGTCACTGTGCTATTACAGTCAGATTCACCAGGATCTCCCAGGAATGGTCCTACAAATGACTGAAACCTCTTATTTAGATCTATAACCGATCCTTTTAATTCTGCTTT
The DNA here is from genome assembly GCA_028627145.1 of Eidolon dupreanum. NCBI lineage: Eukaryota > Metazoa > Chordata > Mammalia > Chiroptera > Pteropodidae > Eidolon > Eidolon dupreanum. The sequence continues at coordinate 122,332,667 of CM053507.1, read as the reverse complement.
CATAGTAGAGGTAAGAAGGATTTCATAGCCTGGAATTGCCAGGTAATTAACTTTGGTGACATCACCTGCAGTCACAGCTCGAATCAAGTGTATGGAAGAACTGGAACATCTCTACACTTTTGGTCCAAGGTGTTTTCTTGGAACATTCTGTCTTTGCACATCATTCTTTTTTGTCCTTCAAGCAACCTCTTTTCCATTTCCGACAGAATTCCGCAAATTCAGTCTCACCCACAGACTCTCACCCACCTCTGTCATATTTGTTCTATCACTTTCCCTCACTTCCACCTCCTAAATGTACTTGCCCTTTGCTTATATATACAGTCTTCACTACAGTGTATGCTTTGCTTTGATGTTTCATTAAAATCAATGTGTAACTTTCTATATTTCTTATAAATATGCACTTATATCCAGGTTTTTAGTAGTAGTAGTAGAAGTAGTAGTAGTAGTAGTAGTATTGCATATTCCCTTTGGGCAGAGAATGGATAGTAATTCTGTCTTTCACCAGAATCCTTATGTTCAAACTAATTCAATAAAAGAAACTATTTGCATTAGCCAAAACATCATCATAATAAAAATGTTTATAAATCATTATGACGTCAGATATTTGATCTGACTTTGTTGTTTTTTTTTTTTTTTACTTCTGAGCCAAATCTGTGATTAAAGATAACAATAAAATGTTTAACATAAAAACAAAGCTTTGTTATTAAAACAATATATTGACCAGGAATGAAAAAGGCAGCTCATTAAGAAAGTGACAGAGACATCTACCTCTGTAAACTGCGGTCATGAAAATAAGTAGTTCAGGTACTGGTGGACTAGACTGGTCAACACAGGATGCAAAGCAAGGACATAGAAGGGTGCTGCCAGCCTTCCTGGCCACAGGGTGACTACAGGAGCAACTGGGTTGAATCTTTATGTTGCTAACCAGTGATTTGGGTGAAAGAAACTGTCAACCACAGTAAGAAATGGTGAGAAGACTCATTTAGTGTTTATTATGTCTAGCTGATCTACATTAGCAACAGTTAAGGGATATTGAGGCTTACTGGGTGTAGGGCACACTTTTAAGTGCTTCACATTTGGCCCCACAACTCTCCCTTAAGTAGACACTACCATTGTCCCCATTTTACAGACAGGAAACATAGGCCTTGGGATGATAACTACCTTGCCTCAGGTCACACAGCTACTGAGAGTTAAAGCTAGGATTCAGTCTGACTCCAGGAGTCCCTTCTTCACTGCAACACTGTATTCCTTTTTTTAATGATCACAGAATAACCTCAGAAAGGAAGCCTGCTTCAATATACTATATATTGTTGCTGTAATTATCTATTTTAACAAGTTATCTTTTTTCTTTTTAAAAAATAACTGAGGAGAAAACCATGACAATCTCTCAGTTAATCATGGTTATGGCTAAAGCCAGTCTTTTCAGACCTGGAGACTCTAATGAAGGCCCTATCACATAAATTCCCACTTCCCAGTGAAGCATCATAAAGGAGGAAATAACAGCCTCTTGAGTTCTGGGCATGCTCTCTTAAACTTGAGAATGCTACCAAAATGACCCAGGACCCTGGATGAAATTCGAACAACTTAATCTTTAAAAATTGTTTAGTTATCTCACTTCTGAGCAGCTACACTAGGACAAGTTGGCCTGACTGTGACCAGAATTAATCAGATTGGATCTAAGATAATTTTGTCAATACAGATCTAAGGCTTTGGCAAAATCTCTTTGAGGCAATAAGGAAAGTAAAGAATTTTGGTACTGACTAATTTAGCTTTTACTTTAATTCTTTTTTTTATTAGTCCTTCATGTTTCTTCACTTTGGGGAATAACAGTTGCCATTTTTTTTTATTACCTTTGAGTAGAATCCTAAAAAGGATATCAACACAACATGGGCTAGAAAAGTTAAGAAGTTTCCTTAGAAAAGGTAGGATAGGAGATGGGCTTGAAATTTGGGGAGACCCACTGAGTAACCCACTAATCAAAGAACCATAGTGTTTGTTAGGTCTTATTGCAATGGGTCCAGATAAAGTGTTTTCTTCATGTTGGTTACATGCCCATAGATCAGTTGTGCTCAATAAACCAAGAACTACCCCAATGGGGTCACCTTCCAGAAAAAACAAATTGGTTTCAAAACATATCAGGGAGCTTTGTACTGCTGCCTGACTGAATACAAACTAAAAGAAAACGGATTATAAGTGAATACAAAATTTAAAATAAAAAATTAAAATTTGAAGTAATATATTTAAGTAAGCATGAAGGCATTGGAATTTCTGTAAATACTGATACTTACACAGATTCGCATTCGTCTCCGTAGCAACAAAGCATCTCTAAGAGGAATGAAGATTTGGGGGCTTAGATGCTTAAATGAGTAGAGGAGCAACTATTCCAGTTGGGTCCTGCCTTGAGCCATTAACAATTCATTATGTTGACCTAGAAGCACAAGCTTTTATTGGTCACCACTCTTCATGGGTTCCAAGCCTGAGATAGTGACTTCACCTACATTTCCCCCTTTCTCACTAATAATATGATTAAAGAGAGGCAGTAACTGAGAGCTTCTTTAATTTGTTACCTCCATCCACGCTCTTCTTTTCTTACCAACCATTTCAAGTTCTCCATTAGATTTACTAATTCTGGAACCAAGGCTGAAATTCACTTTAGTTTATTCTCTTTGAAGAGAGGAATAAAAAAAAGAATGAGAAAACAAAATTTAATATTTTTTTAAAGAAAGAAATGTTAACACGTAAGCCTCAGTGGATACACAGAAGACAACATTTTGTTGTTGTTGTTCTGTAACAATTACCTGGAGAAGCAGGTGCCATCGTGTTGGGCAAGGTTGCAGCACAGGGCCCATTGTGTGGGATGTGGAATGAATGTGTCACTGCCTCTGCCGCCAGAACCTGTTCTATGCTCAGAATGGTGTCCATTGTGCTCATGTTGCTAGAAGGACTCAAGCTCACCAATGAAAAACGCTCACTCTCACCTTCCTCCAACCTCTGCTTTGCCATCCAAATCTACCGTTATGGATATAATGCAGACCTCTGGCATTCAGGGTCCTCTTGCCCTGTACTTCTGAAACAAAAGCTATTATACCACACCATGAAAGCATGGACACAGAAAAATCAAGCAGCCTGAAAGACTAGCCTGAGAGGGGGAGTGTGAGCTCCATTTAAAGTTAAAAACCATGGAAAACAAAACACTTCCGATTAAAAATGGGCTTTCATGCCTTTGTGTATGCACATATGTATTCATCAGAACATTTAATCCAAATGTTCATGACAAAAGCGAGTGACCTGTCCTTGCTTTTAGAAGCTAAGAGAGGAGTGGCTGGAGAAGAGGGGCAGAAAAGAAGGAATTCTAAGCTTGCTAAATAAAGCTTGTTTTAATTAATGGGTTCCAATACAGAGTGAGGAAGGTGTCTTTTTACTAAGAAATGGCAGGTAGGGAATAAAATGCATTTCATGCCTCTGTACAAAGGAAGGATGCAACCAGAGCATTTATGTATAGGACCCCCTTTATGGAAAGAAGTAACAAAAAGTGGGTGGAGTTCTGCTTTTGCCGAGGGAAATTTGGTGTGCATCAAAGATGCTGAAGGCACCACCAAATGGCCAATGAGTTTGGACCTAGTTTTCTGAGTAGCCCAGAGTGCTTTGAAAATTTATGTGTCAGGGGAAAAAATGCTCAACATGCTCCTAAAGTCTAGAGCAACCTTGTGCAATTATATGAGTCTTACCCTGGTTTCAAGTATCACATGTTTTACACACACATCCCAGACAATTTAGATGTGGCCTTTTGTAAAGCTGTACCCCAAGCTCACAACTTCCCCCAAACAATCATTCTGGTCCCAAACTCACTTTTATTGCCTCGCTCTTGCTGCCCCCTCTAATATTCTTTCTTTCCTCTTTTACTCTCCAACTTTTCCTTGACTCTTCTTAACTCAGTTTTAACCAACAGCATGCTCTTCAACTCCAAAGCTGGGTGAGGTGCTCCTTCTCCAATAGGTCTCTGCCTTAGCCCTATCAAAGAACCTACCAGGCTATATTGAAAGTCTTCCCTACTTTTTTGGAAGCTTCTGGCTTCATTTTACCTCCATGGTCCTAAAACATATACAATAGCTGACAAAAGCCCATGTTTAGCAAACATTTGATAAGTAAATAACTGATGACTGAAAACTCTTTCTTATCCCAGTTCTAAAATTCTTTATGCTATCAAAGTCAAGAAAAGTCCATTCAAATTCTCATTTTCTTCAGGATTGGAGTGTCCTCTTCCACAGGCTACAGAATGGAGCAGACTGAGGGTCACCCTTTGGTAGCCACAAACTAAGCTTATCTATCATAAATGGGACTCAAATGTAAGGCCTATGAAGATGCCCAGGGGAGCAGGGGCAGACAGGAAAAGTCTCACTTTCTAATCACAAGAGTAAATCCAGGGATCATTCATCTTGCTGGATTCATGCACATGAAGAATTACTGAAACTAGGGTTAATCCAAGGGAGGGAATGCTGTAAACTGAGGGCAAAGCAGAGTCCAGAACTTGAGTGCAAATCTAACTGTAAATGTAGCCCACTGAATGCTACGCTCTCACAAGATAACTTAGGCAGATAAGGTGGAGCCCTCCTTTGCTAAGGCAAGAGTGGAGGAGCTATTGTTTCACGTTCTAGCTTTAAGGAGAATTACACGGACCTATACGTTCCCTTTAGTTTCATAATGTAAATACAGTCTACAGTTCAGTAGAATCAAACCACTAAGCCAGCATTTGAATCAGAAATGAAGCATCTATACCAAGATAAGGTGTATTTTAGGCATAGAAGGCGATAACACACATAAGTAAGTGTGAAACATAGGGAAAGACTTAATTCTTTCCAAATCAATCCATAAGGCTTTAAAGTTGAGGGGGTGATTTTAGAAGTTTTTAAGATAACAATGTTGAGACATGCCCACTTTGAGGAAGAACAATTGAGATGGAACACTTCCATAACAAGAAGTGCCCAAGCAGAGAAACTCAACGAAACAAGCAACTTTTAAACAAAAACAAAAACAAAGCAAAACAAAACCTAGCTTTGACAACTGTAGCAGATCATCTTCAAAATTAAGAATTAAAAGTTCATATAAGTAGAGTCTGAAGACAATTCTATCTTTCTAAAGATTCCAGAAATAATTGATCATCTTCCTCCCAAACTACTTCTCATCTGGGATTCACTCAAGTCAGAAAACTTGGAGACTTCTCCTGCTCTCCTCCCTTACACATCCAACCTATAATTCAAGTCTTCTGAACTTCATCTTCTAAACACTGCATTCACTCACTTTCTCCGCTTGACATTGTATGGCTCTAGATCCTCAACTTCTATCCCTTTCTCTTCTTGTCTCAAGTATTGCCCCTTACCCATACGCCCAATCCCTTGATTCCACACCTGAAGAGAACATTCTCAAATGCAAATCAGAGGAATTCCTTTGCTTCTGATTTTTAAAATGTTTCCTCACTGCTTATAGTAATGGCTTTAATCAGAGCTACTAAATAAGAAATTCCCAAGGGTTATAAGAAAACTGTTTTTAATAGGAATACAGATGGTTTACTATTGGAAACAGATGAAGGACAAACTGATGACACATGGAAGGACTATTAAACTGAGATGACCATCTCTACTGAGATGGAAGACAATGCATTTTAAGGCTATCTGCAGAATTACAAAATGGCATGCTGTTGTTGGACCTGAGATGGTAACAGATTAAATGGACTTACATACCACCATCAAATTAACCTCTCTACATTTTAAGACCAGTTGTGTCATCCAATGGTTCACTTGCTGCCCACCCAATTCAGGACCATTCACAATAGGACCTCAATCTCCTTTCCAGCTCTATCTCCTGTATAGCCAACTCTCCCAACAACTAGACTCTTTCCAGTTTCCTGTCACAGCCTTTGTATTCACACTTTTGCACATGCTCTTCTAGCCATTTGAAAATCTCCTTCTCCTACTCACTTCATACCTGAAGTTCCTGGGACTGACTAATTCAAAAATAGAACTCCCATCTGGTTTCTTGCCAAAGTATAAAAGGAATTTCTTGAAATACTGTTTGTGATTATCACTATGCCTTAGTAGATAAAGAAAGAAAACAAAGGGTTGTTTATGTGGGTCAAGCATTGTGAAGAATCAAAACTTTATACTAGGCATCAAGTACTTAGACAAAAATATTTTAGGTCCAGTGTTTTACCAAAATTGTTGCCTATATCCAGGCTAAAGGCATCTCTCCAGAAGATAACGCAGTAAAGCCTATGAGATTTAGACCTCCACTTTTACTAGGTGGGCCTTAGGTGTATAACAGCTAATGAGAAATGAGTATCAGCTTCTGGAATAACTATCCTGAGAAGAAAAACACAGTAAAAGAAATGAGCCCTAATCCCAAAGTGTCATTCTTGCATCCTGCCTCTTGCATCCTCCTTGACTGGAACATGTGCTGAAGTCTCTGAAGATAGTGAGTCCAGCAGTTGTCAAGACTCACTCTTTGAGGTTCTCACCATCATGTCTGTCACCAGCCACAGCCATGCTGGACAAAATATAGAGAGATTAGAGAGTATGTAGATCAGTGTCTTTGCTGCATCAGCAAAAAGACCTTATTTTGGTTTGGTTTGGTTTGGTTTAAAGATTCTGATATTAAGACTGTTTAATTAGATTGACCCATGTGGGTGGGTTAGAGAGATTTTGAGTAAAAGGTTTCCTTCAGCTCTTAACTCCCCTAGATAATCTTAGCAAATAGCCTCATTAACCTTATCTCCTCTTCCTTCCAGGGAGTTTAGCACTTAGATCACAGGATGTCAGAGCTACAAACACCCTAATCCAATTCCTTTGAATGTAACTTTTCACAGTCTGGCCTCTTCTTAGGACAAGACATATTTGAAAGTACATCTAAATGTTTTTGCCTAAGGTTATGGAATGATATCTGCAGATCCCAACTGATTACCCAGAGTTATGGAGGCTCAGGCAGTCTATAGCCCTCTCTGTGCATTGCACTGCACTGCACTGGGGCCATCGATTGGAGAGTTAAAGACTCAGTCCCTGCCTTTAAAAGGAAACAGGACTGGAGGAATATGGGGGCAGGGAGGACAGGTTTCAGTGTGGGCAGATGAAAAGAGTAGTGTGATATAAACGATGACTGAGGAAAGCACCTGAATGGAGCAGGACAGGGACTTTCCTGAGGAGGAAGTGCTCCAACTGAGCCCTGAAGAAGGACCTGGATCTCCTGGAAAGATGCCTTCAGTCAGATACAGATGGAAAATAACCATGCATGTCTTTTAGAAGCATCTTCAAGTCTTCCAGAGTGAATTCCTGCTGTCTACCATCAATTCTTTAGTTAACTGGGGTACATGCAGATTCTATGACCTGGAACTGGGACAGAAGGATGGCTCTTTTTCTTAAGAGATAAAGAAGTATTAGCTCATGCCCCAGTTAGCTCCATTCATTATTGAAATGTCCTTTTCAGTACTGTTCTTATCACATCAATTTCTTGCTTAAGAATTTACCAGACCTGCTACTGTCCTTCAGAGCTCAAGTAACCTAACTTTCAATGCCATTTGCATGTGTACACAGGCAAATTATTGTTTTGCTCCTGATCTCATCCTTTTGTTTCATCCAAACCTATTGCCTGACTAGCCCCTGCTCCAAAAATGGCTTCTTTCTTCCTATTTGTCTTTGATTAGATTGCCCCCACCATTTAGACAGGAAAGGAAGGAAGAAGGGAAAGAGGAAAAAGGGAGAGAAACAGAAGATAAGGTGATAGAGAGAGAGGGAAGACAGAATAAAGAAAAAGAGGAATTACTGTTCCCAGTGAACTATCTAATTCTTCCAGGCATGCGTTCTGCAGTTTCCTTCCCCACAGCCAGGAGGCAGGTCAATTGTTTGACACATTTCCACTAAGTACTGTGTGTTCTTCCCCCAAGGTATTATATCTGGTCTGGTCAACTCTGTTCTGTGATTTCTACAGTCAGCTCTACCACAGAGAAAAATGAAGTAGAGAGAAGACAAGTTAACTTTTAGCCAGAGATTCAGGGAGCAGGACAGGTCCTCTTAGAGTCCATGTTCTTCACCCAAAACTGGATCCCTTGTGCATCAATGTTGCATCTTGTTCATTCCTAATCATCAAAGCAACCACATATGTTAATCTGAGTTATAAACTGAAGCAGAGATACAATATACTGGGTTTAAGCAGAGTTATCTCCAAAGCAGTATTTTTCAAGTGAGTTCAAGAAAACGAGCCTATATTCATAACTGTTCTTCGTTCCTTCTTGGATTTGGCACTCCACCAAAATCCTGCCCCTGAAGCTTCCTCACATGTGTACATGCAATGGCAAAGCACCAAATAAAAATGCAAATAATTCAATCTAAAGCCAAAGCCAGTTCTGAATGATTTGTCTCAACAGAATTAACTGAATTTGCCAAATGCTCTGATGTTCTATAACTGTAATTACACTTCATAATTTGTTGCAACACAGTCGCTTGGAGACAGAAGTACTGAATTAATTGTACCATTTTTGTGACCTCTAGACTTTCTTCATTAAGACCAAGTTAATTTCTCAACATGGGAAGATTCATTTTTTTGTACAGAATAATATCAATAATAAACCCAGAGCATAACTGAGCAGTGAGCACAAATGGCTGCTATCAAACAGCTATGTGATCACACCCTTGATCCGCTTAAATGCAATTTGTGTCAAATACATTAACAGAAGATGTGATGAGTATTTGATTTGTTTTGGTTTTGTAGGCAAATAGCATAATTTCTCAAGTATTTGGATATGTGTTTGTGACTTGGCAAAACTAATAAGTAGAAGCATTTACCCAGAGGGTCATTTATGGACTCTTGATGCATTTATGGAAGATAGGCTTCTCCAAGGAGTCACCTGGGGGCAACTTTTGTCAGAGGCACTCCAGACCGTCAAGAGGCCATTGGCATATGCTATTTCTCTTCATCCTTCAGGCTTTCCCTGAATATGTGGACAATAGTTGAGACAATCCTGAGATGATTCAAGCCAACCCTTTGGGCCAATATTTTGACCCCATGCATCTGAGAGGCAGGCAGAACGGTGGCCTGGAGGTCTTACTGTAAAGGGCACTTTCGCTGATGGTTTGAGCAAGAAGGTTGTTTCAGAACATCATTCTACTGCAGATTGAGAAGTGGCCCATGTGCTGGCCAGAAACTGACTGAGCTCTATTCATTTTTCTGCATAGGATTCAGGATGACAGAGGTTCTCACTTATGGGTAATACCAATAACTAGCAGAATGGACTTAGAGTTAATCAAGATAAATATTCAGTGCTAAGTGATATCTTAGGGACTGACTGATTATGCTTTAAATCATTTGTTATTTTTCAAAAGGTAATACTAACCTGATTTGGTTTTAATGAAAGTGAGGAGTAGGGGTTGTAAAACTTTGAACACATCTGAATTATTCATAGCTTCTTCAAGTCAGTTAGAACTAGTTTTTCAGATGCTATCTACTGATTAGATATTTTTTTCATTGATGATCTTGAGTATGAATGCTAGATAACTCTAGCACATTATACTGTGAGAGCATTTATGTTATTTCTATTTATAAATTCAACTTAGCTCTAACCAGTAAAGAATTAGTTTACATCAACAAAATTATTGATAAAAATGATAAATAAGTAATAATATGACTTTAAAAGTGATTTAAACATACATTATGAAGGAATTAGTCATTCAAGTATTACTGTATCAGACATTTATGAAAGACTTGAGACAGGTTTGCAATTAGTATAGTATTCTTTCTTATTTCTCCTGAAAAATGGGAAAAGTAAGCTAAATATCTGGTACATGGAAAAGGTCTGACATCATCTTAACCCAGAGATTTCTGGGAAGCATCCAGCGACCACAGTCTGGAGGGTGGAAAACACACAGATGTTTATAGGAAGGAAAGGATGCCGGTACCAGGGATCCTCAGAATAAGCCCCAAGCCATTAAAGCTCAGGTTTGAAAAATGGCACCTTTTAATGAACTGTACTCTGAGAAATATCGTTATTCTTTTAAAATGTAGAGTTTCATGAGAGATAAGCAAATCCACATGTATGTACTCAAAAGCCAGAAGGAAAAATGGAATAAACAAGCCATAGGGGGCACAAGACTGAATAGTTACTGGGAATAAGATACGAGGTAGTGCTTAGTCATAAATAAATATGAGAACCTAGGTTTCAGCTCTTGAGTATGAGAAATTGTTTAAGGGAAGATTGGGACCAGAATCCTAACTGGGGCCAAGTCAATGGTACTAGCCGACAGGCTTAAAGAAGGGCAGGAGCAACAAGCCAAAAAGTCACTATACTTATTTTACTCTCTGTAAATCTTCTATTGTGATATTTGCCAAACTAATATTTCCTGAAATAGTAGTAAAGCCTGGAGTTGTAATACAACTGGAATATTAAAAGATGAGAAGCAAGATATCACCAGCTGGGTTCTCCAGAAGCAGACACTTAAGATGGAATTTAAGGTACAAATGTTTACTGGTATTCAATGGGAAGAAGTAGGATTGGGCATAGGCAAAAGTCACATTGAAATGCAGCCTCAATAAGCCTTTAGCCAACCCAATAGGGAGATCTAGAGCAAATATTGCTGGCCATAATTGCCTATGTCAGGTCAAAGTGACCAAGCTTTTATACCCCTGCTTTGCTCAGTCACCAGATACAGGCTATCCAATAAAGTTTTGACCTCTGACAACATGACTCTCTATAGCTGAGGCTGACCCTGAAGGAGCCCACCTCTGGAAGCTTTCTGCCAACTGCCCTCCGCACAACCTAAAAAGGACTTAAATGATGCATCTTTGTGTCTACTTCAGTCTTCTGTCTTCCCCGTGTGCTGCTCAAATCCACTTATATACATTTAGGGGGCAGCTGCTCAAGGATTCTGTTGGGTCTCTCTTCTTGAGGAAAAGCTCATAAGAGACTGTTAAGGGCTGAATTGTATCCTCCTCCCCTCGCCCCCCCCCCAAAATTCATATCTTAAAGCTCTAATTCTCAGTACCTCAGAATATAGCAGCATTTTTAGATAAGATCTTTAAAGGGGTAATTAAGTTAAAATGAAGTCTTTAGTGTGAGCTCAATATGACTTGTGTCTTTATAAGAAAAGGAAGTTTGGACAGAGACATACGTGTGCACAGAGGAAAGGCCATGTAAGGACACAGCACAAAGGTGACCTTCTACAAGCCAAAGAGCGAGGCCTTCAAAGAAACCAAACCTGCTGACATCTTGACCTTGGACTTCCAGCCTCCAGAACCATAAGAAAATAAATTTTTGTTATTGAAGCCATCCAGTCTATGGTGTTTTGTTATGGCAGCCTGAGTAAACTAACCCATTTCCCAATTGCCCCAGGAATACTTGCTGGTGGCGCTTGTGGCTGCAGCGTTTATCCTGAGACAACTCCCAGATTACAGTGTTAACCTTACCCCCAAAGTTTGCCACGAAATATCTTGCTTTTATTATTATTTTCGCATTGCTCTAATATATTGATAGTCTTTGGAAACAAATGACATTATTCCATTTATGGCATTCTGTTTTTTAGTAGTAGTATTTTCATTTACAAAATATAGTAATTCTCAGTTACTGAAAATGTCAAACCCTAGAAAATGTAGCATTCCTACATGTGATGTTAAATTAATGTTAGCTGCGAATTGTACTTTTTTTTTTTTCTAAACAAGAAAAGGGCTAACATAGAGGAATAGTAGCAGGAGGAACTACAGCCCCCACTGCTGCAGTTGGTTTCAGGGTCATAAGTGATCCTCATCATCTCCCTCCTCCACTTTCCATCTTAGGTTCTCTCACCCTCAGCTAGCACCTCTGTAGGCTTCAGTGGCTTACCTGGTTGCCCAAACAAGATTCTCATGCTCAAGTCTTCTGAGCCCCTGGATATCATGCCTTTCTCAGACTGGGATTGTTGTATCTGTTCATTTACAATGGCGTAAATGAACAAGGGAGCACCGAGGGAGTACCAAGGGGAACCTAAGTGAATCACCTGAGTTTCACATAATATACTGTTCCATTGTATAACAATAGGCTACTTCTTCTTGGTGACCAGAGTCAATTACCCCTGCCAAAACAATGACCTCTTTTCTTTATTGCTGGTCCCATAGGATCCCTAAGTGCCCAAGCAGTAGTCATAGCATAGCAGCTTATAATTAAATGGGACTCTTGCTGTGCCCTCTGGTGAAAGTGGATACTTTGGAAGCTAGGACTTCTAACCTTGCAGAGCCCAGAGTTGAAAGGACAGGAACCACAAAGTCCCCCAGTGGGTCCTTGGGAGTGATGGTTAGTGGGGCCATTCCCACTTTTACCTCTTTTTTTCCAGACTCATGTGTTCTTCCAACTGGAGACATAGCACCATATAAAGTCTTTGCTTCAATGTATACATTGTCCTAAAGAATGGCATCCATCCACAAAGGACATTGCCTCCAAGTTGGAGCTTTAGTTTCAATGAGCTTCAATGTTCTATAAGACTGGTAGCATCTGTATGACATATGTGTTATGACCAGTGTATGTAATGGTCATAGGCCCACTCCTGCACTTTCTTTGCTATAAAATGGGTCTCCCAGTATGACACAATATTACATGGGTCCAAAGTTAGTGGGTCAAAATCCATAACCCTTCAGATAGTGGTGCAGTTTGAAGCCCTAGAGACAAGAAAGGCAAACTCATACATAGAGTAGGTGTTTACTTCTGTGAGAACCAAGCTCTGGCTCTACCAGAATGTAAGGAGCCAAACAGACTCAACTTGCCTTTAAGTGGTTAGTTGGTCTCCCTGGGGGAATGCACCATGTCAGAAGCTCAGTGTTGGTCTCTGTGGGTGGCAAGCTAACATCTGGTTGTGCAGTAACTAGATCAGGCTTGTAAATGAGACTCCATACTATTGAATTAATGCATAGTCTTCATCTTGACCACCATTGCCATTTCATTCATGTGCTCATCAAAGTTGATCAAGGACAAGTGATATCAGGTATCAATGGACTGGGACATTTTGTCTGCCTGGGTCATTTAGTGCCTCTTTCATGGTGAACATTCTCTGGTGGGTGATATAACATGATACAAAGATCTCTCATGGTTAATTTTATATATTAACTTGGCTGGATGGCAAGCTTCCAAGCTATTTGGCTAAACATTTTTTCTGGGTGTATCCATGAGGGTGTTTTTGGATGAGATCAACATTTCATTCCTTTCTTTTTACTGTAGACAAAATGTCAGAATATGCTGCAGCCCTCGTGGGACATGAGATGATTGTGGGGAGGAAGACCATGCATGTGACCAACAGAACAGAAGTACCAGGTCTCTGAGGACTTTGTGAAGCAGAATTTTGTACCATCCCTGAATTACCTATCTCTGGACTCTCAGGGGAAGTAAAGTCTATCTTATTAGAATCATTGTTATTTTAGGTGTCTTTTGTTCCTGTTTTCCAGTTTTATTGAAGTATGATTGGCAAATAAAAATTTTTTTATTTGCCATTATACACCTTAAAATTATATTTAAAGTGTATTACATTTAAGGTGTATAATATGATGATTTGATATATATATACATTTTGAAATACCGTAATCAGGTTAATTAACATATCCATCACCCCACAGTTATTTTTGAGATTTTTTTTTGAGGGCATTAGTATAGTGAGAACACTTAATGTTTACTTCCTTTCAAGCAAATTTTAAGTATACAATGTTATTTATTTATTTATTTATTTATGCCTACAGCATAAATAAATAGGTGGTCTTCCTAGGTGGTCTCCCATCCAAGTACTAACCAGGCCCAACCCTGCTTAGCTTCTGAGATCAGACATTGGGCTTTTTCAGGGTGGCATGGCTGTAGACCACAATATGTTATTATTAACTATAGTCACCATACTGTATGTTAGATTCTTAGAACGTATTCTTATAATCAAAATTTGTACCTTTCACCCAAAATCTCCTCATTTTCCCCACCCCAGCCCCAATAGTACTCTTCTACTTTCTGCTTCATTAGTTCAACCTTTTTGATTCTACGTATAAGTGAGATCATGCAGTATTTCCCTTTCTGTGTCTGACTTATTTTACGTAGCATAATGTCCTCTAGGTTCATTCATACTATTGTAAATGCCAGAATTTCCTTCCTTTTTAAGGATGAATCATTTTCATTATGTATATCACATTTTCTTCATCCACCAATAGGCACTTAGGTTGCTTCCTTACCCTGACTATTGTAAATAATGCTGTAATGAACATGGGAGTACAGATATCACTGAAATTTTATTTCCTTTGTATATTTACCCAGAAATGAAATTTCTGCATCATATGGTAGTTCTATTTTTAATTTTTTGTCAATCTCCATAAATTTTTTCATAATGACATACCAATTTACACTCCCACCAACAGTGTACAAGAGTTTCTTTTTCTCCACAACCTAATCAAAACTTATTTCTTTACTATTTGATAATAGACATCCCAACAGGTGTGAAATGATATCTCACTGTGGTTTTGAATTGTATTTCTCTGATGATAGTGATGTTGAGCACTTTTTCATATATCTCTTGGACTCTTTTGTGTCTTCTTTAGAGAAATATCTGTTTAGGTCCTTTGCCCATTTTTTAATCAGTTTTTGTTTGTTTTGTTTTGCAATTGAGTTGTATTAGTTACTTATGTATTTTGGATATTAACCTCGTATCAGATATATAGTTTACAAATATTTTCACTTGTTCTATAGGTAGCCTTTTTGTTTTGTTGATTATTTCCTTTGCTGTGCAGAAACTTTTTAGTTTAATGTAGTCCTCCTTGATTTTGCTTTTGTTAGCTGTGTTTTGGGTATCAATCCAAAAAATCAGTGCTAAGAACAATGCCAAGGAGATTTCCACTATGTTTTCTTCTAGGGGGTTTATAATTTCAGGTCTTATATTAAGTCTTTAACCCATTTTGACCTGATTTTTATGTTTGGTGTAATTTAAAAATCCAATTTCATTCTTTTGCGTGTGGATATTAGTTTTGCCAATACCATTTATTGAAGAGATTTTCCCTTCCTGTGTTCTTGGTGCCATTGTTGAATGCTAGTTGACTGTATATGTGTGGGTTTATTTCTGGGCTCTCTATCCTGTTCCACTGGTCTTTATGTCTGTTTCAACGCAAATACCAATCTGTTTGATTACTATAGCTTTGTAATATAGTTTTGAAGTCAGGAAGTGTAATGTCTACAACTTTGGTCTTCTTGCTCAAGACTTCTTTAGCTATTCAGGGTCTTTCATAGTTCCATACAAATTTTAAGATTGTTTCTTCTATTTCTGTGAAAAATGCCATTGGAATTTTGATTGGGATTACATTGAATCTGTAGATTGCTTTGGGTAATATGGACAGTTTGACAATATTAATTCTTCTAATCCATGAACACACAATATCATTCCATTTATTGGTGGTGACTTCTGCAATTTCTTTAATCAATGTTTTATATAGTTTTTAAGGTACAGATCTTTCACCTTCTTAGATAAATTTATTTCTAAGTATGTTATTGTTTTTGATGCTATTGTAAGTGGGATTATTTTCTCAATTTCTTATTTAGATAATTTTTAATGTATACAAATGCAACTGATTTTATATATTAATTTTGTATCTTGCAATTTCATTAAATTCATTTATTATTTATTTGATGGAATCTTTAGGGTTTTCTTTATATAAGATTACATCATTTGCCAACAGAAAAAAATTTACTTCTTTCTGATTTAGATGCTTTTTATTTCTTTTTCTTGCCTGATTGCTCTGGCTAGGACTTCCATTAATTATTACGATGAAGAGAAGTGGTGAGAGTGCACAACTTTGTCTTGTTCCTGATCTTAGAGGAAAAGCTTTTAGCTTTTCATGGTTAAATATGATGTTAATTGTGGGCTTATCAAGTACAGTCTTTATTATATTGAGGTACATTCCTTCTATACCTAATTTATTGAGTTTATCATAGAAGGATGTTGAATTTTGTCAAATACATTTTCTGCATCTTTTGAGATGATTATATGATTTTTATCCTTAATTCCACTAATGTGGTGTATCACATTTATTGATTTGCAAATGTGAACTATCCTTGCATCCCAGGGATAAACCCAACTTGATTATGGTGTATGATTGTCCAATTGCATCGGTGATTTGTTACTGCCCTCTAATGATTATAAGATGATTCACTTTCCTCCAAGAAAGAGTAGCTCCTGGCTTGATTGCAATCATGTAACAGGTGAGCTTTATTGTCATATATTGTTAAGATGCTACAAGAAAAGGTGAACCAAAAAAAGTGAAGATATTGAGTAAAATGTAAGAAAAATACCTGACTTATTTTAAACAGAATAAATCTCACATCTGCCATCAAAAAGTTGACAATGCCTTAAATATATTAGTGACATAAAATAACCCCAAATAATGGTTAGACTCTATGTTCTTTGCAAAATTTAAGAACTCTCTTTGATATACCTGATTTAGCATGAGTTATGATTTTGAATGAGTACTAAAATAGTTTCCAACTTATCCTTACTTCACAGTCGTACCTGTTTCATTCATTTTCATAATCCTCACATGGTCTAATATTTAGAAGGCATTTGCTCTTAAGGGTAAATAAGCCACACAAGTGCATATGTCAAATGTCTCATCCCATAAAGAGAATATTAACAGATAATATTTAATAAGCACTTAGCTGCAGCTTATTTAATAAGCACAGACACAGTCATAAGCACTTAATAAGCATTGACTTGTTCAGTTTTCATGAATTATTTAAAACTGAAAAACAATATAAACACTACCTGGAAAACTTGTAGGATGAAACTGAAGTACTATTTAGAGGCAAATTTAAAACTTCAGATGCATCCTTTTTAATTATGGAAAAATTCAAACAAAAGTATAAAGGAGTATAATGAACCTCTCTATACCCATTATCCAACTTATTAACATTTAACCATTTTGGATTATTTTGGAGCAAAATATATCATATCATTCCAACCATAAATCCTTCAGTGTGTGTCTCTAAAAGATAAGCATCTCTCTCTCTTTTAAACCATAATTCTATCATCACACCCAAAACAACCAGTAATAAATCCTTAATAATATTTTAGTTAGTTAGTTAGATGGTTAGAATCAGGATTCTAAACAAGGTCCTCATATTATATTTGGTTTATTTGTCTCTTAGATATCTTTTAATTTATAAATCTCTCTCTCTCTCTCTCTCTCTCTCTCTCTCTCTCTCTCTCTCTCTCTCCCCTCCTCTCTCACCTTGTTAATTATTTGTTGCAGAAGCTTTTTGTTGAAGTGGCTTGGTGTTTTTCTTGAAGAATTTCTCACAGTCTGGATTTTATTAATTTCATCTCCATTGGGTAATTTAACATGTTCCTTGGTTCCCTGTACTGCCAAATTCTTAGTTAGAAGTTGAGATTTAATTTTGTCAAGGTTTGGATTTTTAGCAAGAATACATCGTAAGTGGTGGTGTGTACACCCAGCACATCAACTCAAGAGACCCTAGAAGCCATTAAGGATTGTTGCCCACCTCCATTTAATCAAGGACTGCAAAATGATGATTTCATAAGTATATTATTCTTTATTTACTAACTAAAATTATTCTAAAAGGAACTTTCTCTCATCGACTATTTAGCTACCCTGAGATATAGTTTATATAGGAAAAATAGGATAAATACTGACACCTCCCTTTTTAAAGGGTTTTCAGGATAATAAATTGATATCCTAAATCAAAGATTACGATGAGGAATATTTTAGTATCATCATAAGTTTGTGGATTTTAGTATACATGATATATTTTAATTCACAGCAGATAATATTTTTGATAGTCATATTGTCTCATCTTTGACCTGTGAGAACGAATCTCTTTCATTAAGATTCAGAGTCTTATTGTTATGATCCTGGTAGTCTTTGATAGCTTCTTTGTTATCCATTGTGACAGACGTTACAAGATCGTTTTGCACATTTTCTGCCCCAGATTTGGATTCGGCCATTCTTCATGAAGCCCTGATTTCTTTAATTGAAAATGATAAAGAAATGCATTTATTAATGGACAGATTGGAAATAAATTAGTAATGTGGTCATTTCAAGAAGGTAGGTGCAAAAAAAATCTTTAGAAAGAAATAGAAGAAAATATTAAAGTTAAGGGCAGAAATTAGGAACTAAAAGGTGATTCCTTGCAAAAACTAATAAAATTAGTTTTACAATAAAAAATAGACAAACTTTTAACCAGACTGAGCAAGAATTAAAAGGCAGAAATAAACAATATTGTGGACAAAAACAAAAAGACAAAGCTACACCTACAACAGAGACTAAAAATCACAATTTAATATTATAAATCATTTTATCCTGGTAACATATTATAAACAATATATTAGAAAAGTTTCAAAAAAAACCTAAAAAGCAAATTGAAAAAGAATAGGAAGCCTAATTTAACCAAAAACCATAAAGGAAATTGAATTGGAAATCAAAAAACTTTTCCTCATTGGCAAAGACCTAGGGCCATGGGAGTTTGGTCAAAATGTTAAGGATTGTGAAAGGTGACACTTTTATTTGTCCATTGCCATATCCCCCAGTGACTAGAAGAGGGCCTGGCACATAGTGGGTATGCAATAAATATGTGCTAAATAAACAATCTTGATAACACATAAACTGTTTCAAAAAATAAAAAATATGAAATGATAAATTAATTCATGGAGGAGGGTAAGTATACTCTATACTAAAATGAGACAAGGAAGGATGGATGAAAGAAAGGGAAAGGAAGGGAAGGGAAGGGAAGGGAAGGGAAGGGAAGGGAAGGGAAGGGAAGGGAAGGGAAGGGAAGGGAAATTACAGATCAATCTTATTTATAAATCTATAAATGGAAAAATCTGAGATAAAATATCACTAATTTGAATAAAACAGTATATTATGGTAAGGTAGAGCATATCCCAAGAATGCAAGGAAATCTGTTAATACAATATATCACAATATCAGATAAATGAGAAAAACTATGTGATCGTCTCAGTAAATGCAGAAAAAGATTTCATGAAATTCACCTCATTCAAGATTTAAAATAACTTCTAATAAATAGATATAGAAAATAATTTATTCAATCTGAGACCGGGCATTTATCAAAATCTAACACAAGAAATATACTTCTTGGTGAAACATTGGAGGCTGTCCCTTTAAAATCAAGAACAAGGCAAAAATGCCTACATCATGACTTCTAACCAGCACTGTACTGAATACAAGCAATCTGGTTCTAACACAAGCATAAGAATGGAAAAGTGGAAACAACATTGTCTGTATTTACAAATAAGAGAATTCAGCAAGCTTGCTAGAGACCAGATTTATGTACAAAACTCACTTGAAATTCTATATAATAGTAACAATCGAATAGAAAAAGACCTCACCTACAATACCAAAATATTAAAATCTGTAAGAAGTCTTGGAATAAATAGGTGTTTTATGAAAAAAATTATAAAATATTGAAGTACAGGAAAGTTCATGAAAAGAGACCTGAATGAATGGAGATTCTCCACATTCACAGATAGTAACCTATAAATTTAATGTAACTCCAATCAATATCCCAACAGGGTTTTATTTATAGAATGTGACAAGCTCACCCTCAAACTCACATGGAATAAAAGGCCAAGGAAATTAATGACTCTTGTAGAAAAGGAAGAAGGTGGGTGGGTGAGGAGGTGGGATTGTGGGATAGCAGGGACTGTGGGATGCCCTACCAGATCTCAGACTTTCTATGAAGCCAATGTAATGAAGAAAGAGTAGTACTGGTACTGGTCCCAAGAGGGACAAGAATCCAGCTCTACCACTTATTGGCTATATGACCAGGAACGATATTCTTAGCTTCTCTCAACAACTTCTTTAATCTCATCTGGAAATTTAGCTTTATAACATACATCATAGGTGCATTATATAAACTATGTAAAATAATTGGTATAAAGTGGTCAGTTCAGCAGGAAATAATAGGTATTTAGGGAGACATATGAAAACTCAAAATAGTAATTTAGCTGTAACAAGCTTAATTAAAATATTAATTGGGAAAATTGCACTTCCAAATGTTGTGGCTTCTCCTGGTCCTCTTCACTCTACTGCCAGCCCTGTGTGTTGTGTTGAAAAAAAAAAAAAAAAATCCAGAGGTTCTTGACCCAACCCCTTGCTTGCTTCAAGGTCTTAACTACAGTTTTGTGGTCTGACCAAGCACAATTCCTCACTCTGCTCTGAATCTAGAAGTCTTCACAGGTTTCTTTGCCCTGAGCACAAACACATAGAGCTCAGTAAAATCCTTTGTCCTTTTCCTGTAACTTGGAAACAGCACTCACAGAAGGGAAATCATGCAGCCTATCTTCCCTGTGCCTGTGGGCCAATAAGATGCTCAGAGGAACAGGGATATCACTATTTAACTTTAATTAGAAATAACTTTTTTAATACTAGACGATATTACATGAAATTCTTAACAGCAGTTATAGGCAATTTGATTTGACTTGACTTTTTTTGTCTATGTTTACTTCCCAAATGATCTGTTCTTCTATAATTAACATATTATTTTATAAGTATAAAAAAACTAAAGGTACTTTGGAGGTATAAATAACATTAGATGATATATTTTATATAATTTTTTAAAGGAAAAAATATATTGCAGCAGTACATCTCTTCCTTAGGAGAAAGGGCCATCAGCTTTTTCTTAGTGTTTTGGGCAGATTCTGGTCCACAGCGCAGGCTCTGGGTTTCATTACTGACAATGCCTTCCATTTCTTGTGACATAATTTTCCTCACCAGAGCTAGGATTAAGTAAGAAAAGCAGGACTTCATTACTATGGAACAAGGGTTCAAAATAATTCCTTTTAATTGTATGAATTTAACAATTATTAACATGTAGCATGTGTGCCTTCAACAGCACAGAATGAAACAGAGGTTAGTAACTCAGAATATCCAGTTATAATAGAAAGACAAGGTTGACCAGTATTAGGATAACGACAAGCACTTTACACTCCTCTGAGGCCAAGAATTCCTTTTTACAGCTCTGGTCTTCACTAAAATTGGTGAGCAGGGCCCTGTGAAACAGTCCTGATTAGAAACTCTAGACCCCAGAAGTTCTCGACCCCATCACCACACACATAACCCATGATGTCCCCTGAGAGTCAGACTCCAAGAACGGGTTGTAGTTACGAACAACAGCAAGAAAAAATAGACTATAGTTTATGTGTCATTCCCAGCAATTTCTTTCACTCCTCAAAAAAGCACATTAAAGGCAAATAAGAGGGGTTTTAAGAGAAAAATCCTGAAACTGGTCTCATTTTTAAATGGATTAAATCGCTCAAAACTTTATACTTTTCTTACAGTAATTATTACTGTCACAAGACCACAACTGAAAGTGTCAGCTCTTATAGAGACACTACATTCCAGTGGTGAGAACACCCTTCTCTCCTCAGTAGTCACATTTTTACAGAGAGAGCCTGGAACTGTCTCTCTCTCCCGACACCCATGGCGGTGGTGGTCACTTCCAATAGGTGCTGCAAATTTTTGTACCACTTGGTAACTCTCATCACGATGTCTAAATTTAATGAAACTAATTCTGAAGGTTGGAAATCAAAATTCTATCTGGATTGGGTTTAGGGCTTCCTGGTAAAAGAGGAAACAGGAATCTTTTGGTTCAGTGGCACTTTTAAAAAGAAGTTTAATTGAAGTCTGAAATGTTGCATAAATGGAAGATATAAGTTTTAATTGAAAAATAATTATAACCACTTAATCATTTTTAAATGAGGGCTGTAATTGCAGTCAGTGCACAATAGCCACATACAGACACTGAGATTTCTTCAATAAAGCAGGGATGGTACAGCTTGATTTGCTAATAGCACTTCCACTTCTCCTCCCTTTTGTCTCAAAGATTAATTCAGGCAAGGGCTATTAGTGCTGTTAATTGGTTCTGCAATTTAGACCTTGTGCCTCTGAATGAATGACTGATGCAGTCGCTCAGCCAATAAATGGGAGCACTTCGTCAATGCTCCCTATTGCCCAGCAGGGCATCAGCCCAGCCACCCAGCCTCCCTCCCTCCAACCCTTGGGGACAAAAGGCCTAGCGGCTCTTCTTGGTCACAGCTTCAGCAGGACTGGAGATAGGTCAACCAGATGCCTTTGAAATGAAACTGACTTATTGAATCTAATGATATTCAACTAGCGTTCTTCCCTTATCACCAGAAGGAATGTTTCTTTTTGTTTTGAACCCTCCTCTCAATTATGAGGCTGTGAAGGAATAGGAGGCCTGGTTGTTATGAAGCTTGGCAAGAGAAAGCACCAACTGTAACATTAGCTAGAAGATAAATATACCCCAGAGCTCAGGGAGAAACCCTTCTTTAATTGCTGCAGCACCTTCTTGGCATGTGCACTGCACCCCCAGAGAGGCCTTGGAGAGTTATCAGGCCTGACGGGGAACCACATCGATTGTGAGGACTTTGGAGATAACTGCAAACTGAAACAGCACCAAAGAGACATCCTGATTGAAGACTCACTCACCAGTGGTGATCTGCAAAGCCACCCTGGATTTCACTTTTCAGAAAAATTTCCTGAAAATTTTCCTGTGAGCGAGCCCCTTCTCCATGACTGCAGATACTCAGATCAGCACTTTTCAGAACAAAGGTATTGTGAGTCAATGGCCTCCCTGCCATTTTAGCTCCTGGAGCAGTCTTAGGCCAGATATTTCAAAGAAGATGTCTGTACCTGGAATGCTCTGAACTAGGAAGGGAGCGAAGATGAAAGGGGCCTCTGTGATTGACTCAACATTGAGAGTGGACATCCCTTGAATTCTGTGCAGATTGTGTACTGAGGTTACACATTCATGCTTTTGCCCAGGGAGACACCCATTCAAGAAGTCTGGCTCCCTTTCAGGAAGTGAATTTTCTCTCCAAAGTTAAAGTTTTAAAACTCTTCTACCCATGCAACAGAAACCACACCATATGGAAGAAAGATCCAGGGCTCAGATGAGCGAGAGAGGAATGCCACAGGACCAAGAAGCAGTTTCTGAAATAACGAGCTTCTGAGTCCAAATTTCTAGCCACAAATTCAGATGTTTAAGAAAACAATTTTGTCCATTCTTTAATAACAGCATAATTTTTACTTTGAGCCTCATTTCACTCAATGACAGAAACTTGGATCTTCCTATGTTTCCCTGAAGGTGGATTTCCCAAATTCGGGAGCCTACATGGTACCAAGGTTTCAGTGGGGCATCATCTGTAGAGAATTCGAAAGCAATAATAAAACATACTAATAATCATATGACAGTTCTATATAATGTCAGTGGTAAAATTCTCCTCCCCCAAGTACCTTGGTCTAATCTAAACAATTTCTGTGGTTACTCTTGAGTATTAATACTAATATATATGTAGTCTTCAAATTAGCACACTTTTATAATTTCTCTTTTAATAAACATATTCTGCATAGAAATTAATCCAGAAAATTTTCTGCTGTCCAGTTAGCCCCAACACACTTGAATTTAGCTGCACACGCTTGTTTCGAGAGTAAGTTTTTAAGGGTTCAGAATCATCGTGTCGGCTTCAGGCACTGTTTAATATCTCCCACTCCTGTGGTACTACATATTCCTATATTTAATCAGTAGATTTAAAATGAGCCGTGACAGCATGTTTATTGTAAAGGTAAAGAACATATGTTATTTCGATTCTGTCATTCTATGACTTCACTTGGAGTTTTTCTTGTGTTTAAAATTTAAATGAGTACAAACTACAGTGTAGGTTTTTTTCCTTCTTTAAAGAAACCCTAATGTCAGTAGAAAGCATTACTTCATGACTCTTCCCTTTTGCTGTATTGTAATATTTGTTCCACTTTTAATTTTTGTTGTTGTTTTTGTTTAGTGGAATGATTATATATGGAAGTTCAATAAAAGAAAATTTTCAGAGTCCACACTTCTTCTCTGGACGTTATTATTGTTTCCTTTCATGATTATTGCTGAAAATAATTTGGTCAAAATAAAATGTTAACAAATGATCCTCTGTCAAATGTACTGGGCACACCACTGTTAGAGTGGGCATACTGATTACTAAAATGTGACTATTTTTTGTCACTCTGATTTGTGGGTCTTTTGCTATCTAAGAATGATTGGGAAAACTATGAGACCTGCTTAGAAAGTGATCCACAATGAGGGAAAGAACTATTCCAAGGCTGGGTTTCACTGGACACTGGGGAAAGAAAGTTGTGTCGGGCTTGCAACCTATGGATTCGAATCTTTCGCTGTATTTTGTAAAGCTTACTGAAGGGAATAAAACCTGAGCTTCACTCTCATGTTTATACTGGGCCCTGATACTGAACTGAAACATGATGGAAAGAGCAGGAAATGTCTGCCAACACCAAGTGCCACCACTGCACCTCATGTAAGGACGTACCAGTGCACAGCAAGAGCTACTGAGATGCATTGAGAGGGTTCCCAAAAACCTGGTAACTGCAAATGGGCCAGGAATGGCCATTCTATTCATCATCCCAGGTGAAGACTTTCAGCAGGCTCCTAAGTGAAGCGAAAATTGAAATTGATCACAGAACCTATCTGTATATGCTTCATATTTAAGTTAACTGTCTAGTGAAAAATTAAGCTCAATCTCATTAACAAATCCCTTTTTAGTCTTTATAAACATCCCCAAAGATTGTTTCAGATAGAGCTGGACTGCCTAAATTTTAGATCCAATGAGTGGATCTCACAGAGAGGTAAACTAGGAAAGCAGCTCCCTCTCCCACCAAACTCCATGTTAACAATCTTATTTCTATCTGAGTGAGCTTCAGATAGAATGTGAGCTACACTCAAATTCTTCTAAAGAGAAAAAAAAAAAAACAAAAAACAGAAACACCATAAAACCTTGAGTTATACAGAAGATAAGAATCTGATAAGTACTCTAATCTAAAACAGTAATTGGAGGCATTAATTTATATATAATTGGAGGGTAGAGACCTCTGCCCAACATTCTGACATTAATTTCACTAAAAGAAGATATTAAAACACAGACTTGTAATGGAATTATTAATCTGATTAAAACTTTATTCACCAACATGAACAAGCAAATCAAAAGGGAAAAAAATTAAAATGTCCAAAAATAGAGGAAAATGTACTTATTGGTGGATAATAATCAAAGAATTACAGGTTAAAATAGACATCATTTTCATCTATTTCTTTCAAAAGTAATAAAAATATTAACAATCCTCAGTTTTCAAAGATATGGAAAATCGTCATTTAAACATAATATTTTTTAGCAAAAGTGTAAGCTGATCTAACTTTTTGAGAGAACAACATGGTTAAAATTGTAAATGTACATCCTTTTATGTTCATATTGGATATTTCATTTCAGGTAGTTTATCCTAAGGAAATAAGAAAACAAGTAGAAAAAGGTTAATGTTTTATTATATCAATATCATTGTTCTTTATAGTAAAAAATTATAAATAAGTAAACATACATTAATATGGAATTGATTAAATAACTTATAGTCACATGATGAAATACTATGCAGCCTTTTAAAAGATTGAGGTAAATTTTGATAAAATGACATAAAAAAATTATTCCATGATATATTATTAAATTAAAAACAAAAAGGTTACAGAATACTGAGTTGAATAGGTACCATTGTTGACATAATAATGCAATTTTATTAGGGGTCTTATATTGTCACTTTAAAATTTGGTCAGGTGGGTGTAAATTTCCTCTGCAACAAGATGAAAACTGTAACAGGCCCATGCTTTCTGCTCACTCTTGGTTAGACAATCCTATAGTCATTTTAAGTTACAATTTCTGTCTCAATTCAAAAATCAGAATGGTTGGTTTGTAATACTAACCAAAATGCCAAACTTGATTTACTATCTTTTATATATGAGACCTGTTAAGATATTAACCTTTTGTCATTTGTCTTTTAGCTTTGTTTTTGATATGTTGTACTATAAAGCAAATCTGTTTCAAGCCAGAATCTTGAAATTAAAAAGGAGGGTGGAGTTGTCTTCTTTGCTCTTCTCCAGTTGGAAATTCTCCTCCTCCCCTCTCCTATGGTACTCTTCCTCTCCCAGGAAGACCTGTCAACTAAGTCTGTGTCCTTGAGGTTGGGTGGGTAGGGGTGGAGTGGGAGATAGGGTGGGAGGAGTTGGTGAGGGGATAAGAAAGTTCTTATATGAACTGGTCCAATGGTAGACTTGTTACTTGGTCAAAGAAATTGAATCAGAAACCAGAGTGGAGCCTTAAGAAATCAAAAATAGACTCTAATCTGACGTCCAAGGAAAGCAAGTGGAGCTGTTGGATTAGCTGGCTTTGCTCTAATGCAAGAGGGGGAAAGAAGGGGAGGACAGTTCAAATGGCAGGAAAAGGATGGGCAGTGGTTGGGAGAAGAGAAAAAATAGCCTGTGGGGGAAACAGGAGATAGTCCAGGGAACTGGGAAAGAAGGAGCACAGGGAGAGGGCAAGAGAAGGCAGGGATCGTGGCTACTCAGCCCTTACTCTGCCACATATGTATTACCACCTCCCAAGCGAGCTGTCGTATTAGTCTCCTTGAACAAATGGCATGGCTGAGGCTCAGAGAAGTTGAGTAAGCAGAAAAGCAAAAACTAAGCCCAGGACTTCAAAAAAAACTAAACCCTGACTTCAAATCCTCTATTCCTTCCAGAAGTTCCCAAACGACACACAAAATGAGCATTGGGGCTGGCTGCTCAGAATCACTTGGAGAACTTCTTTAAAATTCATAATCCATAATCTCTGGTTTCGTCCCAAACCTCCTGAATCAGAATCTTTGGGAGAGATGATCAAGAAATAAGAAATAAGATGTATTCATAAACTTTTTAGGTGATCCTGTGTGCAAGTTTGGGAACTGATATATTAGGTGTATCACATTCTCTCCAACATATCTGTAGGGCAGGGGGCAAATGCACTGTTGTTTCCTGAGCACCTACTTTGCTTTATTTTATTACAAGCATCGCCTGGGTACTGTTCGGAGTATATCATCACACTCTGTCCTTCCTTGACATGCTTACAAGATTGGTATCATCTCCACACCAATGAGAAAGCTAAGAGTGGTTATGTGATGCACTAAAAGGACCTTTAGCCAGTAAGCAGCAGAGCTTAGAGTAAAACCCCAATGAGTAGGACCCCTGGTTCCTACTCTTCGTACCTTACCACACTTACAGGAGGAAAGACCTTATGATGGTGGGAGAAGAGAGGAAGGAGGAGAGCCCGAGATAATGCAGATGAAAGGGATAATTATGGAGCAACTTAACAGAGAGCTCTCTACTAGTGGCCCAGACTGTGGGAAACCGTGGATGGGAAATCCAGTAGGAGGTAAACTGAAGAACAGATCCAGGCTTTATGTTTGTAGAGTCGCTCTTTAGATTCCGAGTCCCTGCCTGGTGAAGATCAGGGGGCTCTGAGAAGTCTTTATTCCGAGGAGCTGGCTCCCTCTTGTGGCAGCTGCCGCTCATCCCTGAATGAACTGGGAACAGGCAGCCTCGTAGAGGCTTGTAGTGGTGGCAGCCTGGCTGTACACTGGAATCACCTGGGAACTGGTAAGACTTACCCATGCTCCAGGCCAAGGAAATAAGAACGTTTGGGGAGATTTAGATCTTCACTGTCCAATACAGTAGCCACTAGTCACATATGGCTATCGATCACTTGAAATGCGGTTAGTTCGAATTAGCATGTAAGTATAAAATTATATACACACTGGATTTCAAAGGCTTAGTACAAAAAAGAAACTGTGAACTATCTCATTAATAATTTTTGTATTAATTATATGTTGAAGTGATATTTTGGATATATTGGTCATAATAAAGTGTATTATTTAAATTAATTCACCAGTTTCTTTTTACTTTTTACAATGTAGCTACTAGAAAATTTAAAATTATATATGATGCTCACCTTTATGGTTCAGACTATATATAAGATTGTCAGATTTAGCAATGAAATGAAAATACTGGATGCCCAGTTAAATTTAAATTTCAGATAAATATGAATAAGTTTTTGAGCATATTTAGTAAATGTTTAGTATAAATATGTCCCATGCAATATTTGGGACATATTTATAGTAAAATTAAAATTCATTGTTTATCTGAAATTCAAATTCACCTGGGTGTTTTCTATATTATCTGGTCCCCTGATATGTCTATTGGACAGCGCTGATCTAGACACTTGCTACTCAGAATGTGGTTTAAGGATAAGCAGCATAGGTTTTACTTGGGGGCTTGTCAGAAATGGAGCATCTTAGACCTCACCCATAGGTACTGAACCAGGATCTTCAGTTTAATAAGAGCCCCAGGTGATTCATGTGAACATCAATATTTTGAAGCACTGAGCTTGAGAGCCACCAGCAAAGTGGAGGCATAGAGGAGAAGAGAGATGAATCTACCCAGTACCCTTGGCCAAGGCAGACAGTCCTAGATTCCAAACTCTGAGCCCGTTCACCTCTCTTCTGTATCTCCACAATGCCCAGCACATAAAGTTGGTTGAATATATGAGTTAAGTGTGAATATGTGAGTGAATGAATGAATGAATGAATAAGTAAGTAGCTGAGTGGGCAAATAAGTATATGCATGTATGAGATAGTGAATAAATTCAAGAGCAACAAGAAGGATGACTGAATGGAGAATTTCACAGTGAATTCTGGACTACACGAGGCCCAGCAGAAGGAAGCAGATGGCTCAGAAAGAAAAATGACCCAAAGAGTTGCCCCTTTTCTTGCCCAGGACAAGCCCATGAAAGGAGGTACACCCCTCCTGCCCTAAGATCCACCATCTGCAGCCTAGAAAGGGTGGGGAGGAAAAGCTTCCTTCTCTATGCAAGCCAGATGATGTGAACCTTCTGCGGGACCTGAACACACATCCCTTGCTCATGGAGCGCTGGCCCTCCTGCCCCCTCATCTGATCTATTACCAACTGGTTCCCCCTTAGAGCACAACCCAAACTACAGGAAATGGTTTTAATTTTTTTTTTATTTTATAAAGTGGGTTGAGTTTTAATTATTTCTTTTTCCAAAATGGTCATTTCTTTCTTGAGTTTTCTTTTACATTATTAATGTAATAGGTGCCCATGTACAAAAAAGAAACTGAAAGCCCCAGTATAATCCCTTCCTCTACAGATAAGCGCTGTTAACATTTCAGGTATATCCTCCTAGATATTTTATACATTTTTCTATATATACATATATATGAAATTATGCATATTATTTTATGGCCCCCTTTTTCACTGAACAGCACATGTTTCATACCAACCAATGTATACACATCTAATTCTTGTAAATGGCTGCACCTTATTCTGTCATAATTTATTGAAAATCCCCTATTATTGGACATTCAGGTGGTTTCTAAAGTTCATTCCTATCATAGACAATGCCATTTACTTTCAACCACACACCCTTTATTACCTAGTGAATTTCTATTCATCTTTCACATTTCAGCTCAATTTCGGCAGTTTCATTTTAAATTGAGAACAAAAATATTTTTATTTCATTTACTTCACTTTACCAAAGAGGGGGGAAAAATTCTGCAGAGACACAATTCTGACTCAAGCATATGCCAAAAGAAAAAAAAAAAGTACCTTACCATCAAGTATACTTGGATTCTCAGTTAATAAACATTTATATTTTAGTTGATGGCACCATTATATTTTCCCCAAAAATAGTAAGTAATTTACATTTACATAATTACAGTGTTAATTTTGGTGGTGCCCAGAACAAAATACAGCCTATCTTGAAGGAGTATTAGAACCTCTGTCTCTAGTGAAATAGAAAATTGCTTACAGCTTAAAATGCTAGCTTTTTCAACCTTTACAGGTGAAGATTTCAAAAATCAAAGGGTCTGGCTTATCAAAAATCATATTACACATAAAAAGTAAACACTAAAATAACCTAAACACTCAACAGTGGGGGAAGATTAAACAAACATGGTACATCTGCATAATGGAATATTAAAATTTATGCTTGCAATGAATTTTTGATGAAGAAAAACTTTTGATAAATATAAATGAAAAAGCATAATAAAAACTGTATGTGCAGTATAATCCGAGCTTTGTAAAAAATATGTACTCAAGGAAAGATGACTAGAAGGAAATAAAGCCAAAATTTTAACATGGTACCTACCTCTTAGAGGTAGAATCACAGGTGGGTGTTTTATTCTCCATTTTTCTCTTGTTTGTTTTTTTTCTTTTATTTTATTTTAAATTTTTAATTAGACTTTAATTTTTATAGCAGTTTTATATTCACAGCAAAATTGAGTAGAAGATACAAAGATTTCCCATCTATCCATTGTGCCCCCACACACATAGCCTCTCTTAATATCAACATCCCCCACCAGAGTGGTATATTTGTTACAAGTGATGAATCTACATTGACACATCTACTATCACCCAAAATCCATAGTTTATATTATGGGTTATTCTTAGTGTTGTACATTCTACAGGTTTCAACAAATACATAAGGATATGTATCCACCATTATGTACCAGGAAGAGTAGTTTCGTTGCCCTAAAAATCCTATGTTCCACCTATTCATCCCTCTTTTGGATTTTTAAATTTTTTTATTCTTTAACATTTGCTACCATTTTACATTATTTTTCTGAAAAGAAAAAAAAATAAATACTGTCATTCGAAGAAAATCTTTTGTGAAGGAAAGTGCAGGTAGGAGCTTTCATTTTCCCTGTGACTCAGAAACTCTTCAAGTACATTTTCAGCTCCCCTGAATAGAAGCGCCCAAAGGTGAACATGCAGTTTGTGTGTTGAGTATCAGAGGAGGCAAGGAGCCTCATGTGCCTACAGTTAGTCAAACAGAAACCAGCCCTCCCACCTTGTTTGCTCTCCTGTCTCATTCTCTTCCTGAGAGTGGGAAACACAGAGTACCACAGCTTCCTGATTCTGAGTGTCAGCTCATATAAGGTGTGTGCTGATGGGTAAATGAAAACTCCTATGACCATCACCCCAAGCACTTCCCATACAGGTGGTTTTTTCTCATTTTATTGTATAGATTAACTGAAGTTGATCTGATTTTACATTTTAATTTTTTTTTATTTCAATTAATCAAAAGTCAGGGGAGGGGAAAAGTCCTCCGCTGCTCATGTACACAAACTCTTTAATCTGGAAAACACAGTCACTACAGGAGACCTTCCAGCAGTGTTCTGAAGCATTATTGCACTCCCTTTAATCAGCCCAACTTACAGAATCTTCCTGGGAGAACGAGAGGTATATTTTCCTTTAGCATACCTCCATTCTTCCAAGTGAAACTTTGATTTTAAATTCTTAAATAAGATGATTTCTCATAGTTCCACATTCTGTTGATTGTCTTTTCACTTTCTTAATGGTGTTTTCTGAAACAAAACTTAGGTCACTTTCTCTTTGAGCCCCATGTCTATTTCTCAGCCTTGTAGTAATACTCTCTCTCCAAAGCCACCATCATTGCAAGTTGCCAATCTCTTTCAACATGCTCACAACTAATTTAACCAATAATTTCCAAATAAGGAATGCACACAGCCCAGGGACAGAAAAACAATTCACTGAAGTACAGGGAGATAGTTTTAGAACTTCTATTTACAATCACTTTTGTATTATTTTCCTTTAATTTCCATGTTAGGCTATGTTTTCAAAGTGATATATAAATATAGTAGCACATTTATATCATGTATAAATAGCTATGCATATCTGGGGACAAGGACTATACCTTATTCATTTCCATCTCCACAGTGCTTAGTGTACTGCCTGGCTCAACAGTTGTTTTTTAAACAAATACATCCATGAATGAATCATATCAATCACATGAAATCAATCAATCATCAGTCAATCAATGATGATTCTTAGTCCCTGTCCACAAAACATTCTAGAGTCCCCTGTAAGGTCATAGTCACTGTCCTCAAGGATTTTTCATTGCTTCTTTTCTTTTTCGTGTATGATGTGGATGATTTTTCACCAGACACACCATGGTCACTTTCACCTGTCCCCTCAACCAAACAGATCTTTCTGAGTCCTCAAGATCTCCAATTTCGTCCATTTACATCTTCTCTCTCAAAGTCAACACCTCCCCTCAATATTACCAAAATTTTTGCCCTCAACTCCAGCTTACGAGTCATGTTTTGACCCCTATATCTTGGCATTGATCCTCCTCAATGAACCTTAGCAGTGAGTGGCTATAGGACAGAGCTTGGTCCTCCAGCTCCAGGCTTCTGCACCCATGCTGATCCATGATAACGGTTTTCTCATCTGAAAAGAAATGAGAAAAAAAATGGAAGATAATGTAGAACATAAATACAAATGTATATGTCCTAGCTGCCCATGACTGTTCTTTATTCTGAGATTGTTTTCTATATTTTTATATTAAAATATTTTTTCTCTTATAAATGATGATGATTACATTAATCGGTTATTGTCTTTACTGGACTAAATCAAAAGTTGTCAGTTCTCTTTGAGTCCTGAAATCTTTTAGATGAAAATGTGTTCATTCATACAACCCAAAAGTCTGGGGATCACCAAACCATTAGTTTTTGTTTGATATGTTTTTAAGGTAGAGAGAGGAGAAGTTGATTCATGGGGTAAAATACAAATAGTCCACAAGAGGTTACAAACTAAGCCTTGCCATTCATTCATCATGCGTTAGCACATCTCTTTCCTGATAGCAATAGCAGACTGTAGAGCTAGGAGGGAGTGCGAGGAGCCTGGGGCACTGAGCATCAATGATGAAGGTGAGGTCAGGAATGTCTGAGGATCATCTGTAATATTATTACATCCATGCCAAGGGCTGATTCTGTCTTAGAAATTTTGCCCTAAAAAGGCCTCTTTTACTTCAGGGTACACCTTAATATTGGCATATGCTGGCAACAGGAAAAATAAGAACATCATGGATAGCGTCCATTGTTGACAGTTTCTGCTGCATCTTGCTTTATCACCCAAAGAAGAAAGGTTTGGCTTTTCAACTGAAACCCTGCTTGGAAAACAAATTGGGACCCAATGCTTGTCTTGCCTGAGAGGATTCATAATGTCCCAATTCTTTCCCAAATATGCTATGTATATTTTTTATTAAAAAACTATATTCTATTAGTCACTCAAACTGGGACTCAAAAACATAGCCAGGTATAGAAAGCCAATGAACTGTGCAGTATTTTGGTTATCCATGCTTATTGGCTTTAGAATGAAATCTTGAGACTAAAATGGGGTGAGGTATTGTGCCATTTATATCCCCTGTCTACAGTCAGGGGAGTATTATCTTGTTCCTCCCACAAGCCAAACCAAATGAAATGAGTCACTATGTGGCTGAATTCTGTCCATGGAACACCCACATTAGTCTGAAACTCAGAGTTCAATGGCCATTTTTCTGAGTCATATCTGATTTGACAGCATGAACTCATGTCAAGACCATGCCGAGTTTCTCCTGCAGAATCTGGGACAGATGTCTCATCTGGAGGGAGCAGGTTGGCTCTCTCATTTTTGGAAGTCTGAATTTGTTTGTTCAGAGCCCACACTATGGATATAGTGGTATTTAGTCTATTATTTTTCAAAGTATTCCTATACTCTAAATAAGAAATATTCTTTATTTTTCTGGGAAACAGAGGCCTAATTTTGATTAAATGGTATAAGTTAAATTTCACAACAGTGTTAGAGTTAGAACATGAACTTCTTCATTAAGATTGCTTTGCCTCTGATTCCTAGATTGATAAAATAAATAAATAAATAAACTATAAAATAAAATAAAATAAAATAAAATAAAATAAAATAAAATAAAATAAAATAAAATAAAATAAAATAAAAATTCCTATAAGTTTCCCAAGAATCTTTGATCATTGACCACCTGGACAGGTTAAATATAAGGAGTGTTCTCTTGGCCACAGGGCTACCTATGATGTCCATGCAGCCAGAGGGGCAGAGCTACAAGAAGCAAGCCTCACAGTCACTGAAGGGCATTTTGAGCCAGAACATTCTCTTCTCTATTCAGGCTTCACAATTATCCCATTACTGGGAGTTTGAACACGTGCTCTAATTTTAGTCCTCCCCATAACAGAGAACATTACCAAGATATTATCCCTATTCCCTCTGCTTATCAAATAACAGATTTCCCCTAGGGGTTCCCCTATCCCTGAAGATCTAAATGAGATTGTTTTAAGCCCTCATTCCACACCTTGGGGAAGTCTAATGCCCACTCCAAGGTTTCCCAGAATTCCCAGTAATTCTACATTTTCATGGCCACCTCTGATTCTAACTCCTTGCTCCTACTGAAGTCTTCTCTATTCTACCCTTCCAGAGCTGTTCTTTTCCACTCAGGCTTTTTTTTTTTTTTTAATAAACTTTATTTTTTAGAGCAGTTTTAGGTTCACAGCAATATTGAATAGAAAGTACAGAGAGTTCCCACATATCCCCTGCCCCCACACATGCACAGCTTCCCCACTATTAACATTCAGCATCAGAGTGGTATATCTGTTATAATCAATGGACCTACACTGACACTTCATTATCTCTCAAAGTCCATTGTTTACATTAGAGTTCACTCTTGGTGTTGTACATTCTATGGGTTGTGATAAATGTATAATGACATATATCTACAATTATAATATCATACAGAATTATTTCACTGCCTGAAAAATCTTCTGTGCTCTTTCTAGCCATCCTTCTAGAGCCATGAGTCCTTGACAACCACTGATCTTTTTTATAGCCTCTGTAGTTTTGTTTTTTCCAGAATGTCATATAGTTGGAATTATACAGTATATATATAGCGTTCTCAGATTGGCTTGTTTCACTTAGTAATATTCATTTAAGCTTCCTCCATATCTTTTCATGGCTTGATAGCTAATGTCTTTTTAGTGCTAAATGATATTATTCCATTGTCTGCATGTAATATAACTTATTTATCCATTCACCTACTAAAGGGCATCTTGGTTGCTTCCAGGTTTTGGCAATTATGGATAAAGCTTTTATAAACATCGGTGTACAGGTTTTTGTGTGGACATAAGTTTTCAGCTCATTTGGGTAGATATCAAGGAATAAGATTGCTGGATCATGTGGTAAAAGTATATTTAGTTTTGTAAGAAACTACCAAACTGTCTTTTAAAGTGACTGCAGTATTTTGCATCTCCACCAGCAATGAATGAGAGTTGCTCCATATTGTTATTAAAATTTGGTGTTAGCGATTTGGATTTTAAACATTCTAATAGGTATGTAGTAGTACCTTGTTTTAATTTGTAATTCCATAATGACATATGATGTTGAGCATCTTTTCAGATGCTTATTTGACATGTTTATTTTCTTTAATGTAGTACTATTAGATATTTCGCCCATTTTTAAACTAGGTTGCTTATTTCTTATGGTTGAGTTTTAACAGTGCTTTGTACATTTTAAATGAGTCTTTAATCCAAAATTTTTTAGGATAAAAAATTTTGTTAATTTTTTTTTCATTTGTGGTTTGTCTTCTCATTGTTTTGAGGTTTAAAGTTATTTTTATTCTCAGTTTTTGAAGATATAATTCTGTGATCTTCTGGTTTCTATTGTTGCAATGGATATAATGGCTATAAATCCTTTATTTCAGGTTTTGTTAAAGTTTTTTCTCTTTATCTTTGATAATTTGCAATATTACAACACATCCAGATGTTAATTTATTTTTATTTACTATTTGTGGAACTATTGTGCATCCTGAATATGAAATTGATGCTTTTCACCAATTCTAAAAAATTCTTAGCCAATAGCTTATCAAATATTGTCTTTGTCACTTTCTCTTTACTCTCTTCTGCTAGTACTTCTATTAAATACTGAAGCTTCTCATTCTATTCTCCATGCCTCTTAGTGCTGCTTCATGTTTTCCATCTCTATATATCTGTCTACCTTTTGCATAATTTTCTTAATTGTATCTTTTAGCTTGTGAATGCTAACTTCAGCTGTATTTAATCTGCTAATTACCTGTTATTAGTTTTCTATTGCAGCTATATAACAAATATTAAGAAATTTGGCAGCTTCAAATGACACTCATTTATTATCTCATGGTTTCTGTAAGTCAGATGTCTGGTATGGTGTGGTTGGATATTCTGCTTAAGGTCTCACCAGGCTTAAATCAAAGTATCAGCCATGATAGTGGTTCTCATATGGCACTTGAGGTCCTCTTCCAAGATCATTGTTGGTTGGAAGTCAGTCCTTTGCAGTTGAAGAAATGAGGTTCTTGTTTTCTTGCTTTGTAACTTCTTTCATTTTCAAATCAACAATTGTGCATCAACTTCTCATTCTTCTAATCTCTGACTTACCTTTCCACTGCATTTCTTTCACTCCCTTCTGTTTTCCTCTTTCTCTTCTTAGGGCTCATAGGATTACATTGAGCCTCCCTGAATAATCTAGGATAATCCCTATTTTAAGATCCCATGATTAGTAACTGTGATTATATCTGTAAAATTTTTTTATCATATAACATAAAATAACTGCAGTGTAGCACAAGAGGCGGAGATCATAGGGGGCCAAAACTGTGCCTGCTACACAGTCCACTGAGTTTATTTTGTGTGTGTGTCATTGACTATATATTTAAGTTTCAGAAATTTGGGGTGCGGGGGGAGGAAGGTTGTCAAATCTTCCTGTTCTTCATTCATAGTGACTTTTATTTACTTACAATTTTAGTTTCTTCTTTTATGTCTTTAACCATTATTATCTGATTTTCTTGGGGATTTCATTGTATCTGTGTGTTCATTCTTGTGATCTTGTTCATAATCAAGTGGTGGACTGGAGTCAGCTTGTGGGAGCTGATTCTGTACCTCTCTTCCCAACTTTGCATCCAGTGATCTCACATCGATAGCTTGAAATTGGTCATCATGGAAGTATTTATGCCATGGAAATTGGCAAATGCTATAAGTCAGTGATTTTTTTCTTTTGAGATTTGGTTTACCAGTATAAATACAATTGTTTATAACAGATTTTTAATTTTGAGTTTTGAGCTCAAGTCCAACAGGGATTTACAGGTAGAAATACTATTCAACCTGTAGCTAGTGTCTTCAGTTCATTCTGCTAGTGTTTTTAGATGTGTTATCAACCTGGAATCACCTTTCAATGCCATTTTCTTAGTATGAGAGTTTGGGGACATGATGCGGTACGTGTAAATTCAAACCCCAGTCATATATAAAACAGAGGCTCATGGTCGTATATTCTCAGAAGACTTTCTCTTTTTTTCCATATAGGAACCAGGTCAGACTAAGCCTAACAACGTTTCTTGTTTTCTCCCTGGGCCAGTGAGCTGAATTGTTTAGTGTATCCTTTCACTGTATGAATTGTTGAATCGATTACTGAATGAATCTTGTCCAGTGTTTTTCAAATTATGTCCCTGACCCCCTGAGGATTCTAATAAATGACCTGAAAAGCTACTTCAGGGAGTGAGAGAAAAGTGGGTAGACAGTTTTCTCCATCCTATAAACCAAAGTAGCACAACCTTCTCCTCTCCTCAAACTGCTACACACACACACACACACACACACACACACACACACACTTTTTATCTACATGACATATTAGTCTTCCTGACAATATCACAAAGAAAAGAGTTCCTCTTTTTTAGAATTATAAATTTTTTGAGATAATCCAAACCCTTTACTATCAAAATGAGGAAACCGAGGCACAGAAGTGTTAGTCAACAATGTATAATATAGTTCTGTGAGTTGGTAAAAAGAGTTGAGACTTGAATCCAGGTTCTAAGTGAGTAGGATAATATTTGGACCAAAAAAACTTTGTAACCAGACATTTTGTGAGAGAAGCTGCGGTTTCGTTTCTGATCAATGTGAAGAGTGATTCGTCAATCATCAAAGCTTTAAATTGTATTACTATCAGTCTGTTTTAGGTAATACAACTGTCCCTCAGTATCTGCAGGGAGATTGGTTCTAGGATACACCCTTCCCCGCCCCCACTGTCCCTCCCACACATAAGGGAAATCCAAGAATGTTCAAGTCCCTTATATAAAATTACATAGTATTTGCATCCAAACTATGCACATCATCTGTATACTTTAAATCATCTCTGTTACTTTAAATCATCTAGGTTACTTATAATACTTAATACAATGTAAATGCTTCCTGTTATTATACTGTATTGTTTAGGGGAAAATGATAAGAAAAAAAAAGGTCTGTACTTGTTAGATACAGATGCAACCATCATAGACCTAACTACATAGCACACTTTAGCAACAACATAGCTTTGCTTTTCTGGATATTTTTGATGTCTAGTTGGTTGAATCCACATATGCAGAATCTGCAGATATGGAAAGCCAACTATATTTGCTATCTGCTATTATTTTCCGAGGACACTGCTCCAGATGCAATGCTTAGTGTTTCATATGCATAATCATATTTGATCTACAAAACAATCCAGGGAGATAAAACTATTATTATCTCATTTTACAGATGAAGACAATGAGGCTCAGAGAGGTTAAGTGACTTAGCTGTTGTCTTGCACAGCTAGTCAGCAGTGGAGTGAGGATTGAACACAGGCTGCCTAGCTCCAGAGCCCAGAGACCTTCCTACTGCTTACGTCTGCTGTCATCCTGCCTCCGTGGTCTCCCTGCTGAAGGCAGAGTCAATGCCACCGAAGCTGCAAACAGCTTGATCACATTAACTACTCAGTCTATCAAAAAACTACAGTTGATTATTTGCAGATTCATATTTGCAAATTCGCCTACTCCCTAAAATGTATTTTAACCCCAAAATCAATACTGAAAGCACTTCTTCCATCATTATTGGATATGCACATATGCAGAGGGCAAAAAATTTGAACTGCTGGAGGTTCATGTTCTCAATGAGGTTGAACAAGGCAAAGCTCTGCCTTCTTGTTTCAGCTTTCCTATTGTAATCAAGTGTCCTTCTCATAGTATATTCAGTGCCATGTTTTTCACACTTTTGTGAAATAGATTTCTCTTTTTAAAATGGCCCCTAATCCTAGTACTGAAGTGCTGTCTAGTGTTTCCAAGATCAAAAAAGCTATTATGTGCCTTACAGAGAAAAGCATGTGTTAGATAAGCTTCGTTCAGGTATGAGTGATAACTTGGTGCTGTTGGCCACAAGTTCAATGTTAATGAATCAACATTATATATTAAATAGTGTGTCTTTAAACAGAAACACACATAAAACAAGGTTATTTATTGATCTGTTGACAAATATGTGACCTAACCCTGTATTTCCCCTAGGGGCAATGATTCAGTATTTGTTAATTCAGTGTTCCTGGTGACTTTTAGAACATAACTACTGTGATTAACAAGAATGGACTGTACTACCTCCTGCCTCATAACCAGCATTTTCTAAGTTTTTAAACTAAAGTGGCAATGGTACCTTGGGAAGGCCACAGGGATGAAGCTCTTTCATCTCCAAGTATTTTATGGCTTAGGTATTGGAGGCCCTGCCCAGCCAACCTTCCCTCTACACTTGCTTTACCCTCTACAGAGGGGAACCTGGCTAATCAGGAAATAAACTCCCTCAAAAGGTAAACAGTGAGTAGAGTGTACATTTGGTGGAAAACAAATGGCTCTTGGTACCATGTTGTGGAAATTATCTTACATACAGAGATAAAGGAGCAGGGTGAGCCCAGGTGGCATTGTTGAGTCCTCTCCTCCATTTCATGGCCCATTTGTGACGTGTGCACTAGCCTTTCCGAGAAAACTCCTTCCCCTCCACACAGTACTCTCAGAACTGTGTTGTCCCTCTGTCGTGTAGCACTCCATGTCCACCATGGCTGTGACCGCCTGCCAGGGCTTGGGGTTCGTGGTTTCAGTGATCGGGATTGCAGGCATCATTGCTGCCACCTGCATGGACCAATGGAGCACCCAGGACTTGTACAATAACCCGGTGACAGCTGTATTCAACTACCAAGGGCTGTGGCGCTCTTGTGTCCGAGAAAGCTCTGGCTTTACCGAGTGCCGGGGCTACTTCACTCTGCTGGGGCTGCCAGGTAAGGGCCGGTGCCTGGCGGGCTGGAGAAAAAACAGGACCCCTGCCTGGGGGACTGCTGGGGAGGGAGGAGCAACAGCCCCCACCACCAGGGTAGGCACAGGCATTTGGGGAACTTAGGAAGAGGCAGTTTCTGGAGCTGTCAGGCCTCCCTTAACTAGATGATACAATATGCCCCAAGGGGCACATTTTAAAAAATAACTCCTATGTGAACAGTGGCATTGAGTCTCAATCATCCACAGGAACAGGATTCAGGAGGCTCGGACTTTAGCCACCTCTTTTATTTAGCCCCAAGATTCTCCCTCCCTGAACTGAGGGTTGTGATTCCATCTCCAGGCCCCTTCTCCAAGCTTCCAGGGAAGCTTATGCACGTAGTACCAACAGAAATGGGGCAGCGGAAAGGGCGAGAGAAAGAGAACTGAGTGCTATGTTTCTCTGGGGTGTGCTAGATAAGCCTCTTCCCTGTGGCCCCAGGCTCCTGACCTCCAGAAAGTATTGGCTACATGGTATTGGATCCAGGGCATTCTCTGCACAGAGGCCTCTTGTGGCAAGTGACTCCGCCATGGAGACAAAAGTGTATAGGCTGTGATACCCGCCTCCCCAGATTGGCGTATTAGCCACACAAGGATTGTGTGTTTCCTTATTTAGTAGAATGGTCATTTTAACTTGAAGAAAAAGTCAAATCTCAAGAGTACAGAATGTTAAAAGTTCTTTCACTTCAGGTAACAGAGTCAATCAATGAATAAACTAGCCATTTTTATTTTGTAGTTCATTGTTCCTTCCATAAATATATATCAAAATCTTGAGAGGGGCATTGATCTAAGGTGGCACTGGAGGAGAATTAGAAATAGAAAATAGGGCTTTCTCCATCCAGACACTTGCCATTTAACTGCAGGGTCAATACTTAGACATGCACAGAAGGTAATAAGTGAAAACATCAGTCATACAGTAATTCATTCTTTTAGACATTCTGTACTTAATGATGGAGAAGTCATTACAGCCTCAGGATTCTGTGGGCTTAGAAACCCCCAAAATATGACCATGCACTCCAGGCTGGGTATGACAAGGTGCCAAGTGAGAGCAAAGGGTCAGTGCTACAGGAGATGTGATAAGGGTGGAACTGCTCTGGAAAGACTCCACTGTAAGTGACCCTTGAAAGTTAGCTAGGATTTGGAGGGGCAGACTCACAGAAAGCAAAAGAACCTGGGCAAAGGCACCAGGATATCCTATGCTTAGGGGAAAATGAAATAATGACCCTGGCTTGGAGGAAAGGGTTGATGTGGGGACAATTATGGAGAGTACTGAATGCCACACTAAGAGAGGAAGGGACTAGGTATAAACAAGCCAGACTGGTGGATGACCAGCTGCTAATTCAGTGGAGTCTGTGGGATTCTTCCGTACCTAAATGCAAAATGTCCAAAATCTCCAGAGGCTAGCCTAGGTCCAAACGAGTTAGAGGCCCTAAAGGAGAGAATCAGCCTGAGGCTGCTCACACAGAGCACTGTGTAACATCTGAGGGGTTTATACTGCTACACAAAGGGCAAATAACAATGATAAATCATGCACTTGAGTAAACAACTGCCTTATGGTATTTTGTGCAATCTCTACAAACCACCCTGTGAACTTGATATCATTATTATCTTCTTTTGAGAAACAGGAGACTGAGTTTGGGTAATTTGCCCATGGTCACATACAAATGGAGCCAGGGCTCAGATCCTGCACTGCCTGCACTGAAGCCCCAGCTGCAACTTTAACAGGGAGCCCCAGGGCTCTCAGACTCAAAACAAACCAATCCTGATGCACAGTAGAAATCCCCAATGCAGAAGTGCCTCCTAAGCCTCACCTCTTACCCAAGTCTAGTAAATAATTAACGAGAAAGATCTCATTAGTAATCAAAGTAATATATTAAGACCCTTAACAAATAAGTAGCTCAAATAAGTTAATAAGAAAAGTGCTAAAATTCTAGTTAAATAAGTGAGGAAGAAGCGCAAACTCAAGAAAAAGAAAAAACAGATGCTTTATAAATATTTGTTTTTTTAAAAAAAGTTTTCAAAGTCATTAGTAATCAAAGCAATACAAATTAAAACAAGTGATCCCGTATAACCTTATCAAATTCACAATGTAGGTAAGGGTGTGCCTCTGAGACAAGATCTTTCAATACTGCTGCTAGGAATAAAATTCATAGAAAAAAATCTAGTTCTACATAAAAATGATTTTTTTGAAAATTCACACCTTTTGACATCTTAATTCCATTCTTCGGAGCAATCCTAAAAGAGTAATCAGAAATTCTAGCAAAGAGTTGTGTGAAAAATGTTCATCATAACATTGTTTTCCATACAAAAAAAAAAAAAAATGAAGGAGAGGTATAATCCAACTGTATAAGAATAGATACTGTTTAGGTGAATAACAGCTCTGAAATGAGGGGACTTCCATGTAATGGGATATTAATAAGCTCATACTAAAACATGATTTTGCTCACACCAAATTAAATGTTTAATACTAATTAAATGGTATTTACAAAGAGTTTAACAGCACATGTATGCAATTAAGTGAAAAGAGCATAAAAAAGTGTATAATCTCTTACTCAGGTAAAAAATTATATACAGAGAATGAATAAAAAGGAAGTATTCCAAATATTTTGTCTTGGATTTGAAATTATGATGACCTGTTGAAATTTCCTCTCCTTCCAAATTTTCTATTATGAGCACCAAAAGGTGGAATCAGAAATTGGTGATATAAAATGTGGTAATATAGTCTTTTAAATTAATAAATGTATCAATTATTTGTTTTGCTGGTATACTAATATTACTCCTCCCGTATTTTATTTTATATTGTTATTTGACCACCATTTTGCTTAATTATCATACATGATGTTTTATTAATATTCCTAAAAAGAAGTAAGGAAAAGAGGTAAGGAAAAATGTTTTTTCCAATATCAATAAAATAATACAAGTGCCTGGAAATTTATAACCTGAAATGTCACTGCTAGAACCATATTTAAACCTGAATATGGGAATAATTTCCCTTAAGAAGTCAGTGAAAAATAATGCCCTATTTTAAAGGTGATTAAACGAAGTTGTACCAACCCCATTACAATATTGTTAAACAGAATCAGACCATTAATTATCATTATTATTATTATTATTGCATATCATTACAATTATGCCATGAATTATCAGTATTATGATTATATATTATTATTACATATCATTACAATTATAACATGAATTATCAGTATTATTAGAGATATACGTAATATATTTTAACAAAATCTATTGCCATGAATGAGGAAGCCAGATTTTCCTCTGTGGACCCCATTAATGCTTTAGCAGTTATAGCTAAAACAGTGGTCTCCTCGTTTCAAAACACAGAAAATTCACCAGGAAGTAAAAAAATCTCATTTTCCAAGTGTTTTAAAACATGTCAATATTTACTTCACATTAAAAAATGTGTAGACTTATAATTTCTCTTTACTCATTCAATACTCTTCTTAGGTAGCAGTAGCTTTACTTTATTCTTTAAAAGTAACTTTCCTTCTTCCAAAAATATAGTCACTGTCACCATCTCAAACAAGAAAGAAAGCTTAATTTATTTATTACCTGAATAACTTTTACCCCCGTCTTGAAATTTTGCATACAAACATTTGCGTAGGGAAACAAGAGGGAAAACTGTCAGGAGTGAGAATAGATAACTTGTAATAACCTATTTTTAAAATTTTTTTCATTTTCGATCTACTATTATGGTGATATTATAGTCAATATATTGAGGAAGGGAGCATGTTAGA
Organism: Eidolon dupreanum; assembly: GCA_028627145.1. Classification (NCBI taxonomy): domain Eukaryota; kingdom Metazoa; phylum Chordata; class Mammalia; order Chiroptera; family Pteropodidae; genus Eidolon; species Eidolon dupreanum. Next base: position 122,289,010 of record CM053507.1, on the reverse strand, counting down.
TCAATGCCATAAAATGAACAACTGGAATCCAAACTCTTATAGATCACTTTATGACTAAGAAGCCTGCATCTTGGTTGAAATAAGAGTGAAATGGACTTTGTCCACCGAAACCGTGGCAGGATCATTCCTGAATTATTCTAACAGTTTCTAATCTAGTTAAGCAACTCCTGTCCACCAGCAGAGACCACAGTCCCTTTTTCTATTTGCCACCTCCTCACCTTTTGGACTTGACCTTCATCAATGCTATTTCACCTTAAGTCATATAATTCTCTTACTCTCTTCTTTTGGATTTTCTGGCTTATGCTTCATTCTCTGCTAACACTGATCACAGAACCTACAGCAAGGTGGGCTGTTGAGGAGAATGTTGCCTCCATTCAAATTAGGGGGGAGGCCTTCCATATTTGTTTCTATGTTTGCTGGGAATAAAGCTGTGGGAGTAGTGGCTGGGTGCACCCAAGATAACATTGAAATGTCCAGATGCTTCGGCTTGTTTCCTGGAGAAACTGTATGAGTTAGAGATTGGGGTGTCAGGGGAGAAGTGTAGGTGTGTGTGTGTGTGTATGTGTGTGTGTGTGTGTGTGTCAGAGCCTTGAAATCTAGATTTAGGAAAGTTCTAATTAAAATGTATCTGAATTCAGAGGCCAGATACACATGACCCACAGGAAGCAGCAAGTCAATCAATTCTCTAACAAAATTGAATTGTGTAGACAAAATGTAATGGCTGATCTCTGGTTAAGTCTCTCCTTTGCATACGGATATTTTCGCCAATTGTAGTGAAAACTTTTCTGCAAAATGTAGAAGAATGCAGTGTGTGAGACCTGAAAGCATTCTAATTTAGTCACCATGTTACAGATAAAGACACTGACCTGCAGGGGCTGAGCAATTTGCCCAAATCACCCAGCATGCAGCATGTTACTGACAGTACCAGGAGCAGATCCTAGGTCTCTCAGTCACCAGGTCATGGTCTTTGGCCCAGCCAGCCCTGCTCCCCTTCCTAGCCTTTTGGGAACCTTCTTTGTTGCATAGTCTTCACATGGTTCCTGTGTCATGAATGGAAGGGTGAGATAAAGGTCAACAGGATGCCTCACTTATTCTTATCTCAGTTCCAATACCTGTGGACCAAGAATACATCTCTAGGATTTGGTTTCCTGTTCTCAAAAGTGGGGACAACTTTGCCTGCCGCTGGCACACCATATGAAATAGAGAAAGAGCGCCCGAGAGGAAGTTGAAGTAGAAGTCCCGTCTATGCCATTTTAAAGCATCTGTGGTTCAAGGCACTTGGACAAGTTTCTTAATCTATTTGTACCTCACTCGACTCACCCCCGCTCCCCCAAAATACGGGTGGGGGATAATAATACCTGTCCTACCCATTTCTGTAAGATTAAAATGGAAAGATGTAAGTGAAACGTGATTTTATGAGTTGTGAGGAAAACGTGAAAGTCTGGTTTAAGACAGAGATTCCTGGGGCCATTTCTTTAAGTGAAGTCAGCCAAGAGGTTTCCCATGACGAGCAGAGACTAACAGAAAGACTTGTGGGGGTTCCCAGCAGTACTGGGCACGTCAGCCTTTCCCCTAGTCGGTGGCATGCTCCAGGCAGAGCCAGAGCTGGAGGCGGGGAGCTGGCACCGCCCTGGGGGAGGCATCCACTCAGCCCGCTCTGCTCTCAAACTAGCTGGGCCTGCGCGGCTCAGCAGGACAAGTGCCTCTTGGGACCGCTTCCCTAACAAATGAAAAAATAATGCCCTTGACCCAAGAGCGAAACTGAACTATCAAAGGAAAACACTGTGAGCAAACACCAAGAGCTGAGGGAAACTATCTGATTAAAGCAGCTCCCTTTGGGAGCACGGTAGGCCCACACCTTCCGCAGGAGGAAGGTGGCAGCTGGTCCCGAGGCGGCAGCCAGAGTGCCAGAGGGCTAAAGCCATGTCGACTACCACATGCCAAGTGGTGGGCTTCCTCCTGTCCATCCTGGGCCTGGCGGGCTGCATCGCTGCTACGGGGATGGACATGTGGAGCACCCAGGACCTGTACGACAACCCCGTCACCTCCGTGTTCCAATATGAAGGGCTTTGGCGGAGCTGCGTGAGGCAGAGCTCAGGGTTCACCGAGTGCCGGCCCTATTTCACCATCCTGGGCCTTCCAGGTAGGCACTGGGCAGCACCTGGGGGCCCAGTCAGGTGAGGGCAGGAAGGCGCTGTGCGCTCTCTCTGCCACCAGGAGGGTTGTCAGAAATCGTTGCAGGAATTGAGCCATGCTCCCACCTCTGGGTGTGACCCTTGCAAGGTTGGCTCAGAATACAAGGTGTGACTAAGAGGAGTTGGCCCCAAGTCAAAGAAGGAGAGAGTCATATGAGAGAAAATCGGAGAATTCATACCCAAAAGAATTGGTAATGAGGAAGCAGCTCATGAAAAGAACGGATCTGTTGTTTAGAATAAGGTTCCTAAAGGAGAAAATTAACTGTGTGCACGTGACTTGTTTCTGCCTGCACTTAAGAGGGAGTAAGGCAGCAGGATGGCAAATAATTTCGTATAGCTGAAAAAGTTTAAGAGCTAACTGTATTTCATTTTCGATTCAAGTAAATTTTTCTTTGAAAAGTTGGAGTCTCTGTGGGTGCTATATGTGTGTGTGTGTGTGTGTGTGTGTGTATATATATATATATATAGAGAGAGAGAGAGAGAGAGAGAGAGAGAGAGAGAGAGAGAGAGCCATTCAATTATAGTCTTTTCTGCATTTGTGTTGAGAATGCGCTCCTAAAAAATGTATGAAAGAATATAATTATAAAATTATAATTAAAATGTCAGAGTATAAATATAATTATAAAATTGACATCCTTTTACCCCTGAAGATGAAATAAGTTAAATCTCTGCTTTTAATACAGATAATTATTTCAAATATCATCATAGGAACATTGTATTCTAGGTATTATGAGAGCTCTACTTGTATTAAAAAAAGAAAAGAAAGAAAAGGAAAGGAAAGGAAAGGAAAGGAAAGGAAAGGAAAGGAAAGGAAAGGAAAGGAAAGGAAAGGAAAGGAAAGGAAAGGGGAAAGGAAAAGGAAAAGGAAAGAGAAAAGGAAAGGTCAGGCTAATCAGTGACTCCAAGGAGTGGCCAAGATATGAGTTTGGTGAGGAAAGAACAGTGTTGGGTTTTGCCTCTCTGAAACAAACGCCTTGTGAACAGGAAGATAAAAATAAATTTTCATGAACCTTGTTAAGAGCCTGTGAAGCTCAACAAAAATTGAATTGTGAAAAGCATTTTAACTAATTTATCTTTGTTTTCAGAAAGAAATAGATGGGCGGCAGAGTTGAAGAATCGGGTTATTTGTTTTTGGAAGCCACTCATTTTGCAGGACCAATAGGACTACAGACTCCATGAGAGAACTGCTTAGGGAGGCAGGGGAGGTAGAAACTGGACAGAGGGAAGACAGAAATCCCAGGAAGGTAGGATTATGCCATAGTGTGAGAGGAGAGGTCAGAAGGGAGGAGATGTGAGAACATAGATTGTTGAGTTGCTAGCTACACCTAATTTTAACTATTAAATGAAGAAAAAAGATTGACCTCATATTCAAAATTAAGGCATGACATCCCATGACTTTGTGCTCAATAACCTCTTCCCAGTGCCCCACCACATGTTATCTACCTCTTGCTCATTCTTTCTTTCCACGCATGGGACTCCCAAATATTTCCACTCTCCTAAATGGCCAAACCCCATCAATGCCACTCACTCGTCTTTCCTGTTTTACCAAAGGATCCTATCCTACTTGAGCTCCCTCAGAACCTCTCCTCTACCTGTTGACAGTTCTGCCCTCTGTAGATCAATATCCCCTCCCTCTCTCCCATTCAAGGCCCACCTCTCCACCAGGGCTCTGCAGGCCCACGCCATCCTGTCTGGTCATGCCAGCTAATCAGCTCCTCTCCTTCTTGCTTTTTTTCCCCTATCCTCCTCACTTGTGCTTATATCTTCCTTTCTTGGGAAATCTTCTATTGATTCTGGTCCTTGTCAACTTCTGTCTCTCCCTTGTTGTCTCTAATGACTAAATTAAAACACTAAATTTTTCTACTACCTCTCACTTTTAACCTTTCTCAATCTGGTTTTTATCCTTCATGTCTTTAGAGTGTTTGTTCCTTTGACTATAGCAGAAGGTCAAACAGAATCTTCTAATCACCAACTTCCAGTTCTCAGTTCTCATCTCCCGAGATATTTTTAAAAGCAAACATCTCCTATTGTCCCCTATTCCTGGCTTAATCAGGTGTAGACATGACAGCCCTCCTGTATTCCTCATCTACCTTCCCTTACCTATCTCTTACTATTCCCCTACCCCCAACCTATGTTTCTTCCTGTTCATTTACTATACTCTGGGCTTGGTCCTGAATACCTATTGCTCCCACTGCTTGAATACCCCCCTCTAGTACTCCAACTACCATCTCTACAAACATTCCCATTAGTGAGGTCCAGCTCAAATACCACCTCTCTCCTGAAGCTTTCTCTTACCCTCAAATTGAACTGGATCCCACAAATCTCTGTACCAAATCTAGAGCACTCTGATAGCATTGAGCATATTCTCCCTTGTGACACTGTTCACAAATCTGAAAAACTGAGACGCTCCAGGCAGCCATCACAGAGGTGTACCCCAGCTCTGCTGGTCTGAGTTGGAGGAACAGAATTCCAACAAAAGCAAAGAAAGAGACACTGCTTGGGACTGGGTTTGCAGAAAAGGAGATACTTTAAATCGTTGTTAATTTCTGTCCATAAAGAACAGTGTGGATTTAAAAGCAGCCAGTACTCATGCAGCAGGAGTGACTACAACGTAAATTGGCACCCCAAAATGCAAATATTTGTTTGATGACTTAAGATTTGGCTGGCTGAGGTAAGGGATGGTGGGAAGATTACCAGGAGGAAAAGGCTAAAAAGAAACTCAAAAGCTGAAGGTAGGAACATAAGAAGATGAAGCAGCCGGAGAGGAGGCCACAGGGGGGTTTGTAGACACTTGTGGGGCTCCCAAGGAGTAATATTAACCAGCCAGGACCTAGCACCTAGAGGAGACTCAGTCATTGGAAATAGCTGCTAAAAGCGTTTTCTTGAGCATGACAAAGGGCTTAGGAAAGAGAGACCTGAAGCAGAGGAGCTGGATAAAATGCTTGGAGATAGAAATGGAAGGTTTCAAAGAGTTTAATTTTGACTTAGAACCCACAGGAGTACCACCCTTCAAGCAGAGAAGTAAGCCTAAGGCGCTATAAAGGCATGAGGCAGATACCATCATAATACTTCAGTTAATCAAAGTAATCAGTAGCAAGTATTCAATTCTTCTAAGTATAAGCTCTTTCACTGCAAAATCTCACTTAACTTTTCATTCATCTGATAATGTATTATGCTTAGTTGGAACTTACAGCCACTGAATAATTTAATTCCATTTAACTAGCTGTATTATGTAAACTACAGATAGATTAATGAAGTAAATGGCGTTGGTAGCAGGACTGTGTGCCTGTATATAACTAGTCAATGTAGTATGTAGTTCTCTAAGGACAGTGCCCAAAAATAAAAAAGCTACCAGTTAGTTAGTGGACTATACATTGGCTCTACAGTTTATTCTTCACGACAGTATAGCAAAATACGTATTAGTTTTATTTTTACAAAAGTGGAAACTGAGGCTCAGAAAGGGGATCAAGGTAACATGTCCAAGCTCCATGGATAGAGGATAGTAGAAGCAAGATATGAACACAAGGCTGAAAGACTTCCAAGAATGACTTTTCCCCTTCCCCAATGCTCAGGCCCCATTTCTACTTTGCAGTTAGAAAGGGCTGCCTTTAGAATTGAAGAGATTATTCTGAGCTTGAGCACAATAAGAGTAGAATACTTTGCACCTTGACCTCTTTATAACAATTTAATTAACAATGCACAATTAAGAGTACTAAGTTTTACGAATGGAGGACTTGAGTGTCAATCCCATTTCCCCTCCTGGAGACAGTGGGAGGAAAAAGCAAAGGGCAGTCAATGAGAAGGTGAGGAGGAGACAAAGATACCTGGCAAACTCGTGTCCCTGGCTCCATGATGACATCATAGTCAAGTCACATTTTTTCTAATGTGTTTGAAAATATTTGGGCTGAATTTGGTGCAGTGGCAGGGTCCTGTGGTTAGAGGCAGGTGAGTTGGGATAGAGGGTGCAGCTTGACCACCTACATCTCTTGCCCTCGCTCTCTCCATCTGTGAAATGCCTCACAATACGGCATTTGTGTGAAAGTGCTCTGTGACACATTTACAAGCTCTGGCTCTTGGTATCACTAAATAATTACTGTCATGTCTATACCATTCAAAGCTCTCAAATAGTTAAGACATTTCATCTTCCAGATTTCTTTACTTCTCCAAAATAAAAAAACCAAAGTAAAGATTACTTAAGGTACTTTTTTCTCCTTTCTAGTTCCCATTCCACCTGTGTTCTGAGCACTTCACTGGTTCTCAGCCCCTTTGCAGGCATTGAAGGTCTTGATTTTTTCATAAAACTAGCTACATTTTCTTCCTCTTCCTACCTCAGTATGAAAAAAACAGCAGTCCCTGAAGAGCTAGGGAGTTTCTAATCAACCCGTCAATCATATTTACACACACAGGAATGGGGGAGGATAATGAAACCACATTTAATCCAGAGAACAATTCCATAAAATCTAAAGCAAAAATATCCTTAAGAGTGAAACTGCCCTTAAGTATCTTTTCTAAAGGAGCTGCCTTGTTTATTTCTTTTTGCTATTGACTGAATGTTTCACATTCATGTCACAATGCTTCAACCACAATGCTCATGATCCTGTGAAACCATCTTGTCTTTCCCTAATGTCTGGTAAAAGAAACTGGCCCTAGGAGGTAGAGTGATCATAAATTAGTTATAAAGTTAAAATGAGATCTGGGAAAACCTCTTGATTTTCTTCAAGCTGTGTTTCCCTTTCTTCAAAAAAGGAGACATGTTTAGCCTTTTTAAATATATAGGCAAACATCTAAATGTGTACACACTGTTGTACATTGAAGGAGATCTCACAAAGAACTGAGAACACATCTACAAAGCCCAAAAGAACCTGTACCAGAGGTATAAAATGAGGCTTCTTGACCTGATTTCTCAGTGATCAAAGCTATGTAGATCCATGCATGAGACTGCTTCTTCAGCTTGTGGTTGTGGAGGTTGTCGCTTTGATAGCAAGGCAGCTACCCATAAAGCATCATGTCCTAGCATGGACTAGTCACTGGTGAGACATCATTTCATGGTGGGGACATACATTGTCAGAGTCACATAGTTGGACACCACCTTAAAGGCAAGAACGAAGGGCAATGAGGATGGAAGCCACATACACTGCCTCACCCATCAGCCACCACCCCTGCTCATTGCTAGCCAATCCTGAACTCATTTTCCCTGATCTTCCTCACTACCTCATTCTAGGCCTTTCTCTTCCTTCTCTTCTCAAATATTCTTCCCCTATTGCCTTTCACACTCCCTTACCCATGGCTTTTTCAAATCTTCAACCATATTGCATCACCATATAGAGGATTCAGGTTCCTTCATAGTACAAGCCAAAGCCATATGAGGCTGGAGAAAGATCTTTACTGATCCTGACTTAATTCTATGCTGGTGCCAAGTAGCAACCAATCCTCTCAACATCTCTATGCAAGAGCTATCTCTATCCCACTCCAGGGTTGAGGAGACTAGGCTTCAGGGAGCTTAAATGACTTACCTAACAACTTAGTTGGCATCAGATTGTTCTGGAGGATTTCATGAGATACAAAAGACCTCCATATTAGTTCTCTGGGATCTACAGAAAATCTAGGCTCTCCACCTTGTTCTAAAGGGCCATTCCTCTGAGGGCTGACCTCACACTCTCCTCCTTTGGGTTCCCCTCCTTGGACTCTTCCCCAGTCCTTCCTGCCTCCATTCTAAGGCCAAACTATGTCTGACAGTATGAGTCCTCTCCCTTCCTCCTACCCCCAACAGAGGCCCCAGGTCCATGCCTTTGGCTCCTGGTGACTTGCTGCCTCATCAGCCCCACCCACACCCCTTAGCCAGCTCAGGGGTATCAGCCAGTAGGAATTCTTCTCTTTCAACTTCACCTATGAGCACCTCCTCCTGAGCCCTCTTGAGGGCTGTTTTTCCTATTATTTTTTGAAATTTTAGGTTATTACATAATTAAATGAAAATCTCTAGGGATCTAGCCAAAACATTAATATTTCTTTAAAAGTTTCTTCAGGAGATGCTGAGGTACAGCCAGAGTTGGGAACCACACCCAAAGGCACCTTGCCTGTCAGTCCATAGCTACTTCATGGAAATAAGAAATTTTGCAATAGAGAATGAATACTTAGTTCCCATTTTTCTGTTTGCTTCTATCAGCCCTGAATCCTGTCCACCCTTCAAGTCTGATAATGCCTTGTTGTTCATTGGAAAGAATGCTGTAGTCACACCTATGGTACAGAGAATCAGTCTATAGAGCCCTTTGACTCACCTGTTATCAGCTGATAAGCCTATGCCTCTTGCTCAGAATATCAAATAAGAGACAGAGTGGTTCAAGGAGAAACTAACCTCCTTTAGAAGCAGTTTCTCTGGCTACCTGTCTATGGAAAAGGATCAGAATCCCAAATAGAAAGGAAGTTCAGGTCACCAGCATGCATCTCCATGGTCATTACTAGACAAAGGGGGTTCTAATGAGTGGTGGAGAACATTTCCTCCCACTTCCTGGCACCTGACCCCATCATAGCTCCTACTCTCAGAAAAACCCCAAAGGCATCTCCAAAGCAGGAAAGACCTTGTTTCATCCATCCAGGCCCAGAGTTATGGCTCTAACAGTAGTCCCATAAGATATAAAACAATGTTGTATCTGCAGGCTAAAAGGAAAAGGTTGGAGTAAGCTAGAAGGAGATTCTAAGAAATGAATAAAAGCTTAAGGTCAGGGTGGACCCCTGCCAATGTTCATCAGAAATTCAAAAGTCAAGAGAAAGCAAAAAAGAAATGAGGTTTCGTCATACAAACCTAACCCAGCAGAGGCAAGAGGGCCTCTGAGGCCTGAAGCAAAGGCTGACCAGGACAGGCTGGCCAGGGCTCCAGTCCTCAAGGGCTCCTGTGGCACAGCACCAACAACTCTTTACATTAGGCAAGCCCACAGTGCTTTCAGCTCCCACCTGATAGCATCACCAAACTATCTCATCCAACAATGTCAGGGAAGATCGCATACTTCAACCATAGCCACAGCACACATGTGAAATGTTTTCAGGAATAAATATTAGAACTACTCAATCAAAAGAGAGTTAATGACCCTATCTTTGCCAAGAGTCTGGGTAAGTGAATTCTCATAGAATGAGGAGGAGACATCCTTTATCCTACCTGGTAATTACTGGGTTTTGTTGCTTAGTTGGTCAGTTGTTTGTTGGGTGGATGATTAGTTGATTGGCTTTGGGTTGTTTTAACCAGATACCTTGCCAAGTGTTCTCAAAGGGGATAAATGATTCACTTCTCTGAATAGCTTAAGGTTTAAACTATAAGAACTAGAACAGTTTCAAACTTCTAACAGGTTCCTAGGTAGCTTTGAAGTTTATAAGAGGCCCGAGAGGACAAAATGGAGGGAAAGTCAAAGTGCTTCCCTTTTCCCATATGCCTAGTTTTCAGGTAGTGACATCCAAAAGCAGAACAGTCCTGAGGAATATTTCCTTAAGTCTGGGGCTACCCCACAAATGTCTTCTCCATAGCTGTCCTGAATCACAGAGTTATAGCTTAATTGTGTGTGTTAAAGAATACTAGAACGACACCATGAGCTACTATCAGAAAGTAGTTCTATTAAATAGGATTTCCAGTAAAAATAGGAACTTCCCAGTTTGTAAGTTGCTTGAAGACAGAGATTATGTCTCATGAAACTTTTATACCTCCTACAACATTTGGCAGAAAATTTGAGCTTAAAAATACTTGATGAATGAAAAAATTAATTCATAGATGAGCATATGAATGTGTTAATGTTTGACTATGAGAGTACACCAACATGTACTGGATTAATACAAGAAGGTGTAAATGAATACACAGGTAGATGACACATACTTGCATTTGTTAATGAGGGAGTGAACAGGATGTTTGTTCCCAGTATCCTGTGGGACCAGCAAAGCCATCAGGCAAGGCTTTGGAAGATGTATTTGACATGCTAGAGCCCTCCTATATTTGGAGTGAATTCAAGGGCCACTCATGATGTCCTCATGAGTGCCTTAGTGGGGTCATCACGGCTCTAGCACCAGAACTCAGCTGCATGTTCAAGATGCCAATGTTATCAATTCTCCCAGAAATGAATGGTACGATCGCAGAGGATTGATCCACACCTTAAACCAACACTTTTACCCTGGGAATATAGTTGCTAATAGGACCAAAACTGATAAAGGCTGCTTGTAGAATTCTTTTCCCAGCAGAAAAGCAAAGTTCAAATCAGAAGTTTTTTAGAGAGGAGAGAATGAGAACCTAGTGAATTGAGGTCGGTGGCATAGAACTAGAGTAGCTGGATACCATCATTTCTACACAAGGAGATACCTGGTGAGAAAGGGCCTCCATTCCTCAGAGACTATAGAAAGCTCTTAACAAATTCTGCATGGTCTGCTTCTCCTTTTTCAATACATTTCATTGATCATCAGTTCTCCCATTATGACAAATTGCTTTGTGATACTTACCTTAGAGTAAATAACTGGCAGCTCTACTAATATTGGCCATATTTGAGATGGAAATCTTCCTGAAGAGATTGGAGAGAATTCCCTCCCACAATTCCCTGTCTCGAGAGTCACATTTATAAATAATCTCCTGGGTCAGGTTACTTCCTGAGATGACTTTTGGAGAATTATTCTTTATATATTCTTAGCATCCATTTCAAAGGATGACATTTTATGGCTGAGTCTCCAAATTTGGAGGATAAGTTCTGTTAAGAGCTTACAGATCCCTATACCTTGATGGTAGCTGGAACTCTGCCTGTTTTTCCAGGATAAAGTACCTCAAAGCAATGCACTGTGATGGGAAAGTAACCATTTTTGAGACAGTTCTGGGTTTGACCCCAGTCCCACTTCCTTTGCTGTGTCTTGGATAAGTTACTTAACTTCTGAGTCTCAATTTCTTTAATTATAAAATAGAGGCAATAATATTACCTACATTGCAGAATTTTTGTGTGTGTGGATTAAATTTTTTAATGTCTGAAAAGCCCCTAATAGCTTTCAATCAAAAGTAGAAATGAATTATGACAAGTAGAGTGGAATGGAGCTTTCTGCTTTGCTTCATACAATTCTTTAGTTCTGCTCTACCAGAACTACCCATGTAGGGGCCTTTCCCTCCGGAAGACACCAAGGACTCATTTGTCTTCCTTTTGTAAAATTTATTATACTTGCAGTGGACATGTTTACTGTCTTTCCCCACTTTGGTAGAAGCTCCATGAGAGTAGAGAGCATGTCTGCCCCGTTAATCATTGCCATCTCTGTGCCTTGTCATGGAGCTCAGTAGAAAACTGCTGAGATGAGTCACTGCATTTTAAGTTCATCCTAGAAACCATTTTGGATATTTCTGGAGGGGAGGCAACTGCAAGAGAGTCCCAAAAGGACCTGTAGCTTGCATTGATTCCTAGAAAGGGAACTTCTGACAAACCACGGTCATATTGAGAGGTTTGAAGTTGGCATAATAGTCTTTTTATATATACCCAAAACCTACAGCTCAGCATGACTTGAATAGACTCTTTTGAAAGAGGCAAAAATATAGGCCCTTTGTACATCACTAGTGACCTTGTTTCTTTATATGCTATAAATGAATACTGGATTTTCCTAAAGTGGACACAACTATATGAAGCAATGAACCCACATGAAAAGACTAGAGAAGAAAGGTGTTCGGATTAGAAATTAAAGCAGCCCATTCTTGCCATAAGCTCTAGCAATCATTTTTAATGTCACCTTACTTGAGCCATTTCCTTCTCCTGGACCCCAGAATATTAAGCTTTAAAATGAGGAAATGAAATAGATAAATTCTATTGGCCTTCCCAGCTACAACTGTCCATAATTTTCTCATCCAATAGACATCTGTATACATGCCCTTCATTAATCAGAGGATTGTAAACAACGGTTTTGCATTTCCCACAATTCCACATCTCTTGACAATGACAAAGATCATAGTTTATGGTCTTGCTAGTTCTCAGAAGTTTGGTGCTGGTTGGATTTGTTTGCTTGGTTTTATTAAACAGGGCCTGATCAATTATGTTGAGGTGGTCTTGTCTTTCTGCTTGTATCTTGCCCCTTGTCCCGCAGCCATGCTGCAGGCAGTGCGAGCCCTGATGATTGTGGGCATTGTCCTGGGTGCCATTGGCCTCCTGGTGTCTATCTTCGCCCTGAAGTGTATCCGCATTGGCAATATGGAGGACTCCGCCAAAGCCACCATGACACTGACCTCTGGAATCATGTTCATTATTTCAGGTAAACAAGGAACTTGGGGTTCTCACTCTGAAGTGTGCTTCTAGGAATGTCAAAGCAAAATCATTCTGACAGAGTAAACACAGCTTGTCCTTACTGAGCATGATTTGAACATAGTTCACAGCTTTTCGCACTGGGACTCAAGGTTTGATATTAAGGCCCAGTTACTCTCTACAGAATTATCATGAGTACAAACATCCCTCTTAGCTGCCACCTCAGTTCCATTATAAAAGATTTCCAACACTAAGGTAGCCATGTGACTTAACCCATAAAGGCATTAGTTTGGTTAGACTCTAAAAAATTTTAAGGGAAGAGCTCTTGACATTGTTAGAGGACCAGGCCCCAAATATTTGTACTAGTAACCATTGGTCCCAAGACGCATGAAATATCTCTTTCTGCACATATACAAAACCTTCCACAATAAGAGAATCTAAGTACCTAGCAGCGTTTAGTACATAGTAGGAATTCAATAATCAATGCTTGGAATTACAGAAATGGAATATTCTGCAGCCTGCTCATCTAAACTCACATAAGTATACATTGCCTCGGAAACATTGCGGTCCCTTTAAAGCTGACTCTGGAACTTTTTTGTTCTTGGTCCACAGGTCTTTGTGCAATTGTTGGAGTGTCTGTGTTTGCCAACATGCTGGTTACTAACTTCTGGATGTCTACAGCTAACATGTACTCCAGCATGGGTGGGATGGTGCAGACCGTTCAAAACAGGTAACCTCCTACTCTAGGTCTCAGGATTCCATGGTGAATATTGTAAAAATCGGATTAAATGCATATGCCTAATGTGACTGTCAGTGCCTGAAATAGCAAAATTTTATCAGAGGCAACCATGCCATATCATAAATCAAGAATGATCTGTAAATTCATAACCTTCATTTCAGTGAAATATCCTTGGTGATACGATTTGAGGCTGATCTGACATTTGCATTGAAGTACAGTGACAGTTCACAGTATTTATCTAAGATTCTACACAGGCCCCATTGTGGTGGCAATGAAACAGGCACTATTAGCTGAGGCATGTAAATGAGCATCAAACCACATCATCAATCCCTGACAGGAACCTGGCTAGGGATAGGTAAAAGCTTGAATAGAAATGAGCAAGGTGCAGCATAGGTGAGAAAAGTAATGTTTCTTCCTTGTACAGCTGCCTCTTTCTCTCGTTCATTGACTCATTTGTTCTACAAATGTATTGAGCACCTGCTGTGGGCCAGGAACTGTTCTGAGTACTGGGGATAATGACAAGGTCCCCATTCTCACAGAGGTTACGAAAATGAAACCCCACTATAATTTGGTGTCTGAAAGAGGGTAGAATTTTTAAAAGATGGAAAAGCAATTCCAACATGTGTATTCATTTAGCCAGTTCAAAGGGACGTTTCTCATAGCAAGAAGCAGCAGCAAATTTCTGAAGGAGAAAGATCTTGTTCTGGGGGAGTGATATGAACATTATACCTAAGTATTTCTCCAGCCATGCCATCATGGGATACAGACAGGGTATAAACACGTGACAAACCCACTTTCTCTCTGGCTCCCTGAAACTCCAATCCCCATTCATGCCCTTGCTTTGTTTCAAGAAAAGGAAAGAAGTGATCTCCATAGCTGCCTTCATCCTCCTCCGTGGTACTCCCATCGTCTCTTGGTTATAAGAACAACTTAGAAATAAGCTGACCAATTCATCCCGGTTAGCCTGGAATTTGCCCAGTTTCAGCACAGAAAGTCTCACGTCCTGAAAAGCTCCTCTGTCATGGACAAATCTGGATGCTTGCTCACTCTTCTCAGAAGAGCCCACCTTGTCCAGAGTTTCTAGGTGCCTAGTGTCACCGCCCCTGTCCAGAGGAGCCACCTACCCGGCACCTCGCACTAATGTATGCCATCGCTCTTTCACACCATCTCCCTAGAACCTGCTTCTGTGCCTTGGGAAGGGAACTTTAGTCCTAAGATTGAGACCAGAAAATTTAGAAAGGCCTCCATGGAATTTTGTACTCCATGGAAGGGCAGCAGTTTTTCTTTCTGTCTTCTCATCCTCTCTACCCAGAAGTTACGTAAGACAATATAGCTTCCAAGAAGATCTTGGAAGTCAGTTAATGGGGCTTTGCTTCCGGTACCTCATTGAGCCCCAGTATCCTCTCCCCCTGCTCCCCAACTGTGCCACTGCCATGTTGAGTGTAACATTGGCAGAGCCTAAACCCTGAATCAGAGCTACAAATTGTCTTCCCTCGTCCTGTACACAGCTTCCAAGCTGTTTTGTATTAGCCTAAACATTTCATTTTATAACCTGAATTAATCACCAACTTTTAAAAATTAGAAGTGGCATAGGTTGAGTTACTCAGAAACAGATTTGGAGAAACAGATCTGAATTTTCATACTTCAGCACCAGTCAGCTTCTGTGCATGTGGGCAAAGTGATTCCAGTGGCTGAAGCAAAGCTAGAACTCCAGGGAGAGTCACAGGGACCAGAGCTGAGGGAGAGAAAAATGTCAAGGCACAGAGGGGACCTAGGCAGAACACCATTAGTCCCTACTACACAGAGATTTCATAACATACATGGACACACACACACACACACACACACACACACATCTGTTTTTCCATCTTATTGTAAAAAAGAAATCAGAAGATCTGGCAGCATGGGCCCTCATTCTCATATGACAGCTGTTTCTCAGTCAGCTAAGGCTCACACTCTCCAATTTGCCACAGTCCTCACCATTCTCAAATGGCTCAATTGTGAGGCCATTTATTATCATGTTTATATTTTTCCTCCCATATAGTAGTTAAGAAAATAAAATATTTCCTTATAACTGGCCTACTTTACTCATTTAAGTTTCTTACCTGATCTCAGTGAGTATTTATATAGTTTTCTAACCTTGACCAAGAATGTCTAAGTTGAGGAAGGGAACCTCGTTCCTCATGCACAGAGGATAGTATAGTTTAATGATTAACAGCGAGGGCTATGGAGGCAGAGTGACCTGCATTTGAATCCTGGCAATGCTATGTCCTTCCTGGATCTTTGGAAAAGCTAATTAACCTCTCGTAGCTTCAATTTCCTCATCTGTAAAAGGATCACTTCAGCTTAGTTCTTTCTGAAGACAATAATCCACCTACATGGGTGGTTCCTAGGGTAGGTGAGATGAATGCTTCTTGGTCCACAGTAAGAACTCAAGGAACCAAAATTTCTTTAGAAATAATAACTTGAGACTAAGACTGATTCCATATTTCTCAAACTTCTCTGGCAAAAACTTCAAGACACTCTCCTTTGATAATAGGGAGGGGAGAGAAATTTCCTGAGATATTTCTCTGAGATTAGGGATTTATAATTAATTTAATGCCTCAGTGATCTTAGAGTCCCAAGAATCCCCCTGCTGTTCTTCTGACTAGCTTAAGCCCCTGTGCTATTCTCCAAGGCACCTCATTTAGGTGGCTGTGACCCAAAGGAGTATGTGTTCAGGGGGCATGGACAAGGAAAGAAGTAGAATCCAATGGGAGGACAGAGAGGCCAGGCATGTCCAGATGCAATGGGTGGAGCCTGAAGAGTTTGGTCAAACACATTCATAGCCATCATCTCCCCACTCAGGTACACCTTTGGTTCAGCTCTGTTCGTGGGCTGGGTTGCTGGAGGCCTCACGCTAATTGGGGGTGTGATGATGTGCATCGCCTGCCGGGGCCTGGTGCCCGAGGAAACCAAGTGAGTCTCCCCATTCCAGTGCAATTAGACATTTGATCCGAGTCCATTATAACATATAATTTGCAGCCAGAATGATCTATCTAGGTATATGGAATAATGTTGTTGACTAAAGGATCATGAACTTTCTCTTTTATGAAAAGAACCTAAAGAACAGAACAGGAATAGTTCCACCTGAGCAGATTTAGGTGTGATCTTATTTGAAGGGGGAAAAAAATCGTCTATGTGGGTTCCCTCTGGCTCCAGTATTCTGTAACTCAATAGCTCTCAGGGAGGAGCAATTTTTCCCCCAGGGGATATTTGGCAACATCTGAAGACACTTTGATTGCTACAACTTTGCTGTGGGGGGACAGGTAATACTGGCATCTAGCGGGTAGAGGCCAAGGATGTTACTGAACATCTACAATGTACAGGCAGGCCCCACAACAAAGCAGCATTCGTTCCAAATATCAACAGTATTGCTTCTGAGAACCCCTACTGTAATTCCATAAATGGACCCAGAGTTGGAAGACCTGAATCCCTGTCTGGTTCTACTGTTAACTAGCCCTGTGACTGCTAGCAAATCTTTTACCCTCCTGGACCTCTGTTACCTCACCTATAAACTGAGCAGATTACAGGTGATGGGCAGCACATAGGTATCTTCCAGTTCACAAATTTTATGATACTTCGGCATAACCATGTTCCCTTGGTCATTGTTTCTGGTTCAGCTCAAAGCAAGAAATTTTGCTCTACTGCAGAGGCAGAAAGCCAGTGTCCCAAAGCCTAATTGGTCACTGTCTCAGTTTGCCCAAAACTAAAGGTTTCCTAGGACACTGGCCTTTCAGCACTAAAACCAAGACATTCCAGGGTAAATGAGATGTTTTGTCCTCCTACCAAATACATCTATGGTTATGAAATGTTTCTTTTTCTTTCAGCTACAAAGCTGTGTCTTATCATGCCTCAGGCCACAATGTCTCCTACAGGCCTGGAGGCTTCAAGACCAGCACTGGCTTTGAGTCCAGCGCCAAAAACAAGAAGATATATGATGGGGGTGCCCACACAGAGGATGAGGCACAGTCTCATCCTTCCAAGTACGACTATGTGTAGCACTCTAAGACACCCCAGCATGGGCAGAAGAAACCCCCCAACGAGAGCTCACCCGCCAAACAAGGATATTTTATCTTGATTCCTAATTGCTTTTGACTCACAGTTGGAAGTTAGGAAAGCCTTGATTTCACCTGTGGTAAGGCCAGATGGTCTTGGCCACATGTCTCTGTCTCTAAATGTTCCATTACAGAACAGCTGAGTTATTAGATATGAATTAGAGGCTATAACTCACATTTTCCAATCCTCTATTTCTTTTTTTTTTTAATATAAACTTCCTAATCTAATGATAGAATGTGGTTTGAATTCTTATCAGACACTTGGATGATTTAGACAGACTCTTTCTTCTTCCTTCTAGCCAATAGCCCATTGAGGATTTATTCCTCAACTCATCCCCCAGGACAGCTCTGAAAGGAAAAAAGAGGGAGTCAATCAACAGACATCATTTCATTCTATTTGATTTTTGTTTCCCCACTCCCAACTTGGCTTTTAATAAACACTGATTGAAGGAATGAGAAGGGAAAGATATTTGTAATATCTCCAGCACATTATCTGAGTTTTTGTACACTTTGACCTTAAACATTAACTGGACCAAAGTGATCTCATCTTGAGGAAACCAAGCCTTTCCATTTCTTTTGTCATCTGCTAATTCCAGCAAGGCTCTTCCAGAAGTTTCCTGAGCTCACCACTGCAGGTCCTCTCTGTCACAGGCCAGAAAGTTTCCTTAAAGGAATGAGAAGATTTTTTTTTCCTTTTGCAATCTAAATATATTTGGTATACTAGATATAGTTAGGACAAATAGTGTATTAGTAAAATGATACACTGTCTCTGTGAATTATCCTCACTCCTACGCATGGATGGAAGAAATGAAAAATAATTGCTTTGATGTTGTCTATATTGTACTTTGTAAAAATTACACTTAAATCCTAATTTCATGAATGCTCACTGATCCTAATTCCCTTTAAGGTCTCCAGAACTCTGATTATAATGATTGAGTAAGTGTAACCAATGTAAAAACCAAATAATGGAACAAAACAGGTCCTAGGAAGTGAGTTGAAACTAGTTCTTTCCAAAAAAAAAAGGAGTGATGAGCCTGAATTTAATGTTGTGTTTCCAAGTGCCACATGTCCACATGTGCATGGCTATAGGCCACTGTCAGTTGATAGTAGACTTACTTGGCAGTGTGGCCATCTTTGTGACTCTGAGAGCTGCTCCCTTCAATAAATTCACCTAGAGTGGATGGGCCATTAAATATTCAAGAACTGAAAACTCTTTGCCATTAACCACCTTCTCTATGTTTACACCACTGCTGTAGAGAGCCTAAATTCCTTCCAGGCCACCAGAATTCCATTTCAACACCAGAACCAGAATAGACCCCTGGGAAAACTGAGGTAAGGGCAGTGTCTCTAAACTGCCTATTCAGGGAGCAGCATTGGCATGGGGGGAATCTGACCACCAGGTTATCATTTGAGGAAAAATGTCCTCACACCAATAGTGTATATGAAAGTGGCCGCCAAGGAGTTGGGTAAATACTCATACGGGTCTTTAAGCTAAAGAGCTTATGTCTAGAGAAAGACCAGATCATGGCCTATTAAACAGAAAAAGAGTAAATCAAACAGAGTAATCATGGAACTCATCTGAGATTGGATAAAGGATAAACAGACAATTCAAGAAAACAAAACAGAGGTAGGGGAGAGGAAGCTGAGCAATCTGGGGCACGGAGATGGTTAAGAGTTCTTGGGATTTGAATTGAAGGCTGTGGGGTACAAAAAACTCTCCCTCCGTTCACCAGAAAGTCTCTAGTCAGGTCCGAGGCACTGAGGTATGGCTCAGTTGGCTTTTTAATTAGAACATTCTCTATCCTATACTTAATTGTTCGAAAGCCTCCATGTAGTTAGATTGTGCTTTGTTACTTGTTGTTGTTGCTCTCTTTTATTGTATATGCATGGAATATTGACCTGCATGTTTTGTTACTTATATATTAAAAAACACTATTATCTCACATTTGAACAGCTTCTGCTCTTTTTTCATAAAATTCAGGAAGAGGAGGTGGGAGTCTCAGCACCTCAGAGCTGAGTACATCTTCCTCAGCTTTGAGGAGTGTTTCTGCTGGCAGAATCTA
Organism: Eidolon dupreanum; assembly: GCA_028627145.1. Classification (NCBI taxonomy): domain Eukaryota; kingdom Metazoa; phylum Chordata; class Mammalia; order Chiroptera; family Pteropodidae; genus Eidolon; species Eidolon dupreanum. Next base: position 122,269,687 of record CM053507.1, on the reverse strand, counting down.
TGTCTGCTCAGCAGCAGCCTGGCTGCCCAGAGGCCAAATAGGTCTGATCTAGCCCAGGTAGTGGTTTCTGCAAGTTGGGAAGCCTGAATAAAAAGGGATTCCTAGAATAGCCAGGTATGCAGCATGGGATCCAAGGGCCAAGTTAAGCCTGTCTGACCCTGGGTACACTAGCACTGAAGTGTCTAAGATCATCGGCCTGCCCATGAGCTAGTAAAACAGGAGAGCCAGTGCCCGTCCTCTCTTGATGATGTCAAGCGCTGTGTTCACCAACTCAATTATCTGTACTCACTGAGGCTGCGTCAGGCTGTAGAAAAAACATGAGCTATAGAGTTGGAACAGCCCAATCTCAAATCCAGGCCATACCACTTTCCAGCTGTGTCAACTTGAGCAAAGCACTTAATCTTTCTCAGTCTCAGTTTCCTTACCTATAGAATGGGGATAATAAGGGTGATGGAAAAATTCAAGTAAAGGATCTATTTAAGTAACAAACACCCAACTTGTACAACTTTAAGACAAACAGGACATTAGCTTACGTGACTATGATATCTGAGGCCAGGGTTGGCTTTGGCATAGATGGATCAAGAGATATGATTAAGACTACCTTTTTCTGCCCATATTTCAGTTCTGCTTTCCTCTCTGTTGGTTTGCTTTTCAGGCAGGTTGTCCCCACAGGACAGCAGTGATGGCTGCTCATATTTCTATACATATTCCATCTTTTAGCTAGGGAAGCTTGCCGAAAGGAGGTCTCTCTTACCTGATATCTGTAGGAGAAAAAAAGTCCTGATAAAATTCACTGGATTGAGTCATGTATCCATCCCTAAACTTCTTCCTATAGCCAGAGCAGTGGTATTCAGCTTGGCGAAGCCTATATCTCACAATTAAAAAGTGGAGATTTGTCGTATGACACAAAGACTATTCTAAGGACTTTAGTCCTTAGAAATCAGGTAAACTCATTTTTACACTTTGGTTGAACCTAAACTTCAAGAAAATCTTCAGAGGCACAACCTCTGGACCTCTCTGACCGGTTACCAAACAACAACACTCTTTATAGTTCGGAGAGGGAAGACATAAGAGATTACTCTGGTTCTCACAGAAAACCGATAATTAAAGCCTAAAAAAACAAAATGAAACAAACAAACAAACAAACAAAAAAACCCTTGACATTCAATTTTAACCATGTGGGATTACAAAATTGGTATATAATTTTGAGCTATTCAAATTTTGAGTTCCTAAGGTTAGGGGCATTTTGAAAACTCCTATGCAAAGACAGAAATGGAGGAATCCAGTAATAACATACATGCTCCACATATGACTAACAACCATTATCCATAAAATTCCCTGAGGAATCCTGAGGAGCTGGCTACTGATTATTTCACTGTAATCTACCTTGAGGTCTCAAATAAAAAGATTTAATCAATGTCTCTGTGGGATGCCCGATATTTTTACTGTTTTCTTGGGTAATATTCAGCCCTGTCCTACTCTCACAGAACATTAAACAGGGTCAACCACGGCATTGGACACAATTTTTGCCAAAGTGCAAGTTATCTCAGGGGTTGATGTATTCCACCGGAGAGAGCCCTGCCCTTGGAATCAGAAACCTGAGCTTTGGTCCCAACTCCACTACCAACCAGTTATATGACCTTGTGAAACTGGTTACAATAATTCACCAACATGTTTTCATTAGTTTGTTTTTTTATTGAGTCCTTGTGATCATCAGTCCCGTGTTTAGTGTTTTATACTTAACCTCTGATCCTCTAAAAATTCTGACCTCACCCCACTCACATTCAACCTATGACCAGTCTGAGTGGCCAGAAACTCCCAGACCCTTGTCAAGGACACACACATACAAATGCACACTCACAGATACTTGCACACATACAAATGCACACTCACAGATACTCACCCATACTCAATCACCCACTTATATTTCTGGGTCCTTAACAGGGACCATAATTTCTTTGATTTTTCAATTCTTAAGCATTTGTAGATGCCTCAGAACTACTTTTGAACTATTCTAATCTTTCAGCAGAAGCCAGGCTGATCCCAATCCACAGTTAGAAATAAATCATTCACTTCGAAATAGCCCAAATTAATGTGAAATGAGCATTAAGAGGTATTAGGAATTGAGGATAAACAGAATTCTTCTTAGTTTAATACGAAGTTCAAGAAACAATATAATGGAGACAAAATATCACTAAAAAGCTTCAAATATATTCAAATGCCATTCTGTAGTAAAATAATTTAATTTAGATACCAAAGAAAAGAATCTAACAGTGATGGTTTTGGTATATATGCCACTACAATACTTGGTATTAAAGTCGGCTGCTACCTAGTAACAAACTAAGATGAAATCTCTTAGCCACCCCTGCTATAGGGCGTTGCTAAAAGAAATTAAAGATTTCTTCCTCAGAGAACTTTCCAGGAATAAATGGATCCTGCTTGTCAACAAGGAACATACAAGTCCCTTACAGAGAAAACATCATATTTTGTCCTATCTTTTAACTAGATTTGGAGGGGTAGGGAATTTAAAGATAATGTTATATCTAATATTAAAAAAGGCTAAAAAGATTTGTACTTTAATCCAATTATTTCCTCCAAGGAAATAATCATAAATATTTATGCCCAAAGATACATATCAATTATTTAAAATAGTAAAACTGGATCAACCTCAAATCTAACTAGGGGAAGACTTATAGTCATTAAATTAGTAAGAGTTTTTAAAATATTAATTCTTTTAAATAGTGCATTGAAAAATGCCTTGGAAGGAAACATTTCAAAATATTTTTAAAGTCATTTCTTCTGATTGAGGATATAATGATATTTTTTGTTTATTTATACTTTTCAATACTTTCCAAATTTTCTTTAATGAGAATTTCTTCATTTTATACCCAGAGAAAAAAATAAAACTAAAAACTAATGGAGAACCAAAAAAGAGGAAGTAACAACCAGACATGGCACAATATGAATATACTTAATACTACGTAACTGTACACTTAAAACAATTAATATAGTAACTTTTATGTTATGTGTTTTTACCACAATTAAAAAATAATACCATCCAGATAGAAAGTCCACAAGGGCAGGTGCAGCCTGTTACCTGGTAACCTGACCATCTCAGGCAGCTTGAAAGGAGGAAGCTGTTAAGTCTTAGCTGAGTAGAGCATTCTATTTATCCTGGACCAGTAAAATAAAATAGTCTTGAGCCTAAAATTGACCTCATTCTGTGTTGTTTTAGTTTTTCTTTCCCTTTGGAGAACCTTTGGAATTCATTTCTCCATTTCATCACCTCTACTCAGAGGTGAGTACCTCCGAAGATGGGAGAACAGAGGCCCACATCCCATTGTGAACAAGAACCAGAGCAGAGTCAGGACATGCTCAGGGCCCTGTTCAGGCCTGACAGGAGAGCCAGGACAAGGACTGGAGGCCATACTCAGGTTTAACTCTTACTTCCTCCCCAAGGTTACCCAGACTTCATCTCCTTATCCTCAACCCATTGGCCTCCCTAGTTCCCAGTTCTTTTTTCTGGACAGAAGGGCCAACCCAAAAGTGTAAGGATAGGCTTGCTGTGGGCTAATGTTGGCAGGTGGCGCAGGCCTTCTTCACTCCCCCTGTGTAGGGAAAGATCCAGAGCAGACTCTCAGCTCCCAATGGACCTAGGGGGTATCTATTTAATACCTAAAACACATCAGACCTGTATGTGGTAAAGAAAAGGCTTAGTAGGAGCTGTGTGTCTTGGATCCAAAGAGAAAGACTTTAGGGGCCTCAGTGAGTTTCTCAGTGTTTCTAAAAGATCATCTCAATCTCAGTCCATGTGTTCCCCTTAGACTCTACTCAGAGATGTTAGGAATGAGGCATAATTCAGTAGCTTTTTTTAAACTGAGCAAAGCAAAGTTTTAGAAAACTAGGCTTACCAACAAAATTAACATCTCATTCCTGAACAAATCTTAGAAATTAAGAGAAAAGCATTGGTGGCATAAATAAATGATGGTGAAAGATCACTTTGAGGCTTAAAAAAAATACAGATAATTATTAATATTAATAGTACTATCATTATCATCTCCTGAGATCTTGTAAATCTCAGACATAGCTTCAGTGGTACACTAGCTCCAATCCTCATAATCACCTATTAGACAGGTATTATTAATCCTTATAGTCACCTATTAGACAGGTATTTCACAGATGAAGAAACCAAGGCTCGTGTAGATTAATTGTCTTACCCAAGTAAGGTGATCTTGCCCAACTAAAGTGTCTTGGTTTGTCTAGGACTGCCCCAGGTTTAGCACTGAAAGTCCTGCATTCCAGGTAAACCCTCAGCCACCAGCAACCTAGGACATCTGGTCACCCTACGCTAAGGCTAATAGAAAAGCATGGATTCCAACCAGGGTGGGTGTCTGGCTCCACACCTCATCCTCTTCCACCATGCCAGAGTAAATCTCATTAAACATGCAAAATACATACATACATACATACACATACATACATACATACACATACATACTTATATAGGAAGGAAGGAGGGAGGGAGGAAGAGAAGAAGGGAGGGAAGGGGTATATCTACTTTAAACAAGAGTATTTGCCTATGAAGCCAAGAAGTATAAACTTAAAACAACTTGGTACTGTAAAATTTCAATCTTAATTCTCAGGTTTAAAAAAAAATGTCAAACAAGAGCAAATCTATTGTAAATTGGGGATGAGGAAGGACATCAGGCTAACTGGTCCCTCTGACCCGATGCATGCAGCCTCTACAAAACTCTCATTGTGCTGTGCCATGTATGCTCACTTTTAAGGGCTTCTACACTAAAGAAAACTGTGGTGTGATGCCAGACAGAAGCACAGAAAAAGGTCCAGGGTCCCCAAGTGCACTATCTGTGGGTGAAATCCCTGATTCTTCCAGTAGTGGCAGCCAAAAGCCACCCAAAGTTTACCAAGGTTGGGTTTGGGCTGAGGTTTAGTTCATCTCAGTACTAATTTTTGGTTGGAGCTCCCCAACACTGTCTTGGATCTGAGTCAGTTTCCGCTGCCATTGAGAGTTTTCCCATTCCTTTCTTGTCTTAAGTGGAGCTGGATGTGACCTGCTCACTCTGGTCTCAGGTTGTTGACCCGTCCAGGCTTTCCTTGTTATCAAAGCTGCCGCCCTTGGCCCTTGTTGACAATAAAAAGCTTATTTATTTTGTTCAACAAGTCAACTTGAATTTCCTCAAAGAATTTTTTGAAAGGTAAAACATCAAACACATTAAGCATGTGGAACTTTGCCCCGCCCATTCTTATTGCCTCAAAGAAGATGGTTGTCATGGCCATGGCTCCATAAGGGGGATGGAGCTAGAGTGGAGGGTGAATAAAATACCATAATGGAACACATGCCACCCAGTCAGTCAGCCCCTTAGGCTACTGAGAGTGTTTGCCCAAGTCTTAGGAGTTAAGTCCTAATTAGAGTGATGGAAACAAAAATGTTCCACCACAAACAAACATGTCGAAGGGAGGGGGTGGCCAGAATGTGGGTGGAGATGTTTTGAAAGTCAAGAGTGAGTGTGTGTGTCTTCTCCTGAGGCCTCGCAGAACCCTCCCACCAGTAGCTTTTCTGCAGACAGACTAGTACCAGCGGTCTGCAAAGAGATGCAGCAATGGAGCAGAGAGAACTCAATGAGCCGGCATCCGAATGACTCCGGCTGCCTCTTTGGCAACATACTCCAAGACACCATCTAGTTCATTTTCTGTGACCCACTAGTCCCATTCCTGGGAATCTGCCCAAAGAAAACCTCCTGATTCTAAAAACAAGCTGTGGTTCCGCAGCTATGGGAACTGTTGGCAGAAGGATGGTGTGTGGAGACTGTGAAAAGAAACTTGATATTGTTATCACTCCAGGTACACATCTTCCCATGTGCAAGAAATTCCATAGGAAGTGGTGGGCACAATCTGAGTAAATATAAAGAGTTGACTTGCAAAAAGAAAAAATTGATCTCTATGGAAAGAATAAGTTCTCTACTTGCAGAATATTTAAAAGTCTTGTGCACCAGCCAGATTCTCATTACTGCCAGGGCTGTGCCTACAAAAAAACAGTCTGCTCAATGGGTGGAAAAAGGGTTTTAGATTCCAAAAACTACCAGCAAATGTATGTCTAGATGTAGTGATGAAGTTTCTGGTTTTCTTCATGATTTTGTTATCTGCGTTGACTTTTCAAGACATAACATAAATGTTTGAGTTACAAAATAATATGTTTTAAGATAAATAATTAAGTTAAAACCAGAGAATCTGATCAGTATTTATCCTTTTGCTCTCTGTTTTGTTCCAAACAGTACAATATAGCTAATTTCCTGCCTCAGGTTATTTTCTTTACAAGAATTTTATTGAATTTAAATAAGGGACAAATTTAATAGAAAAAATTTTCCTTCTCTGACCTATTTCACTTAGTATTATACCCTCTAGGTCCATCCATATTGTTGCAAATGGTAAGATTTCATTCTTTTTTATGGCTGAGTAATATTCCATTGTATATATGTACCACATCTTCTTTATCCATCTATCAATGGACATTTAGGTTACGTCCATATCTTGGCTATCGTAAATAATGCTGCAATAAACATATGGGTGCATATATCTTTTCAAATAAGTGCTTTGAATTTCTTTGGATAAATACCCAGAAGTAGAATTGATGAATCATATGGTAGTTCTATTTTTAATTTTTTGAAGAACCTCCATACTGTTTTCTATAGTGGCTGCACCAATTTGCAATCCCACCAACAGTACATAAGGGTTCCCTTTTCTCCACATCCTCACCAGTACTTGTTGTTTGTTGATTTATCAATGATAGACATTGTGATAGGTGCATGGTGATATTGAAAGAAATTAAAATTGCTAGTTAGAAAAATAGTGATGGGGATGCAAAGTACAGCATAGGGAATATAGTCAATAATATTGTAATAAATATGTATGGTGTCAGGTGGGTACTAGACTTACCTGAGGGATCTCCTCATAAGTCACATAAATGTCTAACCACTATGCTGTACACCTGAAACTTATGTAACATTGAATGTCATCTGTAATTGAAAAATAAAAAAATAATAATATAATAACTATGGTGTCAGTGAGTACTAGATTTAGTGGGGTGATCATTCCATAGTTATATAAATGTTTAATCACTGTGTTATACACCAGAAACTAATATGATATTATGTGTCAACTATAATTGAAAAAATAAATTTTATAAATAAATAAATGAATAAATAAAATTTCCCAGTACTATGTACCCTTTTTATTTAACATTACTCATAATTCTTATTATCTTCTCCCTCTATTTTATTATATTATTGCAACTATGAGGAGATTATTAATATTTTGCTTTGAACTTGGCACCCAGACTTAAAAATTCTTTCCTCAAGCCCTTGTCATTTTCATAATTCTTAAACTAAGCAGCCCTTGATTAATTGCAGTTTCACAGAGTATTTAAATATCTGAGGCCGTTATTGCTGAATAGTCCCTAAGTAATTAGCCTAGACCTAAACCAAACACAAGTTACTTTTGTGATTTTTCATTTGTTATTGAAGTCAAAACACCACTATCTTTCATATGAGAACAAGAACACAAAGAACAACTCACATAGATCTAAATGAATACACTGGATTTCAGAAAAACACATATTCCATACATTACCTTGAATTCAAGCTGTCATGAAAGACAAGAGGACAGTGTTCACCCACGATGATGTGTAATGTAAATGAATCACTACTCTTTGGGAAAGCTCTTTGAAGCAGAAACCAAACCTTTTTTTTACCTCCTCCTCTTCTCCACCAAAAAAAAAAAAAAAATAAATTAAATAAATAGAACAAAGAAGGAAAAGGCTCTGGGCACAAAGTAGTTTAGCACAGAGTTGTTTTTAATTCTGTACAACTGGAAAGAGGGGGGAAAAAACTTTATTCTAACAGCAGGGGAGAAGCTATGCTATGGTGCAGCAGCATAATGAAATATAATGCAGACAAAAAGTGTTTAAGAAATTGTCATAAGAGATGGAGAATTTCTCATCCTTTCATGTTACAAGAAAAGGTCAAATTCACCCTTGTAAATACAATACGATCTGAATCATGAGGAAAACAGGCAAGAATCTAGAAGGAAATGCATCAAACTGTCAATAGTTCTTGCTTAAAGTGATGAATGGACAAGTTTATTTTTTTCTATGCTGTATCTCTAAATTTTCTACAATGGGCATGTAATTTTTATATTTGCAATAACAGTAAACTTTTTTGAAAAACCCAATACAAATTTTCTTACCTCATAGCCACTCCCAACCCTCTTTGCTCTCATGTGCTTCTACTATAGAGACTCGAAAAGCTCAAATGGCCACTTTTCCAGTCCTAGCAGAAGCCACAGGAAAATTCCAGCCAATGAGAATGGAAGTCAGAGCCCTGCCCTTTACCCTTTCTCCCTCTTCTTGTCTAGAATGTAGAAGCAGCGAGTGATAGGGGCTGTAGCAAGCATCTGGGAACCAAGCTGGAAAGGCCAAGAGAATCAGGGATGCTGGCTGTAACACTATCAGGTGCTGAACCAATGCCAGCAGCTGACAGTTGTTGAGACCTTGAAAAGTGTTAGAGAAAGTTATGAGCAGCAAAGACAAGAGCAGAGGTTCCCAACCATTAACATGTAGGGAGAAACAAAAAACAAGAGTCTGAAATAAGAGAAAATATAGGGTCCCAGAGCAGATACGCCATATGGATGCATCTACATTCCAGGTCATAAACAAGATTCCCATAAGAAAACTTCTCTCACTAAAAATAAGCTCACTGTCAAAAATTATGAAGCATGTGAGGAAACAAATCATAATGAGAAAGTCATCAGATGCAACAACCGAGAAAAATCACATCTCAAGGTCTGCAGCTAACAGAAAAATATAAGACTATAAAATAAATATACTTTAAATGTTCCCAAAAAAAGAATTGGTGAAGAAAAAATGGGTGATATTAAAAACTAACCAAATAAAATGCTGGAAATTCATTAGTATAAGAATCATAGTTAAGTTAAATAGTGGACTAACACAGCAATAGTGACTTAGAAGAGTGAGTAAGAAAAATGACTTAATACAAAAAAAGAAAGAGATATAATGCCTGAAAAATATTTTAGCTATATGACACATAGGATGGGGAACTTTAACGTGGACTTAATTTGATTTTAAGAAAGAAGGACAGTCAAAATGGGGAAGAGGAAATACCTATAGAATTAAAGAAAGACATTTATTTGTTCTAGTGTTGGAAACTGTCTCCTAAGCAAAATTAAGCTTTACTTAGCTATGTTGTCATGAAAATGCAGAATATCAGCAATGAAAAGAACATCTTAAAATAAGCAAAGAATAAAACTATTTATTACAAATCCATAGTAATGAAACTGATATCAGCACCAACAAATGCCAGAAGACTTTGTAATCATATCTTCAAAGTTCAGAGGGAAAACAACTATCAAACTAGAATTTTCACCCAGCTAAACTATTATTTCAAATTAAGGGTAAGATGAAGAGTAGTAATAACAGCAAAAATGATCAAGGCTTTCAAGACACCAACACAAAAGATACTGTCAATTCCAGCTGTCATTATGCTCAGAAGACTGTGTGAGCCACCTGGGATCCTCCCAGTAGAAGAGTAAAATATGAGGAACTAGAGATCTTGTTGACCCTATTAAGTGGGGAATCCCAGGCAAGTATCACTGAGGATTTTATCCAGTCAAGAACAAGTGGGCCTTGAAGAGCAAGCATCATCTTAGCTTTGGTGCTCTTCATCCATCTGGAATTTCTTTATGAGTTTGAGAACTGCAAAGATACACAAACTAGGTATGCAGAAGGCCCAGCTTAAACCTACACTGTACTTACGCTGAAGTACAAATATATATGAACATCCTAGTCAAGTTTTTTTGTACGCAACAAGAAGAAAATCCACTCTATGATTCTGGCTCTCCTTACTGTCTGCTTACTCATCAACTAAAAACAGTTTTGTTTCCCAGACCCAATTCTGCATGAATTTTTAGTTAAGTATCTACTACCATTTAAGTAAAGTCTATGTTTCTCTTAGTTTAAATTCTTTTCAAGAGAGAAAATCTGATTCACCATTAGCCAATAAAAAATTGACATCCTCCCTGAGAGGTCCACCTCTGATCCTGTCAGTTTTGTCCCTGTGTAGCAGGAACTGTTGGCTTGCTTGTTCTACATCTATTCTACTACCATCACTTTTTCTTGCTAAAGAAGTATATCTATTCCTCCCCTCTCTGGTTCCATCCCCAGCTCAAGGGATATATTCTGTTGGCATAAATCAATCATAGTGACTCAATCTCATTCTTAGTGATTGTTTTAGGAACATATGACCCAGTTTTGACTAGTGATTCATTAAAAAAAAAAAAGTCTGTTGAAGGATTCTAAGAAAGATGTCTTCACTCTTAATGAAATACAGCAAAATAGACAGCCCTATTCTCCCAAATACACATGTATACTTCTCCACTTCCTTCTCCTCCCCCTCCTCTTTTTCCTTCTTCTTCTTCTTCTTCCATCTAAGCATTCCATCTAGAATAAGTTGTGATGATTGGAATACTAAAGCTGGACTGCTACCAGCCTGAAGATGAAGTCAACACATGGAGGAGGATAGAACAAGAAAAGTCTGGAGAAGTGGAACCAGAGTTCTAATTTATGTTCCTCACCTGCAAACATCCCATCTCTGAACTTTTTGTGATATATGATAATTAACTTCTTTATTGCTTAACCAAATTTCAATTGAGATTTACTATTACTTAAAGCCAGTGCATCCTAATCAAAATAAACATGGAAACCTAGGCCAGGCTTTCATCAGAGATTGTAGGTGGGTACAACTCTCACTGAAATATCCACTGTGCCACATGGGTTTGGTGAACTTGTGGGGTATGAGGACTGAAGAATGTCCTAGGATATCTCAACTCAGGGGAAGAAAAGTGATAAAGAACAAGTTTACTTTAAGGATGATTCTGGATGCAGTGTGATAATTATCATATTGATTGTCCTCTAATCTAGTGTGCATAGACTTGTATCTGAGTTCTAGAGCAAGTACATTGCTAAAAATGTAAAAAATATTAACAACTACTTAACTAAAATCTCCATGGCATACTGAGAGGTGTTAGCAGCTTTGGTGTCATGGCCTGTATCAGGAGACTAGACTGAAGCTTCCTGGGAGGGAGGAGGGGTCTTTAAATCTTGGGTACTAAATGGGCTTGAAGGTCCCTGTTTGGAGTCACGGGACAGCAAGTGGTTGGATTTTAAATGCCAACTCAGACTGATTCCATCAGGCTATAGGTGGAAGAACTTGGGAATGAGGGAATGCCACCATCAATAAATAATGTCTGTCATGTAACTGGCTGGGGAATGGCAGTAACCATGCCACACACTTGCCCTCTTGAATTCCTTCCAAGCTGGACCTCAGAGAACCACTCCACACGATACAGTGAGGATGTGCTTCATTCAAAAATCTTATATTTTATTTTTTTTTTACTCTAAAGCAAGGATACACTTACAAAAAAGACTGTCTCCAACTAGTCTCATCATTGTTAAACAATCCACCAAACCCAAGAGCCGTTCTTGTCACATCTATTGTCCCTTATACTTCAGAGTACTTGACAACCCTCAACTATTGCTATTTCTTGAAGAACAACAGCACTCCACCAATGAATTTCACTTCAGAATTTTAGTACTTTTGTTGTTTTTAGCATTATTCTTGTCTTCCTGTTTTGTCCAAAAGATTTTAACCATGCGTAGCTTTGACATGCTTCAAAATTTCTCTAGTTCTTTCAGGGAGCTTTTGGAGAGGGTTCAACTTCACAATGTCCCTGTGAAACAAAGCCGTGAAGGATCCTTTAAATTTACTTTCACAAATATTTCTTGAGTACCTATTTTGTATGAGGTGCCATGACAGGTACAGAGATGAATAAAGAAGAAAGAGAAAGTATCATTTGTTGAGATTCTGCTATGCTATGCAATGTGCCGATACCACGCTGGGGACTTTGAAGTGTTTTGGCTCATTTCATTCCCATAACAACCTCACAAAACATCTTTATCACAATTACAGCTAAGGAAACTGAGGCTTAGGAAGGTTACATGAGCTTCCTGGTCACTCATCTAGTGATTAGTGGAACTGCGATACAAATTAGGTCTGTCTGACTCAAAGTCCGTGGTGTTTCAATAGAATCGAATGAGAGTATGGCTCATAGGAAAGTGGGAGGAGGGGTCCTGGAAAATTTGAAGTCAGTATTTCCTAGAGAGTTGTATGAAGGCGGGCCAGTTATTAACCTCTGTTAGCCTCAGCAGCACTGGCAATGTAAGCTAATACCTATCTGGCAAAGTTGTTGTGAGGATTGAATATGCGTAAAGCACCTAGCACAGGGTACATTGTCTATAAAGAATAGCTATTGTTATTCACAGCTATGTAAATTACTATTTCTCAAAGGGGCAGCCATTTTCCTTAATACCAAATTCTTAGAATTTGCAATGGGTACAAATTATGAAATCTAGGACCTAGATTAACAAAATTTTGCTATATGGCTTTGAGATGGTTGTCTAAAGAATCTCAGGAGAGTCTGCACAAAGAGAAAATTACAAATCAGAGGGAAGTTCAGAGACTTGCATTCCTTCTCCCAAGTCCTCATTCAGCAGAGCTACTGGCCAGGAATGACAAGAGGACTTGCCATTGTTGAGCTAGCTCATGAATTTGCATGAAAAGTGATAACATAACCACCCGGTCTGGCCCCCTGGAATAACCACCACATCTACAGTAAGAGGAAGGCCATTATCTACACTGCTTGGAATCCCATTGCAAATCTTTACAGAAAGACACAAACTCTCATTGGATCAGGCTCCCCAGGGAATGTTGACTTTGTTTGTTAATGCCACGACAAATGTGTCCCTGAATGAGGGAATTGACAGGACACCTGTCTCTGCATTGAAACCTGATTAAAAGCAAGTCCAGCCCCTTCTATTCTCTCAGGAGTCTTCACAGTTTCTAAGATGTTTAGTCCTTTGTGATTCGGTAATTTCTGTGGTGGGAAGACTCCATCCTTGTTTCGTGTACTGATAATCCATCCACAGTGCAGCATGAATGCTTAAGGAACTTGCTGCCTCCCCAGTAGAGAGAGGGATCCTTGCCAAAGTGGAAGGACTTGAATAGGAATTGGAAACACATCCCCATGACACCCAAACATCCCTACCTCATATAAAAATTTTTCCTATCTCCTGTCACTGATATTGCAAATTCTGTCTTCCCAAACTTTTTCATGAAAGAATCCCTTAAAAAGAAGGAAATAGTGGAGATGGTTACATAGCATATACCGAAAACAACTGAATTATATATATACATTAAAGTGGTGAACTTTGCGTTATGTAATTTTTTTAAACAAGGGATTCTCAGTCTTGGGAAACTTGTCTTTAGGAGGCCTGGAAAGTCAGACTCAGTGGGCAGTTCTAGGTAGGGACTCTTGTGCTTGTCACGTTCTGCTGCATAATATATCTGTATTTGTTGTAATTTTTTAAGAGCTATTTACCAGTTAAAATGCTTAACTTTATCTTTTCATATTCAAATAAAATTAAAACCCCAAGAGCATGTACCTTAGTTTTCTGGGGGTTTGGAGAACTGTGGTAGCACCACTGACCTGTAGGCTTCAGAAGCATGAGAGAAGAGCCAGGCTTACCAGGGTGTAGATCCCAGGATATGATCCTAGGATGTGGATCCCAGGGTGTGATCCCAGGGTATGGATCCCAGGTGTGGATCCCAAGGTGTGTCTCAGGATATGTATTCCAGGTGTGGATCCCAGGGTCTGGGTTCTAGGGTGTGATCCCAAGGTGTGAATCTTTATTGTGGGATCCTAGTCTGGTAGGGTCACTAAGATCTTTTTTCTCCACTGTTAAATCAGGAATCCAGCACCTCTGTAACATGAAGCACACCCAACAAAAGATATGCTTTACGTCACAGGAATAATGGGCAAAAAATAAAAAATCACAACCACAACAGCCTCAAAATACCACATGCACAGACATTTACACTCACTAGAGGGTAGTTCTAGAGTTGAAAGAGCTTATCCAAGGCAGGAGACCTCTCTGAGGTAAGTAAAGAACAAATATTTAATGGAAGATTTCCAAGTAGAGCAAAAATGAAAAGCTCCATCCAGCAATGGAGACTCATGGAGGGTGAGATTAGGACAGACTTCTGCAGATGGAGGAAACATCCTTTTTTCATTAATTGGTTCAGACTGTATGGTCAAGAACAAAATGAATGTTTGTCTTCAGGACAATACTTACTTTAATAGATCAACTGGTAAAGAAGTAATTATATCAAATAGGAGACTTCAGTTGGGGGATCCACGTCCATCTTCCCCCATCAAACCAGAGCTCACCTCAGTCTCGCTTCCCTTTCTGAGCCCAGTGTGCAGAGGCCTAGGACTCACCTCTGTAAGTGCAAATGTAGATGTGGTCATCTTCATGAGGAGATGGGCAGGCGCAGTATATGGTTTAGTTCCGGGCAAGCAAGGGCCCCAGGCTTCATAGGGCTCTGCTCTTTTTACATACCTCCCTTGGAATTTTCTAAGTTTCCCTCAAAACCTGGAACTGGCTGGGGCCAGCAATGCCATCTGAGAGGGATCCTCAAGATGAGACCAGGATACAGAGAACTGAGTCCTTTTTTCCTCCCATTCTCAGTGCTCCTTGACTTCTACCCTGAATATAAGGTTGACCAGGTGTCCAAAGGAGCTCCGAGACTTGTGCCTATGTGCTCCCAGTTCCAGGACAGCAACCAGGCAAGTGCATCACTCTTATTAGTTGGTACAGTATTTCTCTGTGGTATTAGGAAAGATTCAGCCCCTATTTGGGGGTGACACCCACATTCTCACAGGATAAGTTCAGGACTCTGAACTACCAAAAGTCCATTGCCAAGTGTGTGGGTTCATTCGTCAACTCTCACTCTTGCATGTTCTATCCTCAGTGCTGCCTCAGGTCTACAACATTGGATAGCAGCAGGTGTCATTTATCCTGTGTGTTCCCCAACTGCTGGTACCCAGGGCAACCTCCCAAGCTCTCACAGACTTCATACCACATGGCCAGCAGTTCTCTAGGAGTGGTCTCACCTATATCCTCAGAAGGCTTTCAAGACTCTTGCTCTGCTACACAAATGGGCCCTTTCAATCAATACCCTCCCTGATATCCAATCACTGTGGTTATTCATGCTCCCCTGGGTCAATTGTAAGCCATGATGGAGAATGTACAGACATGCTCGGCACAATGGACATGCCTGCTCTTCTCACTCTACCCACAGACCCCTTGCCTATCCTCCCTGCAGACAGGGTATGGTCAATATTAAAAGAGATCACATTCTAGGAATGCTTTAAAAATTCAAGAGAAGACATGGTCAGAAGATGTGCCATTCTATATTTATGTTATAAAATTCCAAATGATAATAAGACCATAATATTATAATTCTCAATTTCTTATACACTCTGGATGTTAATGTTCATCAACAAGGAAGCATTCCAACATTTGAGAGAGTCATTGGAAGTCAGTATTCTCAGGTGACATTATGCACATGTAGAATCATAAGTAATGGTGTAACCAGCTTTAAATAATGGGTATCAGGGAATTATAGAGACAAGTAAATCTATATGTTTCAGTACAAACAGCCACAGCATTGGGAGTAATAACAGAGTTGCTACCTTTTCCTCATGATTAGGGATATAAAATTAACCAGAACAGGTGCATTTGACAATACAGAACATAAGAGATGGTTCCTGGGCCTAAACAGAATGAGATGATGCAGGACACTACAAAGAGTCTTCACATACACTGATTGGACAATAAACAAATCCATAAGCACCTCTTCTCCACCCATTTTTCTATATTGCCATTAATAAATCATCACATTACTTGTGAGCTCATGAATTTTGCAATTTCTTACTTTAATCAAATTGTTTATGTAGACAGCCCCATGAAAAATACTTACACGCCACCCTGCACACCCTTGAGTTTCCTTAGGCAGGAGTGCATCTATATGAAGCAGAGGAATAGGGTCTGTGGGCAAGAGTTGGGCAGAAGCATACTTGGGAAAGTGCATTTAAACCAGAGGACAGGAGAACTTGGTTAGGAGTGGAGGCTTTTTTCTCCTTCAAATAATTTTCATTAGCTTCCGAAGGACTTCCCCAGATATAATAAAAATAAACTGTGAAAAAGAAAAATGAGCGACTAAAGGTCTAAAAACTTTAGACTAATATCAAGAGGAAGTCTAACAAGGTAGTTAAGAACAGTAGTTGTTAAAGCCAATTATCCTGGGTTCAAATCCTGCCACTATCACTTGTAGTTTTGAGACCTTGAACCTCTCTGAGCCTCAGTATTCTACTCTTTAAATTGGGGAATAACTGCTCAATCAGTGTAAGCTGTTATTATTTGTTTGTGGAAGGAACTGGTCAACCATATGTAGAAAAAAAATTCTACATCTGCTTCTAAAAATTCCAGTTAATTACCTCATTTATATTTAGTACTCTTCAATTTTTTACAAAGTTTTTAAAAGATATGATTCCTCCCATTTAAAATCACACAATATCCCAGTAAGAATAGACAAAAATAAATCAACCACATTTAGAAACACTGTGGTGAAATTGTAGAATTGCACAGATAAAGAACATCTTAAACTTAAATCAAGAAAAGAGACAGACTGACCACAAAGCAACAGAATTTGGGGTGATACAGACTTTTCCAGAACACTTCGGAATCATATCTTTAATGTAAAGATGGAAAGCAATTAAAATCCTAGTATTCTATGCCTAAATATTCTATCATTTAAGAATGAAAGTAAAATCATTTTATTTTCTATTTCAATTTACTCTACTGGCATACAATTCAAGTAAAAGCATAGAATATGCCTAAGCTCATGCAACTTCAAAACAAGTCCTCTAGTGCCTTACCTCCCATACAGATTGCCACCCCCAATCCCTTTCTATATGGAAATTGGCAACCACCTATGTGACTAAAGGCTGTATTGAAAATGCCTGAATCCATACTCTAGAATGAGAAAAGTATATAAGTTTATGGGATATTAAATGTAAGTATATTTGCCACCTAGCCTGCAGCAACTAATGAATAAAAATCAATTATATATAGCCACACTCCAAATATTGACCTTCCAAGCCCCTATTCCTTGTACTAATAGGAAGTCTCATTATTTGCTGCAGTACCCTCCCCAAACTTTTCAGATCTCTCAAAATTTACATGTGAAACCCAAATGTATCTAGATCTACTCTTCTGTGGGTCCTGGGTAAGGTAATGTTACTCTCCAGAGGACCCAGAGTGCCCACCTATGTACAGAACCTCCGCCTGAACTCACCCTCAGCTCTCACCTCCACCCTGTGACCTGCCACCCCTGCCCATCTCCTGTATACACTTCCTCCCCTTCCTTCTGGAGTCCAGACTACCATTTTCTGGCTTCTTTGAGGCCACCCTCAAACTACTGTCCACCCCACTGCAGATCTGCCTCTGACCTCAATTGCTCCTTTCTCTCCCCAGAATGGAACTGCCTTCCCTTCTGAGATTCGGTTCTCTCACAGAGCTATGTGGGCCCCTACTGATAGAGTTGTGAATCCCATAATCCCTAAAGGGCTTTTTCAAAAGCCATTTTGTTTCTGCTATACATTAACCACAAAAGAACTAATTCTAAAGCAAAAAATAAAATAAAAAAAGACAATTATGTGAAAAATGGCTCAGAACCATGAAATAGATGCTGATTATAAATATGGGCTTTAGGCATTGTGAAATGAGGCAGCTCTAAATTTTCAAAGAACAAAGAGAAAGCAAGAGGATTTTTTAAATATCAAAAGGACTTTCAGGTTATAATTAGTAAATTGACTAACCTTTTTAAAAGTAAAAGCAAATTTCTAAAGCCTAAGGCATTCATGGAATTCTACAATACTCTAAGTCTAAGAGACAGTCTCTGCCAACCTCCTCACTTCACAGGTGAGAAAACAGAAGTTTACATGACTTTCCCAAGGTCACAAAACAGGTTTATGGCTGTCAGGATTCGTATCAAAGCTCCTGACTCCCTTCTTCAGGTCCTACCCACTCGCTCTATAATAGAAGCTGCTTTCACAAATGGGCGACAATCACCAGAATTATATGGATAAAATACATAATGGCGGTGGTCGTGGAGGTGGTGATGGTGCTGGTGGTGATGCTGGTAGTGGTGATAGTGGTGGTGGTGATGGTGGAGGTAGAGATGGTGGTAGTGGAGGTGGTAGAGGCAGAGGTGGAGGTAGAAGTAATGGTGGTGGTGATGGTGGTATAAATGTTGGAAAGTTGAGGTATAGGGAACAGTTCAAGGGTAACTCAAGGGCACATCAGATAAAGCTGAGATTCGGCTATGACTGGGTATATCTAAGAAATTGATGGAATGAGGAACAGAATACAGCAGGTATAGACAAATCAATTATAGGTATTCATAAACAAAATGGGAGAACATAGTACCACTGAGGAAGCAACAAAGTCATAAGAATTTTTCAGTGTAGAATTGCCATACATGTTGGATATTTCTAGGAATGGGAAAACCTAATAGTGAGGCCCCTTGAGAGCACAGGTTATAGAAACCGAATGATATTTGTTGAATGTTTTGTCCATGCAAGGCTCTCAGCGAGACCTTGGCAGCATGAAGGTAAGCAGGAAAACAATACAAATTTCTGTTCTATAACCCGTCTTTAAAGGTTTTTGTTTTTTGTTTGTTTGTTTGTTTGTTTGTTTAATTATAGGGGAGTTGCCTGGCTGAATAGACGATTTGCCTATTCCTGCTCATCTGTCTTGCAGTGGTGGTGCAGGTTGGAAGGTTCTGGTTACCTCTTGCAGAGAAGTCCACGTCATTAAAAAGTCCTTGTGTAGCCATCCACTTTGTGGCCCACAGTGCCACTGTGTGGTAGGCACCAGCTGATCCTGCACAAAATAAAACTGAAGCAGTAGCAACCTTTAAGCTAACTTACCAGTTCTGGTCCAGGAACCCAAATCACTTTTTCTGTATTGCTATTGTGCTGAACCAATGCAAAGAAAAGGCTGTTGAGTCTTTGGGTTCAAGTGACCCTTAGTAATCAGCTATGAGGCCCAAGTCCCCACCTATCTCCTCTATAAGATCTCTGACTGTGGTCAGAATCACGGAATCAATGAAAAGTGGGTAGTTCCCTACTCCTTCAAACCACCCATTTGATCCATTCCACTGATGGGCTCTGTTGAGTATGAAATGCAGCTTCATTTTCCACAAGAGGCTAAGAATGACCAGCTATTGGTAGTGGTGGAACAATCCAGATTATTATATCATCCTGAATCAGGTCCTTCCATTCACATCTCCCTGACTTTTATTTTGAGTTCTTTCTAGCCCTTGGAAATATTTTTTTTTCTGGCTCCTTGCTTAGGTTAGTTCTTCTCTATTATGTTGTCATTAGGAGACATGCCTATGAAGACACTCCTGGCACAATAACTGACTTGGAATTGACCTAGTTCACCTTCTCAGATGGCAAATGACTGCTTTGTGCAGACACAACTGATACAAGGGTCGGCAAAACCTCCTTCCTACAGAACTTAGCAAATGTTAGTGCCTGGTAGTTCCGATTGTATTATTCTAAACGTTGAGCCTGCACCACACCTCCACAGGCATGAAAACATGTAGAGCAGGCCATGCAGGTGCCGGACAAGTCCTTCGACATCCTTTACTCCTAAGTCTAGAGAGGACTTGATGGGCCTTTGTATTTTCCCTCAGTCACTGGCAGGGAGACACCAAGAAGAGAAAAAAATACAGAATCACATTTGAGGTTCTGTTGACTTATCTTATTTAAATCATCTTATTTAAATATGCATTTCACTTTAGATTTTTTCAAAGTCCAAATGGTCTTAATCTTTATTTCAGCTACACACCACTACCAGGTTCTAGCCACAAGACCAAAGCATCTTCTCCCCGCTAAATTGGGAATTCAGATTTGTAGGTGGTAAAAAACGTTTTTGGGTTCTAACTATAAACCTAAACTTAAAATCAATGTCACCCCTATTTCTATAAGGTAAATTCATTATTCAGTTACCTCAGAAGATACAGCTAATTAAATTTCTTCTTTTCATATTGAATCATGCAATCGTGAAATGTAAGAGCAGGTATGGTCCATAGATACAAACCAGTGCATTGGTTTCCAAGTGCCAGGCTGTGGACCAGAGTCGGTTCATATCAAATTTTCATTTGTCCAAGGTGAGGCAAGGAAAATGAAGTGGGGAGGTCATTATGAGGGGCCAATTGTCTATTCCTGAAAAACTCTGTCCTTTATTCTAAGATTAGCTCAATCTTATTCTGCTGGTATTAAAATGCCTTTTATAAAATAATAGTGCTAGTAGGTGGACTGTTGCAATAATTTCTTTTACGTTCTTATTTGGCAAAATAAAAGTTAGTAACTTGAATCACCTGTTAAACATTTTTAGCAAAGCCTACAGTGCACTGCCACCCTACATAACCAGGAATTTGCACTCTGACCTTACAAAGAACCAGCCAGGTGAGAATCCAGAACAAGAATTGTGAAAAATGGGATATTCTATTTTAAAGTATTCAAAATACACCCCAATTAAGGTCCAAAATAGAGCTTTGCCAAGAACCAGCTTCAAATAAGTTCTAGTTAAGATTCCATGAAGACACATGTCAGAGCCATCCATATTTATTTGTTTACCCATACATGAGGATTGGGATGCCTCATAAGACTATGATATAATTCCAACTATAAAAAATAGCCAATATAGAAATTCTGAAAGAGAAAAATAATCAGGGCACTTGTGTCTTGCAAGATGATAAAATTTCAATGATTAAAAACACTACAATACTAGTACCAGAACAATCACATTAATGGAATTAATAGAATGTCTAGAAACGGACCCAAGCACATATAATAATTTACATTTGATAAAGGAGATATTTTTTAAAGTGAAGAAAGAACGAATTGTCAAGTAAAGATGTTGAGAAAACTAGCTATTTGGAAAAAAAATAAAATAGATCCTTCAGTCACAGCTAACACTCCCCAAAAAAGTCTAGATATATTAAGTATTCAAATTTTAAAACATTTAATAGAAATAAAAGAAAATGTAAATGAACATGTATTAATGTTGGAATGAAGAATACCTTCTTAATTCTGACACTAAAGGCAGAAATTATAAAGTAAAACATTGATTAGACACAAAAACTTAAAACCTTTCTATAGAAATGAATCCATAAAATTAAAAGACAAATGACCAGTAAGAAGGAAAAATTAGTTGATATGACAATGGATTAATATTTGTAATATGTGTAAATAATTCTTAAAAGCAACATGAAGCAAATTAAATAATAAAAATAAAACCTCTAAAAACCAAAAGTGAAATGAAAAAGCAAATCTAATTATGTATTCTTTTCACAGCATAACTGCAGAGAGAAACTATTTGAAATTATTTTAAAACACAGTAATTTAACTGGGCATCCCTAGTGGAATATACCCTAAAGACAAAATGAACTCCAAAAAATAACAATAACAAATCTTAAACTGTTTTTCAATATTCATATTGTGGGCAATAGAGTTGATATTTATTAGTATTCTGAGACTGCAATTGTGGTATTAAGAGCTAGGACTTTTGGTGTGGAAGATAAAAGATATAGATAGATCAATGAAATACAATAAAATCTTGTAGTCCTGAATTTGAATGAGAAATACCATAATATATTTTCATAATATATAATTATATAACATATCATATATAATCATAATATACTTTCTTAACTGTATTTCCTATCTCTGTCCACTGAAAGGGATCAGAAAAAATGACAAGACAAGCAGCAAAAAGCAAGGATTCCCTCAAGAGACTACTGATTTCGGGTCTGAGGCAGGAAATACACAGTATATGAGCCTTGATCATCTTTCATACCAGGTAGCGAGGAAGCTATCAGACTGCTAAAGTCATTCAAAAGGACCCAGGAACCAACTTGAAGAGGTACCCATTGGTCAAAGATGGGACTATCTTAGCATCAATAAAGATAACATCTAAAATCAATTTCAAGAAATCAAATATATTGAAATATATGAGTTCATATAGTACCTATGGATAATAGTAGGAAACCAACTCATTATTTTGGAATGGGAAAGACTCAGTCCCTGAGCTTTCTTCCCCATATAAACTATACCTTCAGGCAACCAGACAGTTTGATATTGGGAATTTCTCCTCACAGAAATTTTCCAGCTAGTAAATGCCAATGGAATGATAGAATACCAAAATTTTAGAAGTTCCTAATCAGTAGGTAGATTTAAGCAATCTTTAACATATCAACACCATGAAAAGAGGGACATCAGACATCACTGTGCCTCCTGATAAAAGTGCACACCACCACCGATAGTGTCTTGTCAAAAATAATCAAAAATCAAAAAAGCTGAACCTGATCGAGTATTTAGATCTAACTGCAAATTTACAGATAGTTTAGGGGAAGAGGAATATATTAAATACCACTTGGCAAAGTCCAGTCTAGGGGGGATTCTAAAAGGCAAATAATCCAATTTCTTTAGCAACAACAAAAATAATAAAGATTACGAGGGAGAAAAGGAAGGAGGGAGGGATGAAAGGAAGGAAGGAAGGAAGGGAAGAGAAAGGGGAAGAGGAATCTGTAGGTTAAAACAGACTTAAACATGTATAGGAAAGTAGAAGATATAAACACTGAATAAATATTAGATAATGGTTAGAAGATATTATTGATTTTTGTTTTAGTATGGTGGTGGTGGTATAGTGGTTATTTTGAAAAGGAAGTATAGTTTAGATACAATCAGAAATATGTGTAGATATAGTAATATGATTATTCAGGAGGGGGTTGGCAAGAAGTTCACAGGAAATAAGAGTCACCACATGTTGACAATTGTTAAAGACTAGCGATAAGGACACAGAGGCCATTATACATTCCCTTTATTTTTATATATGCTTGAAATGTTCCATAATAAAGATAAAGCAGCAACAAGGAAAAATTGATTACATCAACTGAAAAAAATAAGGACTAAGAGTATGATCAGGCAATTTGTAAGAGAAGAAATAGAAATAGTTGATGTGAATGTGAAAAAAGAATTGTATGTTAGAAAAAAACTAAATGTAAATTTTTTCAAAGGCGAGGTTTCATTTTTTACTTATCACATTGTCCAAACATTTAGAGATGAACGATACCCCCTGGTGGCAAGGGAATGCAAAAATGAGCTCTGCCAACCCAGACTAAACTGGCTCAGGTATCCTAGAGAGCAACTGGCGATGTGACAAAAATCCCCAAAAGTGCATGGTGAAGAGCCAGGGCTCCAGGGCCAGCTAGCCTAGGTTAGATCCCAGTGGAACTACTTAGTGGTGACACTACTCAAAGCAAGTTTTTTTTTAACTGCTCTGTCTCAGTTCCTGGTTGTAAAACGACTGTGATAGTGGCACCACTTCAAAGGGTCGCTGCGAGGTTCGATCACCGGACAGCCTTAAGAAACTTGGACCAGAAACTGGCATGTAGTGCTGGTTTTCATTATTATACTGGTCCAGTAACCTTGATTCTAAGGAGATCTTTATTAAGTGCACAAAGTTGTATATACACATTTATTTATCATTTCATAATTTATGCAAGGCCCAAAGTGAAAGTGCCTGGTTAAATTTTTGTAATCTTTATCTTGTCATACTATGTGGCCATTAAATATAATTATGTCAATACATATGTATTGATATAAGGGCACTTATAATCTATTTTCAAGAAGGAAAATCAAGCTAAAGAATAAACATAGTTGAACCCTAGGAAGGAGACATATGTATTTTTTAATCCATACATGTATATACCCAGATGTTAATGGTAGTTGACTCTAGGTTTGGGAGTTGCTCAAATTTATTTTTCTTTTTATCAGTATTTTTTAATTGTTTTATATCAGTATTATTGTTTATATAATTTTTAAATAATTTAATATCTTACATATTGTGGTGGGCTAAGGGATGCCCAGACTTCTGGCAAAACATTATTTCTGGGTGGGTTTCTCAGGGTGTTTCCAGAAGAGATTGGCATTTGATTCAGTAGACTGAGTAGAGATCTGCCCTTACTAGTGTGGTGGGCATCATCCTGTCCACTGAGGGCCCAAATAAAAGAAAAAGGCAGAGGAACCAGTTAGCTCCTTCTGCATGACCTAGGACACCCATCTTCTCCTGTCCTTGACCATTGGAGCTCTTAGTTCTTGGGCCCATGGACTCCAAGACTGACATCAGCAGCTTTCCTGTTCTATGGAGGGTAAACTTTGGGACTTCTTGGCCTCCATAACCTCATGAGCCACTTCCTAAATTAAATCCCTTTATACATGCTATTGCTCTGTTTCTATGGAGAAGAACCCTGAATCATATACATATGTTCCAAAGTTCCTATAAATCTTGCCAAAAAATTTTTTTAAATGTATCTGAAAATGGGAAGGATAAATACCATAGAAATCCCAAACTAATGTTAGTCTCCAAAGTAGAAAAACAGTCGGAATCATATAACTTAATAATGAACATTCAGGAACAGAGTCATTCTCACTGGTAATTACTACCAGTGTGCGTGTGCATGTGCAAAAACACATGCACATATGTCTATTACACTTGGGTTCCTCCTGAGAGCAGAGCCTCAGGCAAGGACCTCAGTACAGTTTAATTTATTTCAGAGCTGCTCCCAAGAAATTGAAGTGAAAGAGAAAAAAATCCACATAAGGACCTTCAGAAGCTGTGCTCTGGCCTCACTAAACAGCCGCATACCATAACACCACCAAACCTTCCCCATTCCAGGTCCCCTCTGCCCTCTGCAATGCCTTTTCTCCCTCACTTGCCCTGGTTCCTCCTACTAGAACATCAGGGTCTATCCCAGGTGTCAGGATCACCCAGAGGTCAAAGAAGCCTGGATGGAGAGCTAGGGATGGGGAGAGACTTGAAGTAGAAGGGAGAGATAGATGAGGCAAGACTGGCCACAAGTTAATAACCGTTAAAGTTGGGTGCTAGGGATGTGGGCTCTTTGTGCCATTCCCTCTGCTCGTGAGGCATGGGGGTGCAGGGCTGGATGTCCCTTCAGGAAAAAAACTGCTGTTCAACTATGAATAATGAAGTTGGCTGATCTCAGCTTTCCAATCAAGGTCTCATGCTGTCTGGGCCACCCTAGCCAATGGCTGAGCAGGGTAAAGGACACCGGGACCTGGTCATTTCTGCCCAATGGAGACTCCCTGGTGGGCAGCTCACACCTGGAGCTCTCAGTGGGTTGGCAAGACATTAGCCCTGCATGGGGTTTGGGGGTCCCCCTGCCTGTTGCTGCTTCCTCCTCTCTCCCCTCTCACAGTGGTCAGACCTACATTGCACTCTGAAGTCTTTCCCTGGCCCATCTACTTCTGCCACCTTCTCCTCTCACAGATGTGACCCCCACAACAAACCTCTTGCACTCCTAGCTCCATCTTGGCAACTGCATCCCAAAGGTCCTAAACTGACACAATTGAGGTGCGGCTTGCTTCACCCCCCCACCCCACCCCTGCTGAAGTTCCAAAAATAATGAAGAAATACCAGAGAGTTATAAATATTGTGTTATATTTATATGTTTGCAATATAATAAATGAAGGCTTTCCACATTAAAAAAAAATACAGAGGTTATATATAACTTAATTCTAGAAATAATATCAAAAATTAAATTTGTGGTCCTTTGGGGATATGAGGCCCCAGTCAAGATGTTTTCCTTCCTCCCACCAATGAGCAAGCCCTGCCAGACATCAACCATGGGACGGTCACCCCAAGCTGTACTGGGTGGCCTCTCCTATGCTCCCATAACACCCTAATCTCTGTCACTAGATTACTATCCCATTTTTTCTGCCACACCCACCTCTGCCCTGTACCCCAACTTGGCAGTGGAGGACCTGACACAGAGCAAGTACTCAGTAAATGACTTTAGATCAGTCACTGAATGGCTGACTGAGGCATGTGTCCCCAAAAGGACCCCATATAAGACCCATCTCCACAGTGTTCCCAAAGGTTTACAAATGCTTGGGAACAGAGACCCAGTGGATCCTTTCAGTCTGGAGTGAACATGGAGGTGGAGGAAGAAAACCGCTCAGAGGTCCTATTACACCCTTTCTCAAGCCATGGGGCCTGGGGGCACCCAGCCAGGCCTCCCTGGCATTCTCAGGCAGGGTCCCTCACAGGTGGGAGGGGCAAAATCATATCCATCTTCTGCTTCTCTTCTCTCCAAGGGAGAAGAATTCTTAGTTACTGATGAAGACAAGAGGCTCAACAGCCTCTTCTGTTGGGGTGGGACATCAGCTGGCCCGAGCTCCATGACAAGACTGGTTCTCCAATCAGCCAGACTCTGGGGTGGGATCACCAGCCAGGGACCTTGGGTTGGCCAGGGCTCCAAGCGCTGGTGCCAAATTTCTCCGGGAGCTTCGAGCGAGACAAGGGCCTCGGTTTCCCTCTCTGGTCCAGGTCCTGGGAGAGATCTTCCAAAGAAGAGATCTCCAAGTCGCTTTCATCATCGGAAAGCTATGGGGAAGTAAGGGGGAGAAGAAAATGCATTCTGACAAGGGAGGATGGAAAGGCAGGATGAGCATGGGGACAAAATGCAGATTTGGAAGGAAGTAGGGAGATGCTGCTCCTCATGCTTTCTCAAGGTTCCTGGCCTTTGAGAACCTGCTTCAGAGACATGGCATCAGAATGATTTCCTGAAATCCCACCAGCTAAATCAACGCAAGCTCCTTGGAAAGAACTATGGCAGATGAGATTGCTCTTGTAGTCATTTAAACCTTGTCCAGATTTGTTAATGCCCCACATCGATGGAACTGGAAGCCCAGAAGCTTGACTTTTCTGAATTCCTCAGCTGAATGCACCAGGTACTAAAGTCTCCACCCTACCTGTTCTCAGACTGCTCCTCTAGGGTCTAGTAAAAACTCGGACTGAAGGAGCGTGAGGGTAGCTCCAGAGTTCCAGGAATCCTTCAACCTGGAAAGGGTCTGGGCCATGGTCCACGGGAGAGCTCAGAGAGGGTCAAAGGCCCAGGCTACCTCGGGACCACAGTCACCCCTCCAGAATTCTCAGTGTTCCTGCTGACATGGGGCCCAGGCCACCTGGCTTTGATATAAGCAGCCTATGTGTTTTTCCTGGAATAGAAGGCCAGCCTTACAAAAACCACACAGGGCCCAGGGCAGCAAGCATGCTCTGAGCAATGCTTCAACCTGCTTTGGACGGTTGATGCTCTTTCACAATATGGGGAAAAAGACAAATTTTTTTAAATCATTTGGATTCATTGCTCACAAAAACACATAAGCTGTATAATAAACCAAACACATTCTATAGTGAAAATGGGGTAGAGGGAGTGATATCAAGAATCAAAAAGTGATTTCCCACAACTTCTGAATTTTAGTAACAGCATTGGCCATCCCGGATGAAGCTTTTTGAATGAGAAAGGACAGAAAAAGAGTACGAAATAATGAGAGCTCTCAATGCTTCTGCCTAAGAAAGTAACGAGAGTGTGGGAGTTGTCCCCTGACAGGGGCAGAGCAGGGCAGTGAGGAGGGCCTGATCACGATGGAGGAGGCTGAGCATCTGAGCTCTAAATCTGATGGCAGCTAGAGCTTGAGAGACAAGGCCATCAAGACATTCTTAGTGATGAGGAACGGCCTTAAATGTTTAGAACAAAGTATCTAAATACCCCCATTGTACCTCGTTGCCTACTCTGACGTGCTGTGTGATGCCACTCCAACACCCCGCCCCTGGGGAGAAGTCTGCTCTGGCTCATCCTGCAGAGGGGGAGGGCGCTCTGGAGGGTGAGCCAGAGCACAGCACCTGCAGGAAGGTAGGCACAGCACCAGTTCCAGGCTCCATCAGAGGCAGGAAGTGGAAGAAGCAACCCACAAAGTAGTTGCTTGTATAATGAACCAAAAGGCTTTTTATTGTTAACAAAGACACAGACAAGCATTTTAAGGTGGCACTTGCTCCACAGTGAGGTCACTTACAATGTTCCACTAAGACCAAGGCTGCCATTCACTGGACCCTCCCGCAGGCCCCGCCCCGGGCCCCCCATGTTTGGAGCTGGCTCTGTAAGGAACTGCAGGGCAACCTCCAAGAGTCCTACACCCTACCTGAGGCTTCCTTCCTAGAGCGGCAGCCCTCTGTGGCCCGGCATTGGGCGTTAAGAACAGATTGATCCCTCCAGCTGGTTTCTTCGCTGGAGCCTCCAGCTGCTTCTCAAGGTTTTTGACCATCGACTGCACCAGTGTCCCTGGAAGGCAACCAGAGAAAAACACCTAGACAATGAATGCTGTGTCCTGTGGGTCAGTTCAAGGCTCCAGTGTGGACAGAGGGAGTATGGAGAAGGGTCAGGAGGAAGAAGGAAGGGTAACCACAAAGAAGAGGGCAAGGAGCAAGATGAGGATTCAGTCAATGCGCGCTGCAGAAAAGAGGCTCTGAACATCCTGAAAATGTAACTATGTACTTAACAATGTGGCTGCGGACAGAGGCTTGGAAACTGTTCTTCCCTCTTAACCTCTGCTCAGGTGGTACACGAACTGCAAGACTAACATGCAGACACATCCTCTTTCAAAGTCTTCACTGAGTCAAGAACATCATAAATACAAATTAGCACAGAAATGCAGGCCAGACATGCTTTCTGCAAACTTCATGCAAGAAAGGTGCCAAACAGTGACGTACATTATCAATGGACACCTGGTGACATGGTAACAAAGTGCCTGTCTAGACATCAAGAATGACCAATAGGTAGGGGGTTAAGCTCGGCCTTCTAGGATTCAAATGTCTGAGGGTCTGAGCAGATGGCTGGAGCTAAAACAGCCTTTGGCTCACTTATTCATTCAAGAAATGTTTTGTATTCCAACTATAACTGAAAATATTAAAATTTTTTTTAAAGAACTATTTAATGGCCTGTTATGCACCAGGCACTGATTCTCACTCCTCACTAATTATCTTGTCCAGAGATCTCACTTTACAACAAAGGAACCAAAACTCCTCACACAAGCCCAGGCAAGTAGACATCAAGTGACAGAGCTCAAACTGGATTGAGGACTCCTGACTCCCCATTCTGAGATGTTTCCACCCTTTTGTTTTTCCTACAGGCCATCAATACTTCTCCAAAGATCTGGTTCTGCTGGATTCTCATGGACTGGCAGGCTTGGAATACGCTATAGACAAGACCAACTTCTGCAGAATCCTTTAAGAGTATGGACTTGCAGATTGCACAGACCTGGGCCAACAACCCAGAGCATCCACATACTGACTTTGAAAATACAAAACCAGAAGTTCCATATTTTTAACTAAGTCTGAGCTAGAAAACACAACTGAAGGCAGAAGCCTCAGGCCTTCCCATTACTAGTTTTGTAAAAAAATTTCGAAAGAATGAAAGTTGATTCAGTTGTTTTGAGAAGAAAATGGTCAATTAGTCATTGTAACCTTTTAGATAGAAAGTGACAAGTTCATTCCAGTTAACTACAACACTTAGCTTAAATATCTGTGATGCTTTTTTCATCAACTAGTTGAATTTCTGTCTAAGTCTCTATGCTGAAAAGGGCAAAGAAATTTCTTGTGGTCCAAAGACCGCTAGGCGATATTTGAGGCAGCCTGCTGTCAAGGTTCAGTTACCTTCCAAGACTGTCACCCTCCTTCTCAAGATTAGCTGGTAAGCCACAATTTTCACAATTTTTTTTTTTTGTTGCAAAAACTTACATTTGTTACCCTGGTGGTCACAGACCACTCACCTGAGGAAGCCAGCCCACCTGAGCCCTTGCCAGGGAATGGGGTGCTTCCCTCTGAGGTCTCAGTGTCAGACCAGTCCCAGTCATCCTTGGGCTGGGGCCCCATCCTGGAAGGAACTTGTGGGGGCTGATGAGATGTCTGCTGCACAGAATGTCCCTCTGAGTCCTCTTCGGAGCTGAACGGGGGCGTACTGCTGAGGAGGAAGAAAAAATGAGGGCCACTTTCAAAGCTACACTTCACCACTTGCAAGCACATTTGGTTTCCCCAGAGCCAGCCCTGCTCCCTCCCTGGGCCCAGGAGACAGCTGGGAGTAATCCTGGAGTGTAGCAGCAACGCCAGAGGAACCAGAGGACCCAGTCCCCTTCCAGTGTGGCAACTGGGACTTGAAGAGATGAGTAGAGCAGCATAGGTTTGTCTTGATGGGGAGGGAGCAGAGGATCCCAGTGCTACCTGAGGACCTTCCTGTTCACATCTTTCTCTGTCCCTCACCTGTCTGCAGAAGCCTGTGGGGACCCCAGAAAAGGGCAGCCTGAGGCTGGAAGCCGCACCACAAACCCAGTGAGAGTACAGAGTCTGGGACTCACCTTAGCCCAAGCCCTGGAGAAGAAGGGGTGCCGGAGGGTCCACGCACTGCGAGGCGTGGAGTAGGGGTGGGCACCTGGGCCAGGCCAGGGCCACGGCTGCCACGGCTCTGAAGAGTGGTTACAGGTGGCTCTGCTGGCTTGGATGGCGATGCCACGTGCAGGGTCCTGGCCTTTGGCTGGACCTCTTTGGTGACCAGAGGGCTCTGCTGACTTTTGACTAGAAACACAGATGACAATGAGTTTCAGAGCCTACCCATCTGGACCCTCAAGCCTGAGAGCAGGCAGGAAAAGGCGCTGACTACTGGAAATGGACAAGTCACTCTGTTGCGATACACCACAATAACCACAGCACATTTAATAACTGTCCCCACCTCCAGTGTCTCACTACTGTCTGGACTCAGGACTGGGACCTGTAGTTTTACCAGAGACCAGGAGAGCAGCCACTGGTATTCCAGGGTTATGTCATCATTTCAAGAGACCTGCAGGGGGCAGCAGGTCTGAATAGGAGCCCAGAACATCTGCAGCTCACCCCCCCCCACACACACACACACATGTCGCAACCCCACTCCAGCTCAGTCCTAGGAGCCCACCTCTCCAAAGCGACTTACCCTTTCTACCCACCCAAGCTTCAGCCACTAGAATGCGGCAGCCTTGTAGGAAGGCCCTGCTGCCACCAGAGGTCGCTAGAGGACCACATGGGCCATCGAGATCCACACACCTGGACTAGAACTCTGCTAAAGGCAGGCAATTAGACACAGCCCTCCATTTCCCAAACTGCAAGGCCCACTGTGGGGAAGAGAATCCAGGATCAACAATTTTTTATGGAAAGAAGAGAAAGTGCATCGCAGAGAGTTGAAGTCTGGCTGCATGAAACTCTTACCTATGTGGACCAAGCAACTGTATAAAATGAGTACCGTATAGTGTAGTTCAAGGTCATATTTGAAATACACTGATCTCAGAGAATGTATTTACTCAGAAGTGGATCTTCCAGGAAAGCATAAACTGAATAGAAGGGGAAAGCAAACTCGTGGAGGGAAAATAATACCAATAATAGCTACCAAGCTGAGCACTTTACATATGCCCATTTAGCTTCAGACACCTTCCGAGAGTATTCTCTTCCCCACTTTACAAAGGCCTCTAGAGATGCAGGGACTTGATCAAGGACCACAATTCTGTGGAAGTTAAGTGGTAGATGCAAACTCAGGGTGTCGGTCACCCCAAATCTAGGGCTCTTGCCACTGCCTTTCCACATCCAACAGCTTTGCCCCAAAACAAAAGAGGCACAGTGTGAGCAGAGATGGGAGGTGAGCATTCGTACAGAGCTGGAAAGGCAGTCTACAAAGTGCTGTGAAAACAAAGTGTCATCTCACAGTGACATGTCCTGGGTAAGGCAGGACCCCAAGGCCAGGGAGACTCTCACTACTGGCTTTAGGACTATAGGAGCAAGGGCTAGAGATGGGGTGGCACCTGGAGAAACAAGACACCTTTCTCTTCTCTTAGAAGCGGGGACTCTGAGGGGGCTTCCATTCACCTTCCCTGACTGTCTGTCCCCTCGCTCCTCTGAGCTCCCACCACCCTGTGCTTGGCTTCATCACATCACCTAGTCCTGACTGGTTTCCCAGCTAAGGTGGCAGGTCCTGGCACAGATCAACTTTAGTATATACTGTACTAAATGAATCAGTGAATGAACAAATATTTGAGGCAGAGGGTTAGGAGCTTAAACTGAAAGACAGGTTAGCAACCAGGACCAATATCTTTCTTCTGAGATTTCTGTACAAGACTAAGAACTATTTTTTTCCTTAGAGATTTTAAGACCAAAAGTTTAAACTAAACAGGACAGAGTTTCCCACGTTGTTGACACAATATTCTTATACCAATTGCTGTTATCTATTTAATATTTTTATATAATGACACCACTTTTAAACATAAAATACCCACTTTATATTTGTCCAGCTCATAATTTCTATGAGCTCACAGTATTGCTTTGTTAGTAATATTTTCTAATGCACATGAGAATAAATAAAGATTAAAATTTAGAATTATTTATCCATGTACCAACTAAAATCATCTTTCCTACCCCCAGAGATATGCAGACAACAGTCTGGAAAATTCCTTTGCCTGAAGAGCTCAGGCTGGGTCTACATGAACACAAGGAGGTAACAGAAGACCTCTCTCTGGCCACATATGTCTGTGACTGAGAGACAAAGTGAAAGACACTACGGCATCACCCTGCCAGAGCAGACCCACACCCACTAAAGCCACCCCCTCCCCAGAGCCCCCAGTTACAGCAGCCCAGTTGAACTGGGAATCCTCTAGAAAAGGGGGACATCGAACCTGGGAACACACGTTCCCTTGCTCCCTAAATTCTGTGAGAACAGAGATTGGAGGGTCCTTGCCCGTGCACTTTAATCCTGCACAAGAAACACAGGCCCTTTTCTTGTCATGACCTCCAGAGGCAAAGCAGCGGCATGACCCTATGCAGGAAACAAGTCTGAGGATTTGTCCGCAGGCAGACTGGCACAACCTCTCCAACCTCCCACTACTTCAGAGCAGAGTTTTCATTTGATTGGTATCTGCCTCTGCCTGCAGCCCCAGTGCTCCCAGCACAGACATGCCTGGTTTATGGAGCCAGAAACCAAATGGGTTGCTCTCTGTGGGAGCAAAGTTCAACTTGTGGTCAACGCAAACAAAGCAATGCAGAGCCAAGCTGCTGAGTAAGGAATGAGTCTGAGCAAGGAGAGTTCAGGCTGGCCACAAGCTCCAGCTCTGGCTCTCTTCTGCTTCCCTAAGGACCCCGGTGCCCACTCACCCCACCCATTCAGATTCCATTTTCCCAACAAGAGGACTTTTATACTCAGTCACCTGTGAGGATCCTACCATCTCTCCCTTCAGAACCATGCCCCCAAGGGGAAGGGGTTACACCCTCCTCTTGTGCAAACAAGTCCAAACCCTCCTGGGTCACAGCCCCTCTGAGCAAACCCCCTCACCAGCTTACCTGGAGCCTTGCCATCCAGCTGGGACCCCAGGGCCCCATGCCTCTGTCTCTCCTTCACTCTGCAGGTGGCCTCATTGATGAGCTTTTCCCTTAGACTCAGAAATTCAGAAAACCTCCCCGCCTTCTGCTCCCGCTGGGACCTCAGGAGGGACTCCAGGTGTCTGAGAGTCTGAACCGGGATTCCCTTTGCATCCTAAAAGAGACAGAAGTTCTTCTTTGGAGACTGGGGCTCCCCTCCTGCCTCTAAACTTGCTGCTGGCCTGAGAGCCACTGTGATTAGTGCTGGCTACTTTCTGGGAGAGGATGAGATGGGCATCAGAGCAGGGCAAGCCCCAGCTTTACATGCTGCTGAAAGTGTGGTGGTTTAGGGTGTGGGAGCCCCGTCAGCAGAGCAAGACGTTAAAGGGGCTGTACACAATTCCACTGACATCACAACGTACAAGGCTTAGACAGGACATGCCTTTCCACTACCCGGCTGATCTTAGGATGAGAGACCATGGCTCATTCCTTTTTGTACCCTAAGCCCCATCATCATGCCAGACACGTTGTCCTTCGTGGTTAACATTTGAAAAAAACTACTGCAAAAAACAAATGCCAGGTACCCTTCCAGGACCTACTGGAAGTTGCCTGGGCTCTTGACATCTACCCAGAGTACATGGGAGGGTCTTGGGAGGCATCTGAATCTAAGATGAGGAATCATCATTCAAGGACAGAAAGAAATGTTTTAATCAAGCCTGACCATAGGGCCAAAGTTAGATTAACCAGGAGTTGAAAACAGCCAAAGATTAGAGCATCCTTACTAAATTAAACCTAAGAGTTTTTGTTCTAATCTTACTCTATACAAATAGTACTTCCAATGACATGATGCTCTGCTTTTAATAATACGGCATGCTTTCATTTAGTAATAAATTTTATTGATGCTTTTAACGATAATATTCATGCTCTGGTTAAAGACGAGCATTGAGGGAACAACGGCATTCAAGTACTAGTTTGTACCAGACAGCTTACAGTGTCTGTCTCACCCACGCCACCTGCTGAGTGGGCGTGGCCATGTGTGCCACCAACAATGGACACTTCACCCAAGGGACCCATCTAGAGGCCGACTGAGCCAGTGAAATTCCCTTTGTCAGAAATAGAGACCCAGAAGAAAATAACCAATGAATGGACAACACAAAGAGGTCAGGACACAGGGTGGCATCTCAAGAAGCCATTGGAGGAAATAGAGAGAAGAAACCACATCACTGCTGTGAGGTGAGGGGAGAAGCTGTGGGGGCTTATAGTCCTAGACACCAGAGGTGCCCCAGTTGGAACGAATAAGATGAACAAGCTAACGATGTAAAAAACAACCAGTCATTTGTCAGTCTAAGAAAATCCTGTGTCTAAATGATAGGTATCAGCTGTTACAACAGGGGCACCAGAACTTACTCTCTTTATCCCCATGTTTTCCAGTTTCTCTTCTAGGGTGTCCTCCAGGACTGGCCTGAACTGCTTCAGCAAAGTGGGGTTTCGCCTCAGAGCTGCCAGCACCTTCTGTTGTCTACCTTGTGAATCCTCCAGCTCTGTAGCACAAGACAATCACCAAGGTCAACTTGGGCACCCGAAACTTCCACTCCCAAAACCCCACTGCACCTGCCTGGCCTTTACTTGGCCAGTGATCCTGGTCTCTAGCCTGTGAGCTCAGGGCCACTGACATCCCCTGAGCATCCAACCCTGGGTCAGAAGCTGGGGTGTTTCTGCTTCTGGATACCACTGCTTTAGACCACCCACCCCAATCTCATGTTGAAAATTCTCATTCTCTGCCAATCTGGACCTTCAAGATCATGGTTCATTCCTGTCCTAGGATAACTCAGAGCTTGCGGGCTTTTGACATGCATGTGAGTCCTGACAGCAGCTTGTTCCCTGGGCTCCATTCTGATCCCAGATTCCAGGGTCTGTCTGCTGCTCTGGCCCCACTTGATGCTCTCACCTCATTGCTTTGTTAGGTTCTGTTATGGTCTAGGGAATAAAATGGCAGACAGGAAAGAGAGGTCCCTGCTCCCTTGGAGTTTACTGTCTAGATCAGGCATCCTTCCTCCAATTGTAGTGAGCATCGGAATCACATGAATTCCCTCCAGAGAGTTTGATTCCGTAGGTCTGGGGAACGGCCCCAGAATCTGATTTTAACTTGCCTGGATGAGCCACAGACCATGCCTTAAAAAATACCAATCCGGGGGGTAACAAAATTAGCAATTACAATAAAATGTGGTAACTGCTACAAAGTAGCAGTCCAGGGTGAGTCAGGGAAGCCCCTCCCCCGCCTAAGTACTCTTCAGGTCCAGCGTGGGGGCCGCTGCCATCAAAGCTGCACAGCCCTTTGATTCAATCAATAGACATTCACTAACAAGTAATGAGTTACTTGAACAGGCCAGTGCTGGGTGCTGGGGACACAGAAGAAAACCCAAAAAGAGCTCACAGTTGAAAGTGGTGATCTCAACCCTGCCTGCACAGCTGAATCACCAGGGCCTCTCCCACGCTAATTTCATCAGAAGCTGAGGGTGGGCCCCAAGCCTTAACATTAATTTTGTAAGCTCCCCAGATCTTCTACCAAATAGCCATACCTTAAAAGCAATTGTTTTAGAGCGATGGTTTTCAAAGTGTGAGCCATCACACCAGTACCACTTGGTAACTTATTAGAAACACAGATTCTCGGATCCCACGCCAGCCCTACTAAATCAGAATTTCTGGAGGCGGAGCCCAACAATCTGGGAGTAAGGAGACCTTCCTCTCCCTGTACACTCTTCTGCATTCATGCCTTAATTTCCTTCACTCCAGTTTCAAGTGGGCAGATACAGTTAAGAAGAGACAACTTAAACGATGAAGATGGTAGCAAATCTGTTTTCTACATTGGACACCAGGGGAAACAATGAGGCCCTACCTTCCTCAGAAGAGTTCTCTTCAGTGTCCACAGTCTTTGGGCTCTCACAGATCCCTGCGGGGAAGAAGAACAGTTGTGGCTCCAATGCCCTGGACCCCATTCCTCACTTAAAGAGAAGCATGGGACACCATGTGAGTGCTGGACAGGAAGACTAAGCCCTCTAGTAATTTTTTACCAGAGAGAGGCAGTATGGAGCAGTGGTCACAACCCTGGACACTGAAGGTAGAAAGATCAGAGTTCACGCTCCATCTCTGACCCTCACTAGCTGTGCACAATGTGGCAAGTCCTCGAAGTTCTCTAAGCCTTAGCCTCCTCATCTAGAAAATGAGGATAATAATGCCCACCCCTCATTAAATTGTGAGGACAGTATAATGAGACAACGAGTCCTAAGTGCTTGGCAAAGTGCATGACACACATTCCAGCCCCAGCCCTGGGAAGTTTGGGGCCACAGGAATAGTGCTTTCTGAACTGGTTGCAAGGCTGTGAAAGAAATGTCTAGCCTCAAGTCAGGGGATGGGAGGAGACATGTGTGTTTGCAAGAAAAGGGAGAAGGGTAACCACAAGGATAGGGGAGGAGAGTGGAATATGAGGGACCAGGTTTCATAAGGGACTGGCCAGGGTCCTCCAAGCAGAAGCAGTCCCCTATAGGTTACTGTCTGCCTTTAGACTCCAGTACCTGCACTTCATTACACACTCACATACTATCATGTACATACACCAGCACACCAAAGTACCCAAGAAGAGGAGAGCACATACTCCAGACAGGTCACATTCACAAATACTGGGGTTAACCTTGCTACGCGCTAGGAACAAGGTAAATGTCAATGACCTGAACCACAGTCAAGGTGGATCAGAAAGCACCTGTTCATGAACCCTGCTTCATCAATCACCGCCCCCAAGCTCCTCATCCCTCCCCATGTCTCCACTCTACAGAGAAGAGCAGGTTAGGAAAGAAACCCTGACAGCTGCAAGGAATGTCTTCAGCACAAATGCCAGGCTGGAGCCCTGTATGTCCCAGAAGCAAATGTCTTCTCACCCTTTATTGCCCAGTCAGAGAGCCTGATGCCACATGACCTCATCCTCATCCTGTAAACTGACTTGTGGGAGACAAGAAAGAGAAGAACCCAAGACAACAGCCAAGACTGTTACAAATTACCCCATGCAGACTTACCCTCCACCTTCCTGAGAGACATGGTCTGGATCTGCAAAGACATGGAACAGAGCAGATTACAGACAGCAGGGACCTTTGCTCTGAGCAGTGGGTCTGTCTACCACCATGAAGAAGGGACAGCTACGATTTCCATGCCACCCATGGGAAACTGCTAAGAGCTCAGAGTACACACCCCAATGCCCCAACGCATCCTTTGCCATCCGTATGTGAGAGGGATGGTACCAGGTTAAATGGCAGTAACCAGGATGGCACCACATTCCATTTTCCCATGGCAGGAAGACAACAATGCCCCCTGTTCAGAGAGGGACTATGGGTTGAAAGGCAGGAACCCCGTGGAAGCAGAGTGACACAGGTACACAGCCAATACTATTGGTACCATTGGTGGAAAACAGCCAGGGCAAGGTAGGCGACCCCCACTCTTATTATGTGCTCATCTGAGCTAAGTGCCCCCTAGAAGGAAGGAGGCATGATGTGGATAGACACTGAACTGTCTGTTCAACCCCCACTCTTCAGGAAGTGCTTCTTCCTCCTTCCACATGACTGCAGACAGGAAAGCCACATGTGACAATGTGACCTCACACCACAGCCATAGCTGACTATTCAGGTCTGGCAGAAAATTCCGGACTGGTAAAGTGTGAAGTCAAGAGCTGTCAGCAGCCAACTGATTTTGTTTTCCTTGTTTTTTTTATTTGTTTGCTTGTTTGTTTTGCCATATGGAACAGAAGAATGAAAGCTGATCTTCAGAGTAAAAGAGAAATTGAAGCAGATATAGAGAAAAAAACAAACACACAGAACAGAGGAAAACTCTTGACTATATTCATGTCTCTGGTTCCAGTTTGTTCCCAGACTCAGCTGCTCCCCTGCCTTGAGCTTTGTGAAATATCCTACCTACCCTTATGACAAATTCCCTCTTCTGCTTAAGCTTAAGCTGTTTTTTATTACCTACTGGCTAATGACACATCCAACTCTTCCTTCATTTGCTTACCTCTATTTCTAGAGACTATAAAACAAATTACTCACTTCTGAGGCCTCCTTGCATCTATAACTACTCATGTGTTACAGCTTTAACCAATAAAATATAAGCAGAAGTCTTAGAAGGGGGCCTTTTCATCAACTTCTTCCACTGAATATAGTTGTGATGATTGGGGCTATGGCAGCCATCTTGCAACTATGAGAGTCAAGCATGAGAACAAAAACTAAACATACAGAAGATGGTAAAAAGCAAAACAGCTGAATTTCCAATGGCATAATGTTGTGGCTAAACTAAGGCCAGCAAGAGTCACCTCTTTTGGTATTACAATAAAAATAAACCCCTATTAATATATTCTGTTATGTTTAGCCAATGGGTTC
Source organism: Eidolon dupreanum (assembly GCA_028627145.1). Classification (NCBI taxonomy): domain Eukaryota; kingdom Metazoa; phylum Chordata; class Mammalia; order Chiroptera; family Pteropodidae; genus Eidolon; species Eidolon dupreanum. The sequence continues at coordinate 122,230,924 of CM053507.1, read as the reverse complement.
TTTACTGAAACATTTACAAACAAGAGTTCTGGGTAACATAAGGAAGAAACCTCCAGACTGGACTTGACTGGCCACAGCAGTAAAGAGCTAGGTGTTTGGGGGGAACAAACAGTAAAAAGAAAAGCAGCAGGGGAGAGGGAAAGATATGTTGACTGGGTGAAGTATAGTGGGAGAACAGAAAGGCACAAGTAGCAAGGGTACAAGTACAGCAAGAGTGGACTAGATAGTAACAGTGGGTGCTCAGCTCAGGGAAGCCACGTGGAGGCTGGTGTCAGAACCATAGCAAGGACCCGAGGCCACAGGAAGGGCCCAGCTGGGGGAAAGATATACTTCTACTCTTCTCCACAGACCTGGCACTCAGAAGTGGGAAGCTGAGCCCTAGCTGGGCAGAGACTTATCAGCAACAGATGAAGAGTCACAGGGGCCAGGTCTGGGAGAAGTGTGCTTAGTAAGTGCCTTTTCATCACACTAGTTTAGTTGACTACCTCATCAGAGGCTGTTAATTTATGAAATGGGTATTGGTTAAGAAACTATGTCTGAGAACACAGTGAAAAGAGCAGAAATTTTGCATTCCACCTGCCTGGCTGGGGATGAATCTTAGCCCTGTCGCTACAGAGTGCCCTGTATAGACACCAGTGAGGCACTTGAGTTCTCCAGCCTGTTCCATCATCTGTCAAGCGACAATAAGGAGAAGGTAATATCTACCTTGAAGGGCAGTCTCGAGGCTTAAATGAGGCAATAAGCAAAGTATCAACCAGGTGCCAGCATTAGAGAAGCCATCTGCCAGAAGCCCCAGGGATGACAGGCACATTTTCAGCCTGGAGGGAGGCAAGCTGCATCCTCATCACTTTGCGCCCCTCAATCCTGAGGACTCCTCTCTCCTTAAAGAGCCTGGCTAATGAGATGAATGCCAATGAGTCCAGAAGAATCTAAGGAGATCCTCGCAGGGAAGAGGCCTGGGGGCACCAGAGGCTGGAAGAAGGGATAGACCTACCATCTCCTCCTGGGAGGCGATGAGCCTGGCTTGTTCCTGGAGCTGGCTGCGGAGGGCATTGATCTGTCGCTGGGACTGGGCAGCTGCTGTCCTCTGATCCTGAGAGAGGGAGGCCTGGAGCCGCTCATTCTCCTCCTGCAACTGGTGGGCACAGGATGATGGTTCAGTCAAATGCTGCAGGGACCTCTGAGTGCCCAGTGTCTACGGGGTCTGCAACTATAGGTAATGCTAGTTGGGGTTTCACCTGAGGCAGGGTAGAGGGTTTCCAGACCTGGACACGTGGCTCTCTAACAAGACCGACTATCTTTCAGTTTGGAGATATTTTCAAGCTATGCTTGAGGAAGAATGAGAATTGAATGCAGGTCCCTAAGATCAGGGCAAAAGGGATCTCTGTCACGTGTGGTCATCCACTGACAGACAAGTTGAGGTCATTCAAAAATCATCAAATGGATATTTTTAGGTGAGAATGAAAGGTAAAGAAAATGTGGTAACATACTACCTCCAGTGTAAGAGCAGAGAGAAAATGAGACTATTTATTTATATTTGCATAAAGAAATTCTAGAAGAGTATGCAAGAAAATAATGGGGGAGGGGTGTTGGGACAGGTAGATGGAGATGAAGTGGAAGCAAAACTTTACTCAGTGTATCTTAATATATTTCTTCTGTTTTTAGAAAAAATATGAATGTACTTCCCATTTTAAGATGTTTCAAATAAAATAAAACCATCAGATGGGATAACTGGAGTGGAGATGACTACTGCGTGCTGGACTCTGATCTAAGCACTTTCACCTCTGAGCTCTCTGCAGGGCTCTTATTAATCGGCTTCCCCTTCAAATTGCCTCCTCATCAGGGGCATTTTTATAGAAGCTATTATCTCTGCCCAGAGGCCCACTATGGGTCCATTCACTGGTCTCAGTATCAGCCCTGCGTTGGTGCCCCACGTGAACTATCACTGAGGTCCACAACCACTTAGTTCTCTCCTGGGTGGAATTTCAAAAAAGGGCCCAAACACGAAATGACTAGACAATTCATTTGAGGTTTATAGCACAACCCTCCTTGGAGGGAGTGAAGGGATTCCTGCCAAGAGAACCACAGAGTAAAGGATGTGTTGGGTTCAGAAGAGAAGGCCTGGAGGCCTCTATTCCTGGTCAAGGAAGCTGCTGTCTTGGCAACTGAACCTCTTGTATATTGATGCAGGTCAGCAGCCAGGAACAGTATCAGCAACAAAATATCTGCCAATCAGTTCAAGGTGGGGGGAAAGATGGTGTGCGGATGGATGAAAGGAGGTCACAGAAACCAAGGTCCCCAGACCACCCAATGAAAGCTACCTCTCTCTTCTGAGCTACATGCTCCTCCTGCAGTTCCTTCAATTTTCTCTTCCATTCTGTTTTCTGAAAAAGATTAACAGTTTATTAAATGGGCCCCTCTAGATATTAAAATATATTATAAAACTACAGAAATTAAAAAGTAATGCCTCTTGATTATGGAGACAGAGCAATGAAAAGAATGGAAAGCCCAGAGAAAGATGGGAAAAAATATGGACTCAGTCTGGGAGAAGATGGATTATTGACTAATACTGTTGAAACAAGTAACTAACTGGCTGAAAAAAACTATGAACTTGGATCCTTATTTCATATCTTAAACCAAAATAAATTCTAGGTGTGTCAAACATTTAAACATAAAAAATAGGAGTGACTGTAAGCAAGGTGGTGGAGTGGGAGATTCCAGCTCTCAAACCACCCAGAGATGAGAATATCTTTCTGGGAGCCGGGGAATCCAGCTGAGAGATTCCAAAACCTTGATGGAGCAAGAAATCTGAGAATAGACACATTGAAGAGGAGAAAAACAATTTCACTTTACTTGCATCAATCCTCCCCCATGGCAGCACAGCTCGGTGACAAGAGAGATCCCTTCAGCCCACAAACTTCCCACAAGGGAAAGTGAGAGTGAGTGAGCACCCAACTGCCCCAGCCTTGAGGAATGCTGCCCAGGAGGCCCACTCTGTCTCATCCCACCCAGAAATGAGGGAATTGGCATGGCTTGACTTAATCCCCATAATAACACTTTTGAATCAGAAATTCTAAGAGGAAAGTTTATAGTGATAAACTTCCACATTAAGAAAAAAGTTCTCAAACAGCCTAACTTTATACTTCAAAGAGCTAGAAAAAGAAGAAACTAAGCTCAAAGTTAGCAAAAAGAAGGAAATAATAAAGATTAGAGCACATATAAATAAAATAGAGAATTAAAAAACAATAGAAAAGATCAACAAAACTAAGAGTTGGATTTTTTTTAAAGGTAATCAAAAGTAACAAAGCCTTAGCTAGACTAAGAAAAGAGAGAGAAGTCTCAAGTAAAATGAGAAATGAAAATGGAGACATAACAACTGATACTACAGAAATGCAAAGGATAACAAGACTACTATGAGTAATTACACACCAACAAACTGGATAATCTAGAAGTGGATAAATTCCTAGAAACATACAACCCATCAAGAATGAATCATAAAGAAATAAAAATCTGAACACACCAATAATGAGTAAGGCAATTGACTAGGTAATCAAAAATCTCCCAACAAAGAAAAACCCAGTATCATACAGCTTCATTTGTGATTATTTCTACCAAACATTTAAGAAATGAATGCAAATTTTTCTCAAATCCTTCCCAAAAATTGAAGAGAAAATAATACTTCCAAACTCATTTTATGAGGCCAATATTACTCTTATCAAAAGCCAAACAAGGACACTATCAGAAAAAAAACAATTATAGGCCAATATCCCTGATGAATATAGATGAAAAAAATCTTCAATAAAATACAAGCAAACCAAATTTGACAGCACTTTAAAAGGGCTGTACACCATGATCAAGCAGGATTCATCCCCAGGTTGCAAGAATTTCAATATACACAAGTCAATAAATATGATACACTACATTAACAGAATGAAGGATAAAATCATATGATTATCTCAATAGATATAGAAAAAGCACCTGATGAACTTCAACATTCTTTCAAGATAAAAACTCTCAACAAATTGGGTATAAAAAAAACATACCTCAACATAATAAAGGCCATATATGACAAGCCCAAAGCTAACATCATACTCAACAGTAAAAAAGTTGACCACTTTTTTCTAAGATCAGGAGTGACACAATGATGCCCACTCTCACCACTTCTATTCAATAAAGTAATGGAAGTCCTACCCAGAGTGATCAGGCAAAAAAAGAAATAAAAAGCATCCAAATTTGAAAGAAAAAAGTAACATATCTGTTTACAGATGGCATGATCTAATATATAGAAAACCCTAAAGACCCCACCAAAAAATAAGTGTTAGAAATATTTTCAAATTATATTACTGATTTCAAATTACATTACAAAGCTATTGTAATTTAAACAGTATGGTACTAGCATAAAACAATGGAACAGAACACAAAACCAAGAAATAAATCCACACATAAACGGCCAACTAATCTTCAACAAGGGCACCAAGAATACAAAATGGGGAAAGGATAGTCACTTCAATAAATGGTGTTGGAAAAAATAAACATATGCAAAAGAATGAATTGAACCAATATCTTCCACCATACACAAAAATCAATTCAAAATAGACTAAAAACTTGAATTTAAGATCTTTTTAAGTTTTAAAACTGTAAAATTCTTAGAAGAAAACATAGGGAGAAAGCTTCTTGATATTGGTCTTGGCAATGATTATATTGGATGTGACACCAAAGTACAGACAACAAAAGCAAAATTAAACAAGTGGGACTACATCAAACTAAAAAGTTTCTGTACAGAAAAGGAAACAGTCAAAAAAATGGAAAGACAATCACCAGAACAGGAGAAAATATTTGCAGACCATATATCAGATAAGGGATTAATATCCAAAATATAAGGAACTCATACAATTCAATAATAAAAAATAATAATAATAATAACCCAATTTAAAAAATGGACAAAGGACTTGAATAGACAGTTTTCCAAAGAAGACATACAAATGGCCAAGAGTTATGTGAAAAGGTGCTCAACATCATTAATCAACAAAGAAATTCAAATTAAACTACAATAAAATATCACTTTACACCTGTTGACATAGCTATTATTAAAAAAAAAAGATAACATGAGTTGACGAGGATGTGGAGAAAAGGGAACCCTTGTGCACTGTTAGTGGGAATGTAAATTGGTGCCACCATATGAAAAACAGCCTAGGGGCTCCTCAAAATATTAAAAACAGAAAAACTTACTCATTTTCCCTGGGTAGCTTTCATAATAAATGATATATACGTGTTAATAAACTTCTATTTGTTTTTCTCTTGTTAAAAAATTAAAAATAGAACTACCATATAATCCAGCAATCCCACTTCCTGGTATTGATCCACAGGAATTAAGATCAGAATCTTGTAGAGAAACTCATACTCTCACATTCATTGCAGCATTATTCACAATAGCAAAAATATGAAAACCTAATAATCCACCTACAGATGAATGGATAAAGAAAATGTATATACATACACTGAAATATTATTCATCCTTACAAAAGAAGAAAATCCTGCCATTTGGACATAGAGGATATTATGCTAAGTGAAATAAGCCAGCCACAGAAAAACAAACATTGCATGATCTCATTTATATGTGGAGTCTAAAATAGTCAAACTCACAAAAACAGAGAGAAGAATGGTGATTGCCAAAGGTTAAGAAGAGTTGAAAATCAGGAGGTTATGGTCAAAGGTTATGGTCAAAAGTTTATTATGCAAGATATACATACTGTATTGTATATTTAAAACTTGCTAAGAAAGTAGATCTTATGTTAAGTGTTATTATCATACACAAAAAAATAACAATGATGATGATAATAATAATAATAAGGGTAGGAGGAAACTTTGGGAGGTAATTAATATATCTATGGCCTGATGGTGGTGATAGTTCCATAGGATAGTTTACTTATGCCCAAACTCATTGAGTTGTATATATTTAATAGGTACAACTTTTTTATATGTCAATCATACCTCACTTAATTGGTATGAATGAATGAATGAGGCAGTAAAAGTAATAAAATAAAATACAGGAATATTTTATTTTTAAATCTCAAAGAGACCATAAATAAAAGATTGATAATTTGATAATTTTTACTACATCAACATTATTAATTTTGTGTGGCCAAAACCACAATAAACAAAGTTGAAGGACCAATAGAAAAGGGGAAAATGGCCTCAACAAGAACAACGAAGTGTCAGGTTAATTTCCATACATTGTACAAATTCTCAAATTGATAAGGAAATCAATAGAAAAACAGGCAAAGAATGTGAACAGAGTTCATAGAAAAAGAATAGCTTCTTAAATGTGAAACTTCTGAAACATCAAGCAGTGGAAAACATTTTACTTCTGTTAATTAGACATTAATCTCCTTAGCAATCTTAGCAGAAAGAGAAGCACAACATGATTTAATTACGGTGCCAATTATCTTTCTTGCCATGGAATTATCAATGACACAGACCATACATAACTGGACTATTTTAAGATTCACTCAGTGGTGGCCAGAGCTACCTCCTACCATCTTATGAAAGCAGATTGTACACAAGTCTTCCAATTCCATATCCACGGTGGGAATATTTACACCACAGAAAATGGCAAATGCTACAAATCAAAGATTTTTTTTTAGTTCCAGAGAACCAGTGTCAAATATTTACCATCACACCACTAGATTCATCTCAAATATCTTTAATCCTGTAGGTTGTCACACTTTCTGAATGTTATTTTTAACTGGGTTAGAGTCAAAATGAGGGCAAAGGTGTCCAATAAGAGACATAGCTGTGTACTTTGAAAAAGATCCCAGACAAATCTGGTATTACACACATGCATGTCACCAGCCTCGCACTGAGCACTGCAAGAACCCTATTCTATGCTTTCATGTATTGGCAAAAGGTCTGAAAATATAGAATTTTAATGTCTTTCAACTTCCCTAAAACCACAGAGCCAAAACGAGAAACTTAGTTATAAGACAACATGGTTCTCGGCTGGCTCTCAGGAGAAAGGCATGGGGCATCAGCTCACCTGAACCTCAGTCTTCTCCCTCAGGGTCCGGAGCTCCTGTGCCTGCCTGAGTCTCTCCTCAGACTCCTCGTCCCGCAGTGACCCGAGGTTGGATCCCATCACACTGTGGGACTGTAGTGCCTTTAGTTTCTGAAAAGGCCATGGAATAGTGTTATTTAGATGAAAATCTAATCACAATGTTGTTTTTTCATACCTTGGGCAGTGCCAGAGAAGCACACCATAACCCAACCACACACTTGTCCTCACTAGCTATCTGCATGCCAGTGAATATTCATTCATACAAGTCCATGTTCCCCTTCTCTGGGTTTTCCCTGAGAGCTTAGGCCTTGCACAGGAAAAGCAATTTCCCATGGAAGGAAAGAAAATGGACTGTCTTACAGTGTTTTTTACAATCACTATAAATGGAATCTTATTTTTTTCCCCTAGAATTTTAAAAAATATGTTAACAAAATAACAACTACACTGAGAATTTTGTATCCAGTTTGATTCCTATACTTTAATAAAAGTAAAATAGTAAAATGTCAGGTAAGAGGAGAAAGGAGTAAGACATACAACATAAGTACATAAGTAATCCAATAGAGGAAAAGAAAAAAAATTGGATGTTCCAATTTAGAAGAATGTGACTCAAAAGGAAACCATGAATGATAAGAATTATGTCCTCATTTAGCAAAATTCAGAATTTCCTAACCAAAAGTAACTTTTTGAGCCTTGCTGGGATCAAAACTTCAAATTCAAATCAATACCTATCTATCAAATTGCTAGATAACCACACACACAGCTCTCATTTCAACCCCACTCCCTTTCAGTCTCAGACTGAGATGATCAATCACCTAAGACTTTAGGCATATCCTATGACAATCCCCTTCTGGAAAGTTGCCTATGTGTTTCTATAGGCAAAACGTGAAATGACTGTGAGAAACACTATTTGACAGTTCATTTTCGAAAACAAGAAAAGATTTTCCTTGATGTCAGGAAAGCCCACAGGAGCTAAATACATTCTGAAAATATTTCTCCTCAAAAGTTTTACCCAGATACAGTTTTAGTTATACAGGTTTATATGGGAAAATACAGTCTAGGAATAACATTAGTAAGGTTTTCCTGAATAAACTTGATAGTATATCAAGTAGAAAAGCAGGGGTTTTGAAGGTGAAAGAACTAAGTTCCAATCCCGGCTCCAACTCTTAACAGCTGTGTGACCTTGAGCAAGTTATATGACCTCAATGTCTTTGCCAGTAAAGTAAGAATGTTAATAGCTTTTCAAAAAAAAATTTTTAAGAAATTGATAAACTAATGATGTATCTTTGTGAGTATGTTATGATTGTTTGGTTGTTATGAGGATTAAAAATTAGTGTATATAAAGTGTTCTGCACGGGAGCCAGAAAACAGTAAACACAGTATGTAAATGTTAGCTGTTATGTGTAATTTCCACAGTCCCCACAGAGTGCCTACCAGGTAGCTAGCACTCAACAAATAATTATTGAGAGAAAAATACATTCATTTAAATTTTGCCTCATTTCTTCTCCAGTGATGAAAGTCCTCTGCAAAAATAAGGATAATATCTAGGGTGTTCTTAACTATATATCAGATAATGTTAAGTGCTATCTATGTGCTAACTTAACTCTTTCAGCAACTTGTCTTACAAAAAGAAACTGAGGTATGGAAAGATTAAGGAACCCGCCTAAGGCCACACAGCTAGTGTATGATAAAGCAAGAATTCAATCCCAGTCACTGGCCTTTGGTATCTGGCCTTACAGTGGTAGAAGAAATACAACTAATACAAAGAAATGAATTTTAGAACAAATAAGCAGATTTTCAACAAAAGAAGAAGAAGCAGATTTTCAATAAAAGAATGTTGAGTACCTCTTCTAGTGCAGAGTTGTGGTTGGCAACACTTTTAAATTCATCCCAAAATGATTTTTTTAGCTTGTCTATTTCTCCATATAGTTTGGCCCGCTCTTTTTCTTTCCATTCATCAAATTCTTTCTTAGCTTCTATTTCCCTCTGACGCGTGATCTCTGCTTCCTACAAAGAACAACAAGAACAATGGAATCATTAATTTTACATTATGACATATTTACTGAGAAACTGCTAGGATCCCTTGTCCTTGCAAGTCACTATGGAGATCCAAATAATGTTCATCCCACCGTCCCCATTGGTTGGGCTTGGAGTGGGCCAAGTCTTATCAGAACTGCAAAGTCCCTTGAGGATAGGGATCATGTCTTTCCTCTCTATTCCTCACAATGACTGGCATAGCTGATACTCAATAAATACATCCTGAGGAATGAATGATGAATGAATCAATGAAGGAATGAGTAAGGCAAGTTTATGTATTTTCATTTTACAAGATTTACAGAGTACCAACTCTGAGCTAGATTCTGGAGCTTTCAGAATCTTTGCCCTCAAAGAGTAAACTCAGAGTGTAGTGTAAGAAATTAAAATTCAGGTTCAAATGCCCTCTGAGGGTGCTGAAGAATGCAGGAAACTGCAACTCCCTGCTCTGATTCTAGCCAGATAGGTCCAACAAATAATTGAATTTTCCTTCCCAGACGACCTAAAATCATTTGCCACCTTCAGGAAGATCCATCCTAACTCTGACTCCCAACCGCAGGAGACCAGCCAGAACTTTGGCCCTGTGGGAGATGTGTGCATCCTGAGTCTCTGGAGCTGTTCATGACCGAGTCCCCTGAGGTTTCTTCTCCACGCCCACCTGGAGCAGCCGCTGCCTCTCAGCTTCCCTCTGGGCTTCCAGCTCCCCTTGGGTCCACTTTAGCTTGGCCTGCAGCTCTTCTAACACCTCCTCCACTGGTTGTTCCTGCTTCTTCTGTTTTCCTGTGCAGTCCATACAAAGAGAGGGTGATCAGTTTAAGTGAAAAACTCAGTGGAGTATAGCTCCTCACCTGTGTAATCAATCACACCTTGGTCTGAGACCAGCTCTGCAACTTACATTGTACACTAACCTTGGGCAAATAACATAACCTCTAACCTTCAGTTTCCTCAAATTGAAAAATGGAGATAATAATAGCTCCTAACTCAGAATGTTGTTGAGGATGAAATGTGATCATGCAAAGAGCTTAGTATAGTGCCTGGCATGACAGCTCAATAAATGTGAACTATTGCTGTCATTTAAGATAACTATTTTAATAGTACTGACATATGGAAATGTGAACACAAAGTTATTAGAGTAACAGAAGCAGAACACCAAATAGCATGTACATGTTAATTATTAATACAAAGATCATATCTATGTATCCTGACAGTAATCAGAGAATACTAAAAATACTTTTAGTTTTAAGTTCACTTTTTTCAATAATGTAATTTAATTTAAACATAGAGTTTTAAATTTCAGATGAAAGAAAGGTAGAATGTATTATGAAGGAACATTTTAGCCCAGGTAGGTTTAAGTGTGTACTTTAAGTTTTTTAAGTTAAAAAAAAAGATTCAGAATGAATTATAAAAGAACATTCTAACTAAACCACATACTGATAAAGCAAGAGTTAAGGGTTAATGAAAAAGATAGCAATTGTATATTTGTTACTCTTTCAAGCACATTTAATGATTATTAGATAGATGGTGCTGTTATTAAACTCTAAGCCTTTCTTCAAAAAGAGATATGGCTTTCCTCAGATGGGACTTTTTGGAAACAAGCAATTCTTAGATGTGGTAGAAATTGATTTGGATTAATAATTTGACGTGAGTGTGGAGAGCTGGGGTATCTGAGAAGCCAACTGTCTGAGAAAAAAAGGTCATGAACATGAATGTAGCAAAGTTGCCTTAAGAACATCTTTTCCCTTTCTTTACATCATTTTACATTAAGGAAATAAGAATATATACAAAAATGCACATACAAGAATTGATCATCATGTGGTTTATAGTAGGAAAATTTTTGAGCAACCCATGTAAATAATGACATAATTCAACTGTGAAATAAATTATGTAGCCATATGATAATATTCAGCCTTTTAAAATCATGTTTTCAAAGATGATTTAATGACATTGGAAAATGTGATATATTCTTAATTGAAAATAAGCAATAGTCAAAACTGGATATAGTATGATTATATATGTATATAGAAAAATAATGGTAGAGAATACACCAAAATATTAACTATGGGAGATTGTCTATGGTTTTTTTCTCTTTTCTATCTTCTTGTATTTAAACTTTCTATATATCGAAGGCATTTTTTCCAATTTTTTTATTGTGGCAAAATACATGTAACATAAAATTTACTATTTTAACCATTTTTAGTGTACATTTCAGTGGTATTAAATACATTCATAATGATGTGTGGCCATCACCACCACCCATTCCCATAACTCTTTTCATCTTGTTGAAGAGAAACTCCCCATTCCCCAACTCTCAGCCCTAGCCCACCACCAATCTACTTTCTGTTTCTATGAATTTGACAACTCAAGGTACCTCATGTAAGTGGAATCATCAGTATTGGTCTTTTTGTGACTGATTTGTCCTCAAGGTTCATCCACATTGCAGTATATGTCAGAATTTTTTTCTTTTCAAGGCTGAATAATATTTCACTGTATATATACACCACTTTTGTTTATCTGTTCACCTATCAATGGACATTTGGGTTGCTTCCACATCTTAGCTAGTGTGAACAATGCTGCAGTAAATACGGGTGTATTAATATCTCTTTAAAGACACATATTTTTATCAAAAAATATTTAAGAAGTGGAAAATCTGTTTTTCTTTAGCAGCCTCTCATGCAGAACCAAGAAGAAATAGATATGTAATAAATACATAGTAACTAGGTAAATAGTGCTATTTTAAAACTCTGTCTTTTCTTTGAATATAAGAGTTTTAATTAATGGTATTTATATATTTATTTTATATTTTTATGTTTCAACAGGTATTTCTCACTGAATCTCAAAAATTGATATAAAGTATGCAAATCTATCTGAGAAGTATACAGCTTGCTATTCATTTTGGAATTTGTAGTTACATCATAATAAGCTATGTACGTAAAAAAGTCAAAGACCTGGTTTGACTGCTCATTAACTCCACTTAAGCTCACTCATGGTTAGCATGACGGAATGGCAGATTCACAGAAGGTTGGGGGAGGTGAGGCCCATTCACAGAGAAAGCTGCTGAGATTCAGAGGGGGAATGACTAACTGTGGTCACATAGTAGAAAGGGACAAAGCTAAAACTGGAACCTACCTGTCTGACTCCTAGCCCTCTTTCTCTGCACATGCGGTCAGAAACCCTCTCAGCCCCATGTGGGATCCCCCATAGTAAATGATGGGATCACCCCATCTTTAATTGAGGGAATACACCTTTGCTATCACATCCTCCACCCTCTGAAGTCCAGCTGAGGTCCTTCCACAGTCCCAGAAAGGCCACCTAGACTCACCACCTTCCGCCATGCCCCCATGCCTGCGCTGGATGTGGCCCCGGAGAAAGGTGGCATTCATGAACGTCTTGTCACACAGGTGGCACTACACAGAGGGGAAGTAGTGGGAAGTGCAGGATTAGATCATCTGAATCAACCTGGGATTCTGCCTATATCAAAACTCCCAGTACCTTGGGACCTCTGAGCTGCTTCAGAAATGAAGAATTTGATTTACTAAGTAAGGTAGCAATATCAACACCCACTCCTGCAAAAAAGATATATATATATATATTGGCCTAAGGATGTATATATCCTTATTGGCCTAAGCCAGGTTAGATTGCTATTCTGTCACTACTGAAAGGATTCTAACCCTTTTTATCATGATTAATATTATATCAATTATATCAATTACCATTCTATTGATTGACAGACATTGTATCATATATATGTGGCGTTGTATTTATGCTTAAAAGTGAGAGTCCTTGTCTTTTAGAAATACAAACTGAAATCTTTACAGATAAAATCATGACTTATACACTTCAAAATAATCTAGGGTGGGGAAAAGTGGGTAGGGGAACAAATACAACAACATTGGCCATGAGTTGATAACTATTGGGCTGGGTAGTATGTAGATGAAGGTTCATTATATTATGCTCTTTATTTTTATATA
>CM053507.1:122137720-122211527 GCA_028627145.1 Eidolon dupreanum | reverse complement strand
AGAAAGAAAGAAAGAAAGAAAGAAAGAAAGAAAGAAAGAAAGAAAGAAAGAAAGAAAGAAAGAAAGAATTGAAGCAGTGGAAGGGTAAACTAGAAACCCAGAAGGGATTTCACAATGAACTGTGTGAGTCATTTTCAGCACAAACCACAAATATGAAACTGTGGAAGAAGAATTTTTTAAAGTCCTAAAAATACTAAAAACCGATAAAGAAAAAAATAAAGTAGGAAATGATAGGAAAAAATCAATATGCATGCTATTCAAGAAATTAGTAAAAGAATCTTAAAATGCATGCATGCATACCTTCATCACTAATTAATTCCTTTAATAGGATTCATTCATTGAGGGCCTATTTACTATGTGCCAAGCTCTGTTACAGCTGCTAAAGATATGTCAGTGAACAAAGACAAAAATCTCTATTGGGAGGAGATAGACAATTAACAAATAAACATATAATATGTTGGGTGTTCATGAGGACTATGAAGGAAAAAAAGCTGAGTGAGGGGGCTACGAAAAGGGCAGGGCAGAACACAATCTTATATTGGGTCCCAGCAGAAACTTGAGCAAAGTAAGTAAGTGAACCATGCTGATACCTTAGAGAAAAAAGTTCTAGGGTAGAAGGAACAGCTAGTGCAAGGGCCCTGAGGCAGGAACAGGAGGGAGGCAGTGTGACTAAAACAGAGTAGTGAAGGGAGAGGGGTAGGAGATGAGATCAGAGAGGGTAGGGTAGGGAGGGAGAGCTGATTATATAGGCTGGGGTAAAGACAAATTATTTGAAAGGTTTGGAAGAAAGGAGTGATGTGATCTGAATTAGTCCTCAAAGGTTCACACCGGTTGCTGTGTGGAAAACAGACGGAACAGGGGTTGAGATATGGCAAAGGCAGAAGAAAGGAAGCAAGTTAGGAAAATATTGAAATAATCCAGGCAAGAGTGATGGTGAAGAAGGATGATAATACAGGAGGTGAGAGAAGTGGTCAGACCCGGGTACATGGTAAAAATAAAGCCAGTAAGGATTTTGATGGATTAGATGTGGAGTGGGAGAGGATGGATGACCACAAAGGCTAATATGTGAGCGAAATAGAAAATGACTTTAAAAAGAATAGAAATAAAACATGCTAATGGCAATGTTCCCGAATGAAAGACCAAAGTTTTAAATATAGAAAACAAAACAGATTTTTCTGAACTGAAATATGTTGATTAGAAGATTAAAGAGCAACCCTCGGCTTTTGACAAAACAAACATTCTTTAAAATTTAGCTATAAAGCCAAATGAAACAGAACTAAGACTTTGCAAAAAGCCACATGAGTTGTTCATGTCATCATATTGTATATAACTGCTGAAAACCTCATAAATAAGAACTAAAATTTATTTAAAAACTATTCTAAATTGATCTAAAACTGTTTTTTTTTGTATAATCTATACAAATCTTTAAAGATTAATATTATGATTATTCCAATTTTTCAAGTGAAAAACTGAAAGGACCAAGAAGTTCAGTAATTTGTCCAAGGTCAAAGAGACAGAGGTTGGATTTGAACCCAGGCAGTCTGGCTCCAGAGATCCACTCATTCAAAAAAAAACATAGTTTGGATAAAAATATATTAATTACTTGGTAAATTGGTGATTGTCAGACCCAGAGATACAGAGTATCAAAAGTTGCACAGAATCAGAGGAGGAAGAAGCCTGGGTTGATGCGGGCATTGGACTAACATTAGCCTAAAATCCAAGAGCTCCCCCAAGGGTGAGTACCAGAAAGGATTAGAGCTCTGGCTGCTCACTCCTCCCCTCCTCCACAATACTCATCCCTGAGCATCTTCAAGGGCTATGGTTGCCAAATCAGTGCAACAGATCCAGTAGTCACCAGCAGGTAATGGTACATTGGGTCATTCTTAACAGCTGGCCCCCAGCCATCCTGAGGTGGCCTAACAGGGCCAAAACATGCCACATCCAGCCACCCAAGGGTATGGTGGCATAATTCCTGGAGATACTTAGCCTTGTGTACTATCCTGCAGACACTTAAGAGCTCTGTATCCCAGGGCCCACCTTGTCCCTAAAACTCAACATAACAAAACTGAGGTGTAGCTCAGAGCAACCCAAGCTGTGTTCCATGGAATATCCGTTCCAAGAAAATATTTATGTTATACTGAAAGAGGGTTCCATACTCAAAGAAGTTTAGAAAATGCCGGATTGAAACAAATGAAAGTTTCTTTGGGTCAAAACTACATAGGGCCTTTAATTTCCTCATGTACAAGGTTAGTCTGTGAGAAAATGATGAGGTCTGCATCTCCCAAAATGATTTGAGTAAAGATGTCTTTTTCCAAGAAGCAAAACACTTTTAGGTAATGTTAGTCTAACGCAAATGTGGGGAAAGTTGGCCTGGAGCCAGCAAGCTGCCTGTTCTCGTGCAGTCCTGGAGCACCCTCTAGCAGGCTAGCACTGAGAGGCGCAGGGACCTAGCAGGTACGTCCTTTCCCTCAGGTCTCTTCTCCACTGCTAGCACCTGCCTCCCTGGTCCACAGCCTGCCCTGCCTCTGCCTGGGGCCACACTAGCAGCCACCTGCTTGTTAGGAACCCTGTGCTGGCAACTGCAGGTAAAATCCAGTGAGTCGCTACACCTCCCCATGACAGGTCCCAGTTTGAGACTTCCAGGCTCTTCAGGAGAAGAGATGCGTGCACGAACCCAGAAGTCACATGGGGCCAAGAGTGAAACTGACCAATTCCCCCTCCAAACACATACACACACACACTTGGTCCCATTGCTTAGTCCAGAAAATGTCTCCGCTGACAGTAACGAGGCACAAGTGTGTCTTCTGTCCAGGAGAGCCACCCAATCCCCAGGAGAATGAGGCAGGGTGGGACAGGAGTTTTCTTTTTTTATGTATAAATACTGTAGTAGGCTGAATAATGGCCATGCAAAGATATCAGGTCCTAAGTCCTGGAAACTGTAAATGTTACCTCATGGGAAAGGGGTCTTTGCAAATGTGATTCAATTAAGGATCTTGAAATGAAGAGATTATTCTGATAGAGCTGAAATGCAATCACGATTGTCCTTTAAAGAGAGAGGGAGAGGGAGAGCTCGCGCGCGCGCACACACACACACACACACACACACACACACACACACAGGAAAAGGGGATGTAAGTTGGAGACAGATTGGAGTGATAGGCTCTACAGGAAGGGTTCTTCCCGAGAGCTTCCCAGGGGACGGGGGCCCTACCCACACCTTGACATCCACCCCATCAAATGATTTGGAACTTCCGCAGCCACAGGAAACTAATACAAGTACCTTACAATGGCTTCAAGTTTGCTTCTTGGTATGCAAAACCTAAAGTATTTACTTTCTGGCCCTTTACAGAGAAAAAGTTTACTGACATTTGGTCTAGCCTATGATTAGAACTTAGATAGGACTTTAAAAATGGTATTATTTTGGTGTCAATTTTTTAATTACTTTTATTTTTTAATTATTTTATTTAAAAATTAATATATTCTCACTACTAAATTCTCTCCTCATCCAGTTCTATTAAAATGCCTACTATTATTGTGTACTGTGTATTTTCTTCAGGTCTTTTTCTTCCATGTAGATGTAGGTGATAGGGAGTTGCATAGCTGAAATAATTATAATTACATTATAATATAAGAGCATGTAATTCTGTATTGTAGTCTTTATAAGATGTCGCAGATAAAGCCTGCATAATGGAATCATTGAGTGGCTATACTAAAATTTCCTTATGCATTCCCTGATTATGAGTCCCCTGTGAGAGAAATATTTAATTAAAACATTATTTCCTTATTACACTATGTTACTAAGATAAAGATTACAAAATTTCTAAGAGTTCCAGGAGTTTCTTGATAATATCTTAATATAACCCAATCTCATACAGCAGCGCTCCATCTGATCTTTTATGACTTTTCCATTCACATAACTTTTAACTTAAATATTGCCTAGTTTCCCCCTCAGGTGCAAAAAAAAAAAAAGTTTACCATGGATGGGTTTAAAACTCTCAGCAAAAAATAAGAAAAATACACCTAGAAAAGATAGGGAAACTCATTCAGTTAAGAGTAGTCTCAAAAATATGTTGGATCCTAAGATAGACAGCTGGAAGCAAAAGACCCATGGCAAAGATAAACCTAACTTAAGTCTCTCCTATTTACTTAAATCAGGGCTCAACATCATAGATAGAAGGCCAGGCAAAAGTTAGAAGATTTGAGTTCCAGTCCCATTTCTGACGTCAAGTCCTTACCCTCAATTTGCCCAGTTATAAAATGAGTAGGATGGACTCATTTTCTGTGGTCCCTCCTAACACTGACATTCTAAGGTTCTCTGAACACTTACTTGAGTGTACCATGAGAACAATGGTGTGTCTTCAAACAGCCTTTTCATATTTAAAGGGAAGAGGAAAACATTGTCTATTGCTGAGAGGAGGGAAAAAGCTGTGTAAGTGGAGTTTGGGGGCAGCTGCAGAGAGTCACTGAGACCCTTCATAAAGAACGCCACAGGATGCTCTGGATAAACCCTGGCAGCGGACTCCACAGCGCAGGAGACTAGTGGGGATGGCTCCACTCTCTCAGAGGTCTCTAGGAACACAATGATGCGTCCCTTGCCCAGGAGGGCTTCCGGCCCCTGCTGGAACTCGACCGGAGGCAAGCAGAAGTAGCAGCTGGACTTCAGGGTGAGCTGGTAGAGGAAGCCACAGAAAAGCAGTAGGATGACTAACAGCAAGAGCTGGAGCTCCTTCAGCATGTCTGCTTCTCTCTTCCGGCCTGCTCCTTTAAATCAATGCGATTAATTAAATGTTACATTTATGAAACCAGACAAAAATAGCACATAAGTAAATGATACAAGGATATCACTTCTGAGCTTAGGTTTTAAAATCCTCAGTAAAATATGATCAAATCAAGCCCCATAATACTAAAAATAAAAATGTATTAACAAGGTTTAACTGAGGAAATTAAGGATGATTCAAAATAGGAAAATAATTCATTAATAGGAAAACTATTAGTGGCATACATTATATTAGCAGATTAAAGAAGAAAGGCCATATGATCATTTTATTTCAATAGCTGCCAATAACAGGATAAAATTTGACATCGACTCATGATTTTTAAAAAGCACAAAGAAACTTTCTTAAGCTGACAAATGATGTCTACATAAAGTAATCATCATGCTTAATATGAAACATTTGAAAGATCTCCATTAAAACCAGAAATAAGATATAGATGTTTATTATCACTGTTATTATTCAACATCATTCTGCTAAGTCTAATCAAGGCAATGAAACAAGAGAGAATTCCTACTATGAATATTAGAAAGGAAGAGGCAAGAATATCACTAATTATAGAAAATATGATTGCCTACTGAGAAAATGCAAGATAATTTACTGAAAAGCTAACAGAACTAAAAAAAAAACAAAATTAACCAAGGAAGCAAAATGAAAGCTAGAGTTAAATAACTTGCCAAGATCACACAGTTAGCAGAGCCTGGACTGACTTGAATCTGTCTGCCACCAAAGCTCAGGCTCTGAACCTCCTTCTCTGTAAATGTTAGCTCTAATTCTAGCTAACTACAGGATAGCAGAGATCTCATTTTTTCAGTGGCCTGTTTTTCATATTCCATACAACTCTTTTAGAAAACACAAAACTAATGAACGAGAGCTTACCTTCTAGCCAAGAACTTGCAGTTAGCCAATATCTGAGGTCTTAGCAATGACAAATTTTTCCTGCTATACTTTCTGATAAATCACCACCTAATCTTCCAATTCAACAATACTGGAGGAAAGTAAATCATTGGCAGACGGTTAACACAAAGAAGTTCCCAGGAAGCTCCTCCCTTTACTAAGTTTCCCCAAACACAGAGACTTGAGGACAATAAGGGAATCATATGACTTTTCAGGTGACCCACATGTTCATCCTGCCTATTCATAGATCAGGAGGATTTATAGGGTGATGATTTCACCTGGAGAAAACTGTATATAATCCTGGAGCCAAAAGATAGTACACCTAAGCAGTTGAGTTTCAATCAAAATCATGAGCAGAGACGTGGGAAAATCTCCTCACCAGACAACCCTATAATTTGGTCCAAACTTTGCGAATACAAGTTTTGATTAAAAGAAAAGGAAATCCATCACCATAAATAAACAATGAACAACCCTAGTTTTCCTGGTGATCTGAAAGAATTGATTCTTCGATTTAAGCTATAGCAGCTTCAAGAAGGGTCTTTTTGCCCTGAGGTACCCCTTATGGGGCATAGCTTCCTCCTAGTCCACAAGGTCAGGTTCATTACCCTCCACTGCTGTGGCAATCCCCACATCTCCCAAAATAGTATTCTTCTGTGGTCTGCTCCCCAGTGCCCTTGACATGAGAAATCCTTTTTGGAGCCACCCTTGCTCAGAAAGTCACCTACCTTCAGTCCAGAGCCTTCTCCTAGCCCTGAACAGGTATCTGAAGTTTGCTCTGGATGCTCTGGGCCCCTTTTGAGCAGACTTTGAATCCTGACATAACAGATCTTACGTCAAGGAGAGGGAAATCTGTCCCACTCACTGATGGCTTCTTGTTTTCTGTGCCCAGGGTTCTCCAGAAACTGTTGTTCTTTGGGTGTTAAGAGCTAGTGTAAAGAAAAGGCAACACAGGGAGGGGGAAAACCATGGAACCAGAGCAGAGATTTCCCCAACTCTCCAGCCCTATGGGTAACTTCTGATAACCTCAACAGGAAATAGTTCAGCTTGGAGCCTACATACTCCCTCTGCTATAATGGACCCACTGTATCAAGAAGGAAAAGTTAAAGGAATTTTTAACAATAAATGTTTGTCAAACTGAATTATACGTGAAAGTGCACCTCTTAATTCTGTAACTTCTTTGAACTTCAATTTATTGCAAGAAGGAAATATTCAAGCCACCATTACTTGTCCTATTTACTTTGGAGCCCTTGAAACCACAGTTCCGGTTTTTAACATATTTGTTATGTAAGTGGGACTGATAAACTTGTTAAAGCATTCAGCTATTAACAGGGAAAAACCAATACACAAAAGTGATACCTTATCAACATTGCCAATTCCTTTCACCACTGTTCTGAAGACAGAATGAAGACTGGAGACCTGGGTTTACATGAATGGAGAGGAGATAGCTAGACAGATTACCTCTCACTGCAGAGTGAGAGGTAATCCATAGCTTAACACTTAGGAACCCATAGAAGAATAATTGAAGCACATTGAGGAGTGACATTATCAACATTAAATCCTGAAAAAAAATTTTTTTTCTGTTTTACTAAAACTCAGGAATTCATGCCAGCATAAAATCCCCTGTCCCATGGCAACTTTTTAAACTGTTCTGCATTTCTAAGAAAATGGTTCTAGCCTTCTGTTTCTGGCAATAACACTTTTATTCTCCACTCAGCCATGCAGATCAAACATTTCCCTGTTTACAAAACCTTACAGCTATCAAGAATGTGTTTCTGGGTTTGTTCTGGAAATTACTGTGTTCACACGTGTCATTTCCTCCCTTCTAAAATGACTTGCAGATGAAAGAAGGGATGGGGGATAAGGCCAGATGATAGGGAAAATAATTGTTCTCAGTGAAGCAGGTGTACCCCAGACACCATCCTCTCAAGCTGAAAAACAGGGTCTGCAAGAAGCCTACAGAAGGCAATGGTGCCCATCTGAGAGTGGAAGGCTGTTTGAAGGCACTGCACTTTTAAGTCTGTAAGTCAGTGTTTAGTTACTTCTTTCTGTCAGGGATTAGAAACATCTTAGTGCCACCTACTCCAAGTGTCCACATAGCAGGGGATCTTTATAAAGACTGAGTGGGCTGTGAGAATGAACACTACCCAATATGACTGAAAGAAACTGTTATAGACTGAATGTTTGCATCCCCCACCACCACCAACACTACTGCCACCACCCTCAAAATTCATATGGTAGAGCCCTAACCCCCAATGTAATGGTATTTGGAGAATGGGGCCTTTTGAAATTAATTCAATTTAAATGAGGTCATGAAGGTGAGATTCTTACAAGAAGAGGAAGCCAGATCTCTGTCACTCTCCTCTCCTCTCCTCTCCTCTCCTCTCCTCTCCTCTCCTCTCCTCTCCTCTCCTCTCCTCTCCTCTCCTCTCCTTTCCCTCCCATGAGCATTCACTGAGAAAAGGCCATGTGAGAACACAGTGGGAAAGCAGCTATCCGAAACCAGGAACAGAGGCCTCTCCAGGAATCTAATCTTCATCTTAATCTTGGACTTCCCAGTGCCAGAACTATGAGCAATAAATTTCTGTTGATTAAGCCACAAGCCTGCAGTATTTTGTCATAGCAAGTCGAGCTAACTAAGGCAGAAGCCCCACAGTAAGCTTCTTCTCTTTAATCTCCTTCCACGTGTTTTCATGAGAATCCGTTTTTGAGCCATGGGCAAGGTGGCAGCTGTTTTTAAGATTTAGAGAACTGAGACCAGGTCTCCAGTGGGAAAAGGGCAACTTCTCCTCTAACAGAAACCTGTAACAGGTGGGATAGTCCTCCCTGCCTGAGACCTCTCTGCCTTCCCTTCCTTTTGTCCTTCCACATACTCCTCAGTCTGTTCTCTTGTTTTGTTATGCCTTTTCTCTTCAAACAGAGGTCTCTGGTGTCCCTTATCTCAGTGCCTGACAATCACATGAACCCAGTACCCAAGTCAGAAATCAAAGAGTCATGTTTAACTCTTTCTCCTCATGTACAAGCTATGCTAGCTCAGGTCCTTCAAGAAGCAGAAACAAAGGCAAGATTAACTGTGCAAGAATTTTATTAGGAGAAATGCCTGCATGAGAGAAAATAGGAAAGGAGCCGTGTAAAGCTGGGGCAGCTGTCACATCACAGTGCGAGTCTGAGAAGCTTGGGCGGAAGTGTCCTAGGCTGCCTTGCCTAAGGCTGTCCTTGTCTAAAGGTTTAGTGATGCCATCAGGGACTCCTCAAACCAAAGCCAGCCACTAGAGGAATCCTGTGTGTCCCAGGAGCAGGTCTACCTCAGTGTTCTTGTTGCACGCAGTCATTGCTGGGAGAAGCCTGTGGAAGGAGTGGCCTCAACGCAACTCAGTGATGTATTTCATAGTGCAGCAGCTGGGATCTTTTGTCAGTTATGCTCTCTCGGATTGGAGGCTCACAAGGCATATTCTCGTGGCTGCCACAGTGTACCCTGTGAGCTAACAGATCTACTTTATACATAGTTTAGGAGAGCAGTGCTCCCATGGTTCCCATAGGTCCTTCCTCCTGAGAGGAAACTAATAAAGGAGGTTAGTGGGATGAACTACAGTCCCTGTCACTGTGGTTAATCTCAGGACTGCAACTCATCTGCTCCCTCCTCCAATATCCCTTTACCCTCAAATGTCACCTCATCAGGTGTGGGTAGCTTAGCTGGTTTTACAAGTCACCTCCTTGCAGTACCTTGATAGTCATACCCTTTCTCAGTTCAGGGTTACTGCACAGGTCTGTTCACAGTTATAAGGGGGCAGGGTAGTACCAGGAGGCATCAAGGTGGATCTCCTAGTTTCTGTACATATTCTCCCTGCTGCTATTATGTAAAAGCAACCTGACTCCCTCCTGCTGATCAGGGTCAATTACTTGTTGGTCCCTGGGCACAAGAAGTCCAATATGCCATGCAGTAGTTTGTAATTCAATGAGTTCCTTGCAGTATTACCTGGCAAGAAACGTATCTATTTGGGATCAGAACCTCCAACACTGAAGAACCCAGATTTGCAGGAACAGAAATCCACCAAGTCATTAGAAATGATTGTCAGTGGTGTTATACCAATTTACATCCCCTGATTCCTGGATTCATATACTCTTCCTATTGGGAACAGAGCACCATATACAGGTCTCTGAACTAATATATTGTTACATGAAAGATGACACCACATTCTTTCAGAATGCTTCTTCCAAGCTAGTATTTTAGCCATGCCTTTAGAAGGCTGTTCTAGAAACCTGTCTCTATATGGCACCATATGTGATGTAACTAGTGGATTTCATGATCATGGACCCACTCCTGCACCTCTATCGCTATAGCGAGCCCCCTGGTCAAATGCTGTGTTATACGAGATTCCATGTCTATGGGTCAAGCATTCCATTATCCCAAGTAGTGGTGTTGTTGAGGCTTTGCAGCCAGGAAAGGTAAACTCATACCTGAAATATTCATTCCTATGAGGATGAACCACTAACTCTTCCAATGCAAGAGTTAATGTAGTCAGTCAACTGAACACCAAGTAGCCAGTTGTTCTCCTCAAGAAATAGTGCCATATCAAGGACTCGGTGGTGATCTCTACTGCTGACAAGTTGGACATTCAGAGGCAGCAGTAGCTAGGTCGGTCTTCAGAAGTGGGAGTCTATGCTTTTGGACCAATACATGGCCTCTATCTTTGCCATCATAGCCATTCTATTCATGTGCCCATCATGCCAGTTCTGGGATGGTGACCAAATTACTAGATTATCAGCAGTGCACCAATTTTCCTATGAGATATCTCACTGTCGCTTTAATTTGCACCTCCTGATAACTAATAAGTTTGAGCATCTGTTACATGTTAGTTGTCTGTTTTTCATCTGTAAATTGCTTTTCATGTGCTTTGCTCATTTTTCTGTGGATTTCTTTGTCTTTTTCTTATAAATCTAAAAATTCTTTATAGAACCTTGATATTAGTCTTGTGTTGGTTTTAAACACTGAAACTATCTTTTCCCAATATGTCATCTGGATTAATTTGTCTTTGGTGTCTTCTAATAGGTATTCTTATTTTGATGCAATAAATGCAACAGTTATATTGTTAAATGACTTGTGTTTTGGGGCTCTTTCTACAGAAGACCTTTACTCCTAAGTTATAAAAAACATTTTTGTGTTCTTTCTTTTTATATATAATTTCATAGTTCACAATAAGTTTATTCATTTATTTGGAGCACACATTGTCCATGGTAAGATACAAAGAGTGATTTTTCTTTTCTCCCTATAGTGAACCAATTTCTCCAACATCATTTACAAATTGTTCATGCTTTCTCAGTTGGGTTATGAGGCAGACACTATCATACAGCAAGTCACAATATGTATGTCCCCATTTACATGCACATCCTTCTCTGAGTTCTCTCTTTTGTTTACTGGTCTATTGTTCTGTTTCTAAATCCATTGGCTTTTTAGTATGTCTTAATCTGTGGTAGGTATTGAAGGACTGCTCTCTTTTCTAATTTCCCCACAAGCTGTTGGAGGAGCTGCACTGATAAAACAAAATGGCTGGAGAAGGCAGGAACAGTGGGGAAGCACTTGTCCCTAAAATAAATTGATAGAAATGAAGAGTCAAGAAACAGGTAAAAGGTCATGACTGGATGGGACTCATTCTTAGAAGAAATGAAAAAATAAAAGGAAGAAGAAAGAGAGAAAAAATATAAGCAGCCGCAGCTTTGGGGCAGGGGGAAGAATTTGAAAAAGAATGTAAATTATTTAAGAGGAAAAAACACAAAGTATTAGTGAAAATGATAGTCTAAAAATTATATGAGGTGATAAGAACATAAATTTCTCAAGTGGTTTCAGCAGGATTCTGGAAAAATAACAGCAGCAACATGATTTTTGAATCTCTCCAAATCCCCATATAAAAACAGGCGGAATAACTAAATTGTAAAACCAAAACCCCACAGGCAACATTCACAACAAAACTAGGTGACAAGGTATCCCCATAAATCCCAAAATAAATGAATGGTGACAAACCATCAATAGCCCCAAGAGCTTTACAGTATCAATTTCTATGTGGGAGAAAGCAATGAGATCTGAGAATAGGAGATACTCATAGTATCCAAAGATTTTTACAGGAACAAATGGCAGCACTAAAACTCATATGGGTTTTATACAGGATAATAAAAAATGTGGATAAGTTGCTCACAAGAAAATTTGGAGGGGCTGGTTAGCCTGAGCCTCTGTGAGCTCTGGAAATTAAATAACCCAAAAGGCTTCCTCTCCAACACTAAGCCTCACACTGAGAAGATACTAATAGGAATGGAATCAAAATTGTACAGGATTGGGAATTCCACTTCCAGAAAGCCAGAGTAAAGGAACCCTCTCAACTGAAACAAACAAAAAATAGATAAATATACGAAGCAGTATTTTTAAGACACCAAACATCAGGCATTGAAGGACAGTAATCTCTGAGAGAAGGGAAGCAAACAAGGTGAGCTCTAAGACTGCCCCGGCATCCTGCTGCAAGGGAATTTCTAGGCCTCTGTGCAAGGAAGGGGAGCAGAGGCAGAACTCACAGATTCCTTGCATTGAAAAGACAAAATCAAATCCAGGAATATCAAGGTAAGCAGAGGACTGGAAAGGAAAGAGCTTCACACAGCAAAAACTCTGGAGACCTACTGAGAGTCATCTTGAGAATTCAGCAGAATAATAATCAGAGCAGATGTGCAAGGAAATGATCTGAGTCTGGTGAAAAAGCCACCAGAAGGGATTAGAGGAAGTATATTTGGCACTCTCACTGGACTGAAAACAGTGCCTGTTCCCACTAGTCAGGCGTAAAATCCTCATAATTCATAAGATATTTGGTAGAGAGCTCAGAGGCCTTTTGTCTCCATTCTGCATGGTGGTGGGGAAGGAATTAGCCTTACATTAAACACAGCTCTGATACTGCCTAGAAATCTTAAAAGCAAGACCTAAAAGAATCAAGTAACTCAAGTGAATTCCAGAACAAAGTTTAGAAATGTTTATAGGAAAACAAAAATGTCCAGCACCCAAAAAGTAAAATTCACAATGTCTCACACCCAATCAAAAGTTGACAGACATGTGAAGAAGCTGAAAAATATAATTAATAACGAAAAAAAAAGACTCAATCAATTGAAACCAACCCAGAACTGACATATGTTAGAATTAGCAAACAGAGACATTAAAATATTATTATAGAAATTGTCTCTATGTTCAAAAATGTTAAGAAGAGACATAGAAGGATAAAAAAAAAAGACCCGAATCACACTTCTAGAGATCAAAATTGCAATAAATAAATATATGGATGATGGTTTATTAACAGATTTGACATTGCAGAAGAAAAGAATGGTGAACTTAAAGACAGAAATAAAAGTGATTCAAAATGAAACATGGACAAGACTAAACTATAGTGTCTAAAATTGCACACAAATGAAAAAACTATAAAGAAACACAAGAAAGTAATTACTATAAAAGACTGAATAATGGATACTCTTAAAGGAAGAGAGGGTGTTTAGATCAGGATGGGGCTCTTGGCGGCACTTCTGGGGTGAATGGCAAAGCTTTAGCTACCTGGTGATCTGGGTGGTAGCTATGGGGTAGTCACCTTATATACTATATATATAATTCAGTAACTATATATCTGTCTTGTGGGTATTCTGATTGTTTTATTTTTCTTTATAATTTTATTTTATAAAATGACCTAAAGATCCAGGGATTATAGGCTTCTCAATAGTAAGTCAGAGACTTACTCAAAAAGCAGTTATATATTCCCTATTATGTAAAAACTCCTATAAACCAATAAGAATTTAAACTTCAATCTAGTAGAAAATTAGGCAAAAGCTGTGACCAGGCAGCCCACAGTAAAAGAAATACAAATAGATTTAAATATTTGTAGACACTGAGCCTTACATGTAAGATAATTAAAGCTGCCCTGATATACCATTTTTCATCTCTCCAATGAGCAAATGCCTATAAAGTTTAATAATATAAGTTGTTAGGAAAGGTGTAGGGAAACGATCACCCTCATACATTGCTGGGAGCATAAATTTGTACAACCTCAGCAGAGGACGGTAAAGCTATACTTATCGAAATTATAAATCAATATACTCTGTGTCCAGCAATTCTATTACTAGGAATGTATCCTAGATATCTAGTTGCACATAAACAAAATGATGTCTATTTTCATTTTTATTGATTTTATTTTCAAAGAATGAGAAACAGCCAAATGTCCATCAGAAGGGATTAACTTAACAAGTTAAGATACACCCATACAATGGAATAATATGTATCCATTAAAAAACAAGGAAGACTTTTATATAGACATGGAATCATCTCCAAGATATGTATTTTATGTGAAAAAAAAAAGCACAATAAAGAAGAGAGTCTATAGATTGCCCTTATCTTTCTCAAAAGAGAGGTGAAAATGAGAAATTCAACTGATAATGTTGGTTGACTCTAGGGAGAGGAATGGAGTGACTAGGAGATAAAGTCTGGGAGGAAGCTTTTCATTGTATGTACTTGTTCTATTGGAATTCTGTACTGTCAGAATATATAAGCAATTCAGTGTGATAAAATTTAGAGAAAAACAATTGAGTACCTCAACAACGACTGACAGACTTATAATGAGTTCAGAAGTTTGATACAATTACTACTGAAGAATTTAGGAAATCATCAGGAACTTCCCACTTTGGATTGTTAAAAATAAAGATAGAGATCACATCAATATTTTGCAATGTTCTTTCTTGTTACTATACTCTTATATACTTTTAGGAATTAATTTTGAATCTCCTGTGTAATTTCACTGCTGTAATTTATCTTAAAATTTAACTTTCCAGATTTGTTAAATTACCAGTATGGAGTCAATGCTTTCTCCCAGGCAGTTTGGGATAATTGGTAATTGTTGATTTGGCAAGCATTAACACTTTTACAATGTTATCACATCCAGAATCATGAATTATTTTTTCATTTATTTAAATACTAAATTATTTTCTTTAATACAGTTTAAATTTTTCTTTACCTAATTCTGCATTTTTGATAAGTTAATTTCCAGAAATATTATTTTTATTGTTGCTATGTTATTCTCTATCATTTTCTCTTACTGATTATTACTGTGTTAGAAAAATGATTTTTCAAGTTTTTTTTATATTTTGTTGACCTTGTGTATTTGTATGAGTCTTTTCATTTTGTTTTTCCCTTTCTATATAGATGATCTACATACAGGTGGTCTGCAAACAATGATGTTTCCTTTCCAGCCCTTATATCTCTTTTTTTTCTTGTTTTATAGCTTTGATCAAGACCTCCAGTGAGTATTAAACAATACATGTGAATCAAATATCCCTTTGATTTGCTCTTCTTATACTATCTTCCCCTCATTTGTCAAACTGCTACAGTTGGAATGTCACAATTTTTGATGTGATTATTCCATTAATATTAATTTCCTTCATTGCACTATAAGTTCCATGAAGGCTGGAATTATACTTGGTTTTTCTCACCATTGTGTCCCTGGTATAGTGCCTAGGACCTATCCATCTCAGTAAATATTTCTTGAATGATAAATGAGTGGCCTAAGTTGACAATGAAGAATTTTAAAAAATTATAATAGATGAAGGCCTTACTTTACTTATCTTGCTTTTTCCTCCTTTATTCTAACTATAAGCTCATTAACACTCAGGAGTATAGGTATCAGGGTATTTTGGTTGCAGGCACCAAAACTCACACTGGCTAAAT
The DNA here is from genome assembly GCA_028627145.1 of Eidolon dupreanum. Taxonomy (NCBI): domain Eukaryota; kingdom Metazoa; phylum Chordata; class Mammalia; order Chiroptera; family Pteropodidae; genus Eidolon; species Eidolon dupreanum. The sequence continues at coordinate 122,196,128 of CM053507.1, read as the reverse complement.
TAAGCAAGTGAAGAATTTACTGGAAGAAGATAAAGAGATGGGGACTTATAGAGATTAGAAAATGAAAGGGAGGCTGAAATACTTGGCTAAGAAAAGAGCACCTCTAAACGTTTAGAATAGATAGTAGGAACCACTCAACAGTTTTGTCCTGGAACAGGCACTGCCACTAGAACTAATGAGCACCAACCATTTTCATCTTTTTATCTCTCTAGTTGAAATTTATATTCCAGGGAAGGAACATCCAACTGGTATCACCTAAGTCACATAAACTGCCCTTGTACAGGTTGGGGAGGACACTGGGGCAGTAGAGGTGATACCCAAAGAATCTACTACCAGAAAAAGAAATGGATGCTTGCAGACCAAAAGTCAATGACTTCTACAACTTAGGAGTTTGGGATTTCTACCACTTTAAAGGTTTACCTGTGATATCACCATTTTAGATGCTAGCATAAACTAGAAACTAACAAAAAGAGTTAAGGAAGGAGTAACAGGGTGAAGTGGTTCAGAATGGGAGCAAGACATCTCTGAGAATACTTTTCGACTTTTGAAACATGTAAATGTTTTATACATTCAAAATTGAAAGGAAAAAAAGCAAGACATGGAAGCAAACTTTTCTTTAACACAGAATAGATACACTAAACTGCCCCATGCTTTCTTACATTAATATGAATCTGAAACTCCCCTATCAGTTCAGGGGAATTTCCTCTCCTCCCTTTTTTTAAGTGTACAACTCAACGGTTTTTAGTATATTCACAGAGTGGTGTAACCACTGCCATAATCTACTTTTAGAATATTTTATGTCATCCCAAAAAGAAACCCTGTATCTAAGACTAGTCATTCCTCATTATCCCCCACACTCTTCCCCTAGCCATAGGCAACCAATTATTTCCTGTTTCTGTGGACTTGTCTAGTTTGGACATTTCATTTAAATGGGAATTATACAACATATGGCTTTTTGTGACTGGCTTCTTTCACTTAGCATAATGTTTTCAAGGTTGATCCGTGTTGTAGCATGTATCAGAATTTCATTCCTTTTCATTGCTGAATAATATTCTATTGTGTGGACATACATTTTATTTATACATTCACTAGTTTATGGACATTTGGGTTATTTCTACTTTTTGACTATTCCAAAAAATGTGGCTACAAATATTTATATGCAAGTTTCTGGGTCCCACATTCTTTTTTAACACTGTATAATTACTCCATTGGGTGTTCGTACAACTGGTTCTTTCCTGGTGAACATTTAGATTGTTTCCAGTCTTTAGCTATTACAAATAATGCTACAGTGAACATTCTTGTGCTTTTGCTTTTTTTATTTGTGGAGACGAATCTTTAGGACCTATTCCTTGTGATGGAATTACGGCATCTATGTAATCGTTCTTTATATTTTGTGAGGATGAGCCCTCTGTCTGTGATATGAGTTGTGATATATTCTTGTATTTTGTCATTTATCTTTTAATATTGTCTATAGTGTGTTTTGTTTTGCCATTCAAAGTTATCTATTTTTGTACTCACAATGTATAGGTCTTTTCTTTTACTGTGTTTGGATTTTGAGATAGTTGCAAAAGCTTTCCTCAGTTCCAGGTTATAACAAAATTTACCCATGTTTTCATCTGGTATATATATGGTTCCTTCCTCATATTTAGATTCTTGGTGTATTTGAAGGAGAGAGAGAGAGAGAGAGAGAGAGAGAGAGAGAGAGAGAGAGAGAGAGAGAGAGAGATAGGTAGATAGATATAGTTTCTTTCTGTCCATATGAATATCCAGAGGTCCAACCCTATTTGAAATGTCTCTTTCCTCAGTTACTTCACATGCCACTTAAATCATAAGCTAAAATTTCACACATATTTGGGCCTTTTTCTGGTCTTTTTGTTCCATTGGTCTGTCCTTTCATGCACCAATACTACATTGTTTTAATTATAGAGGTTTATTGTATGCTTTGATCGTTGATATGGCTAGTATACATCCATTGCTCTTTTGGAATTTCCCCATCCTAACTTATTTCTCCACATGAACTTTAAAATCCACTCATCTAGCTCCAGAACAAACAAACGATTTTTTTTTCAGTGTATTGATATTTCTATTGGGATCATATTAAAGTTATATATTAACTTGGGAAGAATTGGTATCTTTAAAATGTTGAATCTACCTATCCAAAAATAAGACATGTTTATCATTAGTTCAAGTCTACTTTTGTATTTTTCAGGTATTTTAAAGTTCCTCATTATAAGCTTTGCACATTTCTTAAGTGTTTCTTTTTGTTGTTTATATCATGTCACTCACTAGTAATTGTGTATGTGAAAACTATTGGTTTGTATGTTAATTTTATATCTTATTATATACTATCTTACTTTATGTACTTATTCTACTGCTTTAGTCTCAGTTTTAATTTCCTTGTGTTTTCCATCTAAACGGTCATCTGCATATGTAACAAAAAAAATTCTGAGATGTCCTAAATTAAAATTACAGCTGCCTGAGAGTGAAAGATACAGAACAGTTAGGCTGTTAATAGCTGTGAACCAGCTCTGACAAAAGATGGCTCACATACCAACTTACCTGTTGGAATTCAGGATTTTCAGGTGGCTATTTCTACAGTTATTCAAAAGAGGGAATGGCCAGGGAAACTCCCCTTCCTATTTACACATGAATTTTCCAATCTGCTGCCCACATCTAATCCACGGGAGCTGACACCTCTTCATCTTCTCCCATCCCCTTTATCTATAGCTAACGTAAGTCATTTCAAAACAGTTTACCTCTTTCTCCCCCCCCTACTTGATATATAAAATGCTTACAAAACTCCAGCACAACAGACATGTCTTTCCTAACTAGCCATGCTGCTGGTGGTTTAGACTCTAAAGGAGACCAAAGTTTTGCCTTTTGGGATACTGATTTCAGACTGGTTTTTAAAACAAAAGACTGGGAAAGAAACTTTGACCCTCCCCCACTTTCCTGACTAAGAGATTCAGATGGAAAAACCTGCTTCTGGAAGGGAACCTTAGCATAATCACCTTAGCATTAAACAGGAAGATTCTGAGCCTGTTGACCACCCTCTCCCCTACTCCCCACCACCCATGTCCCATTGTTGTCTGGGTTGCCTAGCAAAAATTTACCTCTCATATGTGTTCCAGTCTTCCTCAACCATCTGTAAATTGCCTACTTCCTTTGAAATCCCACCACTGACCACCTTCTTCTTTGTCCAAAATGACATATATATCAATTTTGCCTGTCTTTGGAATTTTCCCGCTTATTTGAATTCCCCACACACATATATTAAAAATTAATCTTCTAGCTGCATCTACTGCAAGAATGAAGACCATTCTCAGCAATCAACATTTCAGAAAATGTGGATATCGCTCTGAAGAAACTCTCAATTATTGCGAAGGCCCCAGAGGCACTCTGCAAAGGGACTTCAATCACATCAATGAGTTTCTTTTCAAGGAATTCAGTCTCCTTGAAAAGAAAAAGAGGCTCCAGGATGACAAATGGGGTGGGGGGTGGGGAATAGAAAGGAACTGGCTACTGTTTGCACTATCTGTAGTTATGTACAGAACATGATCAAGGGTGTTACACTGGGCTTTTGTTACAAGATGAGGTCTGTGTATGCTCACTACCCATCAACGTCATTATTCAGGAGAATGGTTCTTTTGTTGAAATTCAAAATTTCTTGGGTGAGAAATGCATCCACAGGGTTCGGATGAGGTCAGGTGTTGCTTGTTCAGTATCTCAAGCCCCCCAAAAATGAGTTAATTCTTGAAGGAAACAATATTGAACTTGTATCAAATTTAGCTGCTTTGATTCAACAATCCCCAACAGTGTAAAACAAGATTAGAAAATTTTTGGATGGCATTTATGTTTCTGTAAAAAGAACAGTTCAACAGACTGATGAATAAGGTCAAAGTTGTCCACCTACAGAAACACCAAAACATCGGATGATTCCTCAGACTTACCTGTGATATTTTAAAGACAATAAAAATTGTGTATTGGTTTGGAACTTTTTCTCAAACTGATTAACCTTTCCAGTTATTTGGTAAGTAAATAGTTAAGTAAATTCTAGTGTGCAAAGAACAATAACAGAGGGAACAGAACAGGATTTTATTCTAGTAAGACTTCATAGGAGAAGAGAATTGAATCTGGTTTTTGAAGGAATATCGGGTATTTTAGGTAAGAAGAATATGGTACCAGTGACAGGCAACACTATAGCTATTTATTGGATGCAAAATCTGGGAGGAAATTATCTAATTTTGCAGAGGCATGAATTTGAAAATTTGTGAGGCAAGTGTGCCTGAGTCACTTGTATATACCAGTAACTGTTTGTGGAAAAGCAGCTGGGAAATGGAACAAAGGGACATAGCCTTAGCAAGTGCTGGAAGATGGAGTTAATTTGTTTGTGAATACGTGGTTGCTGTAGTCCAGGATCCTCTCTGTGTTATCCTCTATCCTACCTCAGCCATTTACTTCCATGTTCTAGTCCTGGATATTTTCAAAAACTGATAATCTTCCCATAATCTCTTAATTCCATGTGTTATACATTAAATATATAATCTTTGGTTTGATGATTATAATGGTTTTTAAGAAATGGATGCAATGTTAAATATAAGATTTGCTTTGAAGTATTTGAGGTTGTGTTGGGGTAGGCATTGTATGGGACTGTTGGTGAAACAAGTTACTTATAAATTTATTTGTTGAAGCTGAATGAGGACTCACTATACTGTTATTAAAGTTTTGAAATTTAAAAAAAAAAAAATTCTTCTGTTAACCTGTTGATTTGATTATTAGCCCCACTAGAATTTAGGTGGGAGGAAAAGTATTTTTTTTAGCCCCTACAACTGCATTCCCCAAGACTGGTCTTTTTTGTTAGGAATGGCCTAATAAACTCTTTCTTTTAAAAAAGACTTTCAGCCACGAAGTTAAAATTTTTTAATACATGAGTCCCTTTTGCAATTCTGACTCCCCTCCTTGTTTTCTTTTGTCTGATTGTTTTGCTCTTTCCACCAATACAATGTTAAAATATAATGGTGGTAGTGGGTATCCTGGTCTTGTTCCTTGACTTTGACAGGAATGCTTACAGTGTTTCCCTGTTATTACAAGATACTAGATTTTACTATTTTAAAAAATAAAAAATGGCCCTTGAATTTTGTCAAAGGCCTTTTCATCATCCATAAAGATAATTTTGTTTGTCCTCATATCTATTAATATTTGAATTATATGGTTCCTAATATTGAATCGTCTTAGTCATGCTATATCATTTGAAAATGTACTATGAATTGTTGGCTAATATTTAAGACTTTCATATCAATATTGATATGCGAGACTGGCTTGTGGTTTTGTGTGTGCATTCCTTAGCAGATTTAGATAGCAATGTTATACTTGCTTCATAAAAACTGTAAACTTTCATTTTCTATATTTTGGAACAGTTTATATAATACTAGGGATTATCTAGCCTTTAAAAGGTTTGATAGTTTCCTCCTGAAACCATCTGACCCAAGTGCTTTTTTGTGGTAGTAATCCTTTGATAACTTTCTCTATCCTTTCTATGAAATTTTTTTTACTTTCCACCACTACTAGGATAAATTTCAGAAAATTCTCTTTTCCTAGGAAATTAATCATGTATTTATCAAATTTATTTATACCAAGTTATGCAGAGCAAACTTATGTTTATTTGAATATCCTGTTTCCATGGCTATTTCTCTCATTTATTTCTTTTTTAGTATTTGTGATTTCTTTTTTGATTGGGTAAGCTAGAAGATTGTCTTTTTTTTAAAGAACCACCATTTATTAGCTATAACTTATTTTGTATCTATTTACCTTCTCTTTTTATCTTTATTAAGAATTTCTGGGGGAAAAATACTAAATATCAGAATATACAGGATTCAATTAAATCAGTGATGGGGGAAATCCATAGCTTTTAAATATTTTATGTAAATAATGAGAATTTAATAAGTGAATTAAGTATTTAACTCAAAATAGAAAGTAAATGAAAAAATAGCAATAAAGATAAAAATTCCAAAGTCCTAGACCTTTTTTGAGTCAAATGCTGACAAGATGGACACCATGTATCACATCGTTCTAAATTGGCAGCTGGACTGGCACTGACGTGTGGTGTTATGAGATCCAGGAACAGTCTTTGGGTTCCATAACTCCTGATCCAAACTACAGGGCAACAATCTCCTCAGGTGGCCCGGGCATTTTAACCAGAGACAGAACAAAGGTGTCGTTTTTCCACACAGCTCTTTAAAAATACTTTAATACTAGCAACCCATATGCAGCATGAAGGGCAGCATTTGTGCAACTCAACCCTGCTAGCAGTTAATACTAAGCTGAACTCTACCCAAAATGACCAATATATTGTGAACTATACACAGTAACTATAATCACATTAAAATTAAGGCTAAAGTTAAAATATAATATGCAAAAGTCAACAGTTATATTAGTCTCAGCAATTCAGTATAAAATTTCATGTTTACCAATGTTTAGTATTTTTTTTCTTGAAATCTTATCTACCATCTTTAATTCAATTCTATTTGAAAGACATTAAGAGCTGACCAGAGAAATTATTTATAATAAATGAAAAGTACACATAATTATATATACAATAATGACTTAACTTTGTAAAACAAAACATAAATATGCCATATTTTACTCACAAAAATATTTACAGTAGTAGTAACCCCTGGAAAGCAAAAATCCCTCTTATTCATCTTTATTGTACCATCTGATAGAAGAATGCCTGACATAAAGTAGGTGTTCAACAAGTTTTTGCTGAAAAAAAATGAAATTGAGTGATATCTGTCTTCAAAAAATGTATACTCGATCGGGTAAATATATGAAATTTTAATGTTTGTATCTGAAACATACAAAGGCCTAAAGGCAAAGTCAATAACACCTAACTAAAATTCTCTGGGTAATTTCATTATTACAAAGTTAAGTCTTGAGTAAAAAATCCAACTTTAAAAATATGGTCTTAAAAATCACATATCTACATATATACTAAGACAAGTGAATTGTCTTATGCTGCATCATCATCATCCACTGCAGCGTAGATGGCTTGATTCCTCCTCTTAATTTTCTTTCTTTGTTCAGGTTCATGTTCATCACTCATCCTCTTCACTGGCACTTCAGTTAAGTCCTTCCCATCTCCCAACTCCACAGCCTCACCAGGTTTTCCCTCTCTACCAACTGGCGAACTCAGTGTATCATCAGAAGATACAAACATGGAGCCTGGCAAGATCCTGACATCAGAGAAGCTTGCAGAAAAGTCAGAAGCTTGATCAGAAGAAGGTTCTACAGATGCTGTATTTATGTCACTATGTGTACTCACAAAACTATCTTCTTCTTCCTCTTCATCTAACATTATTTCATCTGGATTAACAAAGGACAGGGCAGATGTGTCTGTGTTATATTCACTGGGATCTTCCCCAGAGTCATTACTCTCCCCTTCATCCTGCTCTTCATATTCACCACACAAGTGATGTTCTTCCTTGGACTTCTGAAGGCTGACATTAATGTCTGTGATTCCAAGTTTGGCACAAAATTCAGTAGTCTGAGGATTGATCCTATGTACCAACTGCATTTGTGTCTGTGGCTTGCTTGGGTCATAACAAGCAGCCGTCACACTAAAATTACATGGAACTTTGAGGTCATGATTCAATTTTTCCAGTACTTCATTCATAGCTTCTTCTGTTGCACTATAATCCCATCTATAAAAATCCAAAACAATAGCCTTTTATATTTTATCAGCTTTAGCTAATAATGATGAAATCTGACTATGGACTTCAGGTACAAGGATAAAATATAAACCATATATCAAAATGCCACTTAGTAAAATTATAGTTAATTTAGCAAAGAACATTTTAAAATAAAAACAGTTCTTAGAAAAATGTGTCCTTAACTCATACCCTAAAGCGAGTATAAATTATTTTAATGTGTGAACCAATCTGCACCATATTATAGTGTGTGCACACTTATCACTTATACATTTATTTGGGTTAGTGCTCAACAGTCCACTTTCTTGTAAATCTTGAATTGTCCTTATACTCATTTAATAGTAATTCCCTTAATCAAAAAAAAAAAAAAATGTGGTATGCAAGAGAGAGGGAAAGTCCTAAAATAAGGTGAGACTTACCTTGTATGCAGGCCATTATTTTCAGGCATATTCCACAGGCGCCCAGTCACATTAATAAGACTGTTAGTAGCCCTGAGAATGGTGAGCCATTCAATATCATACTCTAAGTGATCAGGAGCATTGGGGTCATGATCTATTTCTATTACCTACAGAAAGAAATTGGTAATTTTAAGAAATACATATCTACTCTTAATATTCTATGGATTTCAATATAACATTAAAATTTTAAAGGATTTTAATTTAGGAGCCTAAAAATATTGACATAACATAAGTATCTCCAAAGAATTCTCAGAATACATAAATTACAAAAAGCACAAATTAGTAATTTAGAAAAGGAAAATTAAAAAAAATTTTTTAATCATTAGAAGAGTAAAAAGATATTGCAAAGTTATTTCATTTTCTTTTTACCTGAAGAAAGTCTCTATGTGGTAAGCATTTGTCCAAAGCTAAAAATTTGGTTGCTTTGGCAGTCTGTCCTTTATCCTTGGCCTAGATAAAATGAACCATGATTTAAGAAAGAATGTTAAAACATCATAGGTAATTTATACATTGAATAGGATATAAATAATCTTTGTTACATATACCTCCTAGTTGTGTGTCAAACGGACAACTGTTACTTTTCCACAGCAAGTTAGTTCTATATCCACTTGTACAACAGTGGGCACTTAAACTCTCTGGGCTTCAATTTCTTTACAAAAGTCAAAGTAGAAACTAATGATGATGATGTTAAAGCATTTAACACACACATAAATCAAAGCATATAACACAAGGATTAAAGATAACAGAAGAGCTTAAAAGTAAATTGGCAGAGCTAAAATTATATAACTTTTAGAAGAAATCATAGAAGAAACTCGTCGTTACCTTGGGTTTGGCAAAGATTTCTTAGATACAACATCGAAAGTAGATGTAATATGTCCACAGAATGAAATACTATTCAACAATAAAAATGAATGAAGTATTGGTACATGCTATGGCATAAATGAACCTCAAAAATGAGCAAGTCAGAGCAAAGAATCCAGATGTCAAAGGCTATATATTTTATTACATTTATATGAAAGGTTCGAAGAGGGCAAATCCATAGAGACACAAAGCAGATTAGTGATCGCCTGGAGCTGAGAGTAGGAATGTGGATTGACAGCAGATACAAAGTATCTTTTGGGGCTATGAAAATATTCTGAAACTGGAACATGTGACGCTTGCACTAAAAATCACTATATTATATACTTAAATAAATGTTATGTAAATTATATACCAATAAAGCTAATTTTAGAAAAGTAAATTGTCAGAAAGAAACATGCTGGGGGGTCATGAGCGTGAAGGTCATATTAGAAGCAGTAAAAAAATGACTCAATGAAAATAGTGAGGCACATGGAGGAAAAAGGACAAGGAAACAAGTTATCAGATGACCTACTGAGGATTAGTTATCAATTTAGTGTCGAAGAGGGATGAAGAGAGTTGAAAGCACAGAGATTACAGGCAGCAGGGCAGTTCTAAAGTAAGGTGATAGTGTTGGTGAAGGGGCTGAAAGAGAACACTGGCAAGATGAGAAGAAGCTGAGGAGCCAAGAAAAAGGGATCAAATATGTCATTAATGCAGAGATAAAAGTCCCTGAGGTTGACCACTGAAGATGGAGTAAGGGAAAAGCGGCAAATAAGATACTTCAATAAAAATCCAAGATTGTCAAGTAGCCCAAAAAGACAGAAGAGAATAATACAGATGTGGAAAAGGTGACAGATATAAACAGATGACTTGGACTTTAACACTGGCTCAAAAGGAAATAAAAGGAGTAACAACCTTGCCTCCTCCCATGAAATTGGGGAAGAATAAGCACACAACAGAAAGGCCTTACAGGAATGTTTTCAAAGAGAACCTTCCAAACTGTGTTTGAGGAACATCAGTAAAGTGTACCTCTACCATAGAAAAGTATGTGGTCGAGTAAGTTTGGGAAGCTCTGCATGCCACATCCCACTCTTGGAGAAAAGCAATGCCCTTTAAAGACTCAGAAATTCTATAGAAGCCTTTGAGAAAAAAATCTCTAACTCTGTTAGTCCAGGATATTTTAAACATTTTCCCTTTGAAATACTTTATGAGAAAGTCAGAGCTCAGTCAGAATCAGAGGTGAAAGAAAAACTGCACATTTCCATAAAAGCCTAATTATAAGTATATATTTATTCTCTACTTTCCATCATCCATACAGTTACTCTAGAAAAACTCTGGGATTCATCCTAGACTCTCTCCTCCCTGTCACCAAATCCTGATGATTCTACTTCTAGATTTTGCTTCATTCTCTGTGCTCCCTCTTTGCCTTATGTTAAAACCTCATCTTTTGCTTAAATAGCCTCCTCTTTTACATTACCCCAATCTATATGCAAAACTGCTGCCAAACTAATCTTTCTAAAACAAAAATTTCATTTCATCGCTTCCCAATTTTCTTCATTATCTTCTGGTTGAAACCTAAACCCCAGAACATGGCCCAGAAGACAGTTATGATCTTGTTCTAGCTTCATCACTCCCCATGCCTCGGCCAGGGGAACTAGCTGCAGTTCCCCAAAGGCACCATGTTCTCAGAACTCTAGCCTTTTGCACACATTGGTCCCTCTTCCTAGATTGCCCTTATAATCTACTTCTTTCTGGCACCAATGATCCATTTGGAAAAGATCTGTATCACTTCATCTCTGTTTCCACATTCCCAACTCACCATAATCTGGCTCAGGTGCTCCCACAGTACCCTGGCACTTTTTGTCACAAACTTATTATACTATTTTATCATTGTTTGTTTGTCTCTTCCCCACACTGAATATTGAGTTACTCACAAAAGAAAAGTTATCTTTGATTTATTTCTCTAACTTTATAACTGTGTCAAAAGTGCATAGCCCATAGATGTTTGATAAGTGTTCGTTAAAAGAAAGAATAAATATTGTGTTTTCTACCTGATGTTGCATCAAGGCTGCAAACTTCACATGAAGGTGTGCAGAAAACCAGTAAGTAGGTTTTAAGTGCTCTAAAAGCTCTGAGGCAGCAGGACTTCCTAAGGTATTATTTTCCACTTCTTGCCGGAAAAAGGATTTAGTCTTAAGAAGTTGCTTCTTATTTCCATAATGATATATACTTCTTGGCCAATCATGAGATAGGAATATGTCCATAGGCTGCTTCAGCTTTAACAGAAAAAGAAAAATCTTAAACATAGATTAACCACAAACAATCTCCATCCCTTCCCTCTATCACCACACAACCATTTACCCACTGAGATTTCTGGATTTCTGTGTAATTCATTCTAAAGACACTTTATGTAAGGAAGTAACAGAAATACTGAGCTACTCACACATGTAGGTAAAAAGAAACAGCTTTCTCTCTGCCTCACAAATCATCCTTATTTTCTGGCAAGGCAGGTCAACAGAGGTACACTTTGATTAGCTATAGTCTTTAGCAGTGCATTTTAAAAATATATAATAACCATTGTTCTAGTCCCTTGTCAGTAAAGAAACTATTGTTTTAAAATCCGGAGACACCAGATATCATGAGACCTCTAAAGTAAATGATACAGTAAACCCAAAGATATATTCCACTTTTTTTCTAATGGACTCACATAGTATCCACCAAAAAACTGTTTATTGCATGTTGTATTAGAGGTATTTAAGGTGGCTGGTGTCTTCATGGGGGGAAGGGAGTCAAAATATACACCATACTTTCAAGTAATCTGAAACAAATTCATTCCCAGTACCTTCAAGTAATCTGAAACAAATACTTGGAAAACTAAATTAAAATAACTTAAGTGTCCAAGAAAATACAAAATATAGGACAGATAGGACTAACCACTGAACAACTGGTATGCACAATTAACACAATGAAAATTTACAGAATGGTGATTTTAAACTAGAACTCTGGTTGGGAAGGGGTATCTAAACTAGGTCTTCAAGGACTGGTAGGATTTAAACTGGTGAAAGGGAAAAGGCATTCAGAGTAAGAATTGTTATAAACAGAGCATTGAGAAATGCCCATGAGCATTTGTATGCTCCCCTAGAGGCTGTACGGTATGTGGTAAGGGCCTGAGTTCACTCTGACAGGTTCTACTACTTAACTACTTGCAAAGTTTTAGGCATGTTTCCTTCCCATCTGAGCCTCAGCCTCTCACCTTCATTGTGACAAAGTTAGAGTAACACCTATCTCACAGAATTTGAGTGGCAACAAAATATCATGTGTGAAAGCTGCTTAGCCCAGTGTCAGGCATTTAATGGGTTCTCAAACAAAAAACTTAGTTTTACTCACCCTCCAGGTAAGCCAGTGTTTTAATATCACCCTCACAATTTTCCCATATCTTCCATCATCTTTACTATTATTTTCTACTTAATGCCATTATTTAAAATAAAATATTTAAATTTTATTTAAAGTAATGGTTTATTCCAATAAATATTCATTAGCCTTACCCTATGTAATAATATTTGAAATCATGGATCTAATGTTTTATTACTCACTAAAATAAATTTATAACCATAAAAAAGTTTAAATGTTCATCTGTGAACCTCCTAAAAACAATTTGAGATCCAAATTTTAGAAATATTAAAGTAATCTCTTCTTGAAACTTATATACCAAAATGAGCAAAATATATTTTGGTATATAATTAGTTTAACATTTTTTTCAAGTCTGCTGTAATGTACTTTTTTACATACCTGTTTTAATTTATATACTTCAATGTTTCTCACATGATATATACTTCTTATTGTTGCTGAATTATAAGGGGGGCACTCAAAATGACCTTAAATTGAAGAAGAGAAACAAGCTGTACTCAATACCTTTAAATACTGCAAATACGAATACATATACACAATTCCCCAAAACTAATGTTTGTCATCAATGCTATGGGTTCTTAAAATTTTATTTTAAAAAACACTGCTCTTAATATGCTGGTACTTTTTACTAATAAGTGATCATAAACTATAAATCTAAATAATTAGAGGCTTTCGTTTTTAAAATTTATTTTTAAATTAATTTAATTGTGGAGTATATTGTTTATTCACATAGTTTAAAGGTTTAAAGATATCATCAGAAAGGTATAGAGTAAAAAAGTGTTCCACCTAGAGAGTAGACCAGTGGATGCCTACGGCTGGGATGGGAGTAGGCATTAACTGTAATTAGGGACAAAACTTTTAGGGGTCATAGAAATGTTCTAAATCTGGGTAGTGGTAAAATCTGGATGCATAACTCTATAAATTTACTAAAACCATTGAATTGTACACTTACAATGGTATTATAAATCCTACCTCAATAACACTGCCAAAACAAAGGGAGGAGTCCTCCTATTCCTGTCCCCCAGCCATTAGTAAACCTACCTAGGGGCAGCTAGTGTTAATCAGGTTTTAGTATTTTATTCCAGGGATACTATCTATGCATATAATACTTCTATTTCTTTATCCTCCTTTTTTTATTTTTTAAATATAAATGGCAGTATACTTTATACATGTTTTGTGCCTTGTTTTTTCACTTAACTTATTTTGGAGTTCTTTTCAAAGAGCTGCCTCTTTATTTTTTTAATGGCTTCGTAGTATTACATTGCATAATTATATCTTTATATATTTAGTTCCTACCTTTTGTTATTACAAACAAGGCTGAAATAAACTTACATACATCACATCATTTTATACTTGTGGTACATATCTGTATATAAATTCCTGGATGTAGAATTCCTGGGTTAGAGTTTTTTATAATTTCCATAGATATTACCGATTGTCCCTCCCCAGAGTGGTTCTGATTTGCATATACCCCTGCAATGCAGGAGACAACCTAGTTGTGTATACCCATGTCAAGTTTAGAATCACGGGGAGCAGAACAGCAGGAACAGAGTTGTGACTTAACAGTTACAATGAGGATATGAGGTTGAGCTGTCAACTTAATTCAAGAAATTTTGAAATCGATGTGAATCCAAGCTATTCTTTTAATTTTGAAATCAAGGTATAATTCATTCAAATACAATAGAATTAATAAGTATACTGTGGCATACAGTAGACTCTTGAACATGGGGTTGAACAGTGTGAGTCCACCTATACATGATTTTTTTTTTCCAATAAATACCTGTACTGTTTTCTGATCAGCAGCTGGGAGTCCACAGATGTCGAGGGCCAACTGTATACATTGATCTACACCATTTTACATAGGGGACTTTAGCATCCACAGATTTTGGTATCTGCAGCAGTGGTGAGGGGTCCTGGAACCCATTCTCCACAAATACCAAGAAACAACTTAAGTTTTGGGAAGTCAAAAGTTATACGTGGGTTTTTGACCACACAGAGGTTTTACACCCCTAACCCCTGCCTTGTTCAAGGTCAGCTATACTTATAAAATAGAATACTATTCACAAATTAAAATGAATAGATTAGAGTTACATGTATCAAAATGGACTTCAAAAACATTTTTAAAAGGTGCAGAAAAATATATGCAAAATGATACATTTATAAGAAGTTTAAAACATGCTATATAATACACTGTTTAAAGCTGTTACATATGTGGTAATGATATAAAATAATCAAGTGAATGATAAACACCAAATTCAAAATAGTGACTGCCTGGTGAGGAAAGGGAGGGATAAAAGGAGAGCAATGGGCCTGAGAATAGATAATAATGAGTTTCAGTTGTATTTATATTGTTTTATATCTTAAAAGTCAAAACTAAAAACGGCAAAATACTAAGATGATAAAACTTGATGGTGGATAGATAGATAATATATCCTAGTGTTCTCTATATTTTCATATGTATAAAACATTATAAAATATAAATTAAGAATGAATTAATTTATAGAAGAAATCCAATGAAAAAGTCAAACTATATATTGCTTAAGTTACTCTGGGGCATGCAAGTTCTAAAGTTTAAAAACAATTCTCAGAACAATACCTTTTCGATAGTCATGAGATTTGAAGATACCAGAGATGCCGCCAATCCTTATGCCTCGATATTTTACTATACCTGCCAAACCTGAAAAATTACAGTTTAATAAGGTTACTATAGGCAAAAGCAATCCCTCTACTAACTGAATGAAGAGTTTAAAGGCCTAGAATTCCATGCAGTCCCAAAATTATTTCAAAATTATTTCAAAATTATTTGAAAACTGGATTGAAATAAAGATGCCAGAATAATAGTTGTTGAAGCTGGTTAATAGGTAGAGCGATTCATCATATAGGTATCCCCGCTTTTCAAAAGTTTTTATTACACCACTTTACGTTTATGAAAGAACTACATTAGTACCTGTTTTCACTAAGGGAAAAATCCAAAGAAAATTTTTGCTTTCAAGAAGAAAGGTGAAAAGTCAAAATAGCATTCAGGCATTTGTTTTGCAGTGAGCCTTAAGAGGTAGCATGCGCCCAGGGCAGTGAGTGGCCCCACCAAGCTCCTTCCCCAAGAACTACACTCAGCATCTCAGCATCAAGCTGCCTTAGCTTTGAACTGTGTTTGAGCATCTGTGCTTTATCTCAATTTATTTTGTGCGTCCATTGGCAATATGTGTCCTGAGGTATCAGAAAAGCCTAAGAGAGCTCTTAAGGGAGTTATACTAAGTGTATACTTAACAATTTCCATTATAAAAGGCTTAATATTTTAATTTAATAAAAATAATAGGGAAAAAATAAAAGAATTGCAAATAGTGTGCAAGATCTTGCAGTTATATTAACTATTGTTTAAAATACTAGATGAAGCATGGACATATTTTCATAATTACCAACATAAATTAACTATTTTAATTAACTTCCCATGATTACTATTCAAATTAAGAGACATATCTAAAACATCATATATCTGAAGATGCTGCCCAACTGGTATATAAATCTTGAGAGACTCTTCCATCCCATCAAACCAAGAATTTAATTACAAACACATACCTAAATAATAAATGTTTGGTGCCACCCAGCCACCGTAGGGTAACTCTTGCAAGTGATTTGAGGCTTCGTGGTTTCCCCCAATGAAGATTGTGAGAACTGGAGCCTTTTTCTCTCCAGAGTAATACCTAGAACATAAGAGTAAATTTGTCTGGTGGCACAGCAGAAATTAGGCATAGAGAAAAAGTAATTAGGCATCCCTATACAATTAAGCATAGCAAAAAAGCAAAACAAAGTCCCAAGGGAAAAATCTGAGCTCATCATAAAAAGTTAAAAAGCACTTTCTAAACTTATTGTCCATACTCCTCCTTAGGAATGAAGGGCTTGGGTTTCAAGCCAGTGAGGTCAAGAACTTTGTCAGTTCCCTGCTATAACCCTAGCTTAGAGAACGGGTACTAGCACATATCAGGCGTCCAATAAAAACTCTAGGATCACTAAATGGCCTAGCTCCAAAGTCCTATCAAATACAAGGTAGATTAACCTGTTAGCTTCTTCCTTCAGGTTTTGCCCTCAGGCTGCGACCCCTTCCGAAACAGGTGAATGGTGAGAAGAAAAGTGACAGTTACTAAACGCCAGTTCCTAGAGACACCACATGAACAAAGACGGAACTCAGGGAGACAGTCAGTGGCAGAGGGGAGTCGAACCCACTTCGGATTCTCTCCTCACTGCTAGCTATTCATATCTCGCAACGCTGGGTCCGAGGACCAGGCTGCGAACCTCACCTATAGAAGGTCTGCATGTGGCGGTACTTGGGTGGCACGGCCATGCAGCGCAGGTCCGCCTCGTTGCGCACCGCCTGGAAGTCGCCGCAGCACAGCAGAAGGTCTATCGGGCCCGGGCAGCGCCGCTCCGCCAGCGCCAGCGTCTCATAGATCTTGTCCAGCTCGCCGTGGCAGCAGCCAGCCACAGCCACCCGCATTCTGCCAGCCCGGGGCGGGGACAGCTGCCTGCAATCCCCTAGAGCTGAGCTAGCCCAGGCGGGAAAGTAAAGACCACACCGACCGCCCAGCTCCCGCCAACATTAACAGAGCCACTGCCTCGTTGACTCCTGCAATGTAATTCACTTCCGGTTTTCAAATCTCGCGATAGAGGGATAGGCAAGGCAAAGTTAACCCTAGGATTCCAGAGAGCTTTAAAATAGACTCCGGCTTTGCTTGTCTTCGCGGCACTTGTAAGTCTTAACAGTCTAACGGATAATAAAAATCACAACCGGAATAGTAAAAGAAAAAGGAAAGAAATAAAGGAGGGAAGGTGGGAAGGAAGGCCAGAAGGATGGAAAGAGATAAAGGAAAAAAAGAAAATCCTCAGAAATAGTTTTGTTTGATAAAATTAAACCAAGTTAAACAGGTGAGCCGATTCGATTGGCAAATTCCCTAGGACGAATCTCACGGAAAAGGTAATTACCTGAAAGCGAATTAGAAATTAAAAAAAAAAAAAATTTAAGAGACTCCAAATGAAAATAATTTTAAAATAAAACTTAAAAACTCATCGAAGACTTTAAAATTATCTCGCAGAAGATTTTCTAAAATTATCAATTTTTTAAGGGTCAGTGACTCCTTGTTTTCCTAGCAAATAGTTGTTTGCATAACTAGACAACAAGTTCGGTGGAAGCAGATGAAGGTCTCGAAAATGTCCAAGAGAGAAAAGGACCAAACTGACAACTGGACAATGAGTGGCCAAGACGGAACCAAGCAAACAAGTAAAACATTTCTGGTAAATCTAATCAAGAAAAGTAATCTAATCAAGATAATACAGGGAATTGTTAACTCATCTTTACAAACTAGATAAAATAAAAATTATTCTAGAAACAAAGACACCAAAATTAATTCAAAATGAAGCAGAAGATATATGAAGAACATGGCAATAGAAAGACTAGAAATGTCAGGAAATAAATCTATTAAAAATCATTGTATCCAGAATGATTTATGGGCAATACTTTCAAATTTACAGAAAAGATACAATTTTCATGACATTTAAATTGATCAAGAGGGTAGAAAAAGATGGCAATCTAATATTTCCAATTACTTTTAATATTTTATTTTCCTTTTGTATTATATTTTTGATATATATAAGAATGCTCTTACAACATTACTAAATTTAACTATTTCCATTTTATTTTTAATCTACAGGAATTATCTTTTCCTGGATCATTTTTTTCCCTCCGTGTAAAAAATTTTAATTGAGAGCTAACTTACTTAAAGTAACAAATCAAATCTTAAGTCCACATTTTGATGCATTTTTAGGTATGTTATCACCCATATAACCATCACCCATATCAAGGTATAAAAATTTCCAGCAAGATATAAAATATTCCCTTGTGCTCCCTCCCAAGCCACTTCCCCCAAAAGAAAAGCACTGTTCTGACCTCTATCACTAAAGATCAGCTTTGCTTATTTTTAAACATCATATAAATATCAGTACAGTCATTCGCCACATAACACAAGGATACTTCTAAGAAATGTGCCGTTAGGCAATTTTGTCTTAGCGTAAACATCAGAGTGTTCTTACACAAACCTAGATATTATAGCCCACTACACATCTAGGCTATATGGTTTAGTCTATTGCTTATAGGCAACAAGCCTGCACAGCATGCTACTTATAAAAAAATAATAATAATAATACCATGAGAGTAAATCAAGCATGAAAGAAGATAATGCAATTAAGAGACAGTAAAGATGTGTGAGGCTTTACCAGAGTAACATGGCATACTGCTTTACAGCTAGCTTTTCTAAGTAGAAGGAGTACAAAACAATGATTAAAAGCATAGTATAGTAAATATATAAACCAGTAATATGATCATATATTATCATTATCCAGCACTATGTATTGTACATAATTTTATGTGCTATACTTTTATATGACTGGCAGTGCAGTAGGTTTGTTTTCACCAGTGTCACCACAAACATGCGAGTAATGCATTATGCTATAACATTATGACAGCTACATTATCACTAGGCAATAGGAATTTTTCAGCTCCGTTATAATCTTATGGAACCACAGTCACATATGAGATCTGCCATTGACCAAAATGTCATTATGTATGCCTGACTATATATATTATGTACTCTTTTGTGTCTGCCTTCTCTCATTTAACTTAATGTCTGTGAGATTCATCCATTAATCTATACTATAGATAGATATAGCTGTAGTATACTGTTTCTTATTGCTGTGTTTCTTTTTTGTGAACATACCATAGTTTATCTGTTTTCCTGTTGAAGGAAATTTAGATGGTTTTGAATTGGGAGCTATTATGAATAAAGACACTACACATTCTCGTAAAATCTTTTGGTGGATATGGCACTTACTTCCCTTGGATTATGTCCAGGAATGGAATCTCTGGGTAATAGAGTAGGCATATGTTTAACTTCAATAGATAGTGTCAGTTTCCAGAGTGGTTGTGCTAATTTACACTTTCCTAGATACTATAAGGGTGTTCCAGTTATTCCATATGCTCAACAGCACTTGGTATTATCTGTCTGTTAACTTTTAGCCATTTTGTTAAGTGTGCAATGAAATCTTGTGGTTTCCATGTAGATTTTACAACATAATTTTAATATATCAGTCAATTTGAATTTTCTCCTTTTGTGATGAATAGGAAACAATAACAATGCCATAACATTCAAAAACTCATAGTCAATGAAAGAAGTAGATTATGAATAAGAATGAAGAAGTGTATCTTGGCTCAGCTCTTACTCTTCTCAACCTACTCCTCATTTTCAGAGACAGTATCAGTGAATTGACAAACTTGAGAATTCTCACTGACTTTCTCAAATCCAGAGAGAATCAAACTAAATAGAAAGCCTCACCCCCTTCCTATCCTGAATGAGAAGAACAGGAAGGCTGTTGGAGAAAAATGAATAGAATGAACAATGAAGATAACTCTTTTTTACAAAGGTGAAGGATTGCTCACTGGACATACAGGTGCTCTCAAATTATGTGTATGTTTCCATGGGGAAAATAAACAGGTGTCAGATCTGATGTGAAATAAATTCCCTGATTCTATTAAAGCAAAGACAGAATCTAGAGAGAGGCACCCAACAATAAGCAACATGAAAAAAGAAACTCCATGTTAACTATGGAAATATGCTTTAAAAAAAAAAACATAATCTGGGGTGAGGTTGAGCAAAAGTCTTATTTAAAACTTTTTAGGTCTACGGCCATGCTACCCTGATCTTGGAAGCTAAACAGGTTTGAGCCTAGTTAGTACTTGGATGGGAGACCACCTAGGAAGATCAGGAGCTGTAGTCTTAAAAAATAAAAAAATAAAATAAAATAAGGGATTGTAAACTGACAAGGTCCTTGCAGTCTATGAGGTCAACCAAGTGTTGCCTCGCCTAAATAAATAAATAAATGAATGAATGAATGAATGAATGAAACTTCTTAAGTACAACCAGACCTTGGGTTTGTAAACACCATTGTTCTTTAAAAGAAATTAAGTCTGCTTATTGACATGGTTGGTTCCAGGTCAGAGAAAGTACAAAATGAGCCTGGATCATCTTGTGCCAGAAACCAAGGAAGCGTTCAAAGAACCTGAGATGTCAAAAGGATGCTGGTTGAAGGTTTTTCTACTAGTCAAAGTTGAAACAATTTTAGCACCAAAATGCACAATCATTGTAACAAATGATAGCTCACTGAATAAAGTAGGAATCTATTATTCCATACTGATATAAGTAAATGAATAATATGGAAAAGAGAGAGCTCTTATTATACAAGAATGCTGTGTGGGGGCTAAAAAAATAATACTTTCCCCCTCCACTTTCTAAATTCTTCTAGCTGTGCTAATAATCAAATTAATGGAGACAGATTAACAGGAGAAAATAAAATTTTAATATGTGCACATGGGGAATTTACATAAGCGTTAAAATTCCAAGGACAGTGAGGTAAAATTAGGTAATATGTCATTTTAAACAAAGGAGAAAGAAAATGCAGGGATCTGAGATTTCAAAGGAAATAAGCAATTTACGGGTAGTTGTTGAAAAGCAGAACATACATGGCAGGTAAATTCTTGCTTCAATGGGATACAAGGGGTAATCTAGCTACCAGACCCCAGCCTGGGCCTCTCCCATCTATCATACTCGATTCAAATTAAGCTAAGGCAAACATCCTAAAATTTTCCTTACTGAAGCAGGCCTTTCTCTCTTAATCTCTTAGTCAGAAAAGGAGGAGGGGCAAATGTTCTTTCTGAGTCTTTTATTTCGTAACAACCACTTTAAAGTTAATATCCCAAAAGGAAGCTTTAGGGTAGTAAAACTTTGGTTCCCTTCAGTCGACTGATACACACAAAAAGATAGCTGGAGTTAGAAATCACCATTTGACCACCAGGCTAATCATCATCTTCATCATTATAATTGTTTCAAGCAAGAATCTTTCATGAATGCTAAAACTACTGAGTAAAACTTTGAAGAGTAATAGGATACATAGTCTCAATGTATTTACTATTTGAGACTACTTATATAATCTCAAAATATCTTTCCAAAAGATACTTATTATAACAAAGAAAAACATAAGGATTTTACACTAGTGATACCTGGCAGACACCACTCTAACAGAGTGATCCAAGTTAATCTCACTAGGAATGGGCAAATCACATTATGTGCCTTCTGATATAACATACACTATTTCTATGGTATTTCTGCCAAAAATACAGAACCTGCATCTAATTTTGAAAAACAGGAGACAAATGAAAATTGAGAAAGATTTTGAAAATAACTGGCTTGTTTTTAAAAAAAAAAATGTGAAAGCCATGAAATATAAGGACAGACTGAGAATTATTAAAAATTAAAAGAAACAGGATTCATAATTGAATGCAATGTGGTGTTATAAAAGGCATTATTAGGACAACTGACAAAATCTGAATAAGCTCTTAAATTAGACAGTATTGTATTAGTGTTAATTTCCTGATTTTAATACTTTTACTCTGGTTATGTAAGAAAATTTCTTTTTTTTTTTAAAGAAACACGCTGAAATTCTAAATATAAATATATATCATATATAGTTTTCTGCCCATCTGTGTATCGCCAGGGATAGAAGCTAAGAGGAACTACATATCTTAGACACCCTTTTTCCCTAAGGTCTGGGTTAGGTTTTGCAAGTGTGAAAGAAACTCTTTTGTGAAACGTTAAACAAACAAATAAAAAATTAAATTCCAAGACTGAAAGTCTTTAAAAGAAAGGGTTTATTAGGCTAGGGCTAGCAAAAACAAAAAAGGGGGTAGGATATGGGCTCTAAACTGCCAGGAGCATGGCTAGGGAGGAAAGACAATGTGTCCACAGTCCTGAGTTTTGCAAGCAGTTTTATACATCGAGTAGGGAGGAAAAAGATATAAGTCGTTCTAATAGGATTTATATTAGCTGTAGACAAAGGGGATGGGAGAAAGAGAAGAGATGTCCACTCCTGTGGATTAACTGTGGGCAGCAGATTGGAAAATTCACATGTAAATAAGAAGCGGTGGCTCCTGAGTTTACAGGAATTGTCAGAGCTGGTCCACAGCTATTAACTGGCCAACTATTCTCTCTCTCTATCTCACTCTCAGGCAGCTGTAATTTTAATTCAGAACATCTGAATTTTTTTTTTTTCTTGTCAGAGGTTATACAGGAGAAAAAAAGTTTCTTTTCTCTTCTGGCTCTGGCAGTGGTGATGGCAGCTCGGCATTCCAAGCTTCTTCAGTGGTTTTGAACTTCCTACTGTTTCTGATCTCAAGTAAAATACTTTCTCCTTGTTTGCATTTTTAGTCCTTCTAGCAATTTTGTAATCTTTTTATTTAAAATACCTAGATGGTTTCTGTTTTTCTGTATGTTGCACTAGCCAAGGAAAGTAAAAGGCAAAAAGCAGATGTTTTCAACTACTAAAACAAACAAACAAACGAACTCCAGGGAGACAATACACATTGGCCCTTCTTGAAAAAAAATGACAGTAAAATTCAACCAAATAAGAGGTGGGTAAAAACAAAGGACACAGAAAGGAATAAGTACGTTGAAAGATGGATGATTAAAAATAGAGCAGAGTAAGGGGATAAGAAATGCTGTAGTGGAGGTAAGGTATTTAATGATGAATATATAGGGTGTTTCTGGAAGACTGTGCTGATAAGGTGACATATTGAGCAGAAACCTTCACTAATAGAGAATGAGCAATGAAAATTTCTGGGCTTTCAAATCAGTTTATAAAGTGTTACAAACATCAGGAAAAACATTCATCCTTGCTATCTGCATCTTGAAATTGAAGTAGGTGATTGTGGCACCTACCACCACCTGATGGCAGCACACTCAGGAAAACTAAGGAGATAGCTCGTTCCTGGTGGTAAAACTAAACTGGGCAGAGGCAAACATCACAGAGGGATAAGAGTTCTTCTGTGTGGTGTCTCTAGCCTTTGAATCTTAAACTTGTCAGACATTTCATTGGACTTTCTGATTTCATCAGAACGCGCGCGTGCACACACACACACACCCACACACACCGCGAGCGCACACGCACACATAATATTTCTCATTTATAGGATTTAGGATTTCAAGATTCCATTCCTGTATTGTAAATGTTGAAAAGATCAGATTTACTTTACCTAACTTGTTATCTTTGCCTCTCCATTTTGAAACATATTGGCCTAATGTGGTCACCATTGCTTTGGAGTAGGAAAGGTGTCTTTTTATTACCCAGGCAATCCAGAAGATTATATAGTCATCTGGAGATCCACTGATTTTATGATGTCTTTTTTTCTATAAATAATTGAAGCTCTTGTCCTTGCACTGATTTTTCAGGCTCTGCCAGCGTTTTGTTAAAACACAAACTTCAAACAAGTAAATTCTAAAAGCAGCATTCCACCTAGCAACTAGAAGTTTTCTTGGTAAGGTTGCACAAAGGGAAGGTTTTTATAGAAAGAAGGGTAGGGCAAGAGAGCTATTAATGAAAGAGTAGAAAAAACTATTTTTAGACTAGAATATCTTCTGTTGGGGGGAAGAGAATGAAAAGCAAGAGTTTTTATAGGCAGATTGCCTCTTCTTTCTATGGAAGAATGGAAAGGGTTCAAATAAGATTACCTAACTGGTGCTTGCCCAGAAAATTCCACATGGGTTGATAAAGATTACATGTCTATGAGAGTCTAAAACCACAGTTAAATCAGTGATTAAATCTAGGTTTGGTATCATGGGCTTTTAGCACAAGTGACACCATTTTGGGCCTGCGATTTCCTCTTTAACACTTTCCACATCTAAATACAGAGAAGCGGTATCTTAATTGTTCAATTAGACTAACATTTATGGAAAGCCAGGGTCTGTGTGGAGTAGCACACAGGGCTTTGCCTGGTCTGTTTCTGTTTATACTTCGGGTCAGAGCTTGGGTGCCATCTTCACCTAAAGGACTTCCTGTGACATCATTGCTGCTGAGGTTTCCCTCCTAGGTGTTCCCTTAGCCTCATAGCCTTCCACTTATCATCCAACATTCTAATGACTTGTTCACTTGTCTCTCTTCACTTTTTGTCTGAAAGCTCTATGAGAATGGGGAAGGTGCTTATCTTGCTCATAATTGTATTACCATTTCTGAGCACAGTGCTTGGCACATAGTAGGGACTTAGTATATACACATATTTTTTAATAAATAAATATTCAGGATCCTTAGTCCTCTTTTTTTTTAATTCTCAAAATGAGTTCTTTTTTCATTATTAAAGAAAATAAAAACGATTGCTTAATCTACAATTCAATATTTTTACACTTAAATTCTTTACTGTGTAGTTCTTAAGAACAAGGGCATTATTTTTATAGCAACAGTATAATTATCATAATGAAGATGTTAACAATGAGACCTCAACACATATTTTATTCAAATTTTACCAGTTTTTCCATTGATGACATCCTTTGTAGTAAAAAGAAAAAACATTTTTCCTTGTCCAGGATTCAATCCTAGATCACAGTTGCATTTATTGCTCATGTCACTTTAGTCTCCTTTAATCTAGAGAAATTCCTCAGTTTTTCTTTGTTTTTCATGACAATTTTGAAGGATGTGTTATTTTGTAGAATATCCCTCGTTTGAGGTTTGTCTGATGTTTCCTCTTGATTACACTCATGCATTTGTGGCAGGAATACCACAGAAGTGATGTTGTGTCCTTCTCCGTGCATCATATCATGGTGTCTATTCATCCTATTACTGGTGATATTAATTATAATCACTTGAATAAAGTAGTATCTACCAAGTTCCTCTACTATTATTAGTAACTTGCGGGGCATATAAGACCATATAAAAACCCTGTTTGAGACCATATAAAAACCCTATTTCTCATCATGTTTTTACCAGTTAGTTTTAGCATTCACTGATGATTCTTGCCTAAACAATTATAGCTCATATGGTTATCAAGTGGTGGTTTCCAGTTTCCATAATTGTGTCATATTTGTAAGTTTGGAATTCTACCTTAACAGTAGTTGAGTTATTTTTTTAAAAAGCATGTTCTTTCTTTTACTGTAGTTTCTATAAAAAAGACTTTTCAAAATCTTACTACTTCTGCTTTATACATGTACATATTTTATACAAGCACCTGATAAATTATGGATGTATAATTTCCCATTGCAAAACCCTTGTAGACTTTACTAATTGGCTGTTTGCTTAGACCAGTGCTCACTAGTCCCATGTGTGAGAGTCCTGTAGGGCAGAGTTCCCCGAAACCCCGGGCTGTGGACCAGTACCAGTCTGTGGCCTGTTAGGAACCGGGAAGCACAGCAGAAGGTGAACAGCAGGCAAGCTAGCAAAGCTCCATCTGCATTTGCAGTGGCTCCCCAGCACTAGCATCACTGCCTCAACTCCACCTCAGAACATCAGACACTAGATTCTCATAGGAGCACCAGTCCAAAAAGGTTGAGGACTGCTGCTAGGGTCCCAGAGGACTGTGAGAACTCTGGAAAGGACTTTGAAACAAAGAAGTCTGTAGTCAAATTGCTTTAGCCTCTTACCATCTGAGCAACCTTAAGCAAATTACTGGACCTCTCAGGGTCTCAATTTTATTATTCTTGTCTTCTTGAAGGAGGGATCACATCTTTATTCTACTTCGAATCTCTTATACAATGTGTGCACAAGTAACCCCATTGTTACTGTCTTTTGGACTGAGCCATATCTCTTCTGTAAATATATTAATCTATATATTTTTTGATTTATTTAAAAAAGTTCCTCTGTTTTCAAATCTTTTTAAAAGTTCTTCAAAATTACTTTTGAGGCCATTCAGTTTTTGGTTTACATTCATCTTCCTACACTTTAATTTTTCTTCCTCTTGCATAGGTATGTTTCTACTTTCAAAAATATAATGCTGTTTCTCTATCCTGGCAGCTCCACTTAGTTATTTTTTAAATACTTTTCAGATTTCTTTCTGGCTACTTAATGTACTGCATTTCTACTTTTTAAAATTAAGCTCACACTTTGTTGTCATTATTTTTTTCAGAAATTAATATTACTTTGAGATAAGATCCAAGGGAGGATGGGGAGAAATTTCATTCCTGTTTACAGGGGAATCAGTGTGGATAGTTCCCTTTCCCCATCACAGGGCTAAAGTTAACTGTTTTGTTGTTGCTGGTACCTAAAGGCTGAATCAAAATTTCTTACTACCCTTCAATTTCTATTCATCACTTAGGTTCAAAGAGCATGCCTAAGGTTATGCAGCAGCAAATTTTTAACTAGAAATGAGATTCCTGATCCCTAAGCTTAGGGCTTTGCTAACCAATGCTTCCTTCCTGTCATGTCATTCTTTTGGAAATCAAACAGGAAGATCTGGGTAGCAGAGGTGTTGGATGCCTTGAGTCACATTTCCTAACCCCTCCTCACTCTAATTTCTTTAATTATGGTTCTGCTGTAAGCTCAGATTCATGCTTCCTATATCCCGTCCCAAAAGCAAGTCTACAGATTCTGCTCTTCTACATTAGGTTAAGGAAGTCCTCTCAATTTTATGCACAACTACAATCCAGGAGGGTAGAGAGTTAACAGCCCCCAGAAAAACCTCAACCAATACAGGATGGAAGTAGTCAATAAATACACAAGCCTCGACATGGATATCCAGAGGGGCATTCTGTATGTTTCTCAGAGGTCTTCTAGGAATAAGCTGTGAATTCAATAACAAACCCTTATATTGACTTTTTCTTCTTTCTTTTCTCACACTCTTCAATCCATCTATTTTGTTCCCTGGAAACACTTCTCAAATAAACTACCAGCATCCAAATCATCACCCCAGGATCTGTCTTTGGGGGTTGTCCAAACTAAGCCAAAAATTCACTCAACATTTACTAATGACTATTCTATATTAGGCAGTGGGATAAAAGATCTGGAAAATAAAATTCTTAGTGCCTGCCCTGAAGTGTATAATGAGAAGACAAACAGGTTAATGATTACAAAAAAAATTACAATATATTGTTGGAGATGATATGTTATGGTGGCAAGAATAGAGTGATGCATGAAAACAAGAGGAAGGGGTCACATAACCTATACTTGGGGGATGGGCTTCCAGAATGATGTATTGCTCAAGCTAAGGGATGAAATATAGATAAAATACAGCTATAAGAACTTCATATCATACAAATGTCAAATGAAAATTCATTTGATATCTCTGCATAAGTGTTATGCTCTGCTCTGTTGTGGTATGCAGTACATGACATAATTTTAGGTGATACAAGGATGGACAGTTAAACTTTTTTTGTGGTTATTATGTTAATGTGTACTAGAACAAAAATAAGGAGCACAATAAATTTGACTTTACAGAGTATTATAGTTTAGGATGAGGCTAAAATTATTTAATGATTTGACCTTGGCTTTAAAGGAAAATATTCAGCGAGTAATAATATATGGGTGCAGTTTGGCAAAGATTGTGTGGGTGGCATGCAGATTACTGAAGTTTGGGAAATAGTGTTTTAGCAGAAGGAAAACCTAAAATGAAATTCCTGCTTTCTAGAAACTCAGAAGTCTGTTAAAGACACACAGACCCATACGCAAGGATGATTAATGCTACAATAAATTTGGAAACCAGGTCAGGGGGAAGATAGGAAAGTAGTAAGGAGCAAAGGAGAGGCTAGAGGCTACAAGATCAGTTGGAAGGCTATTGATCTAGTCCAAGGGTGAGGTAATAACAGCTTAAATTGGGGAGTGGCTATAGAAATGGAAAGAAAACAAGTGGTATAACAGGTTCATTGCAACCATTCTGTGAAAACTTGTTGGTTGCCAGCAGCACGAAGATGAAACCTGTCCAGCCAAGTCCAGGGTGTTTTGTACACACACACACACACACACACACACACACACACACACACACACACACGTACGCACTTACACACAGAGTGGGAGACCTGACTTAATCGATCAGAAAATACTATATTTAGAAGGATATTCTCATTTGGCTTCAGTTATCAGAGCGTTTTAGTGTGAATTACTCAGACATTTGCCCCACTTTTTCATACTTGATTCATACACAACGCTTTCTAAGTGGAAGACCTTTACATTCTCCATTTTCATAACCCATGTTCTACAGAAAACTGACTTCAAGGAGGTTAAGTAACTTGCCGGAGGTAATATAGCTGGTGAATGAAATAGCAAGAATTAAACCCAGACGTCTGATTCTAGAATATCTATTCTTAACACACCAGAATAAATAGGTAGAGGAGACAATGGTAAAGCAGGTCACATTTCAGCGTTGGAATGCGAGACACTCTTATCGGTGGCAGAAGACCTTGTACTGAGATCACGGTCTCACCGCCTGTAAAATGAAGATAATGACGCTAGGAGTTTGGTGCGGAGGAGTGAGATAATAAATGTGAAAGTGAACTTCGAGTTATATACGTGGCCCCACATACTAGTTTTTTTGGAATATGAATACGCGAACTCGTAACTGCTACGAATCAGTCTGTGAAACCTGAAACATCGGAGCTAGACCCCGCCCCCGAGGCTCCGCCCACCTTGAGCGGCAGGTGGGGCCGACAGATCTTCTTTGCGCATGCGGAAACTGCTGCCCGCTCCCACCTCCAATCCAGGCTGAGAGTAGCTGCTGTTTCTGAGAAGACGATTCGTAAGCAGGCCCCTGGCGCGGTTTCCCGTTGCTCTCCTCTCTGCGGGTGCTAGATGTACTTCAGCGGAATCTAGAGCGTTGCCCCTTCTCTTCGATCTACCTGACTTTCTACAGAGGTGCCTGTCGTTAGCCCAACAGTTCGCTGTCGAAAGTGCCGGCGGCCGCGCCGGCTCCGGCTGCAGCCGGGTGGGAAGGCTCAAGATGGCGTGCCTGTTGGAGACCCCAATCCGCATGAGCGTCCTCTCGGTGAGTGACCCGCAGCAGCCACCCGCCACGGAGCTCGGGCCCGGCTGGTAGCATACACCCCCAAAGCGGCGTGCCTCCTGGGCACAACCCCTTGGGGTCGCCTCCGGCTCAGCTTTGGGCCGGAGAGTGAGAGAAGGTGGGCGGGCGTGATAGACGGGACCTCGGCCGAGCCAGAGACGTCTCCAGCTCCCGGAGCTCCCACCGGTGCCGGTTCTCAGGACGGCGTCCAGCGGGCATGGTGGTTGGGCGTACGGACAGCTGGCTTGGCGACGCGGCTTAGGCTTTGCCAGGCGCTTCACTGAGCTTTCCTATTAGCGATACCGCGTCTCCCGGGCCGAGGGCTCAGAGCGTCCTGTAAGGCGCCGGACTTGCCGCTGGCCTGAGAACTGGCGCCCACTCTGCCCCCCGCGGCTTTGGCAAGAAGAGGTTGAGGCTCCTGGTTCCCCAGGGCCTCAGAGCTGCCAGGCCAGGTCTGTGTGGCTTCTATCGCGTCCCAGCACCCGGGCACGGGCTAGAGCAGCTTGGTTCTTGGCAATGAGGATTTTCTATCAGTTGCAAAGTCTCCTAGTGTACGTAGTTATTTAAGTCCCTTTGCTCTGCTCTGGAAGTAGCAGCTCTGAATAAAGGAACGTGTGCCTTCTATCTTTTCTTTTAAGGGGAGTCAGACATTGAAAAAAAGAAAAGATCAAGTTTTCCTATTATTGAAAGAAGGAAATGTATTGACATGCCAGGAAGTAATACCTTTTTTGTTTTTTGGTTTTTTTTTGTTTGTTTGTTTGTTTTAAGCTTAAAAAGCAAAAACAAAACATGACTTTCACTTTGTTGCTCTTGAGAGAACTAGGACCAGAGGTGAAAGTTACTGGGCGATAACTTTGTAGGATTTTGCAACAAATTAGTCCGTTCAACTCTGGTCAATTTACCAATGGTCCATTTGCTTACTTCTGGAAACAAGCAGGCAGACACTGGTTGGCCGTCTTTTCGGCTTGTTGTAGTCTATCTGATATTGAGAGTATTGGTTGGATTATAGATGACTTATCAGGTTCTCAGAGTCTGCGGCTCCAACTGGTTTCTTTTCTGTTACCTGACTTCTCCCACAAACACACTTAGCTATCTGGAAGCACCTAGGATATTTGCTTATAATTCAGGGTTAGAGCATTTGGCATGCTGCAACCTTGATAATTTAATGGGGGGCGGGGGGACTATCAACAAATTTGTCTCTTAATCCATTTTAGCAGTCCTTTTTCTTATTTTTAAACTGCAGCTGGGGAAATACTGTTCACCTAAGTATTGAATCAGATTAGCGCATTCTCAGTCTGACTGCATTACCCAGGAATGTTTTGTGGAAGAGCAGGCCAATGACTTTTCTCTTATTATGTTTTTAAAGAGAGTATGCATTTTGACTGTTCTCAATCCTTTTTTAATATCTCATTTATCTTTCATTTCACCTGAAGTTTCTTTTTGTATATTGTCAACTTGTATAGTGCATACAATTGAAAATTTGATTCGTTTCACTCCCTCAGTAAATAATATTTCCTGTTTAATTTTATTCAAAAACTTTTTGAAGAGTATTCCCTACTTATGGTGGGGATTTACTTCAGCCCTACTCTCACTGGGGGCTTATTTTCTAAAAAAGACTTCTCAGTTCCAAAGTCTGGTCTGTCTATTCTTCTTCAATCTAAGAGCCTTGGGAAATCAGAGCTTTGGATAAATGATTAAACTGTCTAAACTCACTGAGTATACTAATTTAAAGTGAAGCCTGTTCCTTTCAAAGTATTACCCAGGGTGCCACTTTTTGAAATGCAAAATACAAGTGGAACAGGAAGTATTAATCAAAATTATCCTTAAAATAATTGATTCTTTTAATATGCTACTTATTGTGCTACTTATGTACAAGACCCTGTAATGTAATGTATATTAGAGAATGCAGGGATGAGATAAGATGTACCCTCAGGGAGTTCACAGTCTGAATGACTCTAGCTTTATAAACATAATTCCAGCAAGGGGCAAATCAAATGGTTTTATGGGTGCTCGCCTCTAAGAGATCTCATTTGCTCTTATAACTTTAACTGTAATCAACTCACACATGTGCATTGCCAGCCTTGACTTTTCTCCATCTACTCTCACATCTTCAATTGTATGGATGTTATCCATCACTTTTAACAAAGCACGTTCTGTCTCCTAAGAGGACTTAGTCATGACTTCCAATTTCTGTTAATGATATTATCTTTAATTGATCACTCACTGTAAACTCCTTGAATCATCTCTGACTCTTTCACCTTTCATAACCCTGTATCTGCTCAGCCTTTAAGTTCTGTTGGCTCTTTATTCTCAATGTTTTTCACATCTGCCTGTTCCCATGGTCACCCTCTCGTTCAGGACCTTGTTTGTGCCTGTATTACCACAGTGTCCTTGCAGGTATTTTTACAGCCTCTAGTGTCTTACCTTCTCAGTTCAAGTTAATTCTCCACATTAATTTTTCTATAGAATACATGGTACACACCACGTCTATTTTTGAAAATTTTAGTATTTTTATTGCCAAAGGGCTGACATTTTATTTTCAGCTTTGGCTATAAGAGTCTTTATACTCTTCATGAACTTTCTCTCCCACATAGTTGGCTTTCTCAAATTGAAGTAAGCTAGGGTTTTTCCAAACCCCCATAACTCTTATTGTCTGTCTGCTCCTTTGTTCATACGTATTACAGCTTTGTATAGGTTTACTCACGTGATGTACTTTGAGTTTCTGTCATTTGCCAAGCATGGCACTGGGTTTGATAATACAGTGGCAAGCTACACAGACCTGTCTCTGCCCTTTTGGAGATTTTAGCCTAATGGGGAAAATAGATATCAAATCGTCACACAGTTCATTTGTAAATGGCAGTTAGTGTTATCAATGAAAAACATAGGGTGCAGTTACAAGCATGTAATAGGGAAATATGATCTAATGTGGAGGGGAATGAAGAGAGTTAAGGAGGGTTTCCCTGAAGAGGTGACAATGAGCTGAGAGTTCAAGGATGAGTAAGAAGTAGAAAAATAGAAGAGCATTCCAGGCAAAGGGAACTGCTTTTGCAGAGACCCCTAGGCCATTAATAGTTATTCTATTTTATCTTCTTAGTAAATTAATTTATTTTTCTTCATCCTACTACTATATATACTTGGTATCTTGCATATACTAGGTACTCAATAAATGTTTGAACTATCTATTTTGAGGATTTGGACAAACCCTCCAGTTCTTTCTAGGGTTCACCATGATCACCCACATCCCTCTTTGGTTAGCATTACATCACCCTTTTCAACAAATTTATAAATTCTCCCACGTTTCCTAAATTTTTGGATGATTTTACATTGATTGCATTTTTAAAGACTTTATTTTGAAATAATTACAGAGTTACAGGACTGTGCAAAGATAGTACAGACAGATTCCTGTGTATGCTTCACCCAATTTCCCCCATTGGTAACATTTTATGTAACTATAGTACAATATTGAAGCCAGGATATTGATATTGGTGTAAGTATATATATAGCTATGTATCATTTTATCACATGTGTATGTTTGTGTAACCACCACCACAGTCAAGATAGTGAACTCCTCTGTTTTGTTGGCCTCCAGCTGCATATTGATTTGCTCTCTCACATGGGCAACTGACAATAGTTTTTCTGGGAAGTTAAGCCCAACTATTCTAGAAGCATGAATTTGGCCTCTCTTGGTTTTTAGTAATAAATAAATGCAAAGTAAAATTCTGGTTGGCACATTTTAAAATTTGCCATTATTTTACTTTACAAAGCACCCATAAGTACAGGGTGGCGGAAGCCCTAAAAGAAATTAATCATTATGAACTAACTAATCTTTACGGTCAATGTGTGAAGAATGGGAGATGCTTTTCATGTTTCTGATGCTTGCTGTCTTGTCTTTAAGGAAAGATTGCCACCTGAATTCAGACAATGAGTTCTCAAGAAGTCTTCGAAGGTTTACCAAGAATTAGCAACACCTTCCTGTAGGGTCTTTTGATTTCGCTTGGAGATCTAGCCTTTCTATCGCCTCTTATTCTCATTAAGAATTTAAAAATAGTGCCAGGGGCCAGGAATTTTGGTGGTTTTGACTTGTATCTCTTCGATTTCTGATTTGACAGGTTTTTTTTTTTGCAGTGCCATCTGTCATATTGTCTTGTGGGTAAAGATATGGAATTATTGACAAAGGAAAATTCTGTTACCTCTAGAAATTGGAGAGCAGCTGCCTTCACTGAGCATTGTTACTGTGATCCTTGGGATCATTTAGATTGGAATGAAAGGTATTCCAAATAAGAGCTGTTTTGCAGAAACAACCCCTCCCCGACCACGTGTCTCTCTGATAAAGAAAAAGTGTTTTGACCTCATTCATAAAATCAGAAGAATAAAGAATTAGCTATATTCTCTGATACATTCATAATATAGTTATTGGGGGAGTGGGGATGATAAGACTGTCATGCTTTCTATTAAAAACGAAAGGTGCACCAGTGGGAAGAGTTTCCGGCCCATAGGATCTATTAATGTTTAGAGGTCTTTACCACCTAGAAAATTATTATAGGACACATGATTCTTTTGTTTTATGAATGTTTTAAGACTTCATTAGGCTTTCACAAAATTTTAAGTTGTGACTGATTGGATATGTGGAATGAGGAAAAGGAAAGAGTTGTGAACATGATCAAGCATGATTCACAGTAATTTTACCTTTGCAGCTAGGTGGTATCACCTGTTGAGATGCTGAGGATTAGGAGAGGATTGTGTTAGGGGATTAAGGAGGAAAAAGTTTAATTTTGGATATGTTGAGTGTAAAGTGTGTTCTGGACTTCCATTTAGAGATGTCCAATAGGCAGTTGGATAATTTGAAGTGTGTTCCACACCAGACAGTTCTATAGTTCTCAGTGGACAGCTGGGTGTTCTACTATTTAACTCAATTCTGACACTGTCTACCAAAAGATAGTGTCATATCTCACAGGTTAAGGGCTCAGTCTTACAAAACTGTTCCTGCTTCAGACACCAGTTGCAAGTCCAAGTTGTTCTTCTGTGCCTCTGACCAACCAGCCATAAATCATAGGTTCACATGACTCCCTCTTCGGGTTCTATCATTTGTTAGAACAGCTCACAAAGCTCAGGAAAACATTACCAGTTTATTATAAATGGTATTATAAAGGATACAGATGAACAGCCAGATGAAGAGGTACGTTTAGCATGACTGAAAGAGTCACAAGTATAGGAACTTCTTTTCCTGTTAAACTGAGGTGTGCCACCCTCCTGGTACATGGATGCATTCACCAGCCTGGAAGCTTATCAAATTTCCTTCAAGAGTTTTTATAGAGCTTTACTCTTCAGTCCTCCCTGCCTCCCCACCCCCAAACTCTTTTTCTTCCTCTTCCTAGAGGTTGGTGGGTGGGACTGAAATTTCCAACCCTCTAGTCACTTGGTCTTTCTGGTAAGAAGTCCTCTCCTGAGGCTTTCTAGAGGCTCCAGCCTAATCATTCATTAGCATTAACTCAGGTGTGCTCAAAAGGGATTCCTTTTGAATCACGAGACACTCCTATGAGGAAATTCCAAGGGTTTTACAAGCTTTGTTCCAGGAACCTGGGACAAAGACCCAATATATTTATTATACCACAGATACAAAGGTCTAGTGCTTAAAACTGTACTGATGATGATTATTTGGGAGTCATCAACATATTTATCAGTGGTTCTTAACCTTTTAAGGATAACAGCCTCAACACTCTTTCTTGGAAAAACATGCATTTGCCTAAAGAATCACATAATTTCGAGGGGTCCATGGATTCCCTGAAATCCACACATCAATCTTGAGTTAACAGTTCTTATTCTTTACTGATCCCAAAGTCAACCACAAAATCATATAGCAAAATTTTAAAGTCATGTAATTTTGAAATGGTAAAAAAGTTTTAAAACTCATGTAAGGTATCACATGGGGGACTTGACTCTGAAGAATCATTCTTTTGCCCAGAGTATGTTAGTGATCTCACATAAGGTGTATTATATCTACAAAAAGGGCTTTGTGTAGCAGATGATGTAGCAGGCCTGGGAGGCAGAGCTAGGTTAGTTGGAGATCCAAAATAGGACAAAGTTAGACATTGTAGGCCTGGGCAGAGGCAGAGTTGAATAGTTGGAGCTCACAAGTGGCTCATGATATTGGCATGATTGTTACTGGCCACAGTGTGGATAACGGATCACACAGATCCTGAGTGGTACTGTAATAGGAAAGCTAATAAATACACCAATTGCTGGAAGTGGTGGGCTGAGTCTGAGTCAAGCACCATGGATAGCTCCGAGGCAAAAGTGTTTACTGCCTCTAAGACTCTGAAGCAAGTAAGGCTTTTCTTTTCATCAGGAGGCAGCTAGCTTGTCTGGGCAATACTACTTCTGAGGTGTACCATGAAAAATGGTAGTCAGGATCTCTAAGTTCTTACATGATTGCAGTCTTGAATAATAATTTAAACTTATGGTTCAGGACAACACCATACCCGTGTCTGAATAGTTTCACTCTGTTATGTCAGGATCAAAAAATAGGCATTTGAATGCATCCTAGTGGATTTCCTGGACAATTTATCATCTTAGGAGACATTTAAATGAACCTCAGCAAACCCAGAAAATTTCTCAGTCTTTGTAAAACTCATCACAACCCTTGTCACTCCTTGTCCCAGAGATGGTTCTTGCTCTCTTCGACTTCAAGATTATGCTGTTTTGAACCATAGGTTCTTTCTTAGTTCATTTATTCTATCTGGAGGGATCTCTTTTTGCCCTTTAGTCTTCAGACATTTTCATCTACAATGAAGAGTAAATAAATAGAATTTAATAGTGAGAGGAAACCTTTAAGGCCATCTAGACCATATAGCTCTTTGTGATTTATACCATACTTTAAAAGGATAAATGTTGCCGTACCTGATTAGAAAGGAACGTGACTGTTAAATTGCTTCCAGTTCTTGTGACCACCAAAGCATGTCTATAGCAATTGTTGATATCATACAAGGGCTGGCTGTATTAGTATTTTATTACTTAAAAAACTCACTACAGAAAAAGTAAAGGCTATTCTTCATATCCCTTTTAATCTAATTTCACCTGATTTTTCTATTCTGAGAAAAAAAATCATCTTTTGTTTGACTGTAAAATTATGAAGCCTTTTCCTGGAAGAAACCTGCAGGTAATCTCTAATTCATTCTTGGCATTTTTTAAATTGGGGAAAACAACCAGAGAGGCTGACTTTCTCACTGTCATATGCTATTACCTAAAGTGTCAGAGTCAATTTCAAACACTTAAAATAAAAACAAAGTTGTGTGCACAGCTTTGCATTTTAGAGTTTTGTTTTCAAACTTTATGGGTACAGACTTACGTACTACTTATTTTAAATTATGTTATTTTACCCTGTAAAGCCTTATTTTCAGTCTTAATTATTTATTGAGTGATCAGAGTTGCCTCTTATTCAAGAAGATTAAATTTAAAATTACATATTTAAGTATTTTCATGATTATGTTTGTGAAATTAAAGCAGAATATATTTTAGCAAATTTGGTTGTCATAAGTATGTTACATTCTATGCTTGTGAGACCCAGCCAAACTGAAAAGTGCCATTTTATAAACTTTCCAAAGTTGCTAGAGGCTGCAGAAAAGCAGGGCTTTGATTAATTTGCAGAGAGAGGATGCTGTGAACCTCTAGAAACACTAAAGAGTGAATTCATAATTTAAAAAAAATTTTTTTAAGGATTAAAAATAGTTGCAAAAATACAATGTGGTGGGCCCGAAAAAATTGAATGAGAATTTGATTGAGTTAATGGGCCCAGAAGTTTACCAGAATACAAGAAGTAGAAGAAAAGAACAGAAAAGAAGAAAAAGAAAAAAAACACCTGCCAAAATCTTGGCAGGTTTTAAATAGTAGGAGGATATTTCTTTTTTTTCTAAATTTTATTCTTTTGGGAAGCAAGTGGGAATTTTGGAATACATTGGAAGGCCATGATAACTGTCTACAAGGAAAAAGTTAATCTTTGTTGATGAGGTTATCCTCTTTGTATTGTTCTGGAAAGAGGCAGATACTACCTTTTAAAATTAGGAAAGAACTGTGTAGCAATTACTTTTGCTTAATAGGGACATAAATGCTCTGGCAGAAAAATACTATGTATCACCAGAACTCTTCAAGCATCATTGAGGCAGCTGTATTTAGGATCTTTGAGTTTAACTGTCTCACCAGAAACAAAGGGAGGACATATGATTTGAAATTAAGGCACTGTTTAGTATTGATTTCTGATATTCTGGGTTGTGGAAGACCTAATCTCTTTAGGGGCAAATACAAGCACATCAAGTGTTCTTGGTTTTTAAAATGAATAATTGTGAGTTTGTGACTTATCTAAGCAGTGTACGTATTTGGTATATCAGAAAGAGTAACAAAAGGTAGCTTTTTTTGGGGGGGGGGCTGAGAGTTTTGGAGACATCAGAAAAATCAAAATTTTGTTTCAAATTGGGGGATAGGAAGAGTTTCTAGGGCTCACAGTTGACTGGAACATTGATATTTTAGTTAGTGGTTCCCAACTCTACCAGACTTAACATCATCTTAAAACATAGTTTGTAGTGTTCCTGAAGTGAAATTCATAAATAAGATAGCTGTCCTCTTATGTAACTTTTTAGGAGTTCCCATAATGCCCTAGCTGTATTAAGGGAGAGAGCAGTAAGCTATGTCACTTAAATAAGTACTCAGACACTACTAACCTAGCAAGAAGTAATAAAGTAGTGATATATGTGCAGATGTATGTAGTTTGGTTATTGAATGCAAACTGACATAGGTATGTCTAATTGTTACTTAAATACAATAAGTAGTATTTTTTTTTATGTGACTTTCTGAAATTAACAGCTTTTGGTAAAGTTCCTAATATGACAAAGTACTCCCTTTTCTTTATTTATATAGGAGTTGCAGTCTTAGAAAACTGATTGTATGGTAATGATAAAAAATGTATTTTGTGTTTATATGTAAAATGGAGTTAGTTTTCTAGGCTCAGATACTTAAAAATGGGTTCCTTGCCTACATGACTGCATAGTGGAAACTTTTTTAGAATGTGAGCCAATTGTCCCATGCATTGCAGAACATCTGGCATCCTTAGTCCTTGCCCGGTACATATTAGTAGCACCTGTTGTCGTTTTGACAGCCAAAAGCACTTCCATAGATTTAAAAAATATATCCTGGGGATTAGTGCTGTTCCTGTTCAGGCCTGCTGAGATGCTTAGAGCATGGGACTCCAAGTGATGTATATCTTAATGTACCACTCCTGCACCTCTCCTTTTCCTGGCTCGTGACAGTGTATGGTATAAAGACATGGAAATAAAATGTGCTATTAAACATTCATCCTCCAGAGTATGTATAGCCTTCTAATAGTCTAAATTGTTTATTGTTTATTGCTTTTTATCTTTCCTTGCTGAAATGTAAGCTCTGCAAAGGTGGGCTTTTTTGGGTGAAGGAGTATCTGTTTATTGCCTAAAACAGTGCCTGCATAGCTATTTAAATATTCGTTGACTGGCGAATTAGAGTACAACTTCAGCTTTGTTTTGTATTTCTAAGTGCATACTGTATCATTATAATACTAAATTGCATTTCTCGAACATGCCACTTTGTTTCAGAATTCTTTTGTGTGTGTGTGTGTGTTCTGCACCTAGAGTCCTTGTCTTTTTTTTTTCCCTCCCTTTTTTTACCTGCCAAATTAATAGTAGTCTTTCAGATTACTCATCCCGACTACTTAACATCACCTCCCATTTGACCCCTAATTTCAGTACTTCAGTTAATTGTATCTTCGACTTTAAAAAAAAAATTGTATCTTCTTTTATGGTTACACTTATCATGTGTAACTTACTTACATATCTGCTTTCTTTCTGTGCTGTTAACTCCTTGAGAGTAAAGAACTCTTATCTTATCTCTCTATTACCAGCACCTAACATAATACCTGGTAAATTAAGATATTCACATGTTGAATTTCAGCCTGAAATAGGTTTTAAACTGAATCTTTATAGAGTTCAGTCATCCTATTTTTCTTTTTTTGGTTGTGTTTCTTTCATCTCTTCCCCAAACCAAGAGCTTCCCTGAGATGCTAAATGATGAACATTATGAACGATTTTCTTTTGAAGTTCCTAGTAGTTTGTGGAATAATGGATATATTAAATTTGATTAGCAATCACTTGTTTAAACACTCATTTCTTAGGGGTCACAGTTCCCCCATTGAGAATTATAAAAGTTTAATTTCTAAAGAACATATGAATTAAATGAGATAATAGATATGAACATGTTTAGTAAACTGTAACATACTAAACAAGTGTCAAGTACAGGTATTAAAAAATATTTCTCATCTGTCTACCTTTTCTTTCTGGGTTGGTTGTATGGGAGAGAGTCCACTATAAAATGATTACTCCTTGAATAATACTCTTTGGTATTCTTAACTATGATGTTGTAGTCTCTTTGTGTCCATGGTATACATCTAAAGTTAATTATAAAAACTGCACAGATTATTACTTTATATATTTTTAGCATTTTTGAAAATCTCAGGTAATGAAATTTTTAGATTTTTAAGTTCAGCATTCATATGCTTATTTATTTCTTGCTAAGTATTTAGCTTGCTCTGAAAGAAACCTGTTATTAGGTGACAAAAGGTATTTTTGTCTGAATAATTAGGCTTTAATCATGCATATGCATATGAATATGAATAACCAAGAGATGCATTAGTATACTTGTAAAAGCAATTTTTTGGTACAAAAATAGAAGTCCTCTGAAATCAGTATTTGTATGGTACTTTTACAGTTTACAAGGGGTTTTACTTGTGTTACCTCATTTGATCCAACACTGTGAATGAGCTATGTGGTAATATCACCATTTTTTAATTGAAGAAACATTCTCAGAATTTTATTTTTTCCCTGTCACAAAACTTATAAGTAGTAGAACTAGGATTCAAATTCAAGTCTTAAAAAAGGCCAAATTATTTGTTTTTCCTACCACACAATATTAGAAATAAAGAACATTATGTTTCAGTGATACATACATAGAGCAAAACTTTAATGAAATAAAAAAAATAGTTTGATATTTTATTAACCTTTAAACTGTCATTCTTCATTGTATAATAAACTGATCATTTAACCCCCAAACTTCTGTTGAACACACTTATTTCTCCTCATTTTTGTGTTAGATCCCATTCATGGAAAGTCTTGGACTTAGTAATTTGGCATTCAAAACCTTTCTTGAAGAATTTTTTCAAAATACAGAGTGTTAATTTACCCTAGTCATGGGTAGTTTATTCAGAAGGGCAATTAAAGACTGTTCTAGTTTGCCTTTTTAGGATATCTGGCCAGTTTTCTGACTACCTCTTAAGTTTTTCCTCTTTCCTATTACTAAAGAAGAATGAAAGTAGGATTATCATACAGCCCTGTTTGCTCCAACACTCTTGGTTTATGTGTATTATTTTGTGACAATTATTATCATGCCCTTTCACTCTTAAAATTATCCTGGTTTGTATGATAATTTTGAAGGTTTATTATCTATTGTATTGTTATGTAACAAATTACTCCAAAACTTAGCTGCTTAAAACTACTATTATCTCTCTGTTTCTGTAGGTCAGGGGTTCAGGTGTCACTTAGCTGGTACCTCTGTCCCAAAGTGTCTTGTGAGGTTTCAGTTAGTGTGTCAGCAGGAGCCATGTCTCACCTGAAGGCACAAGTGAGGTACAGTCTGTTTCCCAGCTCACTCACATGGTCATTGGCAGGGTTTAGTTCCATGCGGGGTATTGGACTGAGGGCCTCAGTTCTTTGCTGGCTCTTGGCCAGGGGCCTCCCTCAGTTCTGTGTCATGTGGGACTCTTCATAGGGCAACTCACAGCATGGAAGCTGACTTACACACACACACACACACACACACACACACACTGAAATGATGTTTTATCACCCTCTGCATTTTCTGTATTTGCTAGAATCAAGTCACTACTTCCATTCTTCATTCATTCAAGGGGAGATAATGCACAGGGCTTGAATACCAGGATGTAGGGATCATCGGAGATCATTTCAGAGGCTGCCTGTCACAGATGGTCACCCTAATAAAAAGGAAATGCTTCCACATAATATTTCTCCACAATGGGATGCAACTCATTACCTGTTTCTGTTTTTGTTTGAAACTAGCTTCAAGCTTCTCTTCTTTTTGTTATGATCAATACCCATTTGTACACCCTAGAGATTCAACTCTCATTAGAATTAATTAATTCCCAAATTTGGTGTCTGTAAACATTCTGCTGAAGAGATCCATGTACATTTTCACGTAGCATAATTTAGGGAGTATATAAAACGTAACAGGTCTTTAAGATACACATTTACGGCAGCTCAGTTCAGCTTTGAATGTATAAAATGAGTTCAGAGCCAAGTTATGAAGGCCTGCTACGTCATTTGTTTGAAACCTAGTGCTAGAAGGCGAAGTTCATAGTCTGACCCTAGCTAGCTTTGCTCTTTTTCATAGGCACAGACTGTATGCTGAGCTTTAGCTGGCTGTTTGACATATTCACTCTGTTGGTTGAGAGGATGCATGGATCACCATGAACACAATCCCTTCCAGCTACTGGAAACTACACAAAGTAATTTAAAGGGCATTGTTGTTTGGAAGTGAGTAAGCCATATCTTCAAAGGTCAAACATCAGAAACCTTCCTAACCTTCTTGCTCTGGGCAGGAAAGAAGGAACCCCAGTGCTTCTCATAAATAAGAAGTGCCTATATCAAACTGTCCCTCCCTAGCATTCGTACTGTTGTTGACAAGAATGAAGAAGAGTCTCCAAATTTCCTTCACCCCTACATCACCACTATGCTTTCCCTTGGGGTCATCAAGATTAAGCTCTTTACAATAACTACCACAAGAAGCCCAGGACTCTAGGGTCATTCTTCATGCTCACATAACTCTGCCCATTTACTGTTATATTTGGATCCCTTGCCTTTCTCCTGCACTTTTCACTGGATTCTCTTATCCTCAGCCTCTTCTGTAAACTTTTCCTTCATTTTTCTTAATTTTCCTTCATTTTTCTTAGATTTTAACAGTTTTTTACCTGATGACACCCTTTTCCCCAGCTCTCTACTGCAGTCTTCTCTGCTGGTGGCTTTTTTCCCTCCCATACTCCTCATATCACTTGTCCTAGGAGTGGAAATAGAGCCTTTTCCTCATCGTTCTTTTCAGATCCCTCTCTCTCCACAACTCTGAATCTCATCAGACGCCTTGTTGTAATTATCTGTAGGCCCCCCTGGGTCATTCTTCCTTATTTCTTTAAGATTTTAGCTCTTAGTTCATGGTCACTTCTTCTAGCACTACTTCTATGTTAATTTATGGAAATTTTATTATGTACATAGACAATGTTTCTAAAACTCTCTAGACTTTGCCAACAATCATATCCTCTCTCCTACCT
The DNA here is from genome assembly GCA_028627145.1 of Eidolon dupreanum. Classification (NCBI taxonomy): domain Eukaryota; kingdom Metazoa; phylum Chordata; class Mammalia; order Chiroptera; family Pteropodidae; genus Eidolon; species Eidolon dupreanum. The sequence goes on along the minus strand of CM053507.1, from coordinate 122,153,456 downwards.
TGAGGTACTTCTTCCCATGGTCATTTTTTAAACTTTGACCTTACTACTAACTAAAATCCCTCCATAATCTCAATTTCAGACATCCTGGCCACCACCTTCTCTCCTCTCAAACCATACCTTCTACTACTCCAGTGCCAACAATCCTCCTTCAATCCTTCTGTTACCTACAGTATATTAATTTTACAACTTTTTCACTGGCCTTCAATAGGCCTGCCATTATAATCACAACCTTGCATGTACCCTCAACTGAGCTGACTCCTTCCTTTAGTTTTGTCATCCTTGTCTAATACAATTCCAACCCTGTTTAAATGTAACTCTTTTTCTTGCCCAAATCTGTACATTTTAATGTACTTGGAGGCAAGCCATGCTGACTTAGTCTTACTTTGGATTCATAATTGTGAACCTCAAGAGGATAAGTGCTGCCTGGCAGTCCTGGTACATTTTCCTGGCCCATTCAGTGTCTTATTCTCTTTCTCCAAACTGCCAGCCTTCCCACCACCCTCCTTCACCCCCACCCAGCCATTCTTACTCTCAAAAAATAGAAGCAATTAGAGAGAATGTCCAAAAAGCTCTCATTGTCATACCCATCAATTAAGTCCCTTTGGTTATTGTACTTTCCATGCTCTACTTGGTCAGTAAATCTCATTCCCCCTCAATTATTCATTAACATTGTTTCGTAAGTTCTCCTCCTGCCCCAATGTAGCATCAGTTTTTCTTCTCTATTAAAAAATGTCTATTCCCAAACAAGTATGCTCTAATTTATTCCATCTTTGGAAAAAAGCTCTCCTGACTGCACTTCTGCCTTTACCTATTATTTTATTTCCTCCTTCCCCTTTACAATGAAACTCCTTGAAAGAGCTATCTGTATTTACTTTTTCTAATTCCTCTTTTCCCATTCTCTCATAAACCTCTGCAGTGAGGCTTTGGCCCACCACTCTGCGCGTCGTGCTGTTATCAAGATTGCTGATGGCCTCCATGCTCCTAAATCCAGTGGTCAGTTCTTCATCATCATCTTGTGCTACACATTAATAGTATTCGGCATATGTGGTTACTCCCTCCTTGAAACATTCTCTCATTTGGCTTCTTGGGTATCTTTCTACCACACTGGTTGGCTGCTTATTTAAGTGCTCCAGAGTTCAGTCTTCAGGCCTTGCTTTATCCATGGTCACTCCTTCAGTCAACTCATCCCATTTATATGATGACAATTTCCTGATTTGTATCTCCAGCTCACAGCTCTCTCCTAAGCTCTAGACTTAGTATCCAACTACCAACTTGACATTATCACTTGGATATCTAATAAAATTCTTAATCATAACATGTTCCAAACTGAACTTTTGATCTTCTCACTCAAAACTGGATCCAGTCTTTCTTGTCTCATTAACTGGCAGCTCAGTCTTTCTTGGCTCTCAGGCAAAAACCTTAAGTGTTATCCTTGGCTCCTCTCTTTTTTTACACCCCATATCTAGGGTGTAATTTTGATGGCCATTTCAGCTTCAACATTTATCTGGAATCTTAGCAAAGCTTACTACATCTAAAACTCTTGCTCTAGTCCAGGCTACCATCATCTTTCTGAAATTACAGCATTTCTGATTATTGGAATAGCCTCCTAACTAGTCTCACTGCTTTAGTCCTCTAGTGCCTTCCATACATTTGTCTGTTACTAAAATTACAACCAGAGCAGTCCTTTCAAAACAAGTCAGATCATGTGCCTATTTTTCCAATTCACACCATAAAAATCAAAATCTTTACAATGACCAAGGCTCTGTACCAGCACTGTGCAGTGGAAAAACAATGCAAGCCACCTATATAATTTAAAATTTTCTAGCAGCTATGCTAGAAAAGTAAGAAAAAAAAAAGAAATTTTAATATACTTATTTAAACCAATATATCAAAATGTTATTTCAACATATAATCAGTGTAAAGAATTATTAATGAAATTATTTTGCTTTTTTTATATCGAGTCTTCGAAATCTAGTGTGTATTTTACACAACTTAGGTACTGAATTTTGTTTGCAAATACTTGTTTGGTATTTAGGTTTCATAAAATTTACAGTTGAAAAGGTGGATTTATATACCCAAGTAGTTTTAAACACTTAAAAGTTTTCTAATAACTGAATCTAGTGTTGGTTTTTAAATTTAAATTTTAATTAAAGTTAAAAAAATTTAAATTCAGTTTCTAGCCACATTTCAAATGCTCATTAGCCATATGAGGCTGGTGGCTGTTGTTGGACAGCACAGCTTTTTACCATCTAGCCTCTCTCCTTTGACATCATCTCCTACTGCATTCTCCTTTGCTCATTCTACTCCAGCCATGTGATGCCTGTTCATTGATCACAGCAAACACTTCCCATTTCAGAGCCTTTGCATTTGCTGTTCTATTTGCCTAAAAATCTTTGCTCCCAGATAGCTACAGGACTTCTCCTTCACCTTCTTCAGGTCTTTGTTCAAATGTTACCTTTTTAGAGAACCTTTCCCTGACCAACCTATTTAGTATCTGTACCAATAGCTTTCTCAAGTTTTTACACTTCCAGGCTGCCTTTTGAAAGAAAAGAGGGCCGACAGGGGTGAGGTGACCTGATCTACAAAGGAAAGCAGTGAAATAATAAGAATTGTCCCATACACACAGACAAATAAATGAATATGTTAAGGTAAAAGCACAAAGTAAAATGAGGTTGAACAAATGACTATCACCTCAGCTTGCTAGTACCTAGGCAGCTCAGAGGATTATTTTTTTTGTGTGTGTACATGACTGACCTTATAGATTGTAAGCTTCTTAAATGAAGGCACTGCTTTAACATTCTTTTCTACCCTCCTTGGCACCTACTAGAGAACTTTAACCAAAAATCAGTCTGAATTCTCCAATTATGGGGCACCTGTTGGTTAGCCTTTTGTGTTTTACATTCTGTGGTCACCTCTCTACCCTCCCTCCTTTTTCAGTGCCAGCTACTTTACACTCGCTGATGGGTGTTGGCTTCACATTCCCTATGGCTATGATTATGACCCTGATTCTTTTTCTTTCCTTGTCCATTCTTGTGCACTTACCCATTTTCCAAAACCAGCTCCTCTAAAGAAGCCTTTACTGATTTTCCTGGTTTATTAACTCCGTCCTCAGAGCTGCCTTTATGTGTACATATTTCTGTTTTGTATTCAAGTAGGGAATGTAAATATGTAAACACAGTTAGAATAGAATATCATAAAGGGCAGAGGTAGTGCCTAAATATTTTAAGAATATATTTAACGACTTCATCAGTGCCTTACATACAGTAGGTGCTCAGTGCTTGTTAAATTGAACGAAACAGGCACAAAACAGAAAAGAAAATTGCTACTAATGGGTGAAATCTATGTTGTTTAAGATACAGGTCTCAAAAACCAACTACCTTTTTTAAGAGATATTGAGAGGCAAGAGATGTTGAAGCTGTGGGAGAGTGTGTGAAGAGGAGCAATAAAATCAAATATCGATTCCTAAATAACAGGGAGGCTGTAAGGGTCTGAGGTGCTCAGAACTTACCATGTTTGAAAGCTAGGAAAGCACATGTGCTGAAATAGACTGACAAAACTATCTGTTTTTATTACAGGAATGCTATTTTCAGTTTTACCTTGGATTTTCTCTTGGTGTATTATTTCTCAGTGTATTTGTACAGTTGTTTGCATCCTTATTTAACATTTGACACTGACATCTGGGTAGTGATCATCCCTCATTTCTTTGTTACTCAAGGGATTGGGACACATAATTACTGAGTCCTTTTAACACTGTGATTCTGTTATTTTGAGGAAACCAGACCCTGTTGACAGGTACTTTAATGGTAGCATGGTGGGCACAAGAATTTTCATCAGTATTTTTTTTTTTTTTTTTTTTGCTGCCACTGTTTGTTCTCTATAAATGGAGTATGTACCAAATGTGGGTATTTGAGTTGCCCACGAGGATATTTTGGTAGCAAGCTCATTCTTTCAAAATATTCTTTGATTTTTAAGTTACTGTCTTGTCAGGAAGTTAGAATTTATGTAGTTTTTCTTCAGAGTTATTTTTTCGTGATTTTGAAGCTTAAGCTGGCACTGTGTCTTGGTGGTTAACTCTTTTCTCTTCAGGGATTCAGAGTAAACTGAAAAAGTATTTTCTCCTCTCTATAATAATTTATTGCAAATGGATACATGAGCATATTTCAGCAGACATCAGAAAGAAACAGCAAGGGACCAAAAAAAATGCTTTTTCTCTGTTTTTTAAACTAATTTTCTTTGTTTTAAATAATGTTAAGTATTGAAAGTTAAATATTAAAAAATCACTGTTACCTCCCCAAAATAAGTATTATAAGAAATAACGTAATAGATCAAGCTTCATTATACAAATAAAAGGAGGTAAGTGATTCCCTTTGCCCATTATGCTCTAACTCTCCCCCTTCTATGTAGCCTTAGCCAATTCAGATTAAATTAACTGTGTTGGACCTGAAAAATCACTCTAATTCTTAATTGTTGTTCCCTCCACAGAAAGTGTGACAACTCCTTTATTTTAGTTTTTATTTTTTATATATGTCTGCCTCCTAGCAATGCAGTTACTCCTCTGTCAGTCTAAGGGTCTTCCTCTTGCACCCAAACTACCCCAGTAGACTGTTTATGAAGCCCTTACCCTTTTTCCGTGCTGCGAGCCAGACTTTTTCCCCCTATAGTGGGTACTTAACAGAAGCAACATTCCTATCTCATTCATATGTAGGTGACATCCAACAGTTAATTAAGAAACTTAGCTGCTTCTTAACACTTATGCCCAGTTCATCTGTTGGCAAAGCTTGCAGGGCTCACCACAAAGGTCCTACTGTCTAGTTATGTTTTTAGTGGGAACCAGGTGTCTTCTTTCTTCCCCATCTTATTATCTTGTCACAAGCTTTTCTCAGAATTATTTACCATAGTAAGTATATTATAGAAATTCTAATGCATCTACCTTAAGTTAGATTATATAGCTATTGATGTTGTAGGTGATGCTGTGAATTTGTGATTTGCATGGCTTCAGATGTCATAATTTTTCCCCCCACTTTCTAGGAAGTAACAGCTAGCAGTCGCCACTATGTTGACAGGCTATTTGACCCTGATCCCCAGAAAGTTCTACAAGGTGTCATGTAAGTAGTATGTATTTAAGAGTCTCTCAAAAGTCTTGTTTGTTTTCGTGTTTTGAATTTGCCAAATATTATAATTCTGAAAATGCAGGGTTATAACTTTTCTTCCATTTTAGAAAGACCCCTTAACATTCATGATTTTATTGTACTGTTAAAGAATGGTCTATTGCATAGCTGTTAACTGACATGGTTAGCTTCACTTTTTGGTAGAATACTCGTTTGACATTTTAAGGAATGTTTCCTTTGTAGAGTGCTTTTGTGACTTTAATATCCAGCAAAGCAAGAGCATAAAATTGATGATGTTTTATAATTGGAAAGGAGTGGGAGGATAGGTCAGAGGATTTTTGTTGTTTTGATTTTGGTTAACTCATTGACTGTCTCTAAGGCTTGAATATCTTAGTAATGTTTTACATACCAGGATTTAGAAAGCAGTCGTTAGAAAATTTAAATAAACTCTTGATAACCTAAATGTCCTTCTTTTCTGCAAAATTCTCTGTGTTTAATGAGAGGAAACATTTTTAAGCAACATAGCCGAGGTGATTATGCTTTAAGAAATTAAATGGGACAAGTGTGATAAGATTGCAACTGCTTGAAAGACGAATTCTCCAAACAGCAGATTATCACACTCTTAACACATTAGTTCTAAGGAACAAGGTCTAGCCTGAGACTCCTCATAGGGTTGGGGACCACATGGTGTCCTCAGGCCTGAACTCTGTCCAGGGAAAGGAGGACACAATAAAAGGTCAGGATGGAATATATTTGGGATAGCAGTGAAGGCACAAATAGTCCCTTTCTTCTTCTCTTACTCTGCTAGTGTTATCAGCCAAATAGTGCTTTCAGTTTAACTCTTGTTTAACCATGACAAGGCTAGGATGCTTTGTTTTTAAAAGTTTCTACTGACTGCAATTCTCATCCAAACCCCATTTTCCCTTCCCTCATTCCCCACCCCCAAGGCATTGTTAGAAGGGTTTTCTTGGGGATGTGCATTTGTAAACTGAGGCAAGATAAAAAGTGAGTACTGCTCAACTATTTAAATTTAGCTAGAAGAGAAGATGAAGAGCTGAATGGAGACTTGCCTGGGATACTTGACACCCTATCTTCACATCTTCTCAGTCTACAGAAATGGGAGATGATATTTCTTGTTTTCTCATTATGCTGTGTTTTTGTACCCGTAATTAGGAAACTTTATAATCATTTAATTAGCCCCTTTTAGACGAGTTTGATTATTACTATAAATGTGGTATTAAATCATCTGTTAAATCAGTTTGGGTTGTACCTGCATACACAAATTAGTTGAGGGCATAGGTTTAATTTAATACTCCTCTTTAGAAGCAGATACTCTACACAGACAGCCAGAAAGCTTTGTATATTGATAATCCTAGAAATTACTAGGCAGTTTAATCTAATCACAGATTAAGAATCACTTAAGACTCCTTGTTAAATAGTTTAGTTGAAAATGTCAGACTCATTAAGTGTTCAGTGAATGATAGTAGAAGGTGATGTTATTTATTATCCCTACTGCTATGGTTATTTAGACAAAAAGCTAAATTGATCAATCAAGATTCTACATAAAAGACATATCTTGAGGTGTAGCTGATATGAGTAGCTAATTCTAGTGTTGTGTATCACTTTAAAATTTTTTTCATTTACCAAAGAACACTGTAACTTCTTGAAAGTTGATAAAATATCAAATAAAGCATTTAAAAAATTGGAAAGAGCATATTATAACAAGAAGTTAAGGTGTAGTTTGATAGCTTAGTGCCTTGTAAGAAATTGTTAAGTCTCAGACACTTAGCTGTCAGCTAAGACAGATAAGAATGGTTTTTGTGAAGGGTTGGTAGAGTGGAAAGAGTATGTGATTTTGCATTTGGACAACCGTAGGTTGAATTCCTGGTGCTGACATTTCATGGTGGAGTCCTTTCCCAGCTGTTTGCTTAGGCAAGTTACTTAACTTCTTTGAGTCTCAACTTCATCATTTGTAAAGTGAGAGTAATACTTACTGCTCATCTTGCCAAGTTGTTGGAAGAATTAAGTCAGAAGTACAAAATTCAGTACCTAGTATGTGGTAGATACCCTCAAAATGGCACTTTAGTAGTTAGTTATAATTGGCCTTAATTTAAAACAACTTCAAAAATAAGATGTAATTCTCTTCAAAGATGAGAAAGGAAAACTCAAAAAAAAAAAATGATCAAATAAAACAATTCAAACTGAAGGAGAAGAGGGAGAGGGGCTAGAATTCTTGATTTAGACAAGAGAGTGTGAATGATAACACATTCCAGCCAATGTGATTGCTGCTTATAATACTAAAATTTGTTTATAGTTTGAAAGGGACAGATCATCCAGAATCATTTCACTTTATATCGGAATAGATATGGTCTTACAGGGATATGTGTAGTGTGATTTGGTAAAGCTTCTTTTTCCCCAGAGAGAAATATTTATTTTGTCTGACTTAATTCTTTCCTGAACTTTGGAACTGTCTGAAAATTAATTATACATAGTCAAGAGAATAAGTTAATTATATTTTTAACATTTTTAAGTAACCTTGTCTCATACTGGAATCATACGTTATTGATAGAGGAGAGGAGGAACCGAAATGAGGTCTATGAAAAGAGTTGACCAATTCTTTGTTTTTTTATACGCCTTACACAGCCGCTGTCGAGTCAACCAGAGACCATTACTAGACTAAGATAAGTAGGTAGAAGGGAGATGTAAACAACCAAAGGCGGCCTACTAATTCTAGGGAAGGAAAAGACAGAGGCTGAAGTAATAGTCCCACATCTAAAATATCTACTTGAAAAGATATAAAAGAATTGACAGTTAGCTTTAGCTATTAGACAACCAGAGTTTTATCATTTTATTGGCTATGCTAAGCTTGATTTTTCTCAATAAAGATTGTGAACGTATAAAACAAAATAGCAGGAAATACAAAATTGAAGAAATATAAGATAAACAACGAGTTTTTATCATGGTCTACAACTAATCTACTCAGCTGAGTTACAACCATAGCTCTACCCATAAACATAGAGAACTTCTTTGTAGATAACATCATAAAGGACAGTTTTACTTAGTGACTATGCCCTTGTTGAAAGATACTATTAAGCATAAGAACTACTTGATTTCAGTTGTTGAAGAATAAGGATTTATCTAGAGATAGATATTTTTTTTGTTAGTAGTACAATATTTAGCATAAATTTAAATGGTCCTATTGTATCAAAGATTTGAACACAGAATCAGGTACCGACCGAAAGAGCAAAGTTTCAAATGCATAACTGAATAGATCATTAGATATAGAGTAAGATATGGAGCTACAACAGAGAGTAGGTATATGTGATCAACTGTATTACATTGTAAAATCTGAGCTTCCTCTAGTGTAGAGATCTGCGTATCATTTAAGAGAAAACAATTAGAGGATTTTTTTTGGCGAAATTACTGTGGTATTAGCTCAACCATGTTAAATGTAATAGTTGAAGAAAAATAACTTCAAATGATTTTGTAAATCGTGAGTCAAAACTGTTTAAACACTGCGGTTTTTAAAAACGTATCTAAATTAGAGCACCTGATCTGATTTTTACATAAGTGATTCTCCATGAGAAGATCAGCAGACATCCCTGTGTGGTTCTGTGATGATATTTATTCTCTGTGTTGAAAGGCAAAAGATGATATGAGCCAATATGGCTGGCTTCGTAGTTTGTAAGTCAAATAGAAACATAACTAGACAGGATCTCTCTGGTAAACTCAGGCAGGCAGTTTGGATACTATAGAATTGTTGTGTGATTTTCACCAAGTATCCATTTCTAAAAAGTGCCTTCTGAAGTATTTTAATATACTGATGAGAAATAGTTTGTTTTTGTAATGATTACTCAATTTTCCAGGAAATAATGTACATCATTTTCAGTAGGTTATAGACAGATTCCATTTTCTCACATGAGCTAAAGATATATGCTCCCATAAAATGAAGCCTTTGGTTCTTAAGACATTTTAAATTAAAGGATACGTTTTAGGATAATTCAAATGAAATATCCTAATAAATAAGAAATAAACATATATTTGTGTGTGTTTATGTATGTTTATGTTGTATGTATGTATTTATGTATATATATTTATCCCCTTAAAACTTTTAATCAGTTACTTTTAAAGTGTTATAGGTAAACATAAACAAAGATGACCTTAATACCAAATGAAATGAAGTGATTCTGAGTCTTCTTTAAAACTATGCATTCTGAGATAACTCAGTCAGAGAATCATTTAAAGGCTGGCAAGATTCTCTAGAAATTATTAAATCAAATTGATGTAGTTTTTACATATAAATAGGTAAGCTGTTTGTATATGTGGTATTAACTTTGAAAGCAAGAATAGCTGTATATTGGTTTATAAATATGTATATATCTTTTCATATTTCCAAACCACTTAGCTGTACGCTGCCATATTATTCCACAATGCTATAACATGTTTTTGATGTTCTTTGGAATGATTACATATATAAAAAATATTTATTAATATGCCACAAAACAGTTTGGCATTTATTATTAATGCAGTTATTAAATTGCACTCAATTATTGAGAATGTCAGGTGATTTATGATCATATATTGAAAAAATAGTTAAATACAATAACTCTTAATTTCTGAGCAGGTATCTATATAAATTGGAAATGTATCTGACACTACATATATTCCAAAAATCTATACCACAGATAATTTGTTTATAAAATTGAACTAAATTACTGCCAATTCTCAGTTCTGTTCAATTTATTCCTATAGTAAGTGTATTATTAATGGCTAAGTTGACTTGGAATGAAATTCACTGTAAATTTCTCAAGCGCCTCCTACATCAAAGACGAATGATAAAAATAACTTTAGTTTGAATAATAAATCATTATTATTTAATTCTTTTAAAATTGGCAATTCACACATGGCAATGGTAACTTTAATTGGACTATGGCTATATCTCATTCCCTAACCATCCTGGATAATAGAGAACTTATTGTACTTAGGTGCTTAGATACTATATTCTCCAGAAAGAACATCATAATAATTACAGAGACAGAACAGTCAGTATGTTTGTTATTTTCTAAGTCCAAATAATTGTAAGTTGCTTACCATGTTGCCTTATACTAGCTATCTACAAATAATGTATTTTCTCCTTATTTTATGGATGTCTTATGAGCAATGAGTTTTTGTAAATAGGTCACACTTTATACTCAGATTGTAGTTTTCAGTATCCAGTATATTTTTTGGCTACTTCATACCTATTAGGCCAAGAATGAATGTACAGCATTCCAAACAAGAGCTTCTTCGGGTAAGCGAAAATACAGTTTCAAAGTGAAAACGACACAAATGGATCTTTAGCTTCAGACTCCCACCTTCAATAATTTTAAAGATAATTTTCTGTTTGTACATAATATTATGTTTTCAGTTAAAACAAGCTCTTCTGACTGTTTAGGAATATATATGTTTGTACCTGATTGACTGAAACTTTGTACACTCCAGCAGGTCTAGATTCTAATTCTTTTTTTACTTTTCCTACTTTTTTTAATGGCCCTGTGCAATGTTTACTTTCTCTCTAAACTAAGAATACTCCTAGTTTAGACATATGCTATGGTAGGCACTGTGTGTGTTGTTTTAATATTTGAGCGCTTTTACTTTACCACGCTAAAAATTAATCTCTTTCAGAGCAAAGAAAGGAAGAAGAAAGGTTAGCTTCCATGTAAAATAAGGTGCCACTTGAGTTCATTTATTAGTGGACAAATTTAAGATTCTAGCTATATGTTAGCTGAAAATGTTTTCTGACAAATACAAGTTTATAACATTTTAATATTGGCTCCTCTTTTCCCATTCTTAAACAGTGGAATAACCCCAAGGCTTACTTTTTAGCTTTTCTATCTGGATATTCTCATCTCACCTCATAGATAGTTAATTGTGTCCAAAATGAAGATAGATTTTTATCTTGCTAAGGCATTTATTCTCCAAGCTGCCTAGTATTCTTTACACCCAGGTACCCAGTCTTGAAGTAGTCACTTAAGATATGCCATATATCACATTTCCTCTACCTATCAAATCACTTTGTTAGCTGCTTCTTGAAAATGTCCTTTATGTTAATGGTTCCTGTGGTCGCCACTCAAATCAGCTGAACAGAACCAGATACCTGGATAGATTGATTAATTCCTTCAACAAACATTTCGTTGAGTGCCTACTAGGTACTAAGCATTAAGTTAGTATGGAAGTATATAAGGATGAATAATGGAGGATCCAAAAGTCTAAAGGAGGAGACAGATAACTAAAGAGATAGTTTTATTATTGAATGCTGTGACAATGATAAGTGCAGGGAGTCTGGGGACCACAAGGAAGGACATTAGCCATTTAGTTGCTTCTCTTGATTTTAGTATTATCTGCATTCCAATCCATTCCACATTCATCTTATCGTCCTTAGTTATTGTTTCCTTCATGTCCGTTTTTAAATCAAAAACATGATTGCTCCTTAATCCATCTCCCTTTAGTTTGTTTTCCCTGTCACTTGTCTAACTTTATTTTCCATGCCCTCTTAAATGGAACATTCTTTCCAATCCAGGCTCCTGGTACTGCCCCAGAAACATGTCATTTTCATTTCCAATGTGGTCTTCTATGAATGGCTTTTCTTTTTGCCCTCCCCATCTACTTACCCAAATCTTGGCCATTTTCTAAGGTTCATCTTAGTTCCTACCATTGCCTCAAAACCTGTTAAATTTGTGTTTCATCGTTTACTTTTCTCAGCTCTGTAAGCACTCAATTTATAATCTAGCTTTACATTGTTGGTGTTATTTTTGTCTCCTCAAGATCACAAACTCTTCAGATCAGGCATTACATTTTGTGATGCTTTTGTGTCCTTCATTGAGCCTAGCACATGCTGAGCTCAAAACTAATGGTTGAATTTCAGTATATAAGTAGGGCATTCCACCCCCCACAACATTAAGAATTGGTAGATATGAGATTATTTTCCTTTGATCTAGGAAAAAGACATCTTTCACTGAAAGTTAGAAATACTTTTACTTTGTAGAAAAATGTAAAATTGAAACACAGAATAAAAAAGGGAAGCATTACCTGAATTCTTTCATCTTTTTATCAGATGGTTGCAAATGCCTGATATGCCAGAAGTAATGGAAAAAATACTCAGCATAGTTGAGACTGGCTCTGTCATTTAATGCGAAGCACTGAAAAAAGCCCTAAACCTCAGTCTTAGCTTCCTCATCTGTAAAATGGGGTTAATCTTACTCAAGGTTGTGATGAATATTAAATAAAATAATGGATATGGAATGCTTTGTAAACTTCAAAGCAAGATATAAATCTTGCATAGTTTTGCTGTGCTCCTATTTTAGATGATAGTTGTGAGTTTTCATTTACAAAAATATGGATTTCTTATATGGTACATTTTGTAACCCATTGATGGTAATTTCTCTGATATTTCCAGGTCAGACTGGTTTTCTTACCTCACAAGAGGAGACAGAATTCTATCCTAGCAAAGCAATGAGTGTGTTATAATAGAGGGCATGTAGGAGGGACAACTAACCCAGACCTGGGAGTTGTCAGGGCATGCTTCTTGGAGGAAGTGACATTGACATCTAAGTTCAGACCTGAAAGATGAGTAGTTATCCTGAGAAAAGTATGAGGGAGGGGATAAGGAGTTAGAGAATAGCTATACTCTGGGAACTCAAAAAACTTCATCTGCTGGCTCTGAAATGGAATCCTACCCTGTACTTAGATCTGCTAAAGATGAGTATATGTGATGATTATCATCTCTTTTGGTTTTAGCAATTTCATAGCAATGATCTTATAGAATGCCTTTATAGTAACAGCTGAATAGAATTTATTTATTGGGTATTAACATCTCTTCCTCCTTATCTAGTACAGATATATTGTCCTTATTAGAGTCAGAGCAATAGTTTTTTTTTTTTCAGGCATTGGTCCATTTTATTAATTGTGTTCTCTTTAGGCTGGATTTACTCTATAACTACCAGGTGCCTCTTTCATGTCCTTTTTGCAAACTATTAAGAGAACTAGACAATTGGTCTTAGAAGGGTTTTTGTTTTCTTTTGTCTATAAAAACATTTACTCTGGCATGGTTTCAGATATATGAAATGTGTTTATACAGTAATGTGGTGATACCCCATTTCTGCTTAGTTTAGGAAGAACGGGGAGAAATCTGGACAAAACATTATGATTGGGAGTTCCAGAACAGAGGGAGCATCCAGAATGGCACCTGGCATAAAATAGACTCTCAATAGATAGCTGCTGAACATAAATGTATTGCATTAGTGCAGGCAGAACACATCAGGAGAAGGGAAGAAGGTGAGAGTAGGATCTGTAAGCTGATGATTGTGAAACAAGTCTCTAAGAAAACCACAGGCATCCATAAGGAAGTAGGAGCCTAGATGTATAGTCTCTCACCAACTGTGCTTTGCTAATGAGGCTTTGTATCACCTAATTTTATAATCTTGTATCAGAACTTGGTAAAAACCTTAGTAAGCTTCATTCAGTTTGGTCCCATAAACAAAAAAATACTCCTGCTTATCCCCTGTGAACCATATGGAAAGGCTGAAGGAAAGTTTACAGAGAGACAGTTCAGGCCCTGAAAAATCAACCTACCCTCAGGCACTGAGCTAATGAAAGAAAACTAAACAGGCAGTGTTTGGCTCAAGATTTGTGAAAATGCTATTCAGAAACATATGGGGAGAATCAGCTTTCAGCATATCACTATGCCATAGCAGTGTTTTTCTGCAACAATCGAAGAAGGTAATTGAGGATAAGGATTTTTAATGCCAGTGAGATAGGTTAGTATTGGAAATACATGCCGACTATAGCATTTAGTTATTGATTTTTTAAAAGTAAATCTTATTTTCTACTGTATTTTTCTACAAGATCATAGTTTGCCAACTGTAGAACTTTTTCAGGGTTGTTAACTTTTAAGAATGGCAGAAAATTTCTATATATTGTAGAGCTTTGCCACCTAAAAGAAGAGAAGTCAAAAGAGATGCTGGATGACTATCTAGCGGAACTTATTTGGGGATATGAAAGAAATGGGTGAGCCAAGAACTTTGAGGCTGTATTGTAGTGGTCTTAATGCTTTCAGACCTAACTTCCTCTTATAAATATTTTGTAACACCCCCTGTGCTATGCTGAAATTAAATCCATAATAATATAACCTATTCATGTACATTACTCCAAAAATGCCTTCCCTGTATATAATGTAAAGGAAAAAAATTTTAAAGATGTTTAAAAAAGATAATTTATAATGATTCAATATGTAAATGCATAGGCATGACTGTGTTAGAGAACTTAATGAAGTAGTGTGAATGCAAGATGTGGACTAATATAGGTATATATGGTAATGATGACTCAAATACAGTGCCACCATGCTAGTGATCTGATTTTCTCAAATGAAATAATTTTAAACAGAAAGTATAATCTCCCTTTATTTACAGGGCAGGTATAATACTGAAAAACAAGGCTTTTTAAACATTTCAAAGTATGCTTTCTGTCTTTTTATAAAAACTATGGTCAGAAATTTCCAGATACCTTCAAAAACATCTGAAAAGCCCCTAGGAGGCTGTAATGCCCTCTTCTCCAGTCAGAGAACCACTGCCGTATAGAATCACATAGTGTTCCACTGTTCTGTATTAAGATAGCATTACTGACCAATTAGGATATTTTTTATTAAACATTTTATTAGTAGTACTAGGTTTATTTTGAGCTATTTATTTTGGAATCAACCACGTGTTTGTGAACCAGTTGGTCATTGATAGTGATACTCTTATGGTGGAATAAAATTTTATTCCTGGTGAAGAACAGAGTGTAGCTAGAATAAAAAATACTGATGAATAAGTGAGAAATATAAAAGATTTTTTTCTTATTTTTGAATCTCCTTAAAAGAAAATTGGCTGCTAAAACAAAAATAGTAACAATATGTTATGTCGTTTCTAATTTAAAAATAAAATATGTGACAATAGCAGCACAAAGAGTGGATGAGGATATGGACGTATATACTTGAAAGGCTCTTAGAAAACACATGACATGAATTGACCGAGAAGTTAAAAGATGCACGTGTAGATTGTAAAGCAGCCACTAAAAAACAACAGAACAGAACCCAAAGAGGTACAGCTAATAAGACAATAAGGAGGTAAAATGGAATTATAAAAATTATTCTGTTCAAAAGATGTCAGAAAAAGAGTGAACAAAGTCATTCTCTTGGAAACAAGGTCAGATGCTTTCTGTGGACCGGTTGCTTTTGCTCTCCACTCTCAGATCTGTGAATGAGCAGGTGGTCTATATTTCTTTGTATTTAAAGGTTTTGTGACCTGTTTTTGAAGGACTCAATTTTTTTTTTTTTATTGGAGGTCTTTAGCCAGTACTCAAGATTTCTCCCACTTCCCCTACTCCATTACTCTACTGTTTTATGGCCCCCAGATTCACTCAGCACCTGTCTCTATCCTTTCTCTTTGGTAGTCTGGTGTTAAAGGGTCACTGACTTCTATACTTGCCAGTCCAAGATGTTGCATAATAAAGATAAAGTAGAATGAATTGCTCTTAGATTTTTCTGTGATGTCTCAACATACCTTACCCTTTTCTCTTCCCCTGAATTCAGAGACATGAAAAATGCTGTAATT
>CM053507.1:122101526-122137220 GCA_028627145.1 Eidolon dupreanum | reverse complement strand
TTCACTCAGCACCTGTCTCTATCCTTTCTCTTTGGTAGTCTGGTGTTAAAGGGTCACTGACTTCTATACTTGCCAGTCCAAGATGTTGCATAATAAAGATAAAGTAGAATGAATTGCTCTTAGATTTTTCTGTGATGTCTCAACATACCTTACCCTTTTCTCTTCCCCTGAATTCAGAGACATGAAAAATGCTGTAATTGGAAACAACAAGCAGAAGGCCAACCTCATTGTTTTAGGAGCTGTTCCAAGGTATGTTTGCTGTCATCGACACCCTTTTCTGCTATTTATACTAAGTTTCCAATGTATTTCATATTCTCAACCATAACATCAATCTTTTTTTCTCTATTGCCTTTTTCTGTTTTTAAAAACTTCTTTATTAAAAAAAATGCTGTGAATTATATGAAGCATCCATTAAAAAATAATTATAAAGTACCAGAGAATGGAATATGAAGTGAATGTATGAATACTTTTTGGAAATTCAAGAAGATCATTGACCCTACAATAAAAGGATATGTAAGGTGGATAGGCAATATTATATACCAGCCTGCTTCTTTCTTCCCTATCCCCTTGGAACCCTGGCAGTTTTTGTATGATTAGATAATAATTTCTTAGGATTCTCAAAACTTTTTTTGAATTATTAAAAAAAGACCTTTGTTTTTAATTGTTTTTCTTTTTAAGTAATTTTTAGAATTTGCTGTTTCTTAAGTTAACATATAAAGTTTGATTTCTTCTGATGACCTAATAAGCTTTCTTTGGCAGACAGTGACAATTGTATGACTGCCTATTTGCCTTTGCTACTCGGAACTAAGTTTTATATGCACTTGTTATAAGTTTTGCATTCAAAATTTTAAAATGCTTTGATTTTGTTCTTTTTTTTTCTTTTCTGTATTTTAATATGGGATTAATGGTTATGCTGTTTTTATCATAACCAACTTCAAATACATACTTGGTAACCATAAAGCACTCAATAGCCTTCCTTAGGGGAGTAGTATTCATATTTATATGTATAATAAATATGCTTTAGGGAGCATAATGATTCTACCTTTGAACATAAGGGAGACAGTCATAAGTGGTGGATGATTAGAATTTGGGGAGTAGTTGTTTTGTGGGCTGGGCTAGAGTGGACATGGAAGGATCCCCTCATTCCCCCGATGGGAGAATTAGAGGAAGAAGAGAGCTTCCTTGCTTGAAGAGCTGAACAAGGACTCTGAATATTCCCTCTAGGCTAGACCTTTGTGGTCTCTGAACCATAGCTCTGGATAGTCAAGGTCCACTTCTAGTCTGAATTTAAGATCTGGCAGCACTTGGCATTGTGAGTCTTCATATCCTGAAGTGACAGGTAACATGGACTGTGGTGTTGCTGTTTCTACAAAGACTACTTCTGGACAACTTTCAGATTTATAGTTCTGATAAACTGAGATTATATGATAGTTCTTTTGCTTAGAATAAAAAATGATCATTTCCTATCCCCCTATCAGCTCACCAACTGTATTTTTAGTATGTGCAATGTATTGGTAGCCTTTTTCTGTCCCATTACTTTTAGCTAATTTATTTTTATTTAAGTTTTTAGTCTCTTCTGTTTATCAAGTTCCTTCTTTTTAGATTGTTGTACTTGCTTCAACAAGAAACCTCAAGCACAGAGCTGAAAACCGAATGTGCAGTGGTATTGGGAAGTCTTGCTATGGGTACTGAAAACAATGTCAAGTCTCTACTAGATTGCCACATTATCCCTGCCTTACTGCAAGGTATGTGGAGAAGTCATTTTTATACAAGTAAAAATTGGAATCAGTTTGCAACGTTTTAAGTAAGGGTTGAAATCTTATTTTATATTAATAGGACTACTGTCCCCAGACCTGAAGTTCATTGAAGCTTGCCTCAGATGCCTGCGCACCATCTTCACCAGTCCTGTCACTCCAGAAGAGTTACTGTACACAGTGAGTTTTAGTTGTTTTTGAACCACCAGTTCCATTTCACTAACAGCATGCTTCTAATTAGCATCTCAAAACTCATCATAACAGTGTTATGTTATAGAAAAGTCTCAAGAAGTACTTGAGTTCTTGCTAATTTGTAAATATTACATGTTCTAGGCTTTGTAAAGAAGTAAAAGATAGTCCCAGACTTTAGGAATTTATAAGCTTTTTTTTAAAAGACCCATTTTGATCTCCTGATACATACAAATTAAAGCAGTATATATAATTCTAAATGAGTGATAAGGAGTTCTACTCGCTCTAGGTTAAATCCAGCAGAGAAGGCTATATAGAGAAGCTAGAATTGGACCTTGGTCTTGAATAACAGATAAGATTTCGAGAGTAAAGAGGCCAGTCTAGAAAGATCTGTGTAAGAGAATATACAATACAGTAGATAGAATAGTCTAACGCAGAAAGGGCATCAGTGTTAGTTTTGACTGGAGAGGTAAAGCAGAATCAGCTTGCAAGAGGCTTACTTGCCAGGCTAGAATCAGAATACATGTGAGAGAATCCAAAGATCTTTGAAGTCATTCAGAAGTTTTTAAAACCTCAGGGATGATTAGGGGGTGTTTTTATCTGTTGATTACACGGGACTTTCTTAATGAAAATTTTCCAGGCCAATATTTTTCAAACACGCTTATCCATAATCCATGGTGAGAAATATATTTTCCATTGCCACACTATGTATATGTGTGAATTTGTGTGTGTGTGTGTGTGTGTGTGTGTGTGTGTGTGTGTGAGAGAGAGAGAGAGAGAGAGAGAGAGAGAGAGAGAGAGAGAGAGAGAGAAAGTAAGTAAGTAAGTAAGTATCCTGAGGCAGTCTTCACAAAACAATTCCATAAATGTGATGCTCTCTGTTTCCTATTCTGTGCTTTTTCATTTTAAAAAAAATTGCTGGTTGTTATTCTCTGAGCTAACATAAAGAATTAGAATGTCAGATCGGACACATATGAATCAGATCTTATCCAGAATCACACTTTACAAATTTTCAAGAATAAAAGCAATCAAGAGGCATAGGCGAAGCAAGCAAGAAGAGGGGACATGTCCTGTGGCTCCATAATCTGTCATCCACACATCAGACACATCCTCCTCTGGCCTGTAATGATACATGATGTCTGCAAGGGAGGTTTGTGGGTCACTTCGCACAACAGGGAGGCTGTAAAGTATGAAGAATCTTAATTTTATACCTCAGGTATATGTGTGACATTCTTCAGGGAGCCATGTCTCATAAATCCGGAAATTGTTTACTACAGTGGATCTCAAACCTGAGCATGCACTAGAATTAGTTGGCAGTCTTATTAAACACAGATTGCTGGAACCTACCTACAGAGTATCTGATTCACTGAGTCTGAGGTGGGGCCTGATAATTTGCATTTCTAACAAGTTCCCAGTTAATTCAGATGCTGTTGGTCCGTGGACTACTCTGAGAACGCTGTTTTACTATAAGCAGCCCTAAATTGGGAGCATCTGCCCCAAAGCACTCTGCAGGACTCTCAGTCTGTTTTCCTAATGTCCTGTTGTCTTGTCTACAAAGAGATTAAACCACCTATCTTCTTTATCCTAGAAGTTTTTCCCTAACCACCAGACTGGTAATAGAAGGAGAAATTGATCCTGGCCAGCTGTTTAAACTCCTTCCTCACTCTCTAAACTGATTTCATGACGTGCTAAGGAATCATTTGGAAAACTCTGGTATATGCCAACTTAACTATTTTACATTAGAAAAATTAAGACCCAGAGACATCGAAATACTTTCACAGTAAGAAATGAAAATTTTGAAACATCTCAACTTTATGCCTCAGAGACAGTGGAAAATCCATGGAAATGGTTGGATGGGATGACAGAGAGCAGTGTTTCAGTGTAATTAACTGACATCTGTGAATTGGATTATTTAGAGGCCAGATGCCACAGCATCTCAGGCACTAAACTAAGACAGCAGTCAAACTGAAGGAGGGCATGATGTCTAATTTGAAATCCTATGTATCTGATGGGTGAATTTGGCAAATTGTGTAACTGGTAAAGAACAGTTTACTCAACTGTAAACTGCAGGTATATAACACAATTGGAAGAAAGGGGGTGCAAATGTGAAGAAGTGGAATGGGAATACTGAGGGATGAGAGAGCAGTGGAAGAAAGGAAGGAGGTGGAAGTGGTTTTAGGAACCTAATAGAGGCTTTTTAAAGTCTTCCTTTTGATTGCCTATTCTATCTTAACTGCTACCCACTTCCCTGTCTTCTTCCAGTGGAAGCATTGTGTGCCCCCCACTTCCCAGTAAAATAGATGTGCACTTGACAGTCTCATCTCTCTTCCTTTGCTTTCTATATGTGTTTAGTACCTGACTTTTTTTGAGGTTCCATTTTTTTTTCATTTTTTTTTTTAAACTACTTTTAACAACATAGTGGGTTACTTAAACTATTTTTGACAACATAGAGGGTTATACTAACAAAGGAAAAAGCTTCTACTTGTAGGGAATCAACAGCCTTCTGTTTTGTTACTTAGCTTTTATATATCTTGGGCATTCTTTTCATTCTAAGGAAAACCCCAAATCTGATTCATCCCAACAGCAATATTCTTTTTCCTTTCTGCCATCTGTTGTCTTTTGTCAAACTGTGGTCTGTGGACGAAGCAGCATTGGCCTCACTTGGGAGCTAGTGAGAATGCAGAATCTTAGGTTCTACTCCAAACTTATGGAGTCAGAATCTGTACATAAAGAATATTCCCTGGGAATTTGCATGCATGTTCATACTTGAGAAGTATAACTCTGAGGCTCGTGACAGCATTGACTAGGGTTCTTGAGCTAAGTCTCTTTTTCATCTGTGGTTCAGGTCAAATCTCTTTCAACTTTTAATTCCTTTTGCACTCCGAAAAAAAAGGGGATTCCTGCAGCAGGTTGGGTAAATTGTTTTCTCTCTTCCTGTACCATCACGTTTGTTGCTAATTGTCAGCAATAGGTAGAGAGTATGCTGTGAGAAGTTGCTCTTGTGAAGATTGAAATTTACTAACTACAGTCATTATGAATGATTGTTACTGGTTGCTGACACCATAACATTTCAGAGATAAATATTGCCAAGTTTTATTTTTACGCAATGATTTCTCCTTATAAACTATTATTATATACCTTACTAGTTACCTCATATTTGGGTTTCAGAACAGATTTCTGGCAAGTCTTAATGAAGTGATTTTGTTTTATTGTGGGGATATGGGCTGATTATGGGAAAGAAATTGAGAATTTTCTGTTCTTGTATTTTATTGTTGAATATTAAAGCTCTTCTCTTTGTCCTTTGCTCAGGCAGTTTTGAT
The DNA here is from genome assembly GCA_028627145.1 of Eidolon dupreanum. Classification (NCBI taxonomy): domain Eukaryota; kingdom Metazoa; phylum Chordata; class Mammalia; order Chiroptera; family Pteropodidae; genus Eidolon; species Eidolon dupreanum. Next base: position 122,131,957 of record CM053507.1, on the reverse strand, counting down.
GGCTGTGTTGCTTTGTTTTCCTGTTTTCCTTAAGCAGATTTGATTTACTGTCATTAAGATAAAAGGCTTGGCATAATTACCTGCTCATGGATATAGTTTGTTAGATGTACTCACAGTGCCTAAGCTCCTTGTTGCTGTGCTCTCCTTCCCCTCAACTCCAGGATGCCACGGTGATACCACACCTCATGGCGCTGCTTAGCAGGTCCCGCTACACCCAGGAGTACATCTGTCAGATCTTCTCACACTGCTGTAAAGTAAGAATCAGAATAAATATTCTCTGTAATGTAAAATCTTATATGCCCTCAGGTGATGTGCCTTTGCGTATCCTCCCAGAGGTAATCTATATATATATATATATATATATAAGCAGACTTATTTATATATCACCCTCCCCCCTTTTTTGATACAAATGATAGTATACAATATATACTTTATACACCTTGCATTTTTCACTTAACATGTTTTGTCTTAAAGCCTGTTCCCTATCAGTACATAAGGAGTTCCTTTTTTTTAAACAGCCATATTGTATTTTACTGTATAGATAATACAGTAATTTATTTAACTACTCCTCTGTTGTTAGACATGTAGCTTGTTTCCACTCTTATTACAAAACAGTGTTGCAACAAGTACCTTGTATGTAAGATATAAGAAACAGAATTGTTGAATCAATGAATGTGTGCATATGTAATTTTACCACAGATTGTCTTGTCTAGAGGTTTACCATATTATAATCTTATCAGTAGTGTATGATCAGTACTATTTCTCCACACCCTCAGTTTCCACATTGTTGGAAATTGTTTTAAGTAATCTCATACAAGGAGAAATTTCTGTTATTAGAAGGGCCTGAACGTAAACTGAGGAGTGCTATGAAGTGTGACATATTTTGCTTCGTAGTTTACATATTGAGTACTCTTTTGATTATTTGAGATCTTTCTTAATTTTTTTTCAGGAGAGTATTACTCACCTACTTATAATACAAATACAAAGTGAGGAGCTGGGGAGCTATAGAAAAGAAGGGAAAGAAAAGTGAACACCTATATACTAAACTAGGAAGATACAGACCTATGCTATTTTAGAATAGTTTTCAAAAAAAAAAATGAAAATTAAATTATTTGGTTCCAGAAAAATTATCTATTAATTATAATTTAAATGTTTAAACCCCTTCCCAAATCCTAGCTGATTATCACAGCCTATTCAGTTCCATTTAAGACATTTAGGATTTAAGATTTTTGTCAAAAATCTTTGAAGTTTATCTTCCCAGATTTCTCTGATGGTGTGTAAGCTAACTCACAAGACCAGGGATTTCATTTCAAACAATCCTTAATCATTTGAGGTGGGCAAAGAAAAGCTTTGAGGAAACAATTTTATTGCAATTCATTTGTTAAAAATGAGCTAAACTAACAGAGTGTAGAATCTTCCAAAAAGAAAAGATCTTATAACCAGCCCTGGCAGGTAGAAAAAGGTACTTCAGAACTCTGTCCATCATTAAAGATCTTTACCTGAGTGCTTGAGAACACAGCATCTACCAGTTATAACTACAGTGATCCCAAAAGACAGGGAAAATTGAACCTGGATGTATATAATTACTACATGTCAAATTATGTTAAACTATGAGAAGTTTTAATAATCTCATTCCTGAAGTTACCTAAATTGCTTTTAGAATTTTTCATTAGAAACTTCTCAACACTTTTAGGCTTCCTCAGTTGATAGGCTTGCTCATCTGAAACTTCTCAACATTGTTTTAGTTGAAATCATAGATAAAGGAATACTATTAAGTCACTAGTTCTTTTCCTGAAGAGAACTTAGGTTGAGCAAGAATTTACAGGCACCCTCATGCCATGAACAGAACTGACGATGTTATTAGAGAAAAATCTTAATCAGCTTTCTTTTAGCCTGATAATTAGCATTTGCTACTGTAATTAGATGACCAAATATAAGTTTTCTGAGATATAACTAGACCTCAGGACACAACATTTATAAACCCAGTGACAGCAGAAGTAACCTAAAATACAATACTGATTTCTCTACTGAAACACTAAAAATGTGTTTTTGAAAACAACTTATCTGATGATCTCTGTATTATTAATTATAAAAACCTTTTATTTTTATAAAAAATTTTTCAGTTTACATATACGCTCAAAATAAGCTTCATAATAAAATTTTAAGACTCATTCACAAGTTTGTATACACTAGTATCAATATTAAGTAAATTTCCATACTTTGGGGAGAGGAGACAGAAGCAGGAGAGATTACTATTACTAAAGCGTTATGTTATAATTATATCTTTGACGTTCTCTCCCCAGTTTATTGAGCAAAAAGGGGCCAGTATAATATTAATCGGTATCCTAACTTATAAATTGCTGCCACTTAAGTTGCTCAGATTTCTGAGGGACCTATCTATTGGAGTTAAAGATCATGAGGGCTTATGTGCCTCCTACCCTGTGGATGCTACCCCAGGTTCATGTAGGTTGACTTGGAGAAATTAATGAGAGACTTAATAAGAATCAAGTGATAGTTCTTCCTCTTTAGTTGGTTTAGCCACTAAATCTTTCATTGCCATTGTTATTACATAATCCTATGTATGACCAAAGAGGAAGAAGACCTTCTTTTGTAAGAAATACTTGCTGCAAGCTTTGGGGCAAAGACTTTTAGGGATTAAAAAATACATTATCTTGTAAGCAGTGGTGAACAGTACGTTCAGAGTATTCCATTGTGCTTGATCTTTTCACCATCATTTATAAACATAATTCCATCAGCAGAGATATTCAGTAAGTGATCTAGCTCTTAGGAAAAAAAATACATGCACGTGGATATTCATCAAAGTGATGTATGTACTAGTAAAAGACTGAAAATAATCTAAATGTCTAACATAGGGTACTAGTTAAAGTATGGGACATTCATACAATGGAATAAGGCCAAAAAAGAAATGAGAAAGCCCTTTATGTACTGGTATAAGTGATCTCAGAGATATAATATTAAGGAAATAAAAGGTTTAGGGCAATGTATATACATTTATAGTATATATGTGTGTGTGTGTGTGTGTGTGTGTGTGTGTGTGTGTGTGTGTGTATAGACTTTATATATAGACTTTATATATGTAGAATTCTACCATTTGTGTTAAAATAGATGGAAATAATATACCTGTATATATTTATTTGTATATGTATAAAACGTCATGAAGAATGTAAAATCTATTAAGTTGCCTCAAAGAAGGGGAACAGATTGGCTGAATACAGAGGTAGAAGAACAATGAGGTGCAAGGGGCAGAGGCAGCATCCTGCCTACAAAGCTATTCTGTTAAGCACTGCCAGTATTATTTTGAGATGTTAAAATAATAAGGAAGGGGAAAAAATCTTAGTATGCTGACCTGTTAGCTAAGGCTAATTGAGGCTTATCTTCACTATTTATTCTAGTTACCTACTTATTACTAAATAGGAGAAAATAGGAGACCCTCCTTTTCTTGGCTCCCCAATTAAAGTCTTCACTGTTTTTATAATGAATCAGCCACAGACTCCTATATTTCAAATGAGACAATTCAAGTAAAGCCTTTAGAGCAGTGCCCAGCACATAGCAAGTGCCCAATAAGTAGTACCTATAATATAATTGCAGATAAATGGATGAGGATGAGGTAGGAAGACAGAGAGCACACTTACAGCCTGTGCCTTGAGAATGTCAGTATTTTCAGTTATTATAAAAGTAAGTTTGCACTATTCTAGATGGATATGTAATGGTAAATATATCAAACAAGTGTACTCTGGGAATTTATCTTCATACCCTAGGGATGAAAGCTGCACAGAGATGCAGTTTTCAAGTTCAACAAAACATTGTTTATAATAGTGAAACATTCGAAACTACCGAAAATATGTAATGAGGGGTTTCCTGAGTAAACTGTGGAATCTTATACAGTTATTAAAAATAAGAAATTAGGAGTTAGAAAATATATAGAAATTAAGAGAGAAATTGCTGAAGTTTTTTTTTTTTTTAAGGACCCTTTTAATAGTATATAAAATGTTTAAGAGATTTGTTTACTGATAAAATAGAATATGAATGAATGCTAACCTCCTCACTTCAAATGATGAATATTTTGGTCTAAGAAAGAATGAGTACCCCTAAGATAGTAGATACTTGGCTAAACAGTGGATTGGAGAAATTTGTTTGAGAGCTTTTTCTAGGCTAATAACTGGTTTTCAGTGGTAAACACAGACAAGTAACCTACTTTTCAGTGCTACATTTTTTTATCTTCTGACTAATGATAAGCATGATATACTATCCTTGTCCTGACTTCAATTGACTTTTCATTATTTGAAGGGGTGGGTAGGACATAAAATGAATGAATAAGAACTGTGACAAATTCAAAGCCTTGCATTAACCTTTAGCTTCTGCCACTTTAAAGATCTTCAGGAAATTGATTAGTAGAAAACAGTTAATGAAAAATAAAATACCTGAATTTTTTCTATTTCTTCACCTTTCTATTCTAAGAAGTAGTAATTTTAAGAAGACAAATGAGATATAAATAGAAACCAAAAACACATTATTCATATCTTAGTTATAGAGTGTTGTGTTTTCCACCATCCTAGTGTTCCCTAATGTGTTGACATTGGTTAGTCTCTGTTCCAGTTCCTCTTACAATTAGTTAAGTTTAGAGATCTCCTGACTAGTTTATCAGTCTTAAGTTGTAAGAATGACTACCACTGTCTTCTGTGGCATAGGGTGAGTTTGTGCATGTGAAATGTAGAAGTCATAGTTGCTGTGATGATATCTATTCAAAAATTGTGATGGACTTGTGCCAGGATAATGTCTTTGCCCTCTTCCTTGTTTTGGTAGGTAAGAAAGCTAATTCTATAGAGCTGGGATGAGGTAAGATATGGCAGCCCCTTGTAGGACTAAAAACAATGTTTACCCTGCTTTTTAGGGGATGGGATTATGCAAGAGAAAAGAATACGTTGTATTGAGTGTGGTTTTCTGCATTTAAGTAAATGTTTTATCGGAATAAATTATTACCTTTCTTAATGTATTACCATATTCTCTTTTCCTACAGGGTCCAGATCATCAAACAATTTTATTTAACCATGGTGCAGTTCAGAATATTGCTCACCTACTAACCTCAGTATCTTACAAAGTAAGATGTTGAAAATTATGACCAGATTTTTATACTTTATTTTTGATTTCTAAACTCTTGCTCTAGAAAGAGCCCCACATAATTTATTGCTTCTCTGATAGATATCGTGATCAAGAATAGTATTTTATCAGTAAAATGTAATGGGGCATTGTCTTACCTATAGAATTCTCCTTTTTAAAAAAATAAATAAAAAAGCTACCCTTGCTTTTCCATTTTTTGCAGAAGGTGATTGTGGCATGAGTTGTTATTGATTTTCACCTGTGATCATTAATAGTCTCTTCTTATTAAATGTTAATCCCAAAGCAGATGCTTTGAAGTATATAAGAACAGTGGTTTGCAGATTCCATATTTGAGACTTTTATTTAGCCACAGTGACTTAAACTTACAACATATACCCACAAATATATCAATATTTAAATTGTGTTCTGTTTTGTATTTTGAATTAAAAAGTCAAGGATTTGCAGATTTTTTAATTAAATTTTCTTTACTATTTTATAGGTAAGTGGCATATGATATAGTATCAGGAATGTAGCTAATACCTTGGACATTTCATTGTTCAACTAGCAAATTGTAGCAAATACTGAGGCATGTTCCTTATTGTGTCACATTAGAGCTGGGTATGCCAGGAGTTTCCTATAGAGAAGAGACACTGTCATTTTTGTCTTTCATTCGCTTGCACTGATCGTAGTCTTCTCTTTTGGTCCTTAGCTTTATTGCAGCCTGCTAATATGTATGTTTTCCCTACCTCAGACATCCAAAGTTCACTCTTGGTGAAGAGCTCACAAGGATAGGAGCAGTGCCCAAGTGAGGGACAGGGCTTCTTCACACCTCAGCTACCTATCCTGCCAATCTCAGGTTCCACATAAGAACATCAAATATGGACTCAGGCTTGGAAGTGAGAATTAGATCATCTGGTGAAAACCGAACAGAAAGAATGAAAAATAACAGCTGTCATAGGAGCTTCTGCAAATTATAAAATATGTTGGATGTGGTCAAGAGTTTGGGCCCTTGGTATCATCCCAGACCAGTTATCTGATTTTAAGGAATGTTAGCACAATTTATAGGTGTTTGGTGTTTTAAAAGTTAAGTTAAATTAGTCTAGTCCTTATTAAACTTTTATTATAACTTTGTTTCCTCTCTTCCCCCATCCTTATCCCATACACAACTATAAGAGTACTCTTTTTATTTTTATTTTTATTTTATTTTATTTTATTTTCCATCAGGTCACTGTTTTGTAGTTTGGGAAGAAGAAATGTCCCACTTGAAAGGCAGTTAGTAGTTAATTGCTATTAAGTTCCCTCTGCCTTACCAACATTGTATTTTGTACATTGTTTTTTTAAATTTGGTTAGAGATTTATGTAATTCTGTTTTAGTTACTACTTCTTCACTGTTTCTTTTGTTACATCAAAATTAATTTTAACTTTTTATAATTTTAACTTATTACACTCTTCACATACACAGGTCTTATTTTTATTCCTTGAGTCCTTCCTTTAGTACTTTAAGCAGATTTAAATAGTTATTTCTTCAGAAGAGTTTAGATTCTGAGATGTTAAAATTCATATTTTCAAAATTAAAATAAATGCTTTGTTTGTTCATTTATTTTACAGGTTCGAATGCAAGCACTGAAATGCTTCTCAGTTTTAGCCTTTGAAAACCCCCAGGTATCGATGACCCTCGTAAATGGTAGGCTGGAACTTTCAGTGGCACCTACATGATTTAATTTATGAACTTTGTGGATTTAAAGAATTCCTTAATTCTTGTTGTTTGTTTTATTTCTAGTTTTGGTTGATGGAGAATTGTTACCACAAATTTTTGTGAAGATGTTACAGAGGGATAAGCCTATTGAGATGCAACTCACATCAGCAAAATGGTAAAAGTCAAGACAATGTGGGAAGAAAGACAGTGCTTTATCACTATCTTAGAATATTTTGGAAAGCCTAATTAACTTACTTCCAATCCTCACCTTGTTTTGGGATTTTGAAATTAGAAAATTATGGGGTTGTCTCACATTTTTTAAATAGATGTGAGTTTTTACTCATTTTACTCAGTAGCATATAGAACAGGAACTCTCATAACATCTAAGACTATCTACAGAAAATTACTTTATTATTTACATTCTTTTCTCTTTGTATTTCAGTTGAAATAATACAGAATTAAGTCAGATTTAACCAACATATATTATGCTAAGTATTAAGCCAGGAAAATATAGATACAGAAATATGGAGTGATAACCAAGGCATGATTTCAGAGAATGTGGCTTTCTCATCTTTAGGAAAAACAAAACAAAGAATCCCTTTAGAGATATGACAGTTAATAAGAAACTTATATAAATTTCTTATTAGCACAATTTCTGGCTCATATAAGCCTGCAATACATGTTACTTCTGTAATTATCAGCACATTAACAGATACATTGCGCAACAGATAAGTAGTGTGGGATTCTATGCGAAATGAATTTAGTTTCAGTATTTAAGAAGCTGTGGCTCTCTAATATTTGGCTAGAATGGAGAATTTTAGTGAATTACTCATATACCAAGAATTGTTTATTTTTATTTGTATTGTTTGTATTTTTTATTTGTTTGCTTTTTGTCTTCAAAACTGAGTATTTACTTCTTTGTCAGTAAGGTAATCTTCTCACGGAACTGATTTTAAAAAGTAATGTGGTAACAAGCCTTGAGATAATGATAACAACTGTAAAGAGTTCAACCCTCTATAATATAAGTAAAGAATTTTACTGATTTATATATAGCTTCCCCTAGAAGCCAGAACATGAGATATTTTAGGGTTTTTTTTTTCCACCCAGCATACTAAAGGAATCTAATTCAAAAAGGAAATTCATTAATGAAAGTTTCTAAAGTGTTTAATATTCATTACCTGGTTAGGAAGTACAAAGTAATTTTATTCTTATTCAAAGCCAGATGTAATTATGAAGGTAAATTGTTTTTCAGTAGTGCTAAATCATTGACTAATTCTCAAAACCAATACTGGAAACCTCTGAATAATTTCTTATGGATACCTATAAGTGTTTTAAGTTAAATGCTTCTGCGATACTTCTACTGCTATTGAACTTGGACTATCCCAGCTTCTTTTAAACTTAAGATAGTTTGTTAACTTTATGTTTTACTTTTAGTGGTTTTTTACTTTTTATTATGGAAAATTTTAAACATAAAAAAGTATAGAGAAAAGTACTCTAATATGCCCAGCACCTAGCTTCAAAATTTATCCACCTATTAAGGCAATTCATTTTTAAAACAATTTTGTATTTTTTTTTTTTTTAATATCTGGCTTACTGGGTGTATATATCAGTCGTCTTTTAACTATTAAATTAACAGGACTTCAGATAAGGGAATATCAAAACCTCCCTCAGGATAAATGAGAGTAGTTATTTTTTTTTCCATGAAATTTTAAAGGTAAATTATTTTCCTTTTAAAGCTTTAAAACACAAACAAAAACTTACACTTTTTGCCATCTTATTCCAGTTTAACTTACATGTGTAGAGCTGGAGCAATTCGGACAGATGACAACTGTATTGTATTAAAGGTGAGCTAATTAATTCTCCCTAAAAGCATGTGAAAATTATCCAGTCATATAAGTATTAAATATCAATATTGATATTCCTATTTTTTTACATATTTATCACTACAATATGTGTGCATAGCATAAAATAATAAGAGAATGCTGTGCTTTTCTTTTCAGTGGGGTGCCATGCAGTTTTTAAAAACTGGTTTTAGATGTGTTTTGAAAGTCAAAGTGAAATAACTTTTCTTATCATATCTTTTCATTTTTATGGTAATTAGGAGGATGTAGAAATGGTAAAAATATGTAAACTTTAGGTGAAATAGAATTATATTTTAATCCTTGATATTCATTAAGTTTGTAAAAGTTCTATAGGCAAGCAATTTACTAGCTCTGCAGATAAAGACTTTCTATCACCCTCACGGCAGGTAATCAAAAGACATAATGAGCAGTATGTAAGTGGCACGTGAAAGCAGTCATCATCATTGTGGTATGTCCAAATCAACTAGAACTCAGAAAAACCCACATAAGAGACTAGCCCTAAAAATCCTAAGACCTAGATTCTGGTTTCAGCACTTCCACTGCTAACTGGCTTGGTAACCCTAGGCACACCCCTTATTTTTTTATTCTTCAAACTCCTAGTTATAAAAATAGATGCAATAATTCCTGCTCATCTCATCCACAGAGTTATGATGAGAATAACAATACGTTAAATATATTAAACATCTTATTTGCTATAAAGAACAAAACAAGTATAAATAAATTCATCATGTGTCATTATCAGTATTCAGAATGAACCCAAGATTAAAAGAACACTAATGTTTGCTTTAGCCTTTAGTGAAGCAAGTCAATTAATTTAATGAGATATGGGGACCCCCTCACTAAACAATACTGCATAGCATGCTAAGGGTTTCCATGAAGCAAGTGACCTTGGTTTATTTACTTAACTCTCTACCCCTCCTTTTCTTCCTTATTGGTAAACTGAGTTAAGAGTATCTTTTTCATGTAGTAGTTGTGAGCATTATATTCAATAATCCATGCATTTATGGTTTTGATAAATGTTATTAACTGTTAAAAGGAAAATAAGAATAAGGCTTTCATCTTGGAAGCCTACGTTATATGGTAAAGCCCTAATGAGCCTGTAATCAGTAGTGAACAATAAAGTGCTAAATTCTGTTTCAAAGGTATAATAGGAACTTAGAAAGAACACAATTGATGGTGGTAGTTGAGGAAATCTTCCTATAATTGTAAAATTTCAGTTTCTACTTCCACATTATCTTTTAAAGTGGATTCACCAGCCTTAGAAATAGTAAAAAGATAGGGTATTTTTATTGAGAATCTAATGTAGATAACTTAGCAAGACCAGTACCAAGAATTTTGAAGGACTTCCGAAGTAAAATTGGACTAGTGGATATCAGTCTTTCCAGGAAATTCTTTGGGAAATCTAGGAACTGTAACTAATGCATTTCACTCGCATTATAGGAAAACTGATGGAATCTGAGTAATGGTAAGATCACTGAAATTTTAAAGGTGTATTTTTTGTGTGTGTAACTGTAGATATTAATCCCCAAACAAAAAATAAAAGTCATTCCACCCATGTTACTCACTAAGGAAAAAAAGCATGCTTTTTATAAGGCAAAATTGTTCCTTACTAAATAAACTTCTGGATGTCTTTTAGATAAATAAATGCATAGATGGGGCAGAAGTGTCAGACATGATTTATTAGGGATTCTTAAATAACTTGTAAAGTTACACAATAAAATTTTGGTCTTATCTATCACAAAAGCCTAATGGAAGTTTATATTAATGTGCTTTGAATATATGATTAGAGTTTAGCATGTTGGTATAAATGATTAATATGCCCTAAATTTTATTTTTGCATTCCAAAAAACCCTTTTATTTTCTGAAAGTCTTTATTGAAAATTTGATCACAAACATGACACCCATTAAAAACCATTGAGTTGATTCAATCACTATATGCTCTCCATCAAGCTTTTGCCTTTATTAAAAGGGAAATAATTAATTTCACTACCTTCCAGACATTGCCTTGTTTGGTTCGAATGTGCAGTAAGGAGAGATTACTAGAGGAGAGAGTTGAAGGAGCTGAAACACTCGCCTATCTGATTGAACCAGATGTTGAGCTACAGAGAATTGCTAGCATTACTGATCACCTCATTGCCATGCTTGCTGATTATTTCAAGTATCCCAGCTCAGTGAGTGCCATCACTGATATTAAAAGGGTATGTTTTTTCTTCCTTTTCAGCAGTTCAAGAAAGGGCTTTTTAAAAATTTACTTACTGTTCACAACTTTGAACCAATTGATAATTACAATTATAGTTCAAACCCCTTTTAAACAAAGGAATCTTTTACCTTTGGTAACATAGATGATGTTGCTTTATGAGTGTTTGAATCCAATTTGTTTTATATTTATTGTCAGGAATTTTTATTGAGATAATCAGGAAAGAAGAAAATTGCATCCGTAATTCCCAACTAAAACTCCAAAATAGTGGGAACTGGTTTCTAAGCTGGTGGTTGACATTATATCAATATTATCTAATCCTATTCAATTTCTCAGAATCATCTCTGTTGCTATATTCTCTTTCTTTAGCTGAAGGGTGATCTTTTGTTACAGGTGAGTGAGTGGCTTTATTTGACTCTCCACCACTGTCTTTCTCTTTTGTTACCTTTTTTCTAACTTTTGCTCTCTTTCCTTTTTGCAGTTTCATACTGTGCTTTGGATTTGCTAGTGACAGCTAAAGCACCATTTAACCTCTAGATTGAGACCATCAAGGACTCAATTGTGTTAACTTTTTCTCAAAATATAACTTCCTTAGAGTGGGTAGATATTCCTTTGACTTTGTTTTTCTTGGCCTGTTTTTCATAGCTATTTCTCTAAGCATAAGAGATAAATAATTATTCTGTTAGAGAAAGTTTATTTAAGGAGGTCATGGTAGAGAGAACATTACCGCCTAATTAGTAACCAGTACTGTTTCAGGAATGTGGCTTTATTTTTGATACCAGTGGTCCAATGGTAAATTTTTGAAAACTGTTTTCTTAACCTCTCCCATGCCCCTGAGTTCTAAAAAACTTCATCCGCTTCTGGCATTTAACATTGAAAATAAATTGTTTAGGGTATATCTTTCTCTGTCTTAGGAAGGGCCTAAACTAACCTTCACTGATATTTGTATTTGTAATGTGTACAGTCCTCCACATATTTGTTATATGCCTGCTCTTCCTTCATTAGGACAATTTTTCCACTAGAGGTGATGGGCTATATTGAACCAACTACCTTGTCTGTTTTCCCTCTGGCTACTTGCTCACACTGACACAGTGTCTCACTGATACATAGATACATGAGCAAGTCTTAACTATGGCCTCATGAGTACCCTTAGTGGACCATCCCAGCAATGCAAATGGAACACTTTGATTGACATGAGAGTGAAAGAACATCATTAGAAGAATTTCTTACCTGTGCATGTACAAATCATTTAACTAGTATGTAGAAGATTGTCCCTTTTATTAAGATTTTTCAATTTTATTTTCATCATAGTAAAGCTAGAATAATAATAATTTTTTAAAATGACCTCCTAATGCCAGAATTAAATATTAGTTTGTTTTGTCATCTTTATTTTTGGTGATGGATTATCCATTTGTTTCTGACCATAAAAATATAGATACTTGACTCATAGAGAGAAATTCTTACATGGTAATAAATATGTGATTTCCATGGTATATTAGTTCAAGTCAGTATTCTAATATATGTTATGACTAGAAAGTATTTAAAAACTTAAGAATAAATATATTAGAACTTGCACATCAAAATGAGTGTTCCTCATTTTATATTAGGGAGATTCCTTCCATACTCCATCAGTGCCTGCTTTGATCAAAATATTTTTGGAACTACTTTTAAGAATTGCCTTCAGAACCACCCCAAATGAGTTTCAGGTTTTCTTATTGCTTTTGTTATACTAAATGATGTTACCTAGCTGGATTTCCCCATCTTCACATACCACAATCCATGACAGAGTTTTAACTTAAAACTCTCTTAGTTCATAAAGATATATTATTGTCAGGGTTTTGTAATTAATATACCACTTAACTCTTTAGGAAGTTTCAGAAAAGGGTCTCAGTGTTGTGAACAACACCTACATCATTTTGTAAGGGTGAATCTTTTGGGGCAACTCATTTGGAAAAAGTGGTAATCATTTGGATGAAGTTATCTCTCTTAGTTATAAAATTATTTACATTATTGATATGCCTTGTATATTTACTGGTTTGTAGTCAGTCTTTGAAAGTGTCCTGAGAAGACGTTTCTATTTTATTGTTGTAGTAGTTTGGTGATATATCAGGTATATGGGAAATTAGTAACTTAGAAAACTAGTTATGCACACGGAAAGGTAGCATTAATTGTTTTCTACCAGTAAGTAATTTTAATAAATTTATCCAAAAAAAAAAAACCTGAATACAAATCTCAGATAACTTGTAATAGTAATGATTATCATGATATATCGTTCGTTAGGATTTTCACAAAGTATTCCGTTTCTGAAAGCTTTTTAAATGCTGAAGTTAAGCTAGCATTACTCTTAATGTTTGGGAAAACCTGCTAAAGACATTATTGTAGCAGCTGTATTCTGAGGCTAGCCAAGCCAGAGTGTGCCTGGTTTTTGAGAAGAGCATTTCAAAAAGCTGGTGCAAGCCAGCATCAGTGCCACTAAAGCTGCCATCTAGGAACACTGAATTTTTAGGGGTCAAAGATTCACAAAGGTTTTCATATGCCAGTGTCAAATGTGGTGGTGTTCACTTTTAGACAGAAGCAGACTGCATGTATTCCAGGCCAAGCTGACATAAACACATCCAGGTCTCAGTCATACGTGAGCAGAACCTAAAAATAAGCAGAAATTCATTGAGAGCACGAATATATTAATAGTTGTTAAACAGTTTTTTCTTCAACCCTACTTGATTAGTTTTATTGAAAATTTAATTTGTGGACTAAGTTGGAACATATCTTTTTTCCCTTCCTATAGCTTGATCATGACTTAAAACATGCTCATGAACTCCGCCAGGCTGCATTCAAGCTCTATGCCTCTCTCGGAGCAAATGATGAAGACATCCGGAAGAAGGTGAGTCTGGGAGAGGGGCGTCCCCCAGTCCTGACAGCCAGCAGGCAGGGAGTGACGTCAACCTGAAAGTCGTGGTGAAGAGCACTAACAGTGACTGATTGAATATAATAAAGAGAGTGACTAAAGGCATAATTGAAGAATGAATGGGACCCGGATTTGGGGGGTTGTTTGTTTTTAGAATACAGAGTGGCATGGCGGTGCTGGAATGACAAATAACTGGTGTGCTTTTTTGTGTCATTAATATGGATTATTGTGTTGCACATTTTTGCATGTGTTCTGCTAAAAATCAATTCTAGCACTGTGACGCTTCTGACACCTTGAAAGACCTAACACTAGAATTGTAAATGTTATTTATGGAAATACTTTCCAATGCCATTGAGAAATTTAAATCTCTATTGTACATTGTTCTTTGATATGTGGCTTAGTTATGTTTTGATTTTTTTGCTACTGTGCAAGTTTGATGTGAATAAAATCTTTGTGGAATGATGATTTTTATGTTTAGTGAGTGGTCATCTGAATTTCTAGGTCCCAAAAAATGTATTACTGGTATAGCACTTTATGTTGTTATAGCCTAGTCCAACACTGAACTCGTGTTCTTTATGAGAATACTTTTAAGCAGGAAGTAAAGTCTAGTGGTAAGCTCTGACCTGGCCCCCTTCTCAAACCAAAAGACTGGAGCTTACTACTCAAAAATATATATAATCTAATAAATTTTACACAAGACTTTTTAGGAACCATCAGTAAAGTAATCCCACATGTTCTTTCTTGATGAGCCATAGCGGAAAGAACAAATTGGGCATTACTTACTGAACATGACTATTTACTAAATCTCTCTCCATCTGTATTGGTATTTTAAGAAGACCTATGTGAGAGAAATCACAAAGTATTGGGAATTTACCATGATTCAGAGAAGTACTTTAGGCTTGTAGAGAAAGAAGTATGGATAATTAAAAGTTTATTGAAATAAATTGAAAAGGAATCATTCTTGAAGAAAATTGAAGTAATAGCAATAAGATTAAATATGTGAGTAACTTTAATTTAAAATCAGTGCAAAGAACACAACTAAGCTGAACGTTTTCCATGTACCTCAGTTTATTTAGTTCAGTTAACAAGATGTTTTTGACTCGAAGTGTTTTTAATAAATATCTATGAAAATCCTTCTTGACACCTCTAAGCTTTCATCTATAAACTGTTACTTAAAGGCAAACATACTAGTTATATGATATTCCCTATGTCTACACATGATTTTTGGATGTTGACTCTGATATGATTCATTCAGTGTAGGTACATGGTGTATTGCAAGGGAAGAGGCTTTTATGGCAACTCATATAGATAAAACATTTTTTAAACATTGACATGGACTGTATAACTCAAATACATAATGATTTGTTTTTAGATGGTTATTAGGGCCTGTTAGAGGAGAAGTGTTTTACCTATTCTTTTAGCTCAAGAAGGCCATGTCATGGACTGAAAGGGAGATAGATAGATGGACCATGACTGGGGGAAATAGGATGTCCATTTGTACTTCTTTGTACTTTTTTGTTAATAAACTATTGTTTTGGAATTAATGACTTAATTTGTGATATCATGTTCTAGAAATACTTGCAACTTAACAGTCTTATAATCAGTAGTCTATTAAAATTTGTGTTCATAATGTGTATCATTTCCTGGTCAGACTAAATCTTGATAATTTTTGTAGAAAGATGACAAATAAAGAATAAGTTATAATTATTATAGTTTTTTTGTGTGGTGAAGCAAAGATACTGTGACATTCTTATGTAATGGGGATTACACACAGTTTTTTAGGAAGATATTTAATTTCTGAGAAATTAAGTGTTTGAATAATTTACAGTTTATAGCAACTACTGAAGAGAGAAATTGTAAAATGGAAAATATAAGTAATTTTGTGATAAAATCTACATGAAAATGGTTCTTAGGAGTGGAAAATTCTTATTTTCAGTGTATAAAAATGATAAATAATAACCCTTTTTCTTTGAATGCATTTATTTCTATTCCACTTTTTGTTGAAATAATTATTTGGATAGAATTTTATTTACTTTTTCTATGAAATATTTATTTACCTTTTACACTTATACCCTATGAACTTTGATTATATTTTTGTGTGTGCAGATTCTTGAAGTACAGTGTTTATTATTGTTTTACTTTTTAATGAAATATTTATGCTTGCCAAGATGGAATTTCAGTTTACTGAGTTAATGAAAGGAGAATCCTTGAAAGAAATTTCCAGGAGTACAGAACTGTCTCCCCACTTTCTCCCCGCCAAAACCCCAAAGCAACAAAAAGACTTTTTGTTTGTTTCGGGATAAAAGTATATACTTTCAGTTGATCTACCTGTTAAGTTGAAAATGAGAATGTAATTTAATAAATACAGAAAGTAACATATATCCCATTTCCTTGTTATGGTCAGTTAAGGAAATGAGGCAGAATGAAGAAAACTAGAACAAAGAGGTAGAGACAATGAGAGGTACACACGGCTGTAAAGGAGAAAGATAGAGGCCTTCTCTGTTCATAGAATTCTATATTATTGCTTCTGAAGACTTCTAAAGGCCCACTGTGATTTCATTTCTTAATACCTTCTCTGGGCCAGACAAAGTTAAGCTGAAGACCAAATGTGACATATAGGTCAGAGATATGCCACTCCTGCTCTGGAGCAGTGTCAGTGTATTCCCATTAAAAGGAACCAACTGTAAAACAGTCCTTGGAACCTAGTAAACACTTAGTAAATATTTTGTTGAATAAATATAGAAATGAAAATATAGAAATCATACAGAGTAACATTTATTTCAGTATGCCTCGATCTTTCTTTAGCCTTCTATTCAGAGCAAAGTCTATATCCTAATTCCTAGCTTTGCATCCTGTATTATTCTGTGGCATACTTACCAATTTTGTGATTTCCTGTCAGAGAGTAAAGGAGGGTGGAAAGTGCTTCAGGCGAGAGTGGAAAATATTACCATTGGCTGTGACATGAAGAAGAAAAAACCCAAGAAAAGATGAAGGACCACTGAGCTTCACATTGATCGCATTGTGGCCTGGCCATATTAAACTTAGAATAATTCAAGGATTCTGGTTAGGGAAAGCAAAGACAGAGGTGGGAATTGAGTGCTCAGTGGAAGAAGGGTCTAAAACATGTTGGCAGTAAATTGCACTGACAGAGATTCCAGGTTAAAATTAGCTGTAATCTCTGCCATTGGTAAAGTCTAGTTTCTTTACCACATATTAATGCTGACTAAAAAGCATAAGTTCAATTAATGGGACAGTTAAAAAGGAAGAAGTTAAGATACCTAACAAATTCTTTCAGGTACTAGCATTTCCAGTACCTGAAACCCCATTCAGTGGTTAAGTCATGTACAGGCAACAGTGGCAAATAATCCTGTAATTGTGAAGCCAATTCTTTTCTAAAGAATTGCTCTTATGAAGACCATCTGATTGATTGGTACCTACTGATTGTAAATTAGGTTGGAAATTTAAAAGGATTGTCTTTTACTTTCTTTAAGGAACCAGTAGAATTTATTAGAAATAATTAGAAAGTATAAATTGAGGAAAATTAGAAATAGTCTAAGTATAAATTAAAATTTAAGGAAATTAATAAACTTAACCAGGATGTTATTTTTATTTTGGGTAAAAGTAAAATACATTATAAATGTTCAATGTAGTATTTACTATAGGCTTTGTTTCTTTGCGATATCTCACTAATGGAGCCTTTCAGAAAGCTTTCCTCTTGGATTTTGAGTACTTATATTTTAGCTAGTGATCTCTTTTGAGGTACTAGAATGTAAGCTCCATGAGGGCAGGGATTTTTTATGTTTTGTTCGTCACAATTCCCAGCATCTACAATGCTGTCTGGTGTATAGTTGGCACTTAATAAATATTTGAAGAGTGAATGAATGAAAAAATGAATGAATGGACAAGTGGATAAATGAACCATGTTACAAAATTGCATTAATAAGCACCTTTAATCAAATTATATATGGGTCTCCCTACATTAAGAACTTTTATAACTTCACTAGCTTTTTGAGTATGTGAAGAGAGAGAATTTAAAATAGGGAAAATATACAACTGATCATACAGGCAAGGGGTTTCGCTATACTTAGCATATAGAAAATGCAGGAAATTACCATTTTTCAAGAGGCAGACAATCCCAAGGGCTTGTCTTCTATTCACTTTGATATAATCAAAGAAAACATGTTTCATGGTATGGTACTTGTTTAATTTGGAATTATTTTTACCATTATTTCTTAGTTTTTTTCCCTTTATAAATGCATGATTTAAAAAAATGTATAGCATTCACAAATATGAATCTGGACCAATTTTTGTTTCTAGAGATAAAAGTAGGATTTGGTTTATAGAAGGTAGCCTGACTCTTAGGAATCAACCTATTCTGTAAAGTGATATACACCTGTATAAATTACTGTCTTCCCAATTAATGAATATCAAATATGTAAGGCCAGTAATTTAATTCAATTTTACGTAGATGATTGAACTGCCTACATTATGTAAACATTGTCCAATGGATGAAGTGAGGGGATGGGAAGCAGTATCCTGAGATAGAGAGCAATAAGACATAGCTTTAAAACTCAGCATTTATAATAAAGCCTCAGTAAGTCAGAGAAAAGGAAGAAATGACTAATTAGAGTTTGCTTGGGGCTTACGGGATTATTTGGAAATAATTAAAATGGACACGGTGATATCAATGGAGCTATCCTCCAATCATTTTGGAAATTAATAATTTATTGTTTTGTCATTTTTATTGTTTTCTAAATGCCTTTTGTATTTTCAAGAGTTGAAAACATGAAATCTTAAGGTTTTGTTCTTTGGTGGAGGGAAAATTCATGCAATTGTAGTATTTTTACATGACCTACGTGAAGAAGGTGGTCAAGGGTGGGACTTTTTTTTTTTTTTAACTGCATAGTTTTTTTTTTTTACAAGAAGTGTAGGCAGAGAAAATTAAGGAAAAAAAAGAAAATGAACAAGAATGAGAATTTGTCTTCTACCTTCTTAGCAAAGGAAGTTATATCTAGTAGGGTCATTGTGAGGATGAAATATAATGTATTAAAAATATTTAACAAAGTGCCTATAGGTGCTCAATAAATGGAAGCATTTATTAGAATATCTTAAATGACTTCATTGGAAGATTAAAAATAAGTATATATTTTTAATTATATTAGAAAAGCTTAACAACATTGGGATATAAATAAAAAAAGGTTTGCAATGAAGACAGTGACTTTATAAATTTCCAATTCTGTTATTTATTTTTTAATAGTAAAAAAAATATTTATACTTCAGAAGTATAGGCTCTTTAGTTTGTCTCTTATTAATGACAAGATGTCTTCTCTTACAATTATATTTTAAAATGCATTTAAAATTCTGGTTTTCAAAACTTTTTGTTGCTATAGCATGCCCTTCAAAGCACCAAATAAAATGTACACAACATAAATCAATAATTGGTTAAAATCATAGGTAAGGAGAAGTAAGGAAACCAAATTCTGACTTTGGTTATTCAAATATTACTGTCCATGGTTGCCATAGATGTGATTTCTCCGAAGGGTCATTATTTGTATGAAATCATATCCTTAATATGTATGTTCAAATGTTGAACAAATACAATTTTTAAAAATACTTTTAAAGTTACAATATTTTAAAGTGTATTCGTAATTTAGGTTGGTTTTTCCTAATATATTTCTGCTATCAGAAACTTACTAAGCATTTCACTTTGAACATTTTTATCATTTGTTATAGCTTGGTTTTATTAGTTGTTCTTCTGGGTAACAATATAATTATACCATGAATTTATATTTTTAAATATTTTGCAAAGTTCAGTAATTCTAAATGGTCATTTACAAGGCGCAGTGTCAAAATTCTATACTTGTCTCTGCTATGAAATCAAGCAGATGCAAGGAATTATTTCTCAGCCTTAGCCTGCATATTGAAACAAATGCCTTGAACATTTTGAAGGTTTTCGACGGTACCACAGAAGTAGCACCTTTCAGGATTTGACTCTGCTACTGAATAACAACAAATTCATTCAGAATTGAGAATTCCTTGACTTAATCTGTGGTAAAAATGGTTAGTTATCTTCTTAAAGCTAATCTACCAAAGAATTTTAAATGAACTCTGCAACATTCATTCATGATGGTAAGTATTTTTAAAGAGTTAACCATGGCAGGATGAGGTTTTGCCACTTGCCCACAGTGTTGAGAGCCTTGGCCTTCTGCATACTGAGAGAAGCAAACCTGGGAGTGATAATGCTATATACATAATAGAGGTATTTATAAAATCAAGTACTGAATTTTTATTTCCATTTCATTAAATGAAGACATAAAATTGAGTTTTATACTGTTATTCTTGGTATTGTAGTTATATAAACCATTGAATTACAATTCTGGTCCTTAAAGTATGAAGTACAGGTTGGTTATGTTGTTAGCTGGTTGCAAAGCATCGTATTCAGGGAAAAAACTTGTCTCTTCTCAGCATAGTTTTTGGTACAAAGTGGGTAATGAGATGCTTTAAGAATGTCTATTTAATTCATCTGGCATTTATGATATACCTCCACCTGTGTGCCCAGGAATGAAGCAGAAGACTGATGTGTACCTTTTGGGAGCTTACAATTTAAAGTAGCTAAGGAGATGAGACACCAAGTTTCTATGTAGTAATTCCAGAGCCTCGTGTGTGTAAAAATGTCTTGTCTACACTGAAAGCCAGTTTTGCCATGATTGATAAAACCAGATTTGATTAAGATATGACTAATTATAATAGCCTATAATGAATAAATCTGGAAGAGTCCATCTTCTATAAAGAAGTTTATTTGAAAGCATTCTCACTTTCTTGTTCTAAAATATTAAAATCAGTTGTTTCAGAGGTTTTGACCCACAGAATCTATGTTCCTTCTGCATCAATTTTAAAAATGTTTTTCTAAGGGAACTGCCTAGATGTGATTATATTGTAAATTAATATTCTAGAAAGGAAGCATCCAAGGTTATGATGTCATAGAGGTACTATTTCAGCATTCTATTTTGTAGACAGCTTCCATATGGAATAGATTTAAACTTGAGGCAGTATTTTTAAATCCTTGGAACTTCTTTAAATAGTTATCTCTTCCTTGTCAAGCTATAAAGTTCATAACTAGAATGTAAGCTCCATAGAAGCAGTACCTGGCATACAGTAGTTTATATTTATTGAGTAAGTTGTTTATGTCTAGATACTAAAATTCAGCCAGCCACCTGTAGGATAATTAAACTGTTGTATGGTACAGTACACCATGCAGATCCCTGAAAAACAGAGATAGAGGGGAAGTTTCTAGTTCTAATTCTGTTGTCTGAAAAGTAATTTATAATTGTTTTATTTCGGTACTAAAATGAAAGTATAATTCAGTGCCCGTTTAGGTTCTGTTCTTACATTAAGCTAATGATTGAACTTTAAAAAATTGAACCCATCTGTAGAGAAATATCTGTCTGAAAGAGGAAGTATTGATCTATTTTTAGACATTATAAGTATTTCTGACACTATGTTTATATTTTTGGTTTTAGAGGAGGGAGAAGTCGGACCAAGAGAGAGTTCCCACTATTTTCCAAAGTGTAGGAAAGTTTAGAACTCTTGAGTGTTTCTTCTATACATATAACATAAGTGAAAGTTTCCCAGTACTATTAAGAAGATAAACAGGTCCTGATGTAGAAATTAGATGTAGAAATACCACTTAAACAGGCTTAAAAGGAAGAATAGAATATCAGAGCTTAAGAATGGGCCCACCATAAGATCCCCCTCTTCTTTGTTCTCCACCCTAAAGTGAAAAAACACTTCTCCAGGCCCAGGAGAGACTCAGTGTCAGTTTAGTACAGTGCTTTCAAGAGAAAAACCAAAAAAAGGCCCTGCAGATCAATTCTTATGGGATTGTGTCTTTTCAGTTCTCTGGCTGAGAGGAGATACACTATTTCCCCTAATCCCTGCCTCCCGAGATTGTGGAGTTAGAGAATTTAATATGAATGTGGGAGTGGATAGCAATGGAAGAGTGCGAGAAAGGAAGAAATCATTTATAAAATGTTTACTGAAACTCCAGAATATAATTTATTGATCAGTGATCTGTTCTAAGAGAAGTTGTATATCTTTTAGGAGGAAAAAAAAAAAGAGCCTTTGGTAAAAACAATTCTTTATTTAAAAAATAAGGAAAATGTCAAAATCTTACATTGGAGCAGTGGCAAAAATATTAGAATAGGGTGTGTTTGAGAATGCCTGCTGTTCTCATCCAGAACAAATGGAGTTTGTGGCCTAAAAACAGTATAATGTTAGTTCCATTTAGTTAGCATCTGCTGAAGCTAGACTCTGATTCTAGAATGGAGATCATCGGGGATTTAAATTGAAAAGTCAGCAGAACTCACTATCATGGTTTTTTTCACAGTATCTTCTTGGCTTATCTTTTTGTCATTGGCTCTGACCTTTGGCATTTGTACCCACAACCCAAGCTGAATCATTGATTTGTCATTTTCTCTCTTGGAGGCCCTGTGAAAAATATTTTTTTTCTTGTCAGTGCATTTTATTAATGATGACCTCTCTTCTTATGGTATACTAATCTTTACTGGCCTAGGATGTCAGTATGTCGTCTGTAGTTCCCATAGCACTGATAAATTTTTTAAATTCTTCTTTTTCCCAGTTTTCAAAGTCAGATCTCAGTTTAATTATTAAGGCTAAGTAAAAATGTCATCCTTATAGCACAGCGAGTAGAAAGGACCTCACACTGGAAGTGAGAAGACCCAGCGGAGCCCCAGCTCTGCCCCAGTGTGCCTAGAGAACCTGGACCAGTGACTTAATCTTTCTAAACTCCAGGGACCTCACTGATTTAAGAAGTTGAATGAATTTATTTCTAAGACTCCTTTAGATTTTAATATTATTCAACCAAATTGACTACAGTAAGAGAATTGGTTTCCCAGTCAAATCTGTTTAGGAGCAAGCAGCTGCCCTTTCTTGATTCATGGAAGGCCATGTGCTGTTGTGTTTTTCGTTGATTTGTTTGGCTTTGTTTGTTTTAATAAAGGAGAAATGGTATAAGGAGGTACTCAGGGATGATGTGCATGGCATCATGCCCATTAGTTAAGTATTCTGTGACAAAAGTATGGTCACTTCCTGAAACCCAGGAAAAGTTGATTTTTCATATTTAGGAATGGATCCCTTTCCAAACAGCTACTGATTCTACGCATGCTGTACATGCTGAGCTCACTCTAGTGTCTGGTGTATTACCTCACCACCCCTTTCTTTCCTCTCCAGGCTCTACCCCATTTCCAAAACCAGTTTCTTGACTGTGTTAACATCACACTTGTGTTCATAGGGCTCATCTTCCTTAAAAAAAATAAGGTAGATAAGGAGCTGGACCTTAAATAAGTGGCCTTTCTTAGAGAAGACTAAAGTATGTGCCCTGAGACTCATCTATATTGGTGCTAATGAAACTAAAGCATTGTCACCCACGCCCCACAGATTTAGTCTCTGTTGTTGATCCTTTTTTTCTTGCCAAACCTACTCTTTCTTCCTGACCTCCTTAGTTGCTAAGTCCCTGCTTCTTTAAGTAGACATTCTGGATTTTGCTACTTTATTCACTTATATCTTTCATGGCTGCCTCTTTTGACTTACAAAGTTTGATTCTAAGTCTTAACTCTTTCTGCCCAGTTCTGAATTGTTAATCCTCTGTTATCCTCTTTCTGGGAACCTTTCACAAAAGCTCATTTGAAATAAATTATATTTGGCCACTATGCACATTAACATACATAATTGATGATAAGAGAATGCCCACTTTGCCATCCAGTTTCCTTGACTCCATGCCCACCAACTTTGAATTGTATGAGAAGATTGGTGATACCACTGAGAATCGGCTTGGTTTCAGTTTCCACATCCTCTTCTTGACTTGGTTGGATCACAGTTCAAAGTCTAAGCTGAAGTTTCTGGTAAAATGCTTTTATCCTGGGCCATGCTGGAAGAACAGTCTCATTTATTTTTTTTTGAAAACCATGTCTCTGATTCCTTTAGTTCTTCATACATTCTGAGGAAAACATGGTGCAAGACTTGGTCACAACCAAATTATGGGTCCACTGGAGCTCAGAGAGGGCTGAGGATTTCCCTTGTAAGCCAGGGCCGTCTTCTTCTCGTTAACATTTCCATGTGTGTCATGAACCTCTCTGCCTTAGGATTTTGCCTTTTCTCCATTACTCTCTCGGCTGACTCCACTTCTCTCCCACCTGCCACAAGGATCTCCTGTCCCAATGACGGGAGCCTCAGATTCTCTAACAGTATATCCTCATCTATCCCTGTAAGAGCTGCAATGTCAGAGACAGAAAGCTTTGCAAAAGCATGTAGTCAGTAAGACTAAAGATGAAAGCAGAAAGGTACATAACACCTGATCCATTGACCTAAAACTTGCTCAGTTTATGATGCAGCATTTTTTAAAATGTAATTTAATCCTGAAGTTAAATTAACAGCTCAGGTCCCTAGAAGACCAGAAAAGATACAGCTTCCTCCACTCTGAGAGTTCAATCCAATATTCATACTCCTCCTGGCCAGGCACAGTGTCTGTGTAACAGAGGGCGCTGTGCGTTTCTCTCTCTGTCTCCCTTTTCCTCTCCTTTTTCCTTTCCTTCTCCTTCTCCTCCTTCTCCCTCTTTCTCTTTTTCTTCTAAAGCAGATCCCAAAAGCTGTACCACAGGGCATGTCAGTTGAGCTATGGCTGAGAAATCTCCAACAACCATGGGGCAGAACAACTCCTGGCTCCATTTGGCACTGCTCTTACTTACATCCTCGAAGGACCTAAGATCCTTTGCAGGCAGTAGGACTTGGCTCTCCATCATTATCAAAGCTATATAGCACAGTACTGGGGTTGTTGAAAGGCACCACTGAGACCATGTTTTATTGCTCTTGAGTTTCCAGCCCCAGATTGAAAAAGCTATCTGGTGCTCTGTTAGACCCTCATGTGGGTCAAAGGGCTGTAGCAGCAGACACTGTCAACTCCTTCCCTGCTAACCTGAAAAAATTTTCTCTGGATTCAATTCCAAACCTTTTCCTGTCTTGTAATCACATTTTTATCCCCATTTTGGTCAGTGTATACACTTTTAAATGTCTTCTTATTCCTGCCCAACTGGTCTCACTGTTCTCAAGCATACAAAAGCATAGTTAGATCAGGTCGCTCATTCACATAGCCTTTCAGGATACCCTTTTGGATTGGAAGCCCAGGTTCACATTGTTATTTTCCATTGTATTCACCCTCTTACTCCCAGAAGGATATCTTGATGGAGAGGGTGGACCAGACACTCAAGTTGTGTGCTTTCTGGAACGCTAGCAGGGCTACTGGAGTCCCTCCATAACAAGTTTGGTTACAAATCCAGGCTGCCTGCTGTGGTTATTTTGATAAATTAGAACCTGAGAAGGGTTACCTTGTGCCTGAAGGAAAGATACCTCCAGATAGTCCTACTGTTTTATAGTCTAACTCAGGAAAGTTTTACCAGCCACCTTAAAGCTGTACTTCATCCCGGAAGCATCAGCCACCACACCCCCAGAAAACTTAAAGCTGAAGCGCCACTCTAATGTTACAGTGACTGTAACATAATTCTCCATTGTCCTCTGGCCTGAGCCTGAATATTTTTTGGTTAAGGCCATTAGTGGCTGTTTTCCAACCATTAGTAAAACTCCCATTCTTGAGAATGGATGTTTTTCCTACTTACCCTTCTTTGTAGACACTTACTTCACTCTGCCTTAAGCCTCATGGCATCTGTCATTCCTAAACCACTCTTGCTGACATAGAATCAAGTGCTATAGCACTCATTAAAAGCTAGTTGCACTTGTTTATACTAAACTGGAGATTTGGTGGGAGCACAGGCATTCGTTCTCTCACCATTGTGTCTTCAAGTTTCAAAACCAGGCTTAACACTCAAATGGATGCTCTGGTAGATATTAGCTGAATAAATAAATGGGCGTGCAGGTAGGGGCTGTGCCCTATTTGCCCTTCCTTGCCTTCTCCCTGATTTTGACCCCTTGTCTGACTAGATCTGCACTATCTCCAGTCTCTTCTAACCTACCTTTCTTCCCATATTGTTTCTGAACAACATGATAGTTATGCCCAGACTGACATGATTTTTATTTACCTACTGATTGCAAAGGATTGGAGGTAAGGTAATCATTGCTATATCCTTCTATTTTCCCGAAGGCCCAGGGAGGTAAAGTGATTTGCTCAAGATTATAGAGCACATCTTATATGCCTACTGATTGCTACACCTGCTGTGTCCCTTGGCAGATTTACATCTTTAGTTGAATGTGGCCAGCAAATATTATCCAGAAGCCTCTTTCAAATCTTGCCTGTACCCAGGTTTCCTAAGTACCTGGAGCCGGTGTTAATAGTATTTCTCAGTTCTTATAGAATAATTGTGTCCCTCTTCCCGCCCCCTCCCCCACTTTATTCTCTGGTAATATCATTACATACAGTACAGGCAACTATTTCTCCCAAGTTAACACTTCTCATTCCCAAGCCACTAGAAAAGAGCTTTCAGGCTTCAGTATCTAGCCATCCAGTGCCTGAGACTTTCGCCCAGGCTTTAATTTCCTTTCCATGCTAAAATCCTGATTTGGCCTTGACTGTTTCAAGAACAGTGATTAGTGCTTGACTGAAGTAAGCTGTCAGCCAACCAGTCTTTGACAGTTGCTGTAGCACAGAAGATTAGACAACTTGGAAAACACGTTACCATTATCTCAAGGAAATAGTAGTAAGCTGCTATCTAGTTTATTGGAATGAGAATGATGATAGAGTGAATACAAGGTATAATGCAGAGTCACTTGATTGTGTATTTAGGAAGAGATGGAGTCAAAATTAACACAAATTTAGTGTCTGAGTGACTGGGAGAATGATAATAACATTAGCAGAAAGAGAGAAACAGACAGATGTTGGGAAAGAAGGTGCAGGTTTAGGGAGAGAAGATAAACCCAGTGTAGAACACAACGAGTTAGAAGTTCCATCAAACGTCCAGATTGTGTTAAGCAGGCAGTTGGAAAGTGGAGCTAGAGGTCAGAAATGAGCTCTAGGAAAGAATTTTAGGTTAAAATTCAGAGAGCTATCCATATCAAGCTGATTTTTAAGTCACAACATTGTCACGTGTAGAGTGAAAGACAAGTAGAGCCTTGGGACACATTTAATGATGAGTAGGGGAGAGACCTGTAACCGAAAGAGGTTAAAGTTAGGGCATTCGTGTCTTTCAAATAGGGGTGGTAGCAGGAGGCAGGGCAGGCCAAGGAAAAGGATTGAGAGGGGTGGGGCAGAATAAAGATGCAAGAAAGGTGTGGGGAAGTAGTTTCTGTATCAGAGTGCAAAGGCTTTGAACTTGAAGTACCCAACTTCAATGTAATAAGAGTGAAGAAGAAGAAAAGTACAGAGACATTTTAATGGGAAGAGGGAAGTTGTGTCACACAAAGCAATGTCCCTGCAAAAATGAAGTGGACATAAAAAGGGGCTGAGGGGTGAGGGAGTAGGATAATTTGAAGCAGGAAGTAAACCTCCTAGGGAATGTGGGGATCTCCTGCAGATGAGTGTAAGCCTGGTAGAGCAGCAGTGGGGTAGCATGCACCAAGAGACCAGGCAGCCTGGTTTGATGATTTTTCTACTGTAATACCAGCGGTGTGGGATGAGAAGCAGTAATGAATGGTGGGAAGACAGTGAACAAAAGGGCATCTGTCAACTAAGTGGAATATCAGAGCAGGGCATCCAGATCAGGGAGAAAAGTATATAAGGGTGGAAGAGTAGGCAGATAGTGAGAAAGGGAGGAGTTTAAGGACTAGAAATGACAATGAGGACAGAGGGTGGATGTGCATAAAGGAATGGGTGAGATTGAGTTTGGTCTGCATTGAGAAGTAGATCAATATGTAAGTTTTCACAGTCACTTTGGAACCTGCAGATTATGAAAATTACCATTACTACCCTACAGCTATAGTGTGGTTCCCTGTTCGTAATAGTTATTTTTCTTCCAAATTACTGTTAATTTCAACTCTGTTTTTTCTCTTCCCATTTGGCTTGAACATCCTGAGATTTTCCGCCCCCTCCTGTTCTGAGGTCAGCCTTCTAACTCCTTTCATTTTAGTCTCGGTCGGTGATTCTCAGCCTTGGCTGCACACTGGATTCTACCTGAGGAGCTTTTAAAAAAAGAAAATACAGGTGCCTGGGCCCCATCACAGAGAATCTGATTTAATTGCCCTAGGATTTTTTTTTTTTTAAGCTCCCCAGGTGATATTCTCATGGGAGGAATGACTCCCATTAATTCATTGCCCATATTGAGAACTACCTGATAAGCAGGGGACTACTACTCTAACCAGGGCCATATTACAAGCATGACTAAACATAGGGACTTGGAGTAAGATGCCTGGATTCCAGTCTTGACTCTGATCCCAGGCAAGCTCTGTATTATCTAAACCCTCAGTTTCTTAATATGCTGTTGAGAATAATCATAATGATACCTACAAAAGTGTTAAATCAAATAATGTAACATGCTTATTAACACAACACCTGGCACATAGAAGTACTCAACAAATATTGTTTTTGTTAATATTTGTGTTGTGATTGCATTAACACTTTTTATATATGCCATTTTCCCATAGAACCACACAAATTAAACTTAATTTCTTCCACACACTATTTATTTTATATCTATACATTGCTTAATTAAGGAAAATTATAGACTATCTTGTTTTTAAATTTTTTTAAAAAGCTTCATAATCATAGTGATTACATGCTGCAGAACTTGATGCTACAGTGAAAAATGGCTGGGGTTACTTTTCTAAATATTTAACTTAGTTTCAATTTGCTTAGTTAAAAAGTAGCCACAAGTTGGCTGTGTCTGGAAACCCACAGATTTCATAAGTGCTGAGTGTGGACCATAATTTTTCTGAATCTCACTCTGACAGCAACCTACCCAGTGGTAGTTTAGTTATGTCTTTTACTTTTTCTCAAGACTGTTTATGCAGCACCTCTGCAATATTTTTGCCATGTAATTATTGTTTTAAATGTTTTCAAAAATAAACAAAAAAGCCATAATCTGTCCCTTATGAGTGTCATTCAGCCTGGCGGGTCCTTAATGGGGTAGTCCTACCTTTCTGATGCAATGCCTGCCCCCACTGCAAAATGACTTGTTCCAGAGGTAAAAACTCATACTAAAAACATTAAACTTTAATGGCGTTAGCATACCTGCATTTACAAGCAATGAAGTTTGTCATCTTTGTGTTGTTATTTATGCAGCATTAACCTTTTTCTCCAGATCATTGAGACTGAAAATATGATGGACCGAATTGTGACTGGCTTGTCTGAGTCTAGTGTCAAGGTGCGGTTAGCTGCTGTCAGGTATGAGCTTTACATGGTCTGAATAAAAATCCTTTGCTGTGTGTTTAACTTTTTTCCTTTCTGGACCTTCACTGAGTAAGCACAGAGCCAGATGTAAGTCAAAAATATGCTCAGGTGAATTCAGTGTATAACATTTTTAAACAGAGAAGCTAGCCTGGAAAGCCCATGAAGTGTTCTTCTGAAGTAGTTGAATTAACAGTGTCTGTAGACATACTTGAAGTATATATTAGTAATTGTGAAATGCCAATCAGTGTGTTTGAAAAGTGAAAGTTATAGCTTCTTGTGAAGCTAATTTTGATTATTCTTTGTAGATGTTTGCACAGTTTATCTAGATCTGTGCAGCAGCTTCGAACCAGTTTCCAGGATCACGCCGTGTGGAAACCTTTAATGAAGGTAAGCAAAGAAAAGGTCAGCAAGTTACCCATTCCCACAGAGACTTTAGTGAGCTGAGTTAGCTGAGAGCATTCTTGGGTCCATGAGTATGTGTGATTTTTGTGTAGAGCATTTTGAACAGTTATCTCCTCAAATTGCATATTCTAAGCATCTTTGGATCTGCAGCACATGTTTCGGAGGTCAGCATCTCATGTGTGACAGGAAAGTAAGTACATGCCTGGTTTTCTTTTATTAAATAAAATTTTAGTTGTTCATCTGATAACATGTGTTTAGTAGTACACTTTAGACTGATATCTAGAGTTGTCTTTGTAATTTTTAGTTATAAAAGGAAAGGAATCAGCCACTTACAGATATAACCTGTTCTTAGCCTTTTGGCTCTCCCTGGATATTTTTTTAACACAACTGTTACCTCCTGCTTTTCTACTCCAAAATAACTCCTTTGGTTTAAAGGAGGGGGTAAAAGGAGGTTCAGGCTAATTAAATCTGAATTGAGACTTAGAGTAAGCATCAAGTTGCTGCTAATATTATTCCTGACATATTTCAGAACCACAGGTCAACTTGACCTTTTTCGTTTACAGTTTTGTTTTTTGTTTTGTTTTTTTTTAGTGCCTACTATGAAAACTGCCGGGCATAGTAAGGCTACCAAAATTTTTTACTGTAGAGCTCTTGACCTCAGCTTAAAGCTTCAGGTTACAGTAGAAGCATAAATGTAGAAATAGTCAAGGGAAGCTTTGGGCAGGATGAATATGGAGTAGGCTTTAAAAGCAAAGGAGGGCAGGAGGATTTTCCAGAGAGAGGAACAGCATGAACAGAAATACTTAGTGGTATGTGCAGGAGCCGTAAGGATGCCTTCGTGATTCTAGTAGAGGGATAGGATTTGAGCAGCAGGTGAAGAGTTGGACCAATGCTCTTTTCAGTTA
>CM053507.1:122010456-122101026 GCA_028627145.1 Eidolon dupreanum | reverse complement strand
TTTTTTTTTTCTTCACTTATTTTTATGATCTCATCTTCATATTTCCAAACCATTAATAGTATCCCTTTTTTAATTCCTTAGGTTTTACAAAATGCACCAGATGAAATCCTCGTAGTAGCATCTTCCATGCTGTGTAATCTTCTTCTTGAATTTTCTCCAAGCAAAGAGGTTAGTATTGATTTTCTCTTCCTAGACTTTGCCTGGTTCTACCAAGAGCTTATTCAAATAATTTTCATGATAGTTGACACTGAACTTTGAAGGTTGATTTTAAAAACTACTTCTGATTTGTTTGAAGTTGTGGGGAGGGGGCAGCAAAACAAATCATTTTTAAATATTGTTATCATAATTTTCTGTTATCCTTTTTATTCTGCTTGGCATATTCAACATATTTAAAAGGGATTACAGTTTACAGTCACTCTAAACTGCCTGCAGCTGCAAATGTAAGAAATAATTACACAAATAATAGACTATTTTCAAACTATATTTACTAAAGTATAAATTAAGACTCAATTTCATAAACCAGGATTATAAGTCATTTCAAAAAGGTAACAAACCTATGGGCATGCCACAATTGAACATGCCTGATCTCATCTGATCTCGGAAGCTAAGCAGGGTCAGGCCTGGTTAGTACTTGGATGGGAGACCACTTTGGAATAGGTGCTGTAGGCGATTAAAAAAAAAAAAGGTAACAGCTGGCATCAGAAAATAATCTTTTTAATGTTTAGTGTTAATGGTAGTTGCTTTGGAACGGGTTAAATTTTGAGATCCTTTTCTTTAATGCATTTTGTAAATTATTTAAGCATGTATTATTTTTATAGAGAAAATTAAAATAAACTTTAATAAAGGGAGGAGGAAACCTTGTACAGTTTATCATGGTAAAACATCTCTGGTCCGCTCAATCATGAACTGAGGTTTAGACTATCCTTTATTATGCATTTTGTGGTCCCATTTTTGTTGAATTTCTTTTCTGCATTGTAAAACTTGCAGACTTCTTACTGGTATTTAGAAAGGCATTAGTATAGTAACAAGGTGGAGGTTCAGAGACAGTTGTTCAACAAACAGAAATCTTGGAACAAAAGGGATGAGACTGATAGTTATTTTGAAGGAAGACAAAGTAAGATAAAATGCCAGAGCTTCTACCTGTTCTTCGCTGCTCTGGTGCTGGAGATCTTGTTCTGATGACAGTCTGTTTGCAGTCAGTGCAACACCATTAATCATCCTACATAGCTGTTAGTTACCTGAGACCTACCTTCAAAATATTTAGGGTCTAGTTATGAAGTAGGGTAGATGAGCTCAGGCATAGTACCATTAATACAACTGGTTTATCATATTAAAAATAAACTGGACTATAGTTAATAATACTATATTATATATTTGAATGTTACTAAGTGTAGATCTTAAAAGCTCTCATCATAAGGGAGAAAAATTATAACTGTGTGAAGATGGATGTTAACTAGACTTACTGTGATCATTCTGTAATACATAACATACTGAATAATGTTTTACACCTGAAACTCATAATTTATATATCAGTTATATTTCAATAAAAAATAAATAAAAATAAATTGAATCTTGAACTAGAAGGGGAGGAAATGCTATAAGAGCATTATTGGGCCAGAATTGACAGAATTGGAATATGGACTACAGAACCAATAAAAATATTGTTTCAATGTTAACTTCTCTGAATTTGGTAACTACTCTGTGGTTATCTAAGAGAATGTCCTTGTTCTTAGGAAATACACATTGAATTATTAAGGGCAAAAGGGCATGATGTGTGCACTCTTCTTTCACATGGTTCAGGAAAAATAAATAATGTGGATATGGGTGTATAGGATGAGGGAGATAATGATAAAGCAAACATGGCAAAATGTTAAAAGTTGGTTAATTGGGGAAAATAGTATATGTAAGTTCCTTGTGTTAATCTTGGTACTTTATAAGTTTGAACTTATTTCAAAATAAAATAAAATAAAATACATATTGTACAAGTAGAGTAAGCAATGTGTACCCTTCTTTAGAGATGTCATCTCAAAAGGCACTGCCCTATTTCTTGAACTTATAAGTCTGAATTGCTTAAGACAGTTCTAGAAGCCACTTTATAGATGGCCTTGTAATCATTCATTGGTGATGATAAATCAGTCCTCTAAGGTTTGAATTTTTTTAGAAATTATCAAAATCCCTTTTCAGCCGAGTATAAATTAAGTGGTCAGGCTAAATAAAGCATGCTCTTTTATGTGTAAAATGTGGTAAGACTATAATAGTACAAGACTGTTTTGCTTGTATGATTGAGAAGTAATCTTGAAAGTAATTCTAAAAGATGAATTCTGTAGCATGTTTGGAATAAGATTGACAATTGGGAAGGAGGATACTTAGGTTATCTTAAATTCCATTCTAAATCAGACTATCGGTTCATAGTCACAGCTTGTAAACAACACATGAGATACGTGATACACGAAGCAGAAGTAATGGAGTTTCAGAGGGTGGTAAGAATCAATGTGGAACTAGATAAGGGGATCATAAGGAGTATATGCAAAACGTAGAGACTATTAGGATATCTCATAAGTCTTTCAGGACTATAAAGAAAAATGAAATGACAAGGATTATTTATGTTGTTGGATACAAGAGAAAATAATTGTCTTTGTCCTTAATGTGATTTTTATGGCCACCTCACTTCCTGCTTTGTGAAAGTTGCTTGGACTTGGGTAAGAGTGGGAAAGAAATCATAGGCAGAGTGCCAGGGTGTATACACATTTAGTTTACAAACCTGACTTAAAGCTGTGGGGTTTTTTTCCTTTTCCAATGACAGCCGATTCTAGAATCAGGAGCTGTGGAGCTACTTTGTGGATTAACCCAAAGTGAAAATCCTGCTTTACGAGTGAATGGAATTTGGGCTCTAATGGTATGTTCCACTCTTTTACATATGTCATCATTTACAAAGAGAACAGAGCTACTTTCAAAGTTAAAACTAAAGGATATGTTATTTGAAATGTCTGGAATTTTCTTTTTAAAAAATACTGCTATTTTAGCCCAGTATTCTAATGACCTAGGATCTAGAAGACTCCCTATTCAGCTTTCAGATTCAAATATAAACAAGTTGCTTGGCCACTTGTGCCTCTGTTCTCCTGTTTATTAAGAAAAGTGAACAGATGTTGATACCTGACTTATCTAATTTTGGGAAAACAAAGTTTCCTCATCATGAACATATCGATATCTGTGTAGAGTTACCTACTTTACAAAGCACTTTCATGTCTGTTTTGCTCTTTATAACAACTTTGTAAAATAAGCTAAGGAGTAGTCATATCTTACAGATGAGTAAACTAAGGCACAGAGTGATTAAATAACTTGCCCATGGTAGAATTGGTGCATAAATTTTTAACAATTTCTTAACAGTTTCTAGTAAATAATTTATAATAATCTAAATTTTAAAACTTTATAACTATGAAGCCAGAAAACCATTTATACTTAAGATTAACTAAAATAAAATTCATTGAAATTGAAAGTAGAGTAATCCTGCATGGATTTTTAAAAGCATAATTATAGTAGTTACAATTTTAATTGCAGTATACCAGAAACTAAGCTAGGTGTTTTATACTTGTTACCTCTAATTCTACTTTAAGTTATACTGGTATAAATCAACCTTACAGCTGGAAAACTGGGATGCAGAGAGGGTAAGTGAATTGTCCAGGGCCTCACAGCTAATCGTTGATGGAAATGGATTTGAACCTGTCCATACTCTTCTACCTATTCCAGGATGTATTTACTGTCTTTCCACACAAACTTTGGGCTAGACAGAATTATCTTCTTATAAAACACTGAATCTAGTAGGTTCATGGTTGTTTTTCTTCTTAACTTTGCACCAGTTTTTAGCACTTCTCTTTCTCGAAGTGATTTCCCAGGACTTGATTTCTTTTTTACCTCACTTTCTGTCTAGCCTTCTTTTCAGTGACTTTCTCGGGCCATTCCCCAGATTTCAGTTCCTGGTTTACAATTCACTTTACACTTTAGTGTCAGGAACTTCATCTATTCTCATGGTTTCAGTCTCACTAATAGAAGAGGTTACTTCGAAATATATCCAGATAGAACTGTCCCCTCTTCCCCAGTTCTATCACTTAAACAGCTCATTTGAGGGCTCCCTAACGTATAGTTTTAGTGTTGAGAATTGAACTTAACCATACCACTCTTCAAATACATATTAACTATTTTATTCTCATCATTCTCCATGTTACCAGCTACTATGCCCTCTTATCCACAAAACATAAAACCTTGTGATCATCTTTGGCCTGGGGCTCTTGACATCCAGCCCAGTACTCTTTTTGCTCTTCCATGCCACCTTGCATCATTAGGTAACTTGATCTTTCATATGTCTTAGCTTCTTAATTAAAAATAAGTTCCTGGAGGGCAATAACCAGATATTTTAATGTCTCTAGTTTACAGAGATTTTTGTACTAAAAGTTGATATATGAGTTATTTGGAATTTGCCTTTTTTTTTTCCTTCAGACATGGTTAAGCTGAGATAATCCATAATATGTCCAGAAAGGAGGAAAAACAGCTGCTGACCATCTGGGGTTGCTACTGGAGTTGCTTAGAACCACCTCCTACCCCTTGGAGAGCTTCTTGAATGATATGGCCCAGCCATAACAACACCTAGTTTAGTACTGTGAACACAATAGGTGTTTCATACCAGTAAAGTTAACAAAACCTATTCCTTATTTTCACCCATAATGAGTACTCTTAAGTTATTCTCGGAATGCATGGCACAGTATAGTTGTTAATAGTCATTTTGTCATTGAAGTATACAGAAGGCAACTTGGTAACCACAAGAATATCTTCAAAAGTAATAGTGGATTTTGTATTTATTTGAGAAATTTTAAGACACTCAAATGCTTGTGTCAAGAAGTGGTCATATTTCTCATATAAGAGTGACAGTTATCTTTCTCTTAACAGACAGAATTATATGTGATTAACAGGACTTAGAAAAATAATGTGACTTATATTTAAGGATTTTCTGTAGATTTTGTTACTACATTGAAAATGATCAGAATTGCTATTAAAATATAATTTAATAAAGCAAATGTAGACATGATTGTTGCAATTTCTTTAATCTTTTCAGAATATGGCATTTCAGGCTGAACAAAAAATAAAAGCAGATATTTTACGAAGCTTGAGTACTGAACAGCTATTCCGGTTATTATCAGATTCAGATTTGAATGTGCTGATGAAGACATTGGGACTTCTTAGAAATCTCCTCTCTACTCGGCCAGTAAGTAAATCGCCCAGGTTTCCAGACTAGCTACCCCTCATATGCATTGTAAAACACTGCCCTTCTTTTCTGCTCCTGTCAGCATCTGCCCACAAGTGTGATTTATTTAAGAATCAGGGGGTTGATGTCTACACTTGTCACTTTCAAAGGTGTTCTGGGAGACGCTTCACCTTATAGCCACCTGACCCTCCATTCCTACATTGCCTGTTCTCTCTCTCTCTCGCCGTCCTCCTTGCTGGATAGGAGCCTGTCTTAATTTGTTGCTTTATTCTTATCTGGTTTACTGGCCAGTGTGGGTTTTACTTTTCTCCCTAAATCACTTATCTCCAGGGCCTTTGCTTCTTTCGCCTTAGAGGATCCTTCTGAATGTCACACACACACACACACTCACTCACTCACTCTCACTCCCTCCATCTCCCTCTCCCTCTCCCTCTCCCTCTCTCTCCCTCTCTCTCCCTCTGTCTCCCTCTCTCTTTCTCTCTCTCTCCACATTTACTGGATTGACCTCAGAAGATGTGAGTATAGTTAGAGCAGGAGAGGCTGAGCCTTGCTTTAAGGTCCTCATTGTTCTCTAATGTTCCCTGAGCAACACTGTCAGTGGCCTTCATGCAGGTGAAGAAACATGGGTGGTTTCTTCTCTGTGCTTCACTCGTTACTGTTTTTGTTTTTTTTTTAATTTAATTTATTTAAACCAAAAAATAAACAAACAAAAAACAGTTCATCCATTTCTCCCACCTCACCTCATCCCCACTCCCCACCTCTGGCAACCACCAAACTGTATCTGTGAGCTTAATTTTTTTTATTTATATAAAAATATCTTTTATATATTATTTTTTATATTTTATATTTTTTATATATATTTTTATTTATATTTTATATCACTTGTTTTTTGAGTCTTATTTGTACATCTGTGTCCCAAGATAGCAAGTATATCTATGTCATATTTTCCATGTCTCTGGCTTCCCTCACCTCCCTCGCCCATTTTTATGTGCCTTTTTCTTTAATATCTTTGGGCTTGAGGATCCCAAGTGATTATAATTCTATATTCTATCTGGCCACGCCTATGCTCTCCTCATCTTCAAGTCATCAAAAAAATTTTTTTGAGGACAAGATGCAGCTTCAAAATATAATACAGACTGTTCTTTGGCATCTGGTTCAATATGCTATGGTGTTCATTTTGAAATAATTGTGTATTTAGAAGCTTTCTATTTCCTGTGGTTTTTCCTTTGTCCCCCAGATAATAATTGTGGATTTCTCATTGTTTTGCAGCATATAGATAAAATAATGAGTACTCATGGAAAGCAGATTATGCAAGCTGTCACTCTTATTCTGGAAGGGGAGCATAACATTGAGGTCAAAGAACAGGTATGTGTTCCCTGTTTTTAAGGAATATCTTCTGATTGCACCCAAAAAAAGACTTTCCACCTCCCCTAAAGTGTTAGAATTCTTCAAGAATTCTTCCTTCTACAATAGGAAAAAACATGCCAGAGTTTAGTTTTACCCTCTGTGTCATGCACTGTACACATTGTCCCTGTCTCTACCAGGATAACCACCTTTGATCATTCCAGAGTGAATCCTTTCTCCAGGAGTCACCATTTCTAGCCCT
Organism: Eidolon dupreanum; assembly: GCA_028627145.1. NCBI lineage: Eukaryota > Metazoa > Chordata > Mammalia > Chiroptera > Pteropodidae > Eidolon > Eidolon dupreanum. The sequence continues at coordinate 122,094,163 of CM053507.1, read as the reverse complement.
TTCTATGGCCATACTCTGATCTCAAATTCATGCAGCTCCCTAATAAGATAATCCCTTATGCTGGAGACAGTTTTTGTTTCTTTATACTTAGGTATGGAAGAAACTTGCTCAAACTTGCTCAAGGTCACCAATGGAGAGTTGGACCCAGAGAGTCTAATTATAGACTTGTCCTCTGTGTTCCTGAGTTAGTCATTCATCAGGTGTCAAGAGAATAGTGCGGGAAGTAAGAGTGGTAGCACTTAACGAGCTATGATTGAATTCGTGAGCAAAAAAAGGTGATAGCTTTGACAAAGTAGTTTTAAGACAGGTATTTTAGGTAATTTCTCTTAAAATTCAGTAATAAACAGCTATGTTTTTTGATGAACAAAAATTTTTACACAGCAAAGGTATAATCTCATAGGCATCACTGAAATTAGATTGAATGAGATTAGTAACTGGAACACAAAAATAAAGAAGACACATTGTTTAAAGCATAAGAATGAGTTTTATCTCTAAAGACAGCTTACCTGGATAGATTTCCACTAACTTGAAAAGTGAAGCAAAATGAGGCAAGATTTGGATGCAGGCAAAAGAAAAGACCAACAAAAAGAATGTGTCTTGGCAGAACACAGATGATACTCTCTCCTACAGATTTTGGTGATGGCCCAAAAATGGCAACTATGGGGGGTTTAAACTGTCTGGTTTTTAACTGGAAGTTTAGTTCTTCTCAAAAGCATCTGATAAATTTTGTTTTCTTTTTTATTGATGTATATTGACATACAATAAGCTGCACACATATAAAGTATAGAACATGATAAGGTGACACATGTATATATCTGTAAAATGATCACCGCTCAAGATTGTGAACATATCTATCACTGCCCTTCGATCGGGAATAAAACATATCCATTCTTACTACCCCTAATCAGCATCATTCAGGAATTCTTATCAAGGACAGTAAGTCAAGAAAAAGAAATAAAAGGCATACAGATTGGAAAGAAAGAAAATTACTCCCAGATGAAATGAATGTCTGTAGAAAATGCCATGGGCTCATCAAAAAAAGCTAGAACTAATCAATGAGTTAAGCAGCATTACAAGATAGAAACATCAATTGTACTTTTATATATTAGCAGTGAACAAGTGGAAATTGAAATTTATAAAACAGTACCATTTATAGTAGCTCAGAAAAAATTAAATATTTATATAGAAATCTCACAAAATTGGTGTAGGATCTATATACTAGAAACTACAAAACACGAATACTGAAAGAAACCCAAAAGCTAAGTAAATGGAGAAATATACCATGTTAAAATGTCAGTTCTATCCAAGTATATAGATTCAGTACAATTCCATTCAAAATCCTCGCATGATTTTTGGTAAATATAAATATATTTGTAAATATCTGAAACATCTGTCTTTATAGACTTCAAAATCTGTTGGAAAGGTGAAGAAACTAGAATAGCCAAAACAATTTTGAAAAAAGACTGTTGGTGGATTCATAGTACCTGATTTCAAGACTTACTGTAAAAGCATAGCAATCATTACAATGTGCTGTGAGCAAAAGGATAGCACATATAAATCAATAGAACAGAATAAAGAGTCCAGAAATAGACCTGCACAAATATGGCCAGTTAACTGTTGACAGAGGTGAAAAGGCAATTTAATGGAGAAAGGGTGGTTTGTTCAACAAATGGGTCTGTAACAATTGCAAAAACAATAATAGTAATGATAACTTTGAACTCTGTCTTACACCTTAGACAAAAATTAACTCAAAATGAATCATAGGCCTAATGTACAAGGTAAAACTATAACCTTTTAAAAAGGAATGCATGAGAAAATCTTTGCAATCTTAGATTAGGCAAAGAGTTCTTACACATGACATTAAAAGCATCATCCAGTAAAAGTCAATTGCACTTTATTAAAATTTAAAACTTCTGCTCTGCGAAAGGTACTGTTAAGAGAATGAAATGACAAGCCATCTACTGGAAGGAGATATTTGCATATCAGATACCTGACAATGACTTGTGTCCAGAATATATAAAGAACTCTCAAAACTCAACAATAAGAAAACAACCAAATAAAAAACTGATATGAACAGACATTCACTCCCCACCGCCCCCCCCCCAAAAAAAAATATCACACAACTTAAGTGCTAGCAAGGATGCAGAGCATCTGGTGGGAATGCAAATGATACACTTTGGAAAATAGGCACTTTCTTATAAGGTTAAACACGTTCTTACTATACAACTCAGCAATCCTACCCTTAGGCATGTATCCATCAAAACGAAAACTAAGTTCATACAAAAACCTGTCTGGGAATGTTTATAGCAACTTTACTTGTAATTAACAAAAACTAGAAACAAACCAAACATCCCTCAGTTAGGGAGTGAATAAACAAACTGTGGTATATCCATATAACATAAGAATACCAATCAGCAATAAAAGGGGACAAACTGTTGATACATCTAACAACATGGAGGAATTGCAGATGCATTATGCTACATGACAGAAGCCAGATTAAAAAGGCAACATACTATATAATTGCATTTATATTACACTCTGGAAGAGTCAAAACAATAGAACATATCAAAGGTTTCCAGGGTTTGAAGGTAGGAGGATTTAACTATATAAAGCGATAGCGCAGGAAAATCTCATCACTTGGCTTTACTCTCTGCTGTTTGGTTTTGTCTTCATAAAGCCTGGTAGAGCCTAGTTGGCGAGGACCACTTGGACCCCTTAAAAGCAGTTGACTATCAGCTCCTTGTCAAACTGATTATTGCTGTTAATTCCATTTGTCATGCTCACATTTGTCCCCTTGTAGGATCTTTCCCACAAAAGCTAACAAAAGAGTTTATATCCATTATTATTAATTTTCTTAAGCATAGTGATGGTATTATAGTATGCAAGACAATGTCATTATTCTTAGTATATTCTAAAATACTTGATAATTTGCAACTTTATTTGAAATTGTTCAGGAAAAAAAGAAGTAAAGAACAAATAAATTCTTCCACATAACATGCACATATATGTGTGCATACACCCATACTCTTTAGAACAAATTGGTACATTTATGGATGTTGAATCTAGGTGACAGTGTATGAATAGGTGTTCATTGTACTATTTATTCTTTTAACTTTTTTCATATTTTAAGAACTTTTAATAATAAAAGTTAGGGAAGAAAATAGTCCAAGCCTGTTTATCCCCTTGCAATTCCCTCAGTCCTGAGAAACTCAAGAGTATTGTGCCTGCCAAGACTTCTGACAGGCTCACCATGTTCCACATCACTTTGAAATCTAACATCTTCCTCAGATCATCTCTCTCCCACTTCTGGGGTAAATCAAGGTCTCCTCATCATGATTTTAAGTGCCCTGGAATAGTTATTCCCCCAGTGCTTGCTTAGGCCTTGGATTATAAATTGCATTTTCCATGTTTCTTGTATCCCAGAGGCAGCCATTTTTTGGTTCAAACCTCAGGACTCACTCCCTAATAATCTAGTTACTGCAGGGTGTTAATCTAGGAAAAACAAGACCACATATTACGGTTTGGGCTGTAGTAAGAAACAATCTACTCAATTAGCTATAACCTACAAGATTAATTAGTTTAAGTCTAGCAACAAGAAAAATTAAAGTTGTAGAAAATTATTTGAATTTAGACCCCATCCCCACCTCTCATCACTTTCTTTGAGTTCCTGACTAACCGTGCTCCTGGACTCAGTGTCACTCTCTCCAAGAAGCCTTCCCCGACTCGCAGTATCAAGCAAGTGCACTTACTTCGTACTTTCTTGGGTCTCTGTTTTTACCTCAGTCATACCACAGTGAAATGTAGTTGTGTGATGGCTTCATAGTTAGGGCATTTATCTTATTCCTGCCTCATTCTGATGCTCTGTGGAGTGCATGCACATTGTATGTGCTCAGTAAAGTTGGTTGAATTGCTAAAGCTGGCATTGGTTTGGTGTCCCTACCATAGTCCTTTCACCTTTACTTTAATCCTTGCCTTCTGCTGGTAATGGCTATTAGAATGTTAGAGCTAACAACAGTCTCTTCCTCTGGTACCGATGTGGTGATTGTCCTCAAGATGTATGACCTGCCAGCTGGCACAGGCTCCCTCTGTCTCTACATTTAGCCTACCTGGACTAAGCTCCTTTACACATTTTGCTTCCCTTTCTGTTCCTCTAATAGGGTTCAAAAAGTCAAGAGTTCCTGATTGTACATGGCTAGTGGCCAGGGTTCAGGTCTTCACCCAGAAGGCCATACATTTGGAGGGCAAGGGAGTGAAGTTGCAACACCTATGAAGCTTCCACCAAAGAGACTAACTAGACTAACTCTTTGAAGAAACCTTGTGGGTTAGTGTGACAAAAGCTTCTCTTAGAAATGGAGTTTTCAAGAAAATAATAATAAATTATGTTTTTCCTTTGGTTTATATGATAGCATGAACTCTTAAATACATGTGCCCGCCTTTGCCCAGGGATGGCTTATGCCCAGGAGAAACCACTGAAATGTGTAGGTTCTTTTGGGTAGACTTTCCTTAGATGTGGTTACTCTTGTGGCAGTGATGCCACAAGGTGAGAAATCAAGGCATTCAAACTGGAACCTGTGGGAATCCATGCACCTTAGGTGGGAAATTGCCCAAGTTTTTGAGAGAGCTCAAGTCTGAGGACTTTAAAGGTTTCCTGATTTCTGGCCCTTGTTCTTTTCCAGACACTGTGCATCCTAGCCAACATAGCAGATGGGACAACGGCAAAAGAACTCATTATGACTAATGATGACATCCTGCAGAAAATCAAGTATTACATGGTAGGCCTTTGTCCCCTTTCACTACTCTACAGTAGCTGCCCATTAGAAGGCAGTGACTATAGCATTGTTAGCTCAAAAAAATTGTGTAATTATAAAAAGAACAGACTACTCTGAAACAGATTCAAGGAACTCTTTGCCATCCTGAAGAAAAAAACAGCAGTAAGTCTTTTGAAGCTTGTACCACTGGTAGTATTACCACCTACCACCCCACCCCCCTCACCTTGTTATCTCCTGATTATTTGGGCCTTTTGCTTTCTCTCAGTGTCCACCAACCCTTGTCTTCCCTCCCAAGGCTTCAGTTCTATGCAGATGAACGCTCTAGCCTCTGGCACCTCTTCTTTGATCTGTTTGCTTTCAAACACAATTGCCACCTACTGTCATGATGACACCCTGGACCACCAGAAGCTGCTTGTTACCAAAATTTGGATATCAAACATCCCTCCTATTTTTACTCTGCCAATATCTTCTAGCAAAATCCTAACCATAGGTAAACGTGTCTTCTCTTTGCTTCCATGACAGAGCTAACGGCTATAGAGAATGGCACTGAACCAGGCTGACTGGTTTCATGTTAAACTCATATTTACATAACCCAGAGAGGCACGCAGCACTGCCTAGTACACTTATGGGATTCTCCAGCAAGCCAATGGCCCCCCCTCCCCAAACACACACACACACCCCGTTCTCCACAATAATAGGTTCTTACCATCTCCTCATTCTTCAAACCTCACCTCATTTTTTGTTTCATTAAGAGACTAGAAGCCAGAATTCTTAAGTGGCTCCCTGTTATACCTTAAATGAAATTCATACCCCCCTAATGATAGCCTGTGAAGGCTTACGTGACTTGAATCATCTCTTTCCCCAACTCATTCTCCTCTTCCTTTTGTTAACTACACTGACCTTTCAGTTCCTTGAAAAGGCCATATGCTTTCCTACCTGGGGACCTTCACACATGCTGGCTCCTCTGCCTCTCCACTCCTTCATGGCATGCCTTCTCACTACTCAGATTTCAGCTCAACTGACACTTCCTCTTAGGCTCTTAAATGTGTGGGTTATTCTTTGCTATTGCAGTCTGTTCCCTTCGGTGCACTTAACTCAATTAGAGTGATAGATATTTGTTTATTTGTGTGCCTACCGAGTGTAAGCTTGGTAGGGCAAGGACTATTTCAGTGAGGGCAAGGACTATTTCAAGTTCGTGCACAGTTGTATATCCATCACCTTGTACAGTGTCTGGGTGTACATGTATATGCTTAGTAAATATTTGTTAAATGAAGACCTTACTGCTTCAGCCAGGAACCCCCTTAATATTTCCAATACCAGGTCCAAATAGTATCTCAGTTTTTTTAAAAGTTTCTGTTGATATCTCATACCCAACGAGGTATGCCTATTTTTCTGTTGCTATTCAAAGCCAAACTTCTTAAAAGTATCTTCTGCACAAGCTATCTTCTTCCTCACCTCTAAATTTACTCTTTAACCTCCTTCATTTGGTTTCTACCCCCATCACTCTCATGAAACTGTTCTGGTTAAGGTCACCAATGACTTTCATAATGTCACATTCAAAGGATAGTTTTCTTTCCTCATCTTACCTCAGTTACAGCTGACCATTTCCTCCTCCTGCAAACATTGCTGTTGATGTCCGTGACCCCAAGGACCCCCTCCTGTTCCCACCCACACACGCTCTTAAGATCTGTGCTTCACAGGCTTTGTTACACAGTGCCATTTCCCAGGGAACTTGTCCCCTTCCTCCTGAGATTCTGATTTACAAGGTCTTGGGTGTAGCCTGGGCCTCAGGGTTCTTAAAAGTTCCTGGTTCTTGTATACAGCCATGGTTGAAAACCACTAGTTTAGGAGAATTTCATACACTCCCATTGTTTTTACAATCATCTCTGTACTGGTAACTTACAAACGTATACCTCCAGCCTTGACCTCTCTTCTGAATTCCAGACTTAGGTATCCTCCTGCCTACTCAGCATCTCCATCTGACTGTCTGAAGCCTTTTAAAGTTGATGTTTAGGGGGTGGCTCCATATTGTAGTGGTTAGCATGTCTGCTTTACATGCAGAAGGTCCTGGGTTTGCACCCCAGGTGGAGCCACGAACCATACCTCGGGCACGCCAGGCCCTGGATACACGCTGCGAGCACGTGGGAGGAGACGACCTGCCTTCAGAGATCCAGTTCTTTAAAAAAAGGGAAACGGCAACATCCATAGGTCAGGGGTGGAAGTGTGGGGGGCGATTAAAGAAGGAAAAAATAAATCAATAAAAGTGAATTCTTCAGTAACTCTCTTAAGCCTAAATTTCTCCTTTCCATCTCAGTATAGTGCCTCTGCCATCTACCTTGTTGCTCAAACCTGGGAATCAATCTTGATTTCTCTTTCACCTCATTAATCCAACATATCAGGAGGTCCTATCAGCCCTTCCTTCAAATCCTATCTGGAATCTGTTTACTTCCTTCTATCATCACTGCCCTCACCCTAGTCCAAGCCACAGCATCTCATGCCTCATTGCCTATGATAGCCTCCTGGACTCCTCTGCACTGTCACTCCAGTTCCTTCAGATCTTGTCCGGTCACTGCTTAAATCCTTCACGGGCTTCCTTTCAACTCAGAAAGAAATCCAGGTCCTTACTCTGGCCTGAAGGGCTCACAGTTTAGCTATGTCTACATCTCTGAACCAGGGTTACTCCACTTTCTTTCTCAGTGTGCCCAAGCCATACGTCTCCCTCCTATCTCAGGCCTTTTCAAGAACTTTCCCTTCCTCTCGGAACCCCTAGGCTCTACCTCTTTGCCCAACTGGTACCTTCTTGTTCTTTAAGTCTCTGCTTAAACGTTGCTTCCTTCAAAGAGATCTTTTCTGTGCACTCTACTTAAATTAGGTTCTCACCCCTCCATTTTCTTGTTTTCTCTATCACAGCAAATTATTTCCTCAAAAAATACCTACTGAATTACGAAGTACAAATTGGCAGTTCCAAAATAGTCCTGGGGATGTTACGTACAGCGCAGGGAACATAGTCAATAATACTGTAATAACTGTGTATGGTGCCAGATGGGTAACAGATTTGTCGGGAGATTACTTTGTAAGTTAAAAATAAAAATGTCTAATCACTGTGTTGTATACCTGAAACTAACATAATGTTGTATGCCAACTATAATTAAAAAAAGTAACAATAAACATATTTATCGAATGATGAATGAACTTATATATAGTAAATGCTTATTATTGTACTGTGTACAAGTTCATTTATTCAACAAATATTCATGGATGGTCTGAGGATAGGAGCAATGATAAGTTTTGTTTTGTCTTAATGGAGCCCACACTGGATACCTCTTTAAAAGTCTTAGCAGGTAGAAAGAAAAAAGAATCGCCAACATAGAGTTCTAATGGAGAAAGCCAAATCCACTTTGTCTCTGCTTAGTTGACATATAGTCTTATGTGGCAAGATAAGTCTGTCCTAGCCTTTAAGAAACCATTGAACATATACCACTGGTATTTCCTCGGATATGCATAAATTATTTAAATGTACTGGGGACTTTTTTTTAACCAATAGGAAAACCATCTATAAAGATTGTTTCATTGAGTCTTCTTTCATTTAGGACAAAGCAGTCTATAAGGATAAATGATTCAACTTAAACAAAATTGATTGTACTTTCAGTAGATAAAGATGAGTAGGAGGCTCCTTAACAATAGTAGAGACAGTCAAGATAAATCAAGTAGAGACTCAAGTTTTTGAAAATCTTTCTTTATAAATAAGAGTAATTTGAACCAGATAATAGGTGAAGAGGTAAACATCAAATGCACATCTTCCAATTTATTGGCCACTGGTAACCTAAAAGTTTCATAATAAAGAGAAGGCATAGCTTAAGTCAAAAGCATAGTATTGTCTTATGCCAGTGTTTCTGTGGGCATGGATTGAATGATAAATTACAAACTGCATCTATGGTCCTAGAGGTATTTTGTGTGGCCAGCCAGAGTGTCTAAAATTTGAATGTGAACGGCTTCACAAGGCTTCACTCCCCAGTTTGCCAAATTCTCCGCCATTCCTTATTGTCTTTAGTCCAGCCCATTCACCCATTAGTGCTAACTTAGTGGCCCCTCAACACATTTGATTTTGAAGCCCCTGCTTCAAACTGTTAAGCTATTGGGATTGTCTATAGTATGTCACAAAAAAATGATCTAAAGTAAGATTGCCTCCATTTTTATTTTCCTTTTTTGCATCAAATAGGGTCATTCACATGTCAAACTTCAGCTTGCCGCTATGTTTTGTATATCAAACCTCATATGGAATGAAGAGGAAGGTAAGAGATTGTGAGATTTGTTCTGAAGAAAATTATGGGAAGAAAGTCTCGCTCAGGGAAGGCAGCAGGTACCCAAGATCCTGGTTAGAGGCACCAAACACTAGGCCCCAAGCACCCAGCAGAATCACCTTGAGAAATCATTGGACTAGTCTGAGTCAGTTGGACAGCTAACACTGAGCCCCAACCTTGGAGTCAGCACTGTAGTAGTAAGTGACAGCCCCTGCAGAGGGTGTATTGGTAAGAAATGAAAAATACAGCGTGATTGGTGAAGCAGTCAGGAGGCATCTACTGATCAGAGGTTCTCCACCTTGGCTGTATGTTAGATTCTCCTGGGGATTTTTGCACCAGACCAATTAAATCAGAATTTAGGTGTGGGCTATAAGCATAAATATTTTTTAAAACTCCCCAGATGAGTCCAGTGTACAGCTAAGGTAGCAATGGGTCTCGGTGCTGAGTTGGCTGCATAAAAATGAATTGGAGAACTTTTTAAAATGCAGATTTCTGGCTTTACCCCTAGAGATCCTGGTTCACTGGGTCTAGACAAGGTCATGAGTGACTAGCTCTTCATTGGGGAGGAAGGACTCCACTCAGCAGCTGTGTTCATACCAGAATAGCAGGAGAAGAAACTGGATTGAACATACAGGCCCTAGCATCCCAAGTACTATCTGGGTGCCAGGGAAAAAAGGCTGCTCTCAGGGAGTCCTAGCGGGAACATAGACCAGAGTGGTATGAAGTTGGACCTGCCTCATGTTAGTGGAGGCCAGTGGAGGGTAGAAGGGAACAGAAGGTGGGAAACAACACCTGTTTGGACTAGGAAGAGCCTGGCTTGGTGTGTCCAGAAAGAAGTGATGAAGCGAGTTCCAGTGGTAGAGGACTTTGTGCCAGGCTGAAGAATCTGACCTGGACCATGGTCAGTCCATGGAGAAATTAATTTAGGAGCAGAACCTGGGATTGACCACAGGAAGGAGAGTCAAAAGGCAGAGAGACCAATTCGAACACTGTTGAAGAATCCAAACATGACGGGATCCAACTACACTGGGGGAGAGTGGAGGCCAAGGGGGCTGGAAGGGGTGGGGAGTGAGGGGCATGGGCAAGGCACTAGATCGTCAACTGTACACAAAGGAGAGCAGCCGCCTGGGTCCTGTGCCCAGTAACCTGTTAGCTTTACTCTCTTAGGTTCACAAGAACGTCAGGATAAATTACGAGACATGGGCATCGTAGATATTCTACACAAACTGAGTCAGTCACCAGATTCAAACCTTTGTGACAAGTGAGTATCAAAATAAAAGGGCCTTGTTTTGGGGTGCATCGGATTCTTTTATGAAAAAGTTTGAATTGCTTAGTAATTCACATGGCCACGCTTAAAATCTTTTAGATTCTTGGATTCCCTTTTTAATTTTCTGTGAGCTAACTGTGTGACATTTGAATAAGAGATCAACTAATTGTTGTTTATAATAATTATATATGTAATTATTAATTATTGCCAGTTAATTAGCAAATTACTAAAGGCTCTCATCTTACTCTGAATTAACGTGAGCTTGGGCCATCTTGGGGAGTATCTGGAGAGGATGTAGAGGCTACTCCCTTACATTCCTTTAGTCATTAGAATAGAAATGCATATGGCCTTTTGGAAAGCAGAAAGGAAGGCTAATAATAAAAACATTCATTAGCTCAAAACCTCACTGAACACCTGCCTTGTGCCAGTCTGGCCTGGCTGTTGGGGATACAGCAGTGACTACTAAGGAGTCCCTGTCCTCAGCTCACCATTTTACTGAGAGAGGCAAGAGTCATAACCAGAGACTCCTTTAACCTCAAAATAGCCCAAAAGTGTTCTTCTTAGCTGTGTGCACTCCCTTATAACATAGCCTTTACTTTCCAGCTCACTTCCGTCCATAACAACAGCAAAGAACATCAACTCTTTAATTGACTCTTAAGCATAGCTCAGAAGCCCTTTATGGTGTGGCTCTGCCTTTCTCATCCCCCGTGTTCTCCCTCCAACCCATGCCCCCCATACTTGCCATCTCCAGTATCACACCTTCATGCATTTATATATTCTGTTCCATCTGATTTGCCATCCCAGTCCCCTCTCTTCTGAATCCCCATTCATTCAACAGATGTTTGTTTGGGATTTAATACTAACCTCTATCAGGTACTGTTTTAGGCATTGGCAATATAATGGTAAATAAAATTGATAAAGTCCTTGCCCTCGTGGAACTTACGTTCTAGTAGAGAAGACAGACAATAAGCAAATGAATATGTAGTATGATAGCAGGTTAATGAGATGTATGACGAAGAAAAATAAAGCATGTTAAGGAAACGCAGAGTAAGAAAGTTTATTTTCATATAGATTAATTAATAAAGGCCTCTCTGAGGATGTGACATTTGATCAAAGACTTGGATGAAACGAGAGAGTCTGCCAGGCAGATGTTTAGAAGAAGAGTATTCCAGGCAGAGGGGACAGTGAATTCAGGGCCCTGAGGCAGTATTGAACTTGGCAGTAATGTTCAGGGAACAGCAGGAGGACCAGTGGAGCTGGAGAAAAATAAACGAGGGGGAGAGTTATGGAAGTGGACTCAGGGAAGTGATGGGGAGCAAGTGAAGAGCCTTGTAGGCCATGGTAAAGACTTTGGGTTTTATTCAGCATTTAATAGGAAGTCATTGGAGAGTTTTTAGCAAGAGAGACACTATCTGATTTGAATTTTTAGAAAATCACTCGGGTGGCTGTATACAGAATCATCTGTAGCAGGGCAAGAATGGAAGCAGGGAGACCGTTAAAGGCTGTTGTCATGTAGGTAAGATACGAGGGTAGGAGTGACAGGACGGTTGTGAAGTGGTCGAATTCAGGATTTAATTTAAAGGTCGAGCCAACAGGATTTGCTCAGTGCTTTGACGTAGGGTGTTAAAGAAAAGGAAGGAAAATGCCTAGAGTTGTAGCCTGAGCAACTGGTTAGGGAGTTGCCATTTACCAAGACAGAGAAGAATACAGGAGAAGTGAGCAGGGCTAGGGAGAATCAAGAGTTCTTATTTGTTGTGCCAACTTTGGAATCCCTATTAGATATCCAAGGGACTGATGCCCAGGAGAGTGGGACTGAGTATATAAATTTGGATGGTATATAAAGCTGTGAAGCTTGATGAAGTCACCTAGGGAGAATAAGAAGAGAAAAAAGAGGAGGGCTAAGGACCGCACTCTGCGGCCTCCCAACATTTAGGGGAAGCTGAGAAAGATCTAGCAAAAAAGCAGATGGAACAACCAGTGAGACAGGCAGACACCCAGGCACAATGATGTCCCAAAAGCGAGGAAGGAGAGAATGCCCGGACAATGCCTGTTTATCCTCCAAAACTCAAAAAGTCTCGCCCGACACATTCTGCACCCTACCCCTCAGGCTGTGCCAGGGATCCCTTCTGTGCTTCCATAGCACCCATAGAACATACCACTGTGTATGGCTGTCAACTCGCTTGTCTGCTCCACTGAAGAGAAGAGGTACTTGGTAACTGCTCCTTGAGTGAATGTCTTTGCCAGACGCTGGAGCACAGAGACCTGGGCCTGTGCATTCCTGAAGCTTGACATCAATTTAAAGAAGCAAATCTCTGAGTAAATGCAGCCCAAGGCTGCTGCTCAGATGAACATCACGTCAAAAGCAAGTCAAGGCCAGCCACATGCTGAAGACTGGGTATGAGCTGTACCTTGAGAACTGGAACCTCTACCTCAGCAACAGCTGCTGACTTAAATGATGGGCTCTGTCAGCCTGTCTCTTCTGGCTGAGAGCCAGATTGTTCCTTGAGTTATTCTCCCATGTTTGTTCAGAAATGAAAACAGTTCTGGTGCAAATTATCTGTGAGATGACCTGGAACACTACGAGAGGCCTCAGCAGCATGAAGTGGGATAGATTTGAACCCTGGCCTGCATTGCTTAGACCATTCTGGTGCGGTTTTCCCAAATTTGTATGGAACATAAGTTTTCAACAGTTCTTAAACTTAAACCCTATTAAGGGAATCAAGGTCTGAGCTACCCTAAGTCCTCTAGGGAAGGATGATCTTGCCTCCAAAATTATCCATCTGAAAGACTCTTTAGGTCAGAAAAAATAAGGGCATGGTCTTGGAGGTCTCATACAATCAAACATAGCCAACCCCTGAGAAAAGATCCAGAAGGAGTCTGAAATGGCAGTTTTAAAGATCCTCTTGTGGATATTCCCACCATGGCACAGTGAAGTCTGTTACCTAAAGAAGACATCTCAGCTTCCTTCCGTTTTTAAGACTTTGTACGCCTGTGACTTTCATACACTTACAGATGAGGAGCTATTGCTGACTAGCCCTTTCCACCCCACGTTCAGATGGCCTCAGGTTTGTGCAGTGAGGTGGATGGTCATTAAGGGGTAGCATGTAGCATCATTAATAAATTTGTTTCTGTAGGAAAATGACCTTGTAGACTCCAGCTCACTCATAACTTGGAGACTGTATAGAGCTTTCTGTTCTGAGGGATTGTACTATTTGCAACTATCATCTTTTATAGAGTCTTAGATACTTGCAAGACTGTTCTTTAGTATACCACTTTTAAAACTGTAGATCATATCTATTGCTTTATGGAAACTGCATTTTGAGTCCAGCTATTTGTTGCATGCCAAATCTACTGACATACTTTATCAGCTAATACTAACTGAAAATTTTAGACTTTTCTTCCATAACATAGAAGGGAAAACCATTGCTGAAACCTGACTTCCTAACTCCCACAATTGCAGCATCTTTAGAAACTTTACTAAGCTTATATCAGAAATAGTAAAGGAGGCCTCCTCAGTCCCAGCTCAAAGGAAGACACTTTTACAAGGATCAGGAGAGGTCAGGTCACTGCCCATGTTACATCTTTTCTGCTCCAACTAGCTACTTTCCTTCCCAGTCATCATAACAAACCCATATCCCACATTGATCAGTATCAGGCACAGTGAGAAGAATGAAATGAGATTGCAACTTTCTTCCTCAATTTTGAGACATTGGAACCATGATACAGCGGAACCATGATACAGCCTCATCTCATGAGCTCTTGGCCCTTTTCATGGACCTTCCTCTCAGCACCTAATAGACACCTTTCTGGGTCAGTTTTCCTCCTAGTTTCCCAGAACACTTAACGTCCTCCCAGTGTTCTGCAGCACTATATAAAACCTGCATGGCAATAGGAGAACATAAAGTATTCCAAATCCATGATAAATATATGCCAGTGATAAAGGAAAGCTGTAGAAGGTCACTGGACTGCAGCAGGTATAAGGGCAAGAGCAGTCCTAAGAAAACCTTAGGATGAAGAATGTAGCCGGCAGGAGTTGGAAGTACCGGCTGACTGCAGATCTCTGCTTTTATGGTAGGTGCCCAGCTGGGCTCCCTCCTCCCAGTTTCCTTTGGGGATCTAACTTTTTAGACTTCCCATACCACCATCTTTCAGCCACAGGCTTTTCCCCTTCATTATACTTTTGAGATGATGGCTAACAAAAACTTTGTGATTTCAGGGCCAAGACGGCACTGCAGCAGTACCTGGCGTGACAGGAGCACCCTGGGCACCTGCGAGCGTCCCACATCCTTGTTAAAGGAAGTACAAGAACTAGCCTCATTCGATTCCTTCTATTTGCACAAGTCACCTTGGACTGCAGGGAGCTGTTTTGCAAAAGCAATTTGGTAGGCTTAGATCTCAAATTCATCTTGAGAACATATTTTTGAGGTAGTAATTTCCTCAGAGGACTATTGTGTTTTCTTTTGTCTTGTTTTGTTTTTTTTCTGAGCTACCTGGACTCTTTATTAGAACAATCAATCATTTTCCTTTGGACCTACAATTTTTTGCCTATGCTGCAGCCACTTTGTGAGTGAGAATGTGTCTGTGCACACACAGGTGTGTGTGTACGTGTGTGCGTGTGTGCACGTGGATCAGGATGAATGATGTATGTGGGGGGAATACCTCAAATTTTTCTTTTCTTATTTTGTGTGAAAATCTCTTTTCTACAGATTTTCCAGGGTTTAAGCATTGCTTGCTGTATAAAAAACTTTACTGAATTATATACAGTTTGAATGAAATGTTATTTTAAAAACAAAACAATTGTTAAGTGTTCCATAAAGGTTATGTTGAATTTTGGTCAGATGAATATTTGTAAGTAAAAAATATATGCATTTCTGAACCTCAACTTACATAGATTTTCTTTATATATATATATATATATATAAAAAAAAGAAAAACAAAAAAAGAAAAAAGATTGGCTATAGTTGGCCTGAATAACAGGCACGATATATGGTGCTGTGCAAAATAGTAAGCTAGCATCTTACTGCCGTCAATATCAGCCTAATTCAATAAGCTCTCAGGCTTCCAAGTCAGATGGACAGGGTGGAGTAGAGTGAGGGGACACATTTACCATAGGTTTTTTGAAGCATCAAAGGGAAATAGAACTACTGATAGTGAAAGCCCAACCATGACTCTGGTGGGCTACCCTTGGCAGGAACTGGGCACAGACTGCCCTAAGCCCCATCATTGATATAGCAGTATCCGGCAGGATTTAGAACCAGTCATAGAACCTTATGCTCAAAATAAAGTAGGTCATCACTGCCTGGAAACAAAGTCCAATCACCTTGTGCTTCCGGAAACAGCATATATCACTGTGAAACTAAAGAAAGTTTTAGAGACCCATCTGTAGAAAGCAGCAAAGAACAGGATAGTTTAGAAAGCTGTTTTTCTCTTAGCTAACTCAGCAATTCCATACTACTCATTTAGGACTGTTAGTGAGTGTCCTTTTGTAAAGTAAAATAGAAATTTTAGTAAAAGATGCGGCTGAGATCTTTTCCTGCTTGAAGCCAAAAGCACGGAAGTTTGAAAGAAGGAAAGGGACTCTCTCCAGGCAGACCAAAGATGACTTCTTTTCACAGCGGATATTACTCAACCCTTCTGTAATCCCTTAGCTTGGCGCCTACTCCAACATCTGGGTCAGCTTCAAGGTGAACGCAACAGAGGTTTCTCTTGACTTTTCAAAGGTAGAACCAGCCTTCCTTTTCCCTTTGTTAAAAGGTCAAAGGCCCTATGGCCAGGAAGCGGAGTCTGCGGCCCAGAAGCTTGCCACGAGTGTGTGCCACTGACAGGGTCCCAAGCACACCAGCCACTCCTGATGAGGTTGCTTGCGTTGAAGCCACCCCATCACCAACCTGTACCTTCCTTGGAAGATTCAAATATGTTTGATTGCAAGTGAATGTTTTAAATGTATTTAATGCAATTTTTCCTGTTCTCAACATGACCACCCAAGATTCAAACACAGAGATTTCCAAGTGGTTATTTTTTTTAGAACATCACCGATTTAAAAATCTGTCACAACAGGTATTTGGGTTTTGCACAGCTATCTGTGTGCTAATGTGAGAGAGCCAGTTTAAAGAAAATCTAGTTTATTGGGAATAAAGCTTTATTTAGGCCCACTCCATTGACATTTCTAGTACTGAGAAAATATCCTTGTTTGGCATTTGTAACACAAGGCACTATAGAGTTGGTATTTAAAAGTACCAGGTAAATATAAAGAAACCAATAATGAATTGCTGAGACAATCTTGAACCCAGATAGCATTAGAAAGCTAAAAGCCCAATGAAGTAACACTTTCACAAACTCTGTGGATAAATCTTGCCTGTGGCTATAAACAGATGATCAAAAAAAAAGTGCTTTACTATATAATTAACTTTTCTGATTTGAATGAAGGAAAATGTATTTATTAAAACAAAGTTGTTTGCTGCTTTACACAGGTGCAGTGTTCAGTCAGCAAGGAAGTGGGAGGAATGGGACGTGATCTTGTGTCTCCACCCAAGTTCTTAACTAAGCTTCTCGCTCTCTCTCTAATACTGCATTCTGTTTCTCCTTTTGTGCCCTGATTGTAACCCAAAATTTATGAACTAGAAAAGAATGTCCAATTTAATAAGTTGCATTTTTTTTCCTTAAGCACTTTATGCAGAACAATACATGTTCTTCTGGTAGTGTTTGGATAATATGATTTTAACACATGCAAATAAAAGCCAAGAAAGATCATGGCAACTTCTATAAAGGAGTCTGTTTTCCAAATGTCTAGAACATGAGGAAACATTAGGAGATAATGTGTACTGGCTTCTACAACCTGTGATTCTTGGTGAATAGGAAACTAGGACGTGACTTTGTATTTCAGAGGTGGCGGCCGGTGGTCAGTACAGATTCCAGGGGCATCTGTAGCATTCTGGGCACGCTTCTCTTCTTGGCCTTTTGAAGGCTAACAGACCCTTTACATGTGGTCACTCCCAGCCACTGGGACTCCCCAGTATTTCTACCTCCTCCGTCCTCTCCTCTTCCCTTTATGTATGCTGCACCTCCACTGCCACCACCTACTGGCCTCGGGCCCAAAGTTTGGCAAATGACCAGCTGCACAGTGCACAACTGGCTGCTGTCCATCTGCAAGGATCCGTGGGCGCGCTTCACACAATGTGCGCTGCCTTATCCCCATCTCTAAAATGTAGAGAAGCAACTCTTACCTCCTGGTCTCACTTGATACAGAGAGAAAGCCAAGGACATCTGCCCCAGAGCGTGGGGAGAAGGATGGTGAGGCAGTAGGCAGGGGAAGGAATTCCTCTGTCACAGGGGAAACTTGGAAGTGAGGCCTGAGAAAGGGGGAGAGGAAAGGAGGACTGACCCCAGATCCTGTTTGAGAGCTGACAGAGAGGCCTTGCCACCTGAGATAGGGCTGGTGCTGCCCCAGTCCTACCCCAGCCACCGACTTTTCTTGATTGCTGAGCAAAGAGGCACATGTTAGTTCCTAGTATGAGGGAAAACTTGGTCCGTGACCTGGCTTCAAAGAGAAGACTGAGGGAACCCCCATCCTCAAGTGCCACAACACAGCCTACTTGGGCCACATGTCTTTCCTCCCTCTATCTCTGCAGCCCCTGGCTCCTGGCCTTGACAACTAAGCAGTCACCTGCCCAGTCTTGCTGAGGTGGAGAGCCAGAGTCAGTTTTTAGGAAGGAGCCAGCCTCTTTGACTTCATGGGACTGAGCCTGCCCTCCATCCTGTCAGGCACCCAGGAGCTGAGAGGCCTTAATGCCCAAAACTGTGGCCATCTGCAGCCCCTGGTTTTCTTCTGTTGGAGGAATCCAGGCGCACAGTCTCTGCCAAGGAGGTCCATCCTCAAGAGTTGGCCGACATTGTAGCCACCCTCAGGAGCCTTCTCTTTCCCCTACAACTCTCATTCCTTCTACCATGAACCTTCTGGATTCTGAGAAAAGAAATGCCCTACCATGTAATAGAAGGAGGGGCTGTGTCATCACCCCTCCCACTCTAGTCCTATCATTTAATGTGCCTCATGCTTGCTCTTTCCCAGCCTTGCCACGCCAACTACTTCCTGGGAAGGCTTAAAGATCATCACAGACACCAACACATCATCCCCCCTCCCCAACAGGCTCAGTTCCCTCACCTATTCTTCTCCCCTCTTTTAGAGGCCATGGTTCCTCCATTTCTCATCTCTCTCCAGTGATGAGATGATGATCTTCCAAGGAAGATCCTTGGCTTCCCAGCTTCTGGAGAGAGAAGATAGCCATCAACTGGGTACACCCCCAAATAGCTCATTCAGAGCCACACAATACCCATGGTATGGAAGACAAGGCATAGGGCTCCAGTGCTTCTCCAAAGCATTACCAGCTCTGAGGTGGGCACAGAGCAATTGAGCCCACTCACAAAGGGAAGAGCACAACCCGATGGCAGGCTGGGGTTCCGTGGATTGGGAACAGTAGATTGAGCTTCCTTGAAGTATCCTGTCAGGGAGGGCGCCATTGTTTCACGCGGGGGCCTATACAGATGCGGATGAGCACAATGGGCGTGCGTGTTTCCATCCAGAGGTGACACAAAGTCATGGGGAATACAGCCACCCACTCAGTGTCATAGGCTCTGGTCTCCACCTTCAAGCAGCCTGACTCATCCTTCACTCTCCAGTGCCAGCACAGAGCACCTTGTGCTATAGGCTGCAGAAAGAGTTATGCCCCCATGAAGAGCAGTCTTCTGGGAGCTAGCTGCCCATTTAAAGAACGTCAAGTCAGAGGAACAAAGTTCTCTGGAGAAACCAGCAAGTGAGAAGGAAATCACTGACATTTGCTTAGTGATGTAGAACACTGCCTTTTGCTCAGAGAGGAAAGAGTATGCCTGGGCTTAGTGAATTTATAAATAAACCGAAGAGCAAACTGGTAAAAGAGAATGGCTGTGCATGTTAATATTCATGAGGTAATAATAGTTACTTTTTACTGAAAACCTGGATCCCTCAAGGCCACAACCGTGGAGAGAGGGCTAAACCAGGCAATTTAGTAGAAGCTGGAGGCAACCTGGCTCCACTACGAGCGCTCAGGTTCTAAAATTAGGCTCTAGCCAGAATCAGAAACCAAAAAACGGGGCGGGGAGGGGCAGTGTCAAGAAAATTTGATGAACCCTGGTTCCAAGTGTAACCCCAAGCATTGCTTCATGAACATGCTCTGATTTACAGAGGCCCCAGATGGCAAATCTGGCAGTGTGACAACTCTCCATGTGGCTTGGGTAGGCAGCATGAAGATTTAAAGCCTATTTATATCTACTTTCCTTCAAGACAATATGATATGCCTGGAAGTGTCATATCCAATCTTGTTGCACTGTTTTCAAGTTCATAGTTAACCAAGTTAAGCTCTAAACTGGTTTAATCCAAAAAGTAAGATTTATTATTGGGGAAACACTGTCCTATGTAACTCAGTGTCCCTGTGATGACACCACATCACAGCAGAGTACAATAACTAATGTCCATGTATTTTGTAAAATCCCAGAGATAGCAAACAAAAAAAAAGTTAATATACGTTCTACCTACTATTTAATAAGGCAGGAAAGTATATTTTTTTATTAGTCATAAAAGGTAGCTAAACCAAAAAAATGTTGGTGCTCAAAGAGTAAGATCTAATGTCAGAGGTTTCTTTATGTGCAGCAGACACAAGAGCACCGACATTTCATCTGGGAAGCTGATGCCTGGTCACATGCTCTGGAAGGCAGCACAGCCATCTCAATCCACATCCTCAGGGCAGTGAACCACCTGGGTGGGGCCCACAGCTCCTTCAGCCTCGTGGCCTGTGGGACAACAGATTTTCTGTAGGACTTCTGAAACATAGTCCTGTCCCAGTCCTCTGTCCCACACACCATCCACAAAGAAACAGGAAGGGGAACAAACTGCATCACAAATGATGCAGTTAGGGGTCAGGGTGGAAGGGACAGCAGAGAGGTCCTAATATGTGTGTTTGGGAGTGGGGATTCAAGAATTAAGGAGAATGTACATTTGTTGAGCAATTAATGCATTCAGGCACCAGGCTAAGAACTTTGCATCCTTGTCTCCTTGCATCTTCACAACAGCCCTATGAGGAAGATGATTATTATGGAGGTATTATTATGGGGCTATAATAGGTCTATCATCTCCATTTCACACATTACCCAAAAAGGTAAGCAAATTTCCAGAGGCTGTTCAGCTGGTGAACAGTGGAACCAGGATTCAAACAGGATTATCTGTTTCCAGTGCCCTTGACCCCTGCCCTTAGCAGAAAAAGCTCTGGGTAAGTTGAAAGCACACTCTGCTCCTGACCACTGAGAAGGTATGACGCATCAAAGTGGCAGAACATCAGCACCCCAACGAAGCTGCTTCAGTCATGCCCGCTGGAGGCTGTGTACCTATTCCCAGGATGTGGTCTGGGCTCAGACCCTTCTGGAATTGTCCCCTGTGCTCATTATTACCTGAGGCCCAAAAGTCAGCCTCATGATCTCCCAGCACTCTCCCCAATAGCCCCAATGAGTACTTCCCAGCTAGTTTGCTCTACTCCCCCAGACTTGGCCCTGAGTTATAACTACTAATTTCCAGTCACCCCCAAAAGGACAAAGATGTCCCATGACTCTGGGCAAATAAAGAAATACATCATGAGCCATCTCTGAGGCAGGTCCCCAGAGGAAAGCTGGCCCTAGCAGTGCTACTGTCACCAGAGTGTTTCTTCTGGTAGGGAAATGGCTTTAAAGAACCACAGTACACACTTGGATGTGTAAACTTGGTACTTCCCCGTGATTTCTCAACTCCCTAAACTCCATCACACTCTCAGCTGGCAGTTGAGAGTGGCAAGGATTAATAAGGGCCAGCACGGGTCCACTTCCATCCTACCTTACCTTGCCCTTAAACCACCTATTTTTACTTGGCTCGACTCAGATCTTGAGGAGACCATGAACAAATCAAACATTTAGGTAAATATATTGATTAAAACCCAAGCATGCAGGGACACAGAGGTTATTACCAATTCAGAGCTTCATGCAGCCTTCTGCCTGGCACATCCTTTGCTGTTCCCAAGGTATTCACACCCTAGCCCCTTCCAGCTCACTTCAGGCTCAGACCAGAAGCATGCACCTCAGCAGCAGGAGGAGCACAGCCCAGGCCTGGTTCTTGTCTAATGGGGTAAGTCACACGCACTCTGGACTCCTTGGGTTTCTCACCCAGATTCAGAGGTGATGACCAGCGTGCTTTCCCCAAAATGGGGGGACTGAGGGATATGAGGGTCACAGCAGGCTTCTGACAGAGGGCCCCTCTGCTTCTCAGCAACCCCACCAGGGTTTAGCATGGGGTGTTCACACAAAGAGGAAGTGAGGGGGTAACGTCTGGCCTCTGACGGGCTTTGATGTAGGCTTCCAGAAAGTTATATTTTCCCAATGGTTTCCACAGGAAAATGCAGAGTAACTTTGCAACAAAAATATGGCTCTAAAGTAATACAGGAAAAATGCACTACTGTTACTCCGAAAATACAAAACAGATCAGGACTGCTACTGACGTTGCACACTGGCTTCTGTTTTCTGAACAGGACCTTATTAGATTGAAGCCTTGGTTACCACATAGCTACTATCGGTCCTCCCCCCCCCTGCCCCCCACCGCCCCACCGCTCATACTCACTGCAGATTTAATAAAGACCAAACCTGCCTCAATGACTTACCCAGAGGGGCTTCTTGAACTTGGTCTGGAAACTTAAAACTGGGGAAAAGCAAAGCCAGTTCTCGGCTGGCGTCTTCTCCATCTCGGCTTCCATGGACCGCATTAAAGGGCATCTCTGTGCCGTACTGAGCGCGGAGACTGGAAACATTGGCAAAATGTACAAGACACAATTGTTTCATTTGAAAAGAAATGTTTTTCTCTCTGGCAACATGGTCACCAGCTACCAATCAGCACCCTGTGTTTCTGTAAAATGGCTTTCTCTCTGTTGAAAATGCCAAGAACAACAGCCAGGAGGGTAGTAGCTGACATCTACCCCGTCATGGCGGTGTTCTGGGCATGTTGCCGGGTGCTTCACATACATGCTCTTATTTCATTTGCATGGCCGCGCTGGGAGGGAGACTATCATGAGCCTCAGTTTACAGATGCATGAGTCACGGTGTATCCCAGAAGCTGCCATTTTGTCGCTGTTAACAGCTGAGGCTGGCATTCTGCCAAGGCCTTGATTTGGTTTACATGGTTAATGCCCCAGTAACCCCATGAGTTGACACTGATGTGTTGCTAGGACTTCCTATATGTCAAGCTCTGCCCTAAGCAATATATATATGTATATTCATTTAATTCACACATCAACATCTGGGGCAGGTCCGACTACTATAGCACCCATTTTTCAGATGAGGAAATCAAGGCACAGAGAGATGAAAGCTGGTCCCAGGTCACATAGTTAGAGGAAAAAGAGAGATCCTGAAAGCTGTGCTCTTAACCATGGCACTGTATGGCCTCCCCTGTTAGATACTCATGTCCCCATTTTACAGACGAGAGAACTAAGGCTCAGGGAAGGGACTTGCCTGAGTATGTGGCAACCTAAGATCTGAGCACTGGGCTTTTCTTGCACTGCCTCATATGTGAATGTTCCCAGCCCCTTACAACTACAAGGCACAACCTCAATTACTTGGTTTCTTGCTAATTTCTTTCCTATTGGCTGGGCCTCTCTCATTTTCAAAGAAAAGACCCAGTAAATTTGGCATTGGTGGTGCCAGGCTAGATAACACACAAGGGCAAGAAGCAGATCTTACCCCTAGCACAGTATGCAGAACAGGGTGCTCATGCTCAGAGTACCCTGGGTAAGGTGTAGGGGTGCAGAGGGTTGAGTCTGCAATGCATATTCCTAGGTCCCAACCAGAGTTTCTAATGTGGCAGACCTGGGTAGGGCCCTGGAATCTGTATTTCCTGGATAAGTGTTGGGACCATACTATGGGACCTTCTGGCTACAGAGAGAACAGTGAGGACTGAATCCAGATGCAGCCCTCGGAACAGGGCAGAGTAGGGGAGGAGGCAGCAAGGAGGCAGATCACAGAAGGCACTCAGTGAAGGGCTGGGGACTGGATCAGAGAGTGAGAATGGCAGGATCTCCTCAAATACATAACAGAAAGGTCAGGGTCTCCCAAATATATAACAAAGAGGAGCTTCCTGGCCATCAGAGTGTCCTCTGTGTTACCCACGATTCTGGGCTAAGCATTGAGCAGGGCTCTCTGCTTCCTTGGATACAGGTTTTGAGATAAATGAAAGGACCACAGCTGGTGACATTACCTGTCAGGCTGCTTCATCCTTGCCACATTGGGGTCACAGGGTCCCATGAGAGTTCGCCAGGCGGTGACAACGTCCTCAGTGCCCTCAGTCCTGGTGAGGATCAGAAGGCGGCTTGGTCCACTGCACATATGATGTACCAGCTTCTCAAACACCTCCTGAAACATGGAAGAGAAACAGGGACCCAGGGCAGGGGCCCTGGGCCTGCAGAAGCTCAGCTGGCTCATCCCACCCACAGGATGGGAGGGATCTGTGAGCAGCCTTGCCACCAGCCAGCATGCTTGTGGATGGAGCCAGGGAGGGATGGTGGTGATGCCCCACCACACCCAGAGAACCCAGATATAAGTTAAAGGCAGAAAGATGAGACTTTGAGTTGACTCGTTTTTTGGTTGAACATGAGTCTATAATAGATTACATAGGAGCATTTGAAAGACCACATATACAGAAATCATGTGGATGCTGAATAACCAAGGGGTGGGATGTAGTTGAAACTCTTTAAGTGCCTTGCAACCCTTCCCCCTTCTTCATGTAACAGCCTTCTGGTTTTCCTTCAGGGAACATTTCACTGGGCCTTAGTCTGGCTGACAACCATAATGCCTAACCACCCCCACCACCACCCAACCCCAGGCCATACACACACACCTCACCTGAGAGGTACGGCCTGACCCAAGCTAGGCCACCTAGACCCTCCCTCCCAAGTAGGTAAGTCATAAGCAGACAAATAGAGAGGGGCTAACCCCAGTTCTCCAAAGGCAGCACCTGAAATGACTGTCCATGAGGGTTTGCTCCTGAGATCCCTAAAGCTGTCTTGATTCTTCTTCTCCCCAGCATCTTCTTGTTCAACTCTTCCTTCAGTTCTCTCCCTTCAACTCTGGGAGTTATAGAGTATTGTTCCAATAAATTCCTGTTTCATTACTTAAGGTAGAGTCAAAATCTCCTCCTTGCAACCAAAGAACTTAAGCCGGTACAGCCTATAATGATTGAGACAGCAAAATTCACAGCCCACTTGCTGTTCATATTCTTGTTCTTCATAATACTCTATTTTTGTCCCAAACTAATATCAGCCTATAAACATAATGTTGGAGAATGAGAAGGAAGTGAGAATGTGTTGGATGTATGGAAGCAGATAAGCTGACCTCTCCGGCTCTACATTGGTAGAAGAGTCGCATTTCTGCCTCTGTCATAGTTCTCTCTTCATTTGTTAAAATGTCAAACCCAGCTTCTTGGATCTGTAATTATATATATAAATACACACACACACACACACACACACACACACACACACACACACACACACACACACACATTCTAAAAGGGTAAATCAAGCACAAATTCTCATTTAAATGTGTTGAGAAGTAAAAGATAATGGAAAACACCATATTAAAAGCAGTGGATACCCTCATCATCATATCTGTCCCAAATTGATTTCAGATTTTTAATTTACTTAAATGGAGTTTTGGTTAAAACTCCTTAGAAGCCTTCTTTTCCTACTAGGACACTGCTGCATGATGCCCCTGCCCCTGTTTTTCCACCAGGGAAGACACGAGGGCGGTCTGTAGGGTAAATGTTCTCTCTCTTACCTTCATAATAATCTCATCAGTCTTTCCATGGACAACTGCATCTGGTTTAATGATTGCCAAGGTACAGGACTTCTCTGATGAAACTGCAATAAGTCGAGGATGTTGCTGTCAGTCTCTGGGCTCTCAGGAGGCCATCATCCACAGGGACCATGCAGCCTCCCACAGTTCCCTCTCCTGGCCTCTTATTTGTGCCCCTGCAGATCTAGACTCTAGTAGAAGCGTGCGTGCGTCAGGCTCTCAACCTCAACTTCAACCTGGCTGGAAGAGACAGAGATATGCAAGGGACAGAAACCTGGGAAGGAAGGAGTGAGGGAGGGGAGGGGGGAAGAGATCAAAGACTACTCAGGATCAGAAACCCAGAAATCCTGAAAGAGTCAGCCTGTGTGTGGGGGGGCAGGGAGGGGCAGGGGGAGCTGGAGCAGAGGCAGTGCAGGACTAGCCACTCTTGTCCTTTCCTGTCACCCTCTCATAATTTTTGACCTCTGACTGCTATCTACTGTGTTCTCCTCTTACTCTACTGGCTTCTTTGTCAACTTTTCTTTTTGACTTTCCTGACCTGTGGCCAATAATGGCTGCCCTTGGCCCTGAGTCTACATGACTTTTCAGCACTAACACATACTACCAAACCGCAGAATCAGTTTCTCTGTCGCGGTTCAAATTCTCCTAAGAGAAGACCAGATTGGCCAGCTTGCTGTCCGGAGTCAAGGCACCAGTCATAGCTCACTGACCAGTCTCCTGATAGGCTGTCTTTTAGTCAGTGTCCATAGGTTCAACCAGCTATGGTGCCGAGGGAGTGCCACATGATTGTCCTCCACTGCTCAGGCCCGCAGAAGCTGCAGGGAGCCCTGTGTCCACTCCATGAGCTCACCCCTTTGTGTTCCTATTTCTACATACCTGACTTTGGTGAGCTACCTACACTTTCCACAGATTTTGTATCCCCACAGCCTATTTTTTGTTCTCGACTTTTACATCAGTTGTGTTGCGATGAAACTTGACAATATCTGCATCTGAGGAGGGCCTCCCACTCTGAAAATCTCAAAAATATGTGAACCATTTTAAGCAACAAACCTATTCATTTTCTCTGAGTACTATTTCTAACATCCTATGAACACTTAGACTTTAAGAGACTCTTACAGTAAGTTTCCTTATAAATTGAGCAATGAGTGAGAACAGCTAGAAGTGTAAGGTGAAAAGGGAAGAGGCTAGACCAGGGGCCTGGAGAACTCCAGCTTGAAAAGGGAGCAAAAGAAATGAAGCCAGTGAAGACAAAGCTGTGGAAAGGCCAAAGATATAGAAAGAAAATGAGAAAGTTTAAGAAACCAAGAGAGATGAGGGTTTTGAAAACAAAGACATTTTGACAACATCCAAGTCTACAGAAAGATGCCATAGGATATAACTGGAAATTGCCCTTGGATTTGGCACAAAGAAGGTCACAAAGAAGGTGCCCTGGTAAGCATCGGTTTTGGGGGGAGCAGGCGCAGAGGCCAGATTAGCAAGTCAGGGCAGGGGCAGAAGGTGAGGTAGACCAAGGAGTATAGGAAAAGTTCAAGAAGGTCAGTGGGAAGGAGAGGAAGGCTATGGACAAGGACAGGGTTTTGTGTTTTCTAGGTGGAGAGACTTGATTTGACAGGAAATAATGGGGGAGGGCAGAAAGAAGAGATAATTCGAAAAGGAGGCGACAAATGTTTCCTTTAGAAGCCAAATCGATGGTTTTTCTTTTTACACTTGAAGTGTTTTGCTTTTCTAAACTGGGCCTCTTTCCTTGTTACACTCCAACTCAGAAAGTCCTGAATATCCACACATAAATAAACTGCCTTTCTACTTTATGTAATAATCAAAATCTTCCCTCTCTTTCCAACTCAGTTCCTGAACTTAGTCCTGGTTTTCCCTGGTGTCTCAGCCATCTTCCCAGTAACAGTGCTGCTAACTTCTGGCTTCTCTTGATGCTGTCAGGTCAAGTTGTTCCTCTCACAGTGGAGGTTCGGGAAGAACTGTGATGCCCAGGCATACAGAACCCGTGAGGTGATTCTTGGAAGATGAGGGGAAGAGGGTGCAGGGCTGTGTGTGTGTGGTGGGGGGAAGTGTTTAGTACAGCTGACTTTCTGATGCTTCAGGGAAAAAGGCGAAAAAAAGAATCAAGCTCTTCAGCTCAGATAAGGACTAAGGAAGCACCAGCATTATTACTTCACATTATTAGTATCACTACTTTCCATTGTATTAAGTGGAGCTTTTCCTGACGCCCGGTAATTGCCACGAAAGCCACACTTGTTATATTTGAACATGTCAGAAAGCTGTGAAAAGTGCCCAAGATGCCATTAAAAGGAAGAAGGGAGATCTGACACAGTATGTTTGAAGTTGGGTGACTGGAGACAAAAAGTTTTACAGTTAATCTTCCCAGAATTCAGATCACTCAATAAGCTGATTACTCACATGTATTTTTGAAAACACATCAAATCTGAGTCTGCTTTGCCTTTTTGCCTCACTTGTTGGCTCTACACTCACCCACGTCCTCATCTTCACCACCATCCTTTTCGTGAGAAAAACGTTCATCTTCATCAGAAAGAGCCTCGTCTTTAATCTAGTATAGATTGGTCATGAACAGAAAGCAGTCAGCTAATTAAAATCACCAAAGAGACTTTTAAAAACCTGAAGAAACCAAAAAAGTAAAGGTCCAAAATGTAAGAGCCAAAAAAAGAGGGTCAAGATGATCAGTTTTGGAAACTATAAGATCCTTTTTCATAGTTGGGTAATGGAGGAGAATGAGAGCATTCAGAGACAGGGAAATCCATGCTGATCTTAAGGTTTAGATTCTTTCTATTTTCACAAGCATTGAGCAGATACTAAGGAGAAAGAAAGACAAAATAGAGAGTTGGTGAGAAGACAGTGGAAGAATTGAAATGCAAGGAAATATTAAGCAACTAGCTACACAGTGCAGGGAGGTAGTAAAGAGGGAGCTCATTTCCTCCTGGAGGAGGCAGAGAATTTGTGATTGTCTTTCTTGGGGGCTGCCAATTTTCTGGGGTAAACTATGATTTGTTTTTAATCCATTCTATCAAAATAAGCCTTTGCTATTTGGAATTGAATATGAAAACTTGAACAATGAACATTAAACAATGTTAAGGCTCTTTTGGCAGATGCTCAAAGCACCAGGAAATACTTCTCTCTACCTAAGGTGTGTCACTTTTCAGAGGCAGCTGATTCTGTGTTATCATGGAAATAATTTGTTAAAATCACAAGCTATGCTGACCCTATTTCTCATGGTCACAACAGAGCTTAATTTCTAAATTTAAGACATGAACCCTCTAGAATCAGAAGTTAAACTTTCAAGAAGGTGAGGTGAGGACGGCAGGTCACCAGGAGAGATTTCGTCCTAAGCTGCACTTTTCCTACCCACTATGTGATTCCATAACTTTATTTTTATTTCTGAGTTCATTGTCAGTGATCCAGAAACCCCTGTTGCAAGTTGAAGTGGGAGATACAAGGCAAACGGATAAAAGAAGTTAAAGTGTTCTGAATGAAGGGGGTGACTTTTTAAAAGAAAGCTTCAAAATGCATAAATGTCACAGTGGACATAGCACTTGCTCTCCCCTGAACTCTCAGCAAGGACCCAGGTGAGCATTTAATGAAACTTCCAGCTGACTGCTCCAGGAAAATTAGTTGGGGAAGGGGAGGGAATGGCTGGCCTTACCCCAGGAGCACACCTGTAAGTTTGCTGCTCACAAAAGTGACCTCCTTACCACTTTCCGTTCTCTGCCTTCGGCCAACACCTTCTTTTCAGCCTCCAGCTGGTCTAGGATGGTTTTCTGCAACAGTGGGGCATTTGCTCCTCTAACCACAGCCACCAGTTCTCCTCCCTGGAATGCAGGACAAATGAGCTGCTCAAGCCACATGAAACCCTCTTCCCAGATATGAATCTCTTTCAAGGCCAGCGAGAGCGTCCAAGAGCTTTGTTTAGCAGTGTGCCCAAGGTCAAGGTCCACAGACCCCAGGCTCACAGCCTCCACCCCTCCTCTGCCTTCTACCCCATGCCCCTTCCTTTCCAAATGTCTTTCAGAGCAACAGGGAGTTAGTTAAGAGAGGGAGAGGGCATACTAGCTTGTGAGTTACTCAGTGTGGCCTACATGTGGCTCATTCACCCAACAAATACCTCTTGAGCACTTACTCTGCCAAGCACCAGACAGAGGCAAAGAATATGAACACTAAACATGAAAAAACATAGTCGCCACTCCCAGGGAATGGGGAGCTGGGTGAGCAGAGAGGTGGTCATGTCAAAGAAACAATTACAATAGAACAAGACCATTGCTTTAATAGGGGAATGTACAGGATTCTTAGAATTTGGAGCAAGACTCGATTCCCAACTCTGTCTGAGGTAGTCAGGTGGAGGTGGTATTTGGAGTGAACTTCAATTTCCTGCTTCAACTTTTTCAGCAGTCTCTATGCATATAACTCAGGATCTAGAGAGGGAAAAGTTCATGTAGAGTGGGTCCCCCTCCGTGGCCTCCCGTCCTACTGAACCCCCACAGGGCGAGAGATTGTGATGGAGCCTGCCGGCTGGGCACACGTCCCAACACAGCTGATTATGATGATGCTTTAATCACTACAGGCTCAAGCAAGCAAACCACGTAGTAATGATCCCTTTTCTACAACTGTTCCTTGATGTCAGTTTGGCTGGGGGCACATTCATCTCAACTCCTTCCTGTTTCTCCTTCCTGCTTCCACCCATGTTTCATCATATAACTTCAGTCTCCCTACTAAAACCCAAGGCTCAAATAATGTTTTATCACGAGCTTCCAATTTATAATACTTGCAGTGCTGAGGGCAGGAGCCCAAAACTTTCCAAACTAAAGAACCCTGGCCCGTCTATTGGGTGGCCTGGGGGAAGTAGGGGAGGCCCAGTTGCCCTGATGTATGATGAGAGGCTGGACCAGGCCAGGAGGAGCATATCAGGCGTTGCCTTCAGGGCCTGGCAGGTGACCTAAACCTAGGAAGCCAGGTATGACAGTGGACCCTAAGGGTCATGGAGCAGAGCATGGATGTCACACACAGAGACATCCAAATGAACTCCAAAACACTGAACCACTTGGCTTTCCTCAACGGTCCCTCTCTTTTCTGACATTCTATAAACAAATCTTCATGTTTTATGATTAAATAAAGGTGAATGCAGAGCTTGTCCACCCCACAAAGGAGTATTCGCGTTCGCTGGAAGTTCCTCTCTATGGAGCAGAGGATAGAGAGCTTGAAACTCTGTTCTCTGAGAGTGAAATCTCAGTCAAGTGTTTGAGAGCCAGAAGGAGCATATGCATTTAATGACTCTTATTCTGTATAGCTGGTCAGGAAGTCTGCCCAAGCCCAGAGCGACCTGGGAGTTGTGCCATCCACCCCTCGCTGCCAGCAAGCAGTACCCTCAGACCACCATCCCAGTCAAGGGCCTGCATTACCATGACTTAAGGACATTGTTCTTAGCCAAAATAAAGACCGCCAAGGAGAAAACCACATGACTCGTCTGAACCAGCGAGGCTCCCTGGTGACCCTCAGTGAGAATTAATGCCAGTGAGACTCATCTATCTGAATGTCAATGATTTGCAACCATCAAATACTTCTGGTTCTGAAAATGTACTTACTGCGTAAAACAGAAAGGTCGGCTCACACCGCCCACGGTATTTTTCAAGGACATCAAGACTGTCTGCCTCTGCCTAAAGAAAACAAGCTGTCGGCAGGACCCTGGGGCACAGCAGGTACAGGGGCATGATAACAGGAGAACTGCACAGGACAATCCACACACACACACACCACACTCACTCACACATATGCACACATACCACACCACACATACCACACACACGATGACCGCCCTCCTCAGGTGAAACCCTGGCTTGCTTTCATGCTTCACCTTTTATTGTTTTTTCATTAAAAATGTAAGAACTGTCCTCTCAACATATTGGCAAAAATTGTTGGAAGTGTACTTTTAAGAAGAAAATGAGGAGCGAACAATGGTTTCTCCTGCTCCCCACCTAGCTGCTCCTGTGCGAACATCACATCATTGCCACGATGAGTGGGCAGCTGCAGAGGGGGCGGGGCCTCCATGAGAAACCCTGTTCATGAACATAACGACTCCTCGTCCTGGCATTTCCTGCACACTTTCCACAGAAGTGTCAAAACTGACGCTTAAGGGAGGAAGGGCAAAGTCCTCGAAGTCAAACTTGTGAGATTAGCGTGAGGTTTATTTTCTCCTGTGTTCTGTCTATGAGCCTCAAACCTATGCAGCATATCTAATGACTCTTACACACTTCTGTGGAATTTCTTCCCATTTCAGTATATTAATCCAAGTAAATGTTTGCACAAAGTTCCCCTTTACGGAGGAGAGGATGGAAATCTTGAAACCCTGTGCTCTGAAAGTGAAACTTCAGCGTTCACAGCATTGTGAGCCAAGGAGCACACGCACTGGAGTGACGCATGTTCCAGCCCTGCATACAGCATCCAGAGACTGCCGCAGCCCAGAGCAACTGCCAGCGAGGCAGGCCTGGAGTAGGAATCTGCGTCTCTAGAGAAATCATGAAGCATCAGACTGATAACAGAAAAATCTGCAGCTGATGCCTTCTCAACGATCTGTAAAAAGGCAGTTCGCACTTCCTGTTCCCGTTTTTAAATGTTTTAACAATGTTATATGACATTCTGCTGAGAGAGGTCTCACCAATGCAAAATGCAGAAGGTCCAGGCCAACCTCTATCCTCATCTTCTGGAAAAGGCTCACCACAGGTCTACAGGGGCCACACCAGCCTTGATAGACGTCTACAACTGTATGGGACCAAGAAGCAGGAACGTTCAGTGAGCACCAGTGCCCACCATGTCAGGCAAAATTCATCCCGGTGCATTCTAACCCCCTCAGATGGATATCTCTTGGCAGGAATATTAATGGTTACAGGCATTTATTATCCCATCAGACTATAAACAAGCATGGAAGCACAGCTACTCCTCATTCTTAGGAACTCAGTGTTCTGAATTTTCAACGTAACGAAGTAAATAGAGTGAAGAATCATTTTCTTATCATGGACCTTAAGGAATTTTCAGGCTACATTCAGGGTCAGGCCTAGCCCAGAATGGCCGTCAATAAATATTTGAGTTGGACTGAAATCATGGAGTCTAAAAGGAAGAAGTCACTGTAGGTGATCTGTCAATCAACTCTTAGGTACTTCAATAATAAACACAGCTTTGGCTTTTCCCCCTGATGAATTGAAAG
The DNA here is from genome assembly GCA_028627145.1 of Eidolon dupreanum. Classification (NCBI taxonomy): domain Eukaryota; kingdom Metazoa; phylum Chordata; class Mammalia; order Chiroptera; family Pteropodidae; genus Eidolon; species Eidolon dupreanum. Next base: position 122,061,721 of record CM053507.1, on the reverse strand, counting down.
CCCCTTGGTTAGGGTAAAGGAGAGTTTTATTTACTCTATACTATCAACACTGTTTTCCTGGAAAGTAAACCTGATAGAGACGTAGGTGGAAACTTGGATACCTTTTTCTTCTTTGGTCCCAATCTGTGGAGCGTGCCAGGGCTGGGTGTGAAGGAACATCTCATCTGCCCTCCACCATAAGACCTATAAGGAAGCTAGGCCAGCTCATGAGCACTGATACATATGGGATCATGAAGATACAGCAAGTGCTAAATTGGGATGTGTGCATGGTCACATTTTAAAGGAAGGATGTCCTCCAAAACCCTCAACACTCAGACATCATGTCAAATCCACACAGGTGGGTTTTTCTGTTCAGTAGCTAGCATGGCATGATCACAGGGAGATAATATAGACCCTGTATATAAACCATCAAGTCTGCCAAAACATAGCATGCAATTTGTGATTTTATTTTTTGAAGATTCACTTCACGTTTTTCCCATCATGTGAGAACTATGAATAAAACACGATATAAATTATCATTAGTAAAATTGGCATACCCTCTGGCAGCACAGGACTGTACTAATCAGGGAAGGAAGGCTTCCCAGTGGAGGGGTGACTTGCATTGGGCATTGTGGGAAATGCCAGGCTTTGATGGGCAGAGAGGGAGGCCATGGCGGAAGCATGGGCAGCGAGGCACAGGTCGGGGGTTCAGGGGCTGCTGGGCAGCACGCTAGACCAGACCTGCCTGGGGGTGGGCTGTGGGAAGTGGTGGCAGAGACCACTGAAGGAGTGTGGAATGTGGGTTTGCAGAGTTTCTTCCCGATTTCCTAGGAAATGAGGAATCACAGTAAGTTTTAGAAAGGAGAGGAAGCCAATATACACTGAGCTGCAAGGGGGCACCTGCACTTCACTTTTCCCTAAAAACAAATGAACAAAAACAACCAGACAGTGAAATGCATATTATTATCCCACTATAGAAATGAAAAAACTGAAGTTCGAAGAGATAAAGTTACTGATCCATGGTAAAAAAATAAAAATTCTCAAGCAGTAGAACCAAATTTTGAACCCAGGTTTATCTGATGCCATAACCCAACTCTTTCAGCTGCTCCAGGAAAGGAAAGATGTACGAATTCAGGACTATTGGTTGGTTCAGCCTAACATCAGAGTTTGGCAGAGAAAGTGAGAACCAAACTGGGTATGGGAGGGATGAGGAAGCCAAACATGGGGGTGGCAGTAGGAATGGGAGGGAAGGAACAAAAGAATCCATGGGACTTTGAAAGGGAGGCTGAAAGACTGGGTGTGAAAGTCATGTGGGTGTGCAAAGGACTCCACCTTTGAGCCTGGCAGAGAAAAAGAACTGGGTGGAGGCAGGGAGAGACTGTTTGAGGGAGAAAAGTGAACTCGATTCTAGACACACTGTGTTTCCAGTGCCAACCAGAGACTCTAAGCAAGTGGCCCCAAAGGCAGCCAAGCACCAGCAGAAGCAGGAGCAGGGTTCGGGCTCCTCGGCACCCGGGGTGGGGGTGAAGTCCTGGGTTTCTCTGAAACAGACAGCTTCACAGTTGAGGTACTTGGGGGTTTCAATACACCAAATTAATGGGTGAGAAAGGCATTTGGGACAAGCCAGAGAAATGTCTTTGAAGACTTAGAGGACTCTGTATCCGGGCCCACCAAGCCCCAGTGGAAGAAAATTGGGGCCCAGTTAGCTATAAATTTCTATGTAAGATTTGCATTGATAGTTCTGCCCAGTCGTTTGTATCAGCTTCCCATCTCCTCTTGTGCACCCTGGCTCCCCAAGGAGTGGTGTGGACAAAGGCACACTTCACAAGGTTACGGGGGGCAGGGACTAGAGAAGTACATGAAAAGTTTGGTTTTGAAAGACAGGAAGCAAAACAGAGAGGAGACCTGGAAGGAATGGTAGAGAAAATGAAAATTCCGTGTGTGTGTGTGTGTGTGTGTGTGTGTGTGTGTGTGTACGCATCATGGGTATATCTGAACAGACTGTTGCATGTTGGAAGGCAGATGAAAGTAAGGTAACAGAAGGCAAGACTTCCAAGATGGTGGTTGACTTTGGAAGCAAATTTCTACTGGCTCTAGAAAGAGGAACAAGCATATCTTCATTGAGACTGCCTGATGAGAAGGGGCAGACGAGCCCCTGCTGCCTTCCACAGCTTAGACCTTTGCACAGCTTAGAGCAAGGTAGAGAGTCTACACACAATAGATGTTAGTTATGATCACATAGAGCAGATTCTCAAAAGTTGATGAGGTGGTAGTTTTCTTACTGTTGTTAAAAAAAAAAATAGAAGTTTCCCCTGGAGCCATGTTCTAGTTGCACAGACAAGACACATGGACAAAACAGTTAAGACTTGGCACCATCAAAAAAGCTTTGTAATTCTTCAAGTAGTAAAGTGTGGCAAGACTCCCACCCACACTACCGGATCAATGCAACCAGCATTTATTTAGCACCCACTCAGCCCCAGGCCTGGGCAAGTCAGCAACAGATGGAGATGAAAAAGACAATGCCACTGGGTTTAAGGTCTAGGGGGAAAGCCATGAGAGCCACCATATGGGAAACACCAAGCTAGGTGTATGCTGGGGGCGTTGAGATGGAGTTCCAGCAAATGCCCTAGAGACTCCCAGGGAGAAGTGAGCACACAGAGGTTGAAGAAAGGTTTCATGCAGGGAGGCTGCTTTTGGGCTGGCCCTGGAAATGAGGAAGATTTCTACAGGTTGTGATGGGGCCATATTCCAGATAGTAGGAACAACATGCATAAAAGCAAAGAAGGGGGAAAACTTCTGGCATGTTCAGGAAACAGGTTGGAGCTCAGAATACACCTCAGAGAACAGGTGATTATGGGTCTAGAAAGATAGTGTCATAAGAGGTGGGGGGCAGTGACAACAGAGAGAGATAAGAGCTGATATAAGCTGACCAAGCTAGTATATTTGTGGTGAGAAGAATTGAGCAGATGTATATGCACAGAGAGAAATGGAGCTCAGAGATATCTAGGGTAAATGAAAAAGAAAGAGGAATAGTGGGGGAGTGGGATGTGGTAGGCAGCCTCTAAGATTCCTCCGGTGATTCCTGTCTCCAGGGATTTATGCCTTTGTGTATTCCCCTGCCCTACAGTGTGGGCAGGGACTCTAGTGGCTGGCTTCTAACAAATAGAATATGGCAAGAAGCAATGGGATGTCACTTTTGAGATTGGGTTACAAAAAGACTTTCACCTCTATCTCTCCCCCTCCTCTCTCCCTCTCCTCTCTCCCCCCACCTATCTCTCCCTTCCTCCTTCCCTCCTTCCCTCTCCCTCTCTTCTCCCTCTCCCTCTCTGCCCTGCTCTGGGGGAAGCAAGTTACCATGTTGTGAGTAACCTCGTAGAGAAATTAATGAAATTAATGGCAAGAAATTAATGTCTCTGACCAATAGACAACAAGGAGCTGAATCCTGCCAATAGGCACATGAATGAACTTGGAAATGACCTTCTAAGATTTGCCAAAGACACATGACCAAGCTTGGAAACAAGTTTGACAAAGCTGAGCCTTGACGTTTCCTGTCAAACTTCTTAAATGCAATTTGGTGAGGAACCCTGAGCCAGAGGCACACAACTAAGCAACACCTGAATTTTGGACCCACAGAAACTGTGGGATAAATTTTTATTGCTTTAAACCACTAAGTTTGGGGCTTACTTGTTGTATAGCAATAGGTAACTGACACAAGGAGGATGAGGACAAGGAGGATCAAGGACAGTGGCTGTGCTGTTTCCTAATGACTATGCATGCAGTTCCTAGTTCCAGTCCCTTGGGATAACTGGCTCTCCTTCCAGCCCTTGAGTTCCAAGGGATTGCGATATTCCTTGCACAGCACTCCCCTTTTGTGCCTCAGGTAATTAGAAACAAGTTCTGTTCCTTAAAACCAAACAACACCCGAGTGTGACAAATCACCTCTCAAACAAAGGAACCCTGTTATCTGCCAGCACTGACTAGGTTCTTAGACTGAACTTACCAACAGGTGTTCAAGCCAGATATGTATGTACAAAGAAATTACCTGGTTCTTTATTCATGAAAATCAAGGTTATAGGAAAATGATGGTCATTGTAGCTTTTCTCTTCATGATTCAATCTGTTACTTGGCAATTTTGAAAAGAATGGATCTAAAAAAATTATCTTGAATTACCAGTTACTCCTTTGGAACTGAGCATTTCTTCCCAAAGCTCCTGGGTGCTGATGTTGACCTAACATCAAAGAGGAACAAACACTGTATTACTGAGAGCACCGATGTGGCAACAATTTAATATATTTGCTAGATCCAGATTCCCTCTCTCTCTCCCTCTCCCTCAATGAAATAGTTACAAATACAACTCAAGCTGTCCTCTTTCCCCAATCTTCTTTTCTTTTTCTCTCCCTGCCTCCTTCCCCAGGAACAATTAACATTATCCTAAGAAAATCTGATATTTTTAAGAAAGTAATTTTTACTTGTTACTTGCCCACGAATATATAAAATTGTTTTGTGCCTACAAATGTACGTACGTAGTAACATATTGTAGATACTCTTTTGTAATTTGTATTTGTATTCAACATTAAATTTTGACATTTTTATTTATACACAGATATTTGTTTTTTCTTGTCTTCTTATACATTTTATTGATATAAATTATGTAGCTCGAAATATACAGAATAACATGTTATAGTCCAAAGAGCTTTGGCAAATGTGTACATCCATGTAACCACACTCCTATCACAATACAGAATATTTCTATCACCCCAGAGAGTTCCCTCATGTCTCCTCCTGGTCACTGCTCACTCCCCACCCCAAGTAGTCACTGATCTGCTTTCTGTCACAACAGACGTGTTCTGCCTATTCTGAAACTTCATGTAAATTAAATAATACAGTATATATTATTTCTTGCTGGCTTCTTTCATTAGAATATTTTAAGGATCCATCTGTGTAGTTGTGTGTCAGTAATTCATTTTTATTCCTAAGCAAATTCCATTGTATGACTATATCATAATTCGCTTGATGGATATTTGGGTTATTTCCAATTTGGAGTTATTATGAATAAAAACTTATGACCATTCTTGTTAAATCTTATTGTGTTTATGTTTTCCTTTCTCTCTGGTCAGTAAATACCTAGGAGTCAAGTTGCTAGGACATAGGGTAAACGTATGTTCAATGTAATAAGAAACTGCCCGCACTTTTCCTAAAGTGGTTGTACCATTTTAAACTTCCATTAGCAAAATATTAGAGTTCTAGTTGCTCCACATTCACAGCAATATTTGATAATGTCTTTTTTTTTTTTAATTTTAGCCACACTAATGGTAATATAGTGATATCTCATTATAGCTGTAATTTCATTTTCCTGGTGACTAATAGTGTTGAACATTATTTAATGTGCTTATCAGCCATTTGTATATCTCCTGTGAGAAGTGCCCATTGGTCTGTTCATTTCCTTTATTGGATTGTTGGACTTTTTATTATAGAGGGTTTCTTAATATATTTTGGATGCAAGCTCTTTGTCAGAATTATGTATTGTAAATATTTTCTCTAAGTCTGTGGTTCACCTATTCATTTCCTTAATAGTCAGTGTCTTTTGTTGAACAGAAGTTTTAATATTAATCAAATCTAATTTATAAAATTTTAGTTTTATTATTAGTGCTTTCTATGTCCTTCTGAAAAAAATCTTTACTCGAAGTCACTAAGATGCTCTCCTATTTTCTTCTAAAAGCTTTATAATTTAAGCTTTCATAGTTAAGTTTGTGACCCATCTGAAATTAATTTCTGTGTGTGTTGCAAAGGAAAGATTGTGGTTAATTTTCTTCCATGTAGACATACCGTAGTTTCTGCAAAATTTGTTGAAAAGATTTATTTCCCCATAAAATTGTTTTGGTACTTTTGTTGAAAACCAATTGACTGCATAAGTATGGGTTTATTTTGGATTCTATTCTGTTTCATTGACCTATTTATCTATTTTTATGCCAGTACCACAATATTTTGATTAGTGTAGCTTTATAATGAATCTTGGAATCAGGCAGTGTGAGGCCTCCATATTTGTTCTTCTTTTTCAAGATTATTTTGGCTATTCTAGGTCCTCTGCATTTCCATATACATTTTAGAACCAGCCTGGTGATTTCTGCAAAAGCTCCTATAGAGATTTGAATTAGGATTGCATTGATTCCATAGATCAATTTAGGAAAAAATTGAAATATTAACAACCTTGAGTCTTCCAGTCCGTGAATATAATGTCTCTCATCATTTATTAAGTCTTCCTTAATTTTCTTAGCAATGTTTTGTAGTTTTGTATATGAGTTTTGCACTTTTTGTTAAATATATCCAAATATCTACATCAGAAATAATTAACAGTTAAATTTATTGCCATTTCTTCACATTGTTTTCTTATCTACAAAGTATTCTAGTTTACATCAAAAATTAAATTCAAGGAGAAATACATATTATCCTCTTTATAAATAGTATACTTTTTTGTATAATGTTTTTATTTTGAAACAATTTCAAACTTACAGAAAATACACAAGTATAGTATAAAGTACTTTTTTTCCCTTGAATTATTTGAAAGTAAATTACCAATCTGACATCCCATTATTCCTGAATACATACATTATTCTACATAACCACAATACAACCATCAAAATCAGGAAATAAACTCTGAGCCTCAGACCCTATTCAGGTTTTACCAATTATCCCAATAAAGTCCTCAATAGCAAAGGCTCCAATCAAATCACATGCTAGATTTGTCAAGTCTCTTTAGTTTTCTTCAGTCTGGAATAGTTCTTCAGTCTTTCTTTGATTTTTATGACCTTGACACTTTTGAAGACTACATGCTAGTTATTTTGCAGAATGTCCCTCAGTTTGGGCATGTCTGATGTTTCCTGCTGATTACATCCAGGCCGTGCATCTTTTGCTTGGTTGGAACTGGTTGGAATTGGTTGGAACTGGTTGGAATTGGTTGGAGTGTCAGAGAAGCAGATGAGCGTTCCTCTCATTGTATCCTATCAGGTGACACACAATTTCCATCTGTTTCATTACTGCTGGTGTTCACTTTGATCATTTGATTAAGGTGGTCTGCCTGGCCCCTCCACTGTAAAATTATTCTTTCCCTTTGTAATTAGTAAGTTTTTTGAGGGAGCTGTTTTGAAACTATATAAATTAAAAGATCATGACAATTACCACTTGTTCTTAATACAGTTATGCTAAGGTCTTTGTCTCTTTAAATGGGCTGAAAACATATAATATCTGCAAATCCTCTATCAAAGCTCCATTTTTCTGAAGAAATTCATGCTTCCATACTTTTTTGTCTTGATTTAAAAAAAGAAAAACTAGAAGAGTCTTCTCGATGCCTTAAATGAGATGAGAGAGTTGGACTGATGTCATGCTGGGCCCACAACTATAGTTCTGAGGAAAGTGATAGAAAGGTTCAGAAGAGCTCCCAACCCCTCTCTCGCAATAGTCACTTTCAAAGGCTCATCTGTTAGTCAGTGGCAGCGATCTATGGAGCATCCCTGTGGTGGAATGAGCCATGCCACACCAGCAGTGAGACCAGGGCCCTTTGGACAGTTGAAGAATCTCCCTCCTAGAAGCAGGAATGGAACAGTATGGGTAGGGAACGAATGGGGAATGTATGGCACCTTTTGACCATACTGTCTCTGGATGTCTTACGATTTCTGTCTCAGTTGCAGAAAGAACCCGAAATAGTCTTACCCAGAAAGAGGACAGGATTCCTGAGTTGACAGACCATAAAGCATTGCTCTCAAGGAGCTGACCTTGTAGAGAGACAATGCTTACACTGATGCCTCAGTACACACCCCCTCTCCCTCTCCCCTCAGCAGATGGCAACACTTACTTTGAGTACAGCATTACGCTCAGAGCTCTGGGTAATGCAGAGGAAAAATAATTGCTAAAAACTGTTATTACCTCCAAAGGGGATATATGGTATAAACACATGAAAAGATAATCACATGAGGCAAAAATCTTAGAGTCACCAGAAACAGCATTCAGACCAGCCTGGAGGTATCTAAAGAAGTCTATCACAACAACTCTCCAGGTTATATATTATCCCTCCTGTTTACAAAAAGGATTTAGAGGCTCAGCAAGGTTGAGGAAATCCTTCAAGCAGCAATAAGTACTAGGACCAGGTGCTTAGAATTTATTTACAGACCAAATGTAGGCAGATGGAAAGTTTCATAACTCTAGACTACCAGAACATCAAGGCTAGAAGGCCCTAAGGGTTGATTCATCCAACATTCTCATTCTACAGATGGGCAAGCTTATATAGCAGAGAGAGGTTATGTGATTATCCAAAGTCCTAGAGTTGGCTAAGAGAAGAGTCAAGAACTACATTAGGTCTTTGGGCTTCCAGTCCAAAGCTCTTCCCTCCTTCTACATGCTATCCTTAGACTGACATTGCTTTCTCTCTTTCTAAATCACTAGGCTTTTGAAATTCTTGTGCAAAGTGCTGGTACCACCAAGGACAATGAAAGAGAAATCGTGTGTCTCAAGACCACTGCTGCTCTACTATCCAGGAAGTATCCTGATGTGCAGAACTGACTATGAGGCATTTTTAAGTGTGCTTTAAAATGTACCCATATAACAGATTATCCATATGGTCTCCTTATGACAAAGCACTCCATCCCAATTCCACGGCAGGTGCCTGCATGTTTGTACTCTCATTTTAGAATCACCCACTACTTATTGTCCAGGACCAGAAAAAAAGAGCAAATGCTGGCTTACAGATTCACTTGTCCTAGGCACAAATGAAGTAAGGCACTTTATATGAAAAAATGCACAGCACATAAAATATCAAAACATATTTGTTAAATAAATGAATGATTGAAAAGAGCAGTTGTGGGAGAACTAGGTCTCTGCAGAGCACAGTTACAGATGCATGCCCAAGCTCAAAAGAACCTATATTATATTCTTGCAGTAAGTTGCAATTATATTTAGACAAATAAAAAAAGTTACACTGAATTATAGTGCTCAATATTTTCTTGGTATTGTAGTTTTATTTCAACTCATGTTTGGATTTTAAGGCTGCATAAGCATTATAAGCATAAAGAACTTAAACCTAATGTTGTGTTTGCTTATAGTCAAGTGTACAAAAAAATTTGTCCCCACTAGGGGTCTGAGATCTATATTCAACTTTGAGAACACTGTCATATACCACTGGCAAACAGAACATCACTTCTATATTACACTTTCCTCCTCCACACGGTCTTCCTCATACCCCAACCCAACTTAGTGCTGGAAGCAAGCGCCGCTTGAAGCTTACCTGCAGGGCAGTTTCCTTCTTCTTGCTGCCCATGGCCCTGCAAAGAAGACAGAAGCCCTGTTACTGCTGGCTCGAGCCTGCCTGGGGCCGCAGCCTCTCAACAAACAGTTGCGCGGATCAGCAAGTCTCCTTTAGACAAAGCATCCCCTCCCCAACCACCCGTCACTTTAAGGTAAAAATAAGCGGGAGCAAATAAATGCACTGATGAAAAATAAACACTGCACAGGGGAAGCGGAGCCTGCAGCCCATGAGCTTGTGGCTTGCCAGAGAGTTTTTCTGCGGATTTGTGAAACCTCTTCCTATCCGCAGAGCCTGCCGAATGGCGCGCGCGGAGGCCGGAGTGAGAGCTCCGTCCGCACAAGAATTCGGGCGGAAAAAAGGCCACAAAACACTTATTCCTACTGTTAAATGTATTCCTGGGAAATTGAAACACGGCGAACTCTGTCGACAGGTACACGGTCTTAAATGTGCAGCTAGAGTTTCCAACTCAGTCTGCGACAACCCAGCCACGGTCGTCATGGTAACATAGCCTAACGCCAAATCAGCCAGGTAATAAACATGCGTATATGTAAGCCACGCCCCCTCTGGGCCCCGAGGAAAGGCAGCAGGGAGTCCCGCCCCCGCCATCGGAATTGGACTGAATGAACGCTTTCATTGGCTGAGGCGTTTGTCAGTATCCGGGGAATTTGGACCCACTCAGCAGAGACCCCGTGCTTCTAGGTATTATACAGTTGCATCGCTGAATCCCTGCACCCCCCCTGCCCCACCAGGGTTGGTGTGCAGTTTTTTTTTTCACCGCTTCTTAATAATACATGCCAGGAAGAGTGGCTCCACTTTTTGAAGGATCTAGAGCGGTTCCCTTTAAGAGAGAGAATACAAAATTACAAATTTAAAATGAGGTATGAAAGTCAAGTGGAATAAATAGGAAACAGTTACAAACATGGCGTGAATAGTCTACCAATTAAAAGACAGATTGTAAGTGGATAAAAAAGGCTCAATTGTCTATTGTCTGCAAGAAATCCACTTTAAATATATAAAGACAAAGGCAAGTTAAAGGTAAAAGGGTGAAGAAAGCTATGCCATGCTAATGTTAATCAAAAGAAAGCTGAAATAGCTATGTTAATTCAACAGAAGCAGACTTCAGAACAAGGGTGTGTATCAGGGATGAAGAGAAGGCATTACATAATGTTAAAGTTGTCAATTCTCTGGGAAGACATAACAATACTTAATGTGTATGCACTTAACAGAGCATCAAAATACACGAGGCAAAAACTGATAGAACTGCAAGGAAAAATAGATAAACTCACTACTATAATTGAAGACGTCATACCACTTTTCCAGTAATGAGTAGATCTAGCAGGCAGACAATGAACAAGGATATAGTTGAACTGAACAACAACATCAATAAACTTGATCTAATTGACATTTAAGCAATAAGTCATCCAACAACAGCAGAGTACAGATTCTTCTCAAGTTCACATGGAGCATTCACTAAGGCAGACCACATTTTAGGTCAGAAAACATACCTTCACAAATTTAAAAGACTGGAAATCATACAGAGTATATTCTCAGACCACAGTAGAACTAAACTAGAAATCAACAACAGCTGATGAAAGGAATAGAAAAGATTTAAATAAATGGAAAGATATTCCATGTTCACAGATAGGAAGAACCAATATTGTTAACATGTCAATTCTTCCCAGTGTGATTCATAGATTAAACACAATTTCAGTCAAAATCTCAGCAAGATATTTTGTGGAAATCAACAAACTGATTCTAGAGTTTATATGAAAAGGTAAGAGACATAGAATAACCAACTTGATAGTGAAAAAGTCTAACAAAACTGGAAAACTCACACTACCAGGCTTAAAGACTTACTATAAAGCTATAATAAGAAAGATGGCATGATATTAGTGAAAGAATAGATACATAGATCAATGTAACAGAAGAGAGAGTCCAGAAATAGACCTAAACAAATGTAGTTAACTCATCTTTAACAAAGAGACAAAGGAAAGTCAATGAAGAAAGGGTAGTCTTTTCAAAAAATGGTATTGAAATAATTGGACATCCATTTGCAAAAAAGAGAAAGAAAGAAAGAAATCTGGACACAGATCTTACACTTCAGAAAAATTAACTCAAAATGGATCATAGACATAAATGTAAAATGCAAAACTATAAAATTTCTAGAAGAAAACATAGGAGAAAATCTATGTGATCTCAAGTATGGCAATGACTTTTTAGATACAACACCAAAAATATGATCCATGAAAGAAAAAATTATAAGTTGGACATTATTAAAATTAAACATTGTTCTCTGCAGAAGACCATTGAAAGAATGAAAAGACAAGCCATAGACAGGGCAAAAAAATATTTGTAAAACACATATCTAATGAATGACCTTTATCCAAAATATACAAAACTCAACAATAAGAAAACAAACAACCCAATTTAAAAGCGGGCAAAAGATCTGAAAAGATACTTCACCAAAAAAGATATATAAATGGAAAGTAAGCAAATTGAAGATGTTCAACCTCATTTGTTATTAGGGAATTACAAATTAAAACAATAAGGAGATACTTCTGCCTACAGTATATTAGGATGGCTAATATCCAAAAAAAAAAACAAAAACAAAAACAAAAAACTGACAGTGTTAAATGCTAGTGAAGATACAGAGTGGCAGGTCTCATTTATTGATGATGGGAATGCAAAACGCTACAGCCAATTTGGAAGACAGTTTGGCAGATTCTTACAAAGCTAAACATATACAATCCAGCAGTCATGCTCCTACATATTTACCCAGTTGATTTAAAATTTATGGTGCACAAAAACCTGCACATAATGTTTGTAGCAGCTTTATTTATAATCATCAAAATCAGCAGAAATCAAAATGTCCTTCAATAGATGAATGAATAATCAAACTGCAGCACATTCATACAATGGTATCTGAAAAACACAGGATTGCAAAGTCGGTCTACTAGATGCAAGTGGTGTTTGTTTGCCACAAGGTGGTGGTTACTCAAGCTCTCGAATGGTTTGAAATGTCCCTTAGAACTTAGTTCCCAAAATAAAATTCAAACCAGACACTAAACTTCTCCTGCCAGCACACTGAAAGACAGAAACTTTGTATTCTTTTTGAAAGGGTTAGATTTCTCACCACATAATTTCTACTATAAAACCTGGTCACATTTTTGCCAGGCTAAACCACAGAAACAAACTCGGGGGGAACTACGTGTCCCCAGTTTGCCTGGGACACCCCAACTTTACACTGTTGTCTCACGTAATTATTGATAGCAATCCTTTTTACTTCTAAAAGTGTATAGTTTGGACAATACGGAACCTCTTAAATTTTTCCCCAAACAGATCATCTTGGGTCACCCCAGCTTTTTACATCTTGATTTAGTAAAATTTCCATCTTTTACACATTTTATGATATGGGTCAGTGATTTCATTGCTCTGCCCAAAAATCAAATGTCTTTTTCAAAGACATTTGTTTTAATTACACCTGCCCTAAGGGAAGTCCTTTTTTGGTTGGTTTTGCTTTCTTCAATGCAAAAATGTCTGACTTTAAGGGTTACTACTGTGTTTTGGATTCTGAAAGATTAAATAAACAAACAGAAACCAACAACAACGAAAAAGCTCCACCTTATTCTTTCTCTTGCAAGTCATATTCATTGCCACAAGGTGGTGATTTACTCAAGAGAAATCTTTCTGTGATCCAAATTGGTCACCAGGAACATTTTATTTATGAAAACACTTAAGAACTGTGATGTGACTGTTTAAAACAAGAATGAACCTACTCACTTTAAGTGCATATCACAAACCAACGCAGGCTATGTATCTGCCCAGATAACTTCCAGGTTTCCATCTTAGATAAGAATATATATACCTGCATCTTTGTCTAGGCTGATACTTTGCTTCCATATATTGTGTTTTCTTTTAATATAAGTAACAGCATGCACCTACTGTGAGGTAGGCAGCTGGGAGTAGTAGAACTGGGGAAGCTTTAGAGTCAAATGCTGGACCTACCACCTACTACCTCTGTGAACTTCAGTACATTACGAGGCTTCCTCAGCCTCAGTTTCCTTTCCTTGTCTTTAAAATGGGGAATATAATACCTACCTTTCAAAAATATTATGGAGAGAGATAGCATCTTTTAAAGTGTCTTGTGAAGTCATTGTTATCAAGGTATCATGTTCTCTTTTTAGAGTGTGGGATCGCTGCTGGAAGGCAGGTCCCAGTCAAGGATCACATGGATCACCCTTCCCTTACAGCCCGATGGAAACATTTGACTAGTTTTCCTCAGTCCAGGTGGCAGTGATGAGTTTTACTTCTGGGCCCAAATGCTGAAGTATCAGATGTGGAATCCTACATATTCTGTCTCCATCTGCCAGTTTGGTGTTACCAGGATGGCTTAATGACCAGAAGTTATAAGATTTTGATGAAATTTAATTGATAAATTTTTTAATTCTATGTTTCTTATCTGTTTGTTTGTTTTGCCCTGTCTCAGAAATCTTTTCCTAAAGAATCTTTGCCGACCCCTGGTCATGAAGATATTCCCCTTATTTTCTTCCAGGAAGTATTAAAAAGTTATAATACTAGGAATTACAAAAAATTATGATGAAAGGAATTATTTAAAATTTACATTTAGGCCTATGATCCGACTCAAATTCATTTTTAATTGCAATTTTCACTGAGATAATTGAAGATGTATACAGTTGTAAGGATAACACAGACAAATTCTTTGTACACTGCTCAATTTCCCCCAATAGTAACATTTTGCACAACTATAGTATGATATCACAATCAGGATATTGACATCAATATAATTTACCCAACAGATTTCCCCAGTTTTAATTGTACTCTGTGTGTGCGTGTGCATGTGCGTGTGCGTGTGTGTGTGTATTAGAGTCTATAAAATTCTATTGCCTGTGTAGGTTCGTGTACCCACCACCATAGTCAACTTCCTGAACACAGGGATCTTTGTGGTTCCCAACACCCCATCCCCAACCTTTGGCAACCACTATTCTGTCCTCCATTTCTAAAATTTTTTCATTTAAAAAATGACATATAAATCATATCATATAGTATGTCACCTTTTGGGACTGGCTATCCTTCACTCAGCATAATTCCCTGAAAAGTCTTCTAAGTTGTTGTGTGTATTTCATTCCTTTTTTATTGCTGCATATTTTACAGTATGGGTGTACCACAGTTTGTTTCAAATAAATTTTGTGTGGGATGTGAGGTAGGGGTCGAGATTCATTTTTTTTTTTTTTTTCCATATGGCTTTCTGGTTGTGGAGCACCATTTGTTGAAAAGACTTTCCTTTACTCCATTGGATTGCTTTGGCACCTTTGTCAGATATCAATTGGTTGTAAGTGTCAGTTTCTTTCAGGACTCTCTAGTCTATTCCACTGATCTATTTGTTTATCCTTATGCCACTACTCCACTGTCTTGATTACTCTAGTTGCGTGGTTATGGACTGAGTGTTTGTGTCTCCTTAAAATTCATATGTTGAAACCCACATGCCAGTGTGATGGTATTAGAAAGTGATTAGGTCATGAGAGTGAAGCCCTCATGGATGAGATTAGTGCCTTTATAAGAAAAGCCCAGAGAGCTAGCTAGCTCTCTTTCTGCCATGTGAGAACACAAGGAGAAATCAGCCATCTGCAACCTGAAGAATACCTTCACCAGAACCTGTCCTTGCTTGCACCACGATCTCTGACTTCCAGCCTCCAGAACTGTGAGAAATAAATTTCTATTGCTGATAAGACAGTTTATGGTATTTTGTTATAGCAACCTGAGCTAACTAAGATGTATAATAAAATAAATCTTAACATCAGGCAATCAAAGTGTTTCAACTTTGTTTTCCTTTTTCAAAATTGTTTCAACTATTCTCTTTTGATTTTCCTATAAATTTCAGAATTAACTTGTTAGTATTTTATTAAATCTTATTGGAAATTTGATTAGCATTCCATTGAATTGAAAGATTAACTTGGGAAGCCTTGACATCTTAATAATATTGAGTCTTCCAGTCTCTAAGTATGGCATATTTTTCTATTTATTTACTCTTTCATTTCAACAGTGTTTTATAGTTGTTGCAAATCATTCTTATGTCATTTATTAATGGTAGTATTAATAAACTTGCTTTTGTGTTTTTATTTTTTTCCAATTATGTGCTTCCAGTTCACAGAAATACACCAATTTTTGTATACTAACTTTGTTTTCTGAGACCTTGCTAAACTCATCTACTAGTTCTGGTAGTTTTTTGTTGATTGTGAGGCTGACTTTGCAAATACAAGCTAGTAAGCAACACACTGGAAGCAACTGGTCTCTCTACATTGGACTGTGTTGCACTTTCCTCATGTACTAGAAGTCACTGGGAGGTTCCCATCAAACTGCTGATTTGTATTGTGAGTCCCTGTAGGGCAGGTTGTCTCAGCTTTCTAGTGACTCTTATCATGCAGCCTTTGGTTCCCATGATAAATGGGACTCTTGAGCCTGTGCACCCACCACTCGGGCTTATTGAGAGATTAGAGGAGATGGCAAGGAGACATTCTGCCCGTTGTATAGTAGTCTGATCACAGTTTCCTGCCGGCAGACACTTCTCCATGGGTCTCTCATGCTTCTGCACATTTTCAAGCAGAGGCACTGACTGTCTTTATTTCTAACTGTCTTTTCAGGTATGTTTACACAGTGAACAGCCTTGAAAGACAGAGATAGTATATTCTAAAATAAAGGGCAGGTTTGCTTTCAGCCTTGGAGTATAGAGATAATATCTCCCTCTATACAAAGCATACTTACTCTCTGTGTGAAAGCTTTGGTTTCCTGAAACTCAGAGTTCTTCTCCCAACTCACTGCATGTGCAGGTATACTTGGCTCTCTTTGCATTGTCCTATGGGAACCGAGGTTCAGAAAGCCTGTGCAAAATGCTAATCCCTTGGCTACTACTGTTGTTGTGAGTAATAACCTATCTTTCACCTCCAATCTAGGAGTTTCATGTCTTCTTCCAGTATCCATTGAACTATGGGAAGATAACTTGTTAGCTTTCAAGCGGGGTGTAATATCAGACATCATGGCTTCTGATAGCTCTAGAGGTAATTAGCTTTGTCCCTTGATTGTTTAGGTTCCTCTGGGAGATTGGAGAGCAGGACGTATTTCTCTTATAACTACCCATTAGAATAGAATTCCTTGTCCATCTATTTAGTCCAACAAAAGACGCTTTTGAAGCAGATCTGGATCCCAATCAACTCACAAAGGCCTCATTACCAAAGACTGCTCCTCTAGTGCATCCCCTGAAGCTTCCTGAAGGATGCCCCCGAAGATTGAGGGTTTAATGCTAAATGGAGTTCTGAATTCTCTAAACTTTGCTAATATTTATCACAAAGATTTATGTGCATTTTGAAGTACTACGTACCTTACCCATATTTGTTTTAATGTAAAAATGATGTTTTAAAATTTGAACTATCAAAGATTTAAAAATTGTTTCCTATTTTGTCTGTCAACAGGATGATGCTATTAGATTTCAGAAAATTGGGCTAAATTGTAATAAGCAAACTCTGCATTTCAAGTTCAAAATGTAGGCAATTTTTCTTTCTCTGACTTGTTATTACAATATTTCAAATACTAAGATTTGTAAAAACATCTGGCTATAAATGGCAATCATTCTTCCATTGTTTTGCAAGCTGTGGCTGGATGATTATTAAGAAGAAATGCTCAGGATGCTGGTCTCAGGCTTCCAGTTGCAAAATGTCAAAGAGGGTGTCTCCTGTTGAGAGGCCAGGCCACACTGTTCACGTGGCAGGGAATGGCTCTCAGCCAAGCTCTGCTTCTTATCAGCTCTGGGAAATGTTCATCAAAGGATTTTTTTCAGTAAAGAAATATGTCTGATTTGTAAAAAATATTTTTTTTACCCTGTTTTCAGCAGTTTAATATGATATGCTTGCATGTAGTTTTCTTTGTGCTTACCTTTTTTGGAATTCCAAGCTCCTTGAATCTATGGATATAAGTCTTTCACCAGTTTTGGAAAATGTTCTGCCTTTATCTCTTTGAATATTGTTTCTATCCTATTATCTCTCTCTTCTTCTTCTGGGATGCCAGTGGTATAAATGTTAGATATTTGACTATATCCATATGTCTTTTATGTTATTATCTCTTTTTCTGTTGATCTTTTTTTCTGTGCTTTAGTTTCAGTGTATTCTTTTTCATTTCTATTTCATTTATCCTGTGCTTAGCTGTGTTCAATCTGATATTAAACTTATCCAATGAGTTCTTGATTTTAGTTATTATACTTTTTAAGTTCTAGAATGTTCATTTTATTTTACTTGGTTTTTTGTAGATTTCACTTATCTGGTGACATTTTCTCTCCTTTCATCTATTTTATCTACCTTTTCCTTTACCATATTAATCTAGGTAAAGATAATTTGAATTTGTAAATATAACACACATACAGTGAAATGTGTAAAGTGTGCTAACCATTAATGCATAGCTTGATGAATTTTCACATTTGTATATCTTCATGTAACCACTACCCAAATCAAGATACATAATATTTTCAAGCACTTCTTTCTTATACAGTTATCACTGCCACCTGGCCAAGATCTCTATTCCAACTTCATAAAACTTCAAAAAGTTTTACATTTTACTGGACTTCATGAATGTTGTTTTTTTGCATCTGGCTCCTTTCATTTAATATTATGTCCATAAGATTCATTTCTGTTGTTTATGTATCAGTACTTCATTGTTATTTATTGCAGTAATTCTATTATATGAATAAACCACAATTTATTTATTCATTCTTCAGTTAATAAATATTTGGGTGGTCTTCAGTTTGGGGCTATTATGACTAAAGCTGATATAAATATTCTTATAAATGTGTTTTGGTAAGCGTGTTTATTAATTTCTCTTAGGTATATACATAGAAGTAGGAATGTTGAGTCAAAAAGTAGGTATATATTTAGCTTTAGTAGATTCTACTAAATAGTTTTTTAAAGCCAATTATGCCAGTTATCAATGTATTGCCTCTCAGCTCCAAATCCAACCTTAATTACTTACTCCGTGGTAATGGAGCTGGACCCTGTAAACATTTCTCCTTTGTCATCTGGCACAATGTTAAGCTAAGTATAGAGCCCTGACAGCCACTGCAGGGGAAAGAGACTTCTCTTCCTGGTTCTTATGTGCTTACTTGGCAGGTTCCTGCAGCACGTGGTTCCTGCACATGTGGCAACCAGCATATCTCCATGGACAGCTTCCTCCAATACCCTAAGTCGACTTTTCCAGCAGCTCCCACAGTGTGGCATCTTTCCAAGGATGGCTTCCCTCAGAGCCCCAAAGAAATGCTTTCCAGTGAATTCCATCTGCATGGAACTTTAGTGATCTTCTTCATCATCCAGTGGGTCATGATCGCACTGACTCCAACAAGATACCAAGCTCAGCCTGGTGGAAGAAGATGAGGGTCAGAGCTCACACAGGTTTGTTTCTTTCCAAGGTACTCTGCCTCAGCCCTAGAGGCTGCTCTCTATATCTGCTTTAATTAATTCTTTAGAGTTCTCTTTCCCCCTTAGTAGATAGTCCTTCTTATATTTAGTAATTCTTTTATTAAAATTCCCTTCTCCAAATTACTGTGTGGTTTCTGTATCCTGTGTGAACTTTGGCTGGTACATGGATATACCATTTTATACTTCTACCAGCAATGTATGAGATTTCCAGTACCTCTACCATCATTAATTTTAAAGTCTTGTCTACTAACAACGCTGATATCTGAATGATCTATGTATCTGCTTCTATTGTTTATTTTTCTATTGCTTATTAATTATATTTTTGTGCTTCTTCACCTGAGCAGTTATTTTTCACTATGCAGACTAATATATAGGAGGTATAGAGACTTGGGATGATGTAATTTGCCAAACAAAGTGTTTCTTCTTCTGTTAAGCAGATGGGGGTGAAGGATGATCATCTCAATCCAGTGAATAATTGAGCTGGGTTGGGGCTGAATTTCACTTTTTGCAAGACTTAATCTATCTCTGGTTTACCACTATTCCTCACATGTGGATTTTGACTGAGCACCTTGCAGCTCTCTGTATCTTCAGCCATGTGGAGATTCAGCCCTGCTCCTCAGAGGTTCCCAATCCAGCTTTCCAGACTCTTGTTACCATGGAGTTTCAAAATCTGGCAAATGTCACAAGACAGGAGCTGGCCTTGTGTTTGAGGCAGGCCCTTTCTTCTTGGGATCCTTTGATTTTTAAGCATGGTGGGACTGTGGAAGATTTCACTCTGCTAATTAGATGCATTCTCAGGCCCAGAACTCAGCAAATGTCATGTGGAGAAAATTGGTTGTATTTTTAAGGCCACTTGTGTTCCAATTTGTCATTCTAGTACCATGTGGCCACTATACACTTTGCTGGTTTCTTTTTCCTCCATTAGAAGTCTTCTTTCTGGGCAAACTGTCCTAGCGGAAGGGAGAGGGAACAGATGGAGAGCCTCATCTCATTTTGTTGCAGTAGGAGGAATGGCCTTCCACAACCTTCTACATCCTGCTCAGAAGAGGAAATTTCCTAGATTTTGAAAATCAAAAGTTTTTTCTTTTCAAACTATTATCTCGAGCCTGTGTTTCAAAATCTTAGAGTTGGCTTTTCTTTCTTGACAAATGTCTGCGGTAATGTCATTACCTTGAGGCTCTGGGTGTCAAAAATATGAATCAACATTTTTCAGACTATAGATCGCAACCTATTAGACAGGTGTGAAATCAATTTAATAGGTCTTGCCAGAATTTTTTTAGTAAAACGAATAGAATAGAATAGAATAGAATAGAATAGAATAGAATAGAATAGAATAGATGCAACAAAGAGCTGGTTCTTTGAGAAGGTTAATAAAATTGACAAACCCCTGGTTAGATTCACTAAAGAAGAAAGAGAAAAGAGAAAGGACACAAATAAACAAAATCAAGGATGAAAGGGGGAAATTACGACTGATATCACAGAAATACAAAGGATCATACAAGAATACTATGAAAAAGTAAATAATACCAAATTTAATAACCCAGAAGAAATGGACCAGTACTTAGAAAAATGCAACCTCCCTAGACTGAATCAAGAAGAATTGGAAAATCTAAATAGAATAGAATAGAATAGAATAGAATAGAATAGAATAGAATAGAATAGAATAGAATAGATTGAGTGTATCACACATAGTAAAGATAGTATAGTTTCATGAAATTTTTGTTTCACATGTGTGTATGTGTGTGTTCTGGTTCGTGATGTAAAACTTATTTGTTCTTATGGATTTAAAACTCACTGGACTTTGGTTTAAACAGAGGAAGGGCCAGAGAGGGGAGAATAAATGACCAGAAACAAACATATTAGTTGAGTATAGACAACTTTTTGGAGAAGTTTGTCCATGAATGGGAAGTAGCTTGATTGAAAGCTGCTCTTCTGGCCCCAGAGAACATGAAGGAGCCCATGTGAGGAAAGAACCATAAGCATCAGGAAATACAAGCATCAGGGAAGAAAAATCTTGTGAGGTTTACCTTCTAATGGGATTGGTGCATGTGTGTGTGTGTGTGTGTGTGCGCACACGCGTGTGTGTGTGTGTGTGTGTTTGGTGTGGGAAGGGACAGGTAGGGGTTGCAGGGAGAGCTAACAATGAGATATGACTGAAGCTGAATTAGCAAAGGCCATGAAAACTCTGAGAGAAGACTATGTAATTCTTGGTGCCACGTCATGGACAGCTCAGAGAAGAAAGGCCTTGTAATTTACAAGAAGAAAGTTCGCTGAAGAGATGAATAGGCATGGGGGTAGGGTGAGGCTCTTCTGCTAACCTATGATTGGTGCTTCAGGGTCAGCAAAGGATCTAATTCCAGCCACAGACCTGAAGAGACTGTGACTAGAATGAGTGCCAGTGTCCTCTTCACCTTCTCCCTACTTTTCCATCACCAAACATTCACACCACTGACCTGCCTATTGAGGTCCACAGACATAGGAGAAAGAGTACAGACTCTGTGGTTGCAAGACCCTGTTTCTTCATCTACCAGCTAGGTGAGACTGGGCTTGGGGGTCTCCTTATGTCTAAAGCAGAGTGGGTAAGACTTTCCACACAGGTCACTGGGAGGTATGCAGGCCCATCACTATGCCCTGGTCTGGCACACTTTGAGGGCTCAGGAGCTCAGAGCTGCTTTTACCCCCAGTGACTACACTGGGGGACGGAGTTCTGGAGGAAGGTTGTGCCACAGTGACCTGGCTCCGGGCCTTGAAGTCTCCCAGATCCCAGGTTTGCCCACTAAACTCCCCAGTACCAGCTTGGGTTTGCTCTGAGGCATGACAGTCAATAAGTGTAGGGACAAAGAGGAAAGTACAGGACACATCGTAGCGAATGAGGCACACTTGCTCATGTCATTGAACTGGGAAGTTCTACTCTGGGTCAGCCCTGTGGTTCTGATCTTTGCCATATTCTAGGAACTGGCTCCTGAACTGTGGCTGGCCTTGGAGCTCAGGGTCTGGAACTGGCCTGAATCCTGCCTGGGTTTCTGGCCAGGAGTCTGGCCTTCTACCATGCCCCAAACACACCTATTCAGCTATGTAGATCTATTGGAGTTTTTAGAAAGACTTTGGCTCACTCATACCTCAGTATATAAGATTTTCTCTTTCGTTAGCAGCCTAAATGATTGTTTCTTGTCCTTTGAGCTCTGGCTCAAGCATCACTTCTCACAAAAAAATCTGCCCTGGGCACTTGCCCCTACCCCACACTGGTTAGGTGCCTTTCTTCTGGGCTCCCACAGTTCATGGTACCCCTCTCTTCCACACCACTTATACCTCAGTGGCACTCTGAATTTGCTTAAAAGTAGGTCTCTGTCACAGTGCCTGGCACATAATAGGTGATCTAGAAGTTTTTACTGAACGAATGAACTATCAAACCCTGGCCTCACTTTTCTGCTCAATGACCCTGTTTCCTAAAGCCCCTATTTGCCAGCAATGGAGCCATGTTTATTTCAGGGCTCAAAGGACAGAGGAGGCAGCCCAAATGGGACAGACGCTGTTGTAAGACTCCAGCCACAACCTGCAGGGTTTAATCTCACATCAGAGAATCCCAGATATCTGTATATGGTTACTAGTTGTTTAAATTCCATTTCTGAAGGGATGGGTTATTAAAGATTTGTGCATGGAAATGGTATAAAGGCAAATCTTTGACTCTTGTGCAGACATTGTCTCCACTCAAGCTGAGGGCAACAGTCTGGCCACTGTGCCAGTCAGAGCTCAGGAGAGGATGTCTTTTGATGGAGGGAGCCCATGAGGGGCTGACAGATCACCAGGACACACAGACCCCTGCCCACTTCCCCTAAGGCCTGTGGTAAATGCTAGGGGGGAGGAAGAGGCAGTTTCCATGGCAAGACCCAGCCCGTCAAGAGAAATATCTGTCCCTCAAGCCCCCACCTCAACTAGTTTTTTAACTCTCTACTAAGGTGACATACTCTTGGTGGACCCCCATAAGAGGATCCATGAGGGGTCCATGGGGCCTTCAGAGCAGCAGATGGGCATGGGGATGCAAGGGACACAACAGCTGTCACCAAATGGCTGCATGGTTATCTGGGATGCCAATCAAAACCTGCATCAAACTGGGAGCCCCAGCGTGGCCTGAAAGACTCAGGGCAGTAAGGGCGAAGCTCTCAAAATAATAAGGGATGGGTTCCTTGGATGTGTAAAGCTGGTTTCAAGTCATCGTCGAGGTCTACCCACAAAAAGAATATCTTCAAAAATGACACTGATAATAAAAACTACCATGAGATACCACTTTGACCCAGTTAGGATGCCTATAATAAAAAAAATGACAGACAATAACAAGTATTAATGAGGATGTAGACACACTGGAACCTTCATACATTTTTGGTAGGAGTGTAAAACAGTGCAGCTACTCGGGAAAACAGTTCAGGGTTCTCAAAATGTTAAACATAGTTAGTGTAATACCCACAATTCTACTCCTAAGTATATATGCAAGAGAAATGAAAACATATGTTCATATGAAGACTTGTACATGACTGCTTAGAGCAGCTTTATTCATAATATCAAAAAGTACAATCTGTCCATCAGCTGATGAACAGATAAACAAAATGTGGTGCACACATACAATGTAATATTATTCAGTCATGAAAAGAAATGAAACGCTTCTATATGCTGCAACATAGATAAACCTTGAAAACATTGTGCAAAGTGTAAAATATTGGTCATCAAAGACATCAGTTGTATGATTTCATTTATATGAAATGTCCTGAACAGGCAAATCCATACAGACAGAAAGTAGATTGATTAGTGGTTTCCAGGGTCTTGGGGTCTGGGGAGGCAAGGGGTGACTTCAAATGGGTACTTTTTTGGGTGGGGGAGGAGGAGAGGAGGGAAAGGCAGTAATGAAAATATTCTGGATTTAGATAATGAGGGTTGCACAACGTTGTGACTACACTAAAATCCACTGAATTATTTACTTCAAAGGTGGAATTTTATGCTGTGTGAATGATTTTTTTTTTTTTTAAGGGGAAAAAATGACGCCCATGGAGGAGTTAGCGGAACTGAAACAACGAAATAGAGCACGAGTGTTGCCTGTCCTGGTCGCATCCATCCAAATGAACTTTGGGCCCAGGAATGGTGCATCAAGAAGATCTGGGGAAGCGACGCTGGAGGCAGGATCTAGGGAGAAACGAGTCCCAGGATTCTGAGGGAACGCGATTAAGGTGGCGATTCGAAATCACTTACGAATGAGAAGGCGTCCTTAGGCTCAGAAGTTAGCCAGGCCCAGCAGAGAACTAAAGGGAGCACGGAGGCTCTTAAAGAAGCCCGGGCGAATTCCCATTCTGCGTCCACCTTAAAGCCAGCTGCCTGGAGCCACGGGTCGGACCCGGGTAAGTGTGCGGGGTCCAGGCGGGAGGGGCGTAGGCAGCGGTGCCAGCCGCGTTCAGCGGCCGGGCTTGCGCGCCCTGCAGAGTCCCGGGAACTCGGCGCGGGTGGCGTGACTCCACGGGCTGCGTGTCCTGGAGCGCGGATGGAGGCCGGGGCGGCGGGGTCGCGGCGCCAGGCCGGTTCCCTTAGCGCCCCCGCAGCGCTCTATTTTTAGCAGGCGCTGTTGTAATATAAGGAATGCGCCGCGCGCCAAGCGCTCCGGGCGCGCGCGGGTGCGCGGTCGCTTTAAGGAGGCGCCGGGGTGGGGACAGGCCAGAGCGGCTGGCCGGCCCGCGGGTCGGGAGCCGTCAGTCCCGCGCAAGCATGGAGGCGGCCTGAGGGCCGGAGCCCGGTCGGGGCTGGAGCGTGCGGTGAGTGGTCTGGGCAGCCGAGCACGCGGCGGCGGGAAGGGGGCGCGCTGCCCGCGGCCTGGGCTGGCGCTTTGTTCCGAGGCGGGAGGTGTGGCCGCCCCCGCGCGGCCGTGCTCTCCTAGCGGAACGCGCTCTGGGACTGGCGATGAGTGGCCTTTTGCCCCCATCGCAGGCTCCCGCATAAGGGCGTGCGATCGAGAAATCGGCCATGACCGAGACTCCAGTGGGAAGGGCCTGCCCACCGCCCCAAAAGCCCCTGTTACGATAACTGTCCTTGGTTTCCTTGTCTGCCTTGGCGAGAACCCGCGGGGTGGTGGGCAGCGGGACTCGGGGACGGGGGCGCTTTCTCCCCTTTTAAAATGGCGTTAACGAGCGCTGAGCTCCGCCGGGGGAATTGTCAAATCCAGCTGAAAAACAAAAAGCAGCCTGCTTCATAAACAGCCCTTCACTGTGCCCGAGGCTTGAGGCTTGGGGTTTTGGTCACGGGTAGGGCCTGGCCCATTCATTGACCGAACCTGGCTAGGGCACCCACCGTGTGTGGGACGCAGTGCCAGCCAGCTTCTGCTCCTCGGGGAAGGTAGGGACACAAACCGAGGGACAGCCCAGCGTGGTCGGTACTGGGATCAGGGAACCATAGGGGTTGTGGTACCAGACAGTGTGGAAAGTCAGGGAAGGACTGCTAGAGGTGATGCCTGGTAGGAGCTTGGGCACTGGACACCCAATTAGACTGTCTGTGGCTGGGACAAAGCCTAGTCTGGAGAGATGGGCAAGGGGGCCACTTCATCGAGGCCCTGATCACAGAGCTCTGGGTTTGACCCTCTTGCCTCCATGCGCCCCTGCTGGTACCTGACCTCCTTGGGCTAGAATGGTTCTTGCCCCTCGAGGACTCAATTCTGTCCTAGATCTGACTAGAGAGGGTGACTGATAAGGTTCAGAATTGTGGCCTCAAAGGAGTGACTTCCCTGGCAGCAGGAGTAATAAGGTGATCTGACTTAAAAGCCCTGAAGCTCCATTGTCATAACAGCAGTCAGCAGGGCTTACACAGACCAGACTTGAATGTGCTTGCTCATCATTTGACAAGACTCCTTCAGAGGTTTTATTATGCCCATATGCAGGTGGGGGACTGGGGCTAAAAGGGTCAATAATGTGCCCAAGAGACCATGATTTAGACTATGCAGCTGTCAGGCCCCTCTGGTGAGGGTCGTTGTCCTGGGCTTGAAGGGTCCAGGTGCAGCCTGTGTTATGCTCTGTTGACATTCACTGGTAGGTTGAAGTGTGGGGTGGTGAGCTGTTAGTATTAATGATTGACATGTATCAGGGGCTTTGCTGAGAATAAAGCACTTTCACTGAGACAGTTCTTAGAGTTTCTCCTGCTTCTCTTCTGAAAGAAGAAACTTGAGCCGGCTAACATTTTGTAAATCTCCTAATTTCCTGTAAATTGCATGTCCCTGCTGACTGAGGTTGAAAATGTTTCAGGCCATGGTTTTCACCCTTGGGTCTATTCTCACTGCCCAGCAGCCAATTAGCTTCTCTGTCTGTGATTTATGTGTAGTTTGCCCTTTTTCTGCCAGGGCAGGAGGCATGGGGCTTTAATGCTCTGGAGTTTTCAAGGCTGCAGGGTCTGCCAGCCTCTTTCTGGGGAGGAGAGGGTGTTGAGTAAGCCAGGAGCTCTGGTGGAAACTGCTCCTCCCCCAAGTGGCCTCAACATTTCCTTATGGAGAAGGGGGGTCAAGGCCCTCTGCTGAGCCCTGGTGAGGCAAGCAGCAGTCTTCCAGGATTGCCAGCTTTGCTCCTGTATAAGGCAATTTGTATTTTTCCACTACTCATGTTTTCACCTACATAAGACATTTTTGTGACAGGTATAACTTTTATTTTATTATCAGTTCTAAACAAAGGTGTTTCACTCTTGCAGTTATTTGAGCTGCTTATAAAGTGACAAGTTAGTTATCCCCGGGGTTGGTTCCTGAGCTTGAGTGATCACCTGGAACCAGGAAGGACCTCTGGGCCCTGATGAACTGAACTAGCTCCTGGGGTGACTGACCCTAATATCAATCAGAATTCCATGTTGACTAGCCTGCTGGATTGAGTGAGTTCCCGGGGAACTGTGACCTCCATTTTATATTTTACATCTGGTATAGTCATTGCTCTACCCACCAAATGCCCCTAAATGGAGTGTGCCTCCCTGCAAGTGATTGAAAACATACCTGCTCATGAGCATTGTGTCATTTATGCAAACCACACTCGTGAACTAAGTGGGAACACGTTCTTGTGGAAAGCTGAAATGTGCTCAAGTGTCCAGAGAGTATGCATTGAGTTCCAAGAGTTCTGTACCTGCCAGGTCCTGGGCAAGTATCTGGTTTTCTATAAGGTACTGTTGCTTTTGGGGATGAGAAAAAGGAAGGAGTTGGGTGAGCTCCCAGTGTCCCCTGGGGCATCTGGTAGATGTTCATTGTCTAGAGGTTGAGCGGAGAGAATTCACCTTTTGAGGAGAAATTTGCTGGTGGATCCTGAGGCCTTGCCCCGCCTCATAGTCTTAGGTGATGCCCCTGGGCCCTGTGGTACTCGATCACTGGGGATGCTTTTGGTTGCAAATAACAAACTTCAGGTAATAGTGGATTAAGCAGAGTTTAGATCTCCTAAAAATGCTCTCAGTTCACATGAGGTCTGTATACACAGGGATGAGATATTAGTGTCACTTCTAGCAAGTTCTTGCATGGGACAGATAGCCAAGAAGACTGAGGGTCCGATGTGCAGAGCAATGGATTTTACCTTTTTGGGTCACAGCCTCTTTAATATGCCAATAAGAAGCCCAGGGAGAAGTTACTTGGATATACAAAGTTGGGCATGCAATTCAAGGGATTGATGGATCTCAGGTTAGATCCCTTGGTCTAAGCCACATTACTTCACTACTGTTTACCTAGGACCTACTGTGTCCCTCTGTCCACCAGGATAGTATGCCATCCTGGTAGAGACAGGTGTCAAGAATGAAAATAGAGTGGGATGGCTGTCAGTTCTCAGCCTGTGTTGATGTCTATGCAGTCAGCCAGTGGGCCTGTCTGTGGAACTGTGACCAAGAGGGCAATGCCTCTGCTGCCTCATGCTTCATACTGGCTAAGATGACAGCCACGTTACACTCCTTGGTGCCCATCTCCAGTCTTCTAGGTAGTATTCTTGCTGCATATGATGAAATTGTCCTGCTTATTTCCAGAGACTCCACCCCCTGGTCCTCCTTGGCCTAGCCCCCACCACTGAGGCCCTAGGTCTTTTTAGCTGTTGGCATGCTGCAAGGCAGCTTTCTGAAGCCATCCATCTTATAGGGGGTCATGAAGTATCAACGTGTATTTAGCTTCTTAATGTCCCTGTCATTGTCATTTAGTATTCTTGGTAGCTTTACTAGGTGGGGCTTGCTGATGGCCAGTGGCCAAATGACAATGTGAGTCATTGCTGGTTGCTGAGGTGACATTCTGCATCTCATAGGGGCATATTCTTGTCAAGAGAGCCTGGCATCCAGCCATCTAGATGGATAAAATATCATGATTTATATCTGGGTTGTATTGCTAATGAGGTTTTGGAGAATGCCAGGAAAGGATTTGGCTGTGCAGCCAGTAGTGGTAGAAAGATAGAGGGTGGGGTGGAGAGCTGGGAGCTCTGAGCTCTGGTTTAGGTCCTCTGTGACTATCTATAGGGCCTTGGGTGGGTCCTGAGCTGCAGGGGCCCAGGCACCATCTGTGACTTCTCTGCCCAGCCTTCAGGGTTGTCATGGGGATTAGATAAAATACACCGATGAGAACATGCTTGGGAAGCCAGAAAGGGTTATAAAAATGAAGAGCATTATCAGCATTCAGGCAACCTTCAGATAACAGAATCATTGCCCCAGAGAGGGCCCCTGGAGCCTCTGTGGTCTGGATTCAGACCCAGTAGAGCATATTTCTCATAGTGGTGAAGGAGATGATTTTAGGTGGGACACATACAGCATCTGTTATTTTACTATATACTTGTTTATATATATTATAAAAAGTGCAGCTATAACATCAATTTTTTTTTTATAATAGGTATTTAGCTCAGACTAAAGCTAAAGAAAGATTTTTAAGTGACCTCTTGAGTAAAAGCTGGGAAACTTTCAACAGGGAAGTCCCTCCCACTCTGCCCGTGAGGCTTCAGCTGGACCCTCCTAGAGATAGGAAGATTGCTGCCCTTCAAGTCAGGCCACTCCATTTGAGGATTCTCTTATCCTTGCAAAGTTCATTCCTTTCTTCTCTTAAGCTGTCTCACTGGATCTGTCCCACATGAACTGTTGACAATCATTTTTTTTTCTCTAGCGCCAGCAGCACTGCTTTCTTCAACTGCTCCTCAGATGGTGTGATTTAAAGACAGCTTCTCTGTATGTCTGCCTGCCTTTCCCTCTCTCAATCCCTTCTTCTTTTCCATCTTTCCTTTAACAAAGACTTGAGGGCTAGACACTCTATATTCACCATCTCTCAACCTAACAATTTTACTGTTAGCCTTTTGCCAATATGGAAACCAAGGCCCAGGGAGGTTAAAGAAACCATTCACAGTCCTAGTCTGAGAAGGAGTCTGACCAGGGTCTGCCTGGTCTCGAAGTACACATTCGTTCCGTCACACTGCACTGCTCCCAGAACTGGATGACCAAAAACGACCTGCCTCTTCTCTCCTAGTACTCCTGGGACATGTCCTATGGGTGCATGATCACACATAATCAGTGCTACAGTGGAGCAAAGGCTTCAGGAGGAGAGGGGACAGAGCAGCCTGTGCGCAAGGACATTAGGAGGCAGCAGAAGCCACAGAGGTGCAGAAGCAGCTTGTTGGCAGAGAGAGAGCCTAGATGGCAGTGGTTATACCTGACTCTCATTAATCTTACAGTCAGCAATGAACTCCTAAATCATTTGTGCACTTGGTAAGTTTTTTTTTTAATTTTGAAAAATAAGAAAAGGAAATGTAAGGGGTAATATAACAAGCACCATGTACTCATTACCCAAAACAAACAGGTGCAACTGTTTGGTCTGTACTTGACCCTTTTTAGGGTAGGGCAGGACTTAAAACATATCCCTCATCATTAGGCCTGGCTGGTCTGGGCCTGTCCTCAGCCTGTGGTAGACGTTTGGAGCCTTGTTCCTGAGTTTCCATGTGTTGGCTCTTTTAGTTAATATTCCCAGCTAATTCAGTGAAAATGCCACCTAGGTGTCCATCAAGGTTGCAGCTGTTTCACTATCACTATCTCAAGGTTGTTGATAATTGCTTTTGCTACCTATGACCACAATGGGGAGAAACCACCAGAGAGTAGGATGAGTATGCATTTCTGATTTAGCCTTTTTCAAAAAAGTTGATTCACCCTCAAAAAACACCTGCCTTGACCCTTGTGGACTCAAGCCAGGCTATAGAGCATAATTTAGTCACAGCTGCCCAAACTAAACTGTCATTTAAATGGTGAATGTATATATTTGGAAAAGAGAGAAAAAGATGATTTTCTTTTTATAATTAGATGACAATGATTTGTTAAGCAGCTCATATTAGAAGATCTTTAACAAAATGCGTTTTATCATCTAAAGTATAGAACTACTTTAAAGGAAGGAAAACTACAGTACAACGTAGAACCTTTCTAATCCCTAACTTCGTCTTTGCAGCTATCCCTTTACTCAGCTTTCCCAGAAAAAACACCCAGGTGCTTGGTCCTTGGTTCTGGGGTGGGGGTGGGGTGGGGAACGCAGCTCTCCTGCTGCAGAGGGTAGAAGCTCTCCATGACAGTTTCTTACTCAACTGTTCTCGGCTTCTTCTTTCCACCCCCTGACTGACTCTCCAGCTGGAGCCTGATGCCATCCTGCTTGTATGGAGCTTGGGCTTGAGTTAGAACAGCAGAGGAATACTGCTTTTTAAAGCTGGGCAGAAAAGATTCGAACACATCTGGAAAAGCCTTTTACACCCAGGCAGATCTCATTTTCAGGGCGTCACGCATGACTGGGGACAAAGATTTAAACGAGTTTCATAACAGAACACTGGAAAGTCCTCTTTGTTAAGTGATAAGAATGAGTCGAAATGTTTTCTGTCCCTGAGTTGCCAAAAAGGAACAGCAGTGCCTGCGTCCTTTTCCCTTACTCTGATGGAGATGCTGCAAAGCCAGCGAGGGCTGGGAGCCCCAAGACCTCAGGAAGACCTGCGTCGTTGGTGTTTGTCCCACCATAGAAGCCATCGGAGCCTGTACCAGTGAAGGCAGTAAAACATATTACAACACCAATTCCTATTTGATTATACAGAAATATACATATATGTTATATTTACAGGCTCACTTTTATTTTTTTCTCCAAATCCTGGTAGTTCGGGTTATTTCTTCTTAAACTTCTCCCTTCTAGCCATCTCTCCTTTGGCCCCAGGCTTAACATCTCTCACTTGGATTACAGCAATAGCATTGCAACTGTTTCACTATCTCTAATTCTGCCCCCTCTAAATCTATGCTAAAGTTGACCAAAATGAAGTATTTCAAAATTACATTGGAGCATTGCTTGTAGACCCTTTGATGAGTAAGGAGAAAGGACTGGTCCTAACAGATGTGTCGTTCTGGCATAGGAATAGACAGGTCAGTGACACAGAATAGAGTGCCTCCCCCAAAGTGCAACCCCCCAATCTTTTTATTTGAAATGAGGCTATAGGGCCACTTTTTAAAGAACTGTTCTGGTTTTAAGAGAATCTGCTATACATACTATGTGTTAGGCTTCCCGGATTAAAAGCGAAAGTATATGGAGGTTGCTGAAGATGTGCTGGACTTGGGGGTGCCCACTCTCCCCTTAGGAGCTGACCATTTTGGGGGAGTTCTGGAGACAGGCTCTTGCCTCCCCAAAGCATTACATATTCATTTTAAAAGTAAAATTAATTTTAATTCAGTTTAGGATTTTTTTTTTCTTTTTTTTTCTTTAAAATTTCAGGACACCTTTTTGAAAACTTCTCCCCTTTTAGATAACTCACAAACTCACCCTTTCTATTTTCATTACATTGGAAATGAGGTCCCAAGGAAGAGGTAGAGGCAAACTCGTCTTTCTGGGCGAATACCATTTTCTCCCAAGTAGGCTCAGCAGCCCAAAAAAGCCTCCTTCATGTTCTTTTTTCAATGCCTTCTTTATTGTAACAGGAGATGATAGAAAAGGGTGGAGTCACTGTCCCCAAGCCTTGGGGCATACATGAATAAAATGACTTGTATGAGATCTGTCTTCTCAGCCATCCCTCCACACCCACATTCCTCAAGTTGAGATTCTTGGGGCAGCAGAGCTGGGAAGGCCTTGCGCTCCTCACACCCAAGCCCCTTTCTTCCTGCTAGAGAAGCCAGGCCCAGGTGCCCTGGTGGCACTCCCAGGGGCTAAGGTCAGCTGGCATCAGAGCCTTCCCATCCACCCCCACTCCCTGACCCGCGACCCCACCCACTACAGTGGACATCGTCCTGAGTCCACTTCTCTGGGACTGGGTGGGTGTTTCCTGCATGTTTGAGATTTTACAGAGGAAATCAAAATAAAGAAACAAAGCTTTTGTTTTGCTTCTGGACTCAAACTGGGGGTGGATGGGTAGAGGGATGGAAAAGGGGAGCAGGAGCAGGTCACTTAGCACTTCAACGAAATAACCATCCTAATAAAGCATTTAATAGGGACTATTTGAGGTTGGTGTGAGTGAATAGGAAAGATGCTGGAAGGGGTTCTGTGTGGAAGGAGAGGGCCCCAGGCTCGGTGTCTGGCAGGGTACCGGCTTGCAGAATGGGCAGCCAGTCCGGCTCGAGGGAGAGGGAACAGCTCAGTCCTCCCTCCCTTCCTAGAAGACCCACAAGAGAGTGGGCAGGGCCATGGGCCTAGGCCCTAATTTCTGCCCCCTCCTTGTTATCTGTGTGACCTTGGGCAAGTCCCCCACTGCTGTGAGCCTCCTTTGCCATGTTGATAACAGGAGACAATGCTGCTGTAACGCAGCTGTCCCAGGTACCCTGTCCCTCTCTTTGCTCTAATCCAGTTATATGGGGTCAGGCCCTCATCCCACATATGTGGAAGTGGGGAGGTGCTCCCCCCAATATTTCTTCATTCTTCCCAAAGGATTTCTCCTTGGAGAAGTTCTCTGAGTATATCATTTATTTTCTTTAAAAATTACCCAAGCATTGACAAAAACCCTTCCCATCTGCAGTATTTCTGGGGATTTCAGGATGGGGACTGTGCCCACTGGCCCTCTGGCCTCTGGCAGGAATCAGAGCTGCCACACTTTGCATGTGTACAGTAGTCCTGGCTTTCCTCGTTTCCTAAGCCCCGCCACGCCATGGCTGTTGTATATAACAGGGCTTATATACACCCAAGGGCCTATAAGAAAGGGAGTTTCCCATCGCTCAGAAAGGGCAGAAGTTAAAACTATTCAGACATCTCCTCCTTCCCTGCTCACACTCTTGGAGAATTTCTCCCTGGCTGTCTCCTCAAGCCTAGTTTACTAACTAGGATACTTTCCCCTAGAATTTGTGAAAACTCCAAATTTCCTTTACTTTTGATTGCAGAGCAGTAATAACATCTATTCTAGAGTAGGCTGTGGACCTAGTCGGCACCTGAAAAGAGCCATTAAAGAGCTTGTCTAAACAAGAGTTATGCACCCTAGTTCTGCACCTTCACCTGCAGAAAGAGCCCCAGGAGCTCTGGGATTATTACTATCATTAGTACTCGCCACATCAAATTCTTAAGTTAAGCCTTCTTTCCCAGTGACCAGAGCAAACCCAAGTGTTAATTTTTCTTTCCTCTGAACATTTTAAGAGTAGCTGTGAAGATTAGAGCTGATGTAGGTCAACAAATATTTATTGAGCACATTTTTTGTTCCAAGCATGTGCTGGGGGCCAGAGATACAGTGGAAAATAAAACAGGACAGGCCCTGCCCTAGTGGAGTTGACAGTCTGTGTAGATGTCATATTACATCATATACAATTAGGCAGTTAAGTACCAGCATGCAAACTACTGCCAAGACAGACAGCTGGGTGTTTTGGAATTGTGCGACAGTTATCTCACCTAGTCTGGTGTGAGGGGTGGTGGGGGTGAGTAGGCAGGGAAGTATGTGTAAAGTGCTTATCACATGGTTGGGACTTAATAAACAGGTATTATAATTATCATCCCTGGCCATAGGACTTAGCCTGATTCCACCTCCAGCTGGTTGCTGTTACCATCTACCAATAGTTTTGCCCAAAGAGGTTTATAATTTTTCCAAGGTCACCCAGCTAGTAAGTGGCATAACCAGGAATTAAAACCCGGCCTGCTGGAAGCATTTCCATATTCCTAACATATGCCTCCCACTTTCCCCACCAGATGGGATATAGGGTGGGACGTAGCTCTGCAGCTTCTCCCTCCCTCTGCACCCCTGAAACAAGCCAGCACAGATTGTGGGTCACAATTATTCCTCCAGTC
This sequence comes from Eidolon dupreanum, assembly GCA_028627145.1. NCBI lineage: Eukaryota > Metazoa > Chordata > Mammalia > Chiroptera > Pteropodidae > Eidolon > Eidolon dupreanum. The sequence continues at coordinate 122,027,766 of CM053507.1, read as the reverse complement.
ATCAGAAATGACATGTGCTTCCTTGTTGAACCCTGGAGTAGCCCAGCAGTAATACTTCAGTCCAACTGAGTGGCTAGGATCTCCCTGTAGAACGGGTGGTAGGAGGTGAAGGAAACACCTGCCTCCCCTTGGCCTGAGTGCTTTGGGACAGCCTGGAAAACAGAGCTCATTTGGCCCCAGGAACCCTTCTGGCCAGTTTGGTAGAGGGGTCATTGGCAAGACTTCCTGCAACATGCTGATGATAATCGTAGCAAACACTTCACATGCTAGGCACTGTTCTAAGTACTTGCATTATATTAGGCCATTCTGTCCTTAAAACAGCTCAGTGAGGTAGATACTGTTATTAACAGGTGAGGAAACTGAAGCACAAATGGGCTGAAAAATGTGCCTGAGATCACACACCTAGCAGAGGGGCAAATGCTTTGGTCAATGACTTTTTATAAAAGTGTTACATGTAGAAAGAAGAGGGATGGGAGTCTGGCCCGCCTGCCAGTAGTGGCTTCTGGATGGGTCCTACCCCTTGGCAATGGAGCAGGTCTGCCAGCTCTGCCATTTGCCCCTCTCTGCTGTCCAGGGCTAGCCATCCAGCCAGGCCAGGCTGCTTAGGAGGGCAAGAAAAACACAGCAGCTATTTAGAGCTTGGGGAGAGAGATGTGAAAAGTGGCCTCCTTCCTGCCTTTCCAGCTGAATGGACTTAAAATCCCGAGTGTGGAAGGGCCCTGAGAAGTCATCCCACCCACCTCTGGCCTTGGTTCAACCCTGCAGAACCAGACAGCCAGACCCTCCTGCCTCCCAAGGCCTGCTGCATAGCCTTTGCCTAGAAAAATTCCACACCGCCTCAGGCTGCTCATTGCCATGCCTGCCTCGTTTTCAGGAAGTTTCTCTCTTATTTTGCTCCTGCTCAGTTCTCTAAGTCTGGTTACTCTTTTAAAATGGAGGTTAGATCATCTGTCCCCACTCCAGGGAAGAGCCTAGACCCTGTTTCTTCTCATTTTGGGTCAAACATAAAAATTGCCACATTTTTCATTAACAGTGTTTAACAATTTGAGTATAAATGGTGGAAACAGATCAAAGCAACCGTCATTTTTGAATGTGCTTTTCTGCCCTCCACCTCCCTGGGTTCTGATGCACTCCTAGAGTGGGCTGAGCCCACCGCCTAAAGGCTGTTGGACTGGAAAGTCTCCCACGGGGCTGAGTAAGCACCTACCCGCCCCCGCCCCTCCCCCCCTCCCCGCCGCCCCACTGCTCCCTGCCAGTATCATTTGCACTTCCTTTCATCTCACACCTCATTGCTGCCAAAGCCAGGCCAGGTCAGGCCAAGGCAGTGCAGAGCGGTCTGCCTTGGAATGGCCGTGCCACTCTGTGTTCATGCCAAGAAGCATGCTGCAGGAGGTCAGAGGTGGCAACAGGTGCCTTTGGGGGCTGGGGCCACCCAGTAGGGGGAGGGGGATTAGCTTATATAATGTGTAAACTTTCATATTGATAGCCAACATTAAAAAATCAGTTTCACATAAAAATTCAGATTTCTGGCTACTCTTAAAAAATTTAGAATATTTGGCCAGCCCTGTTGCAGATATGCTCATATTGCAGCAGTCAGCTGGAGGAGGGTGACCAGGCTCGCCTATTTGCCACAGTCCTCACCTTTTTCTATTGCCTGTACCCGTCCACTTCTCTCATTTATCAACCTTGCTTCTGCCAACATGCGAGCTCGGGTTGTCCATCTGTTTCCTGCTGTAGGGTAAAGCCGTTGAGATGGTAGTCAGCCAGTCCTTGGAGGGCTGGGGTTTAGAAGTCTCCATCCGACAGGCAGGGTCTACTGATGCCAAGGGATGCCTGCCTTCTGATCTCTGTCACCAACTCTGTTCTTCTCCTGAGCCACTTAGCAAAGGGGGCTGGTGGGGGCCTCGGAGTCCATGAGACAAGACCTCTGGGCTGGGACAGTCCTAAGGGTGAACCCGTGAAACTGTATTCTAGTTAGCGCCACGTACCCCCATTCAGGAGAAAGATAGTATGAGAAAATTTGTCTTGCTGTCATCAGAAGACTCTGGGGTTGAGGTGTGGTATCCCTAGCCCAGGAGGCAGAGATGGCCAGGGAGCTGCTGAGGGCTCAGTGTTTGGGAGTGCAGGTGGCAAGGAAGGAGCTCCTCATTTTTACCTGTCCCTCTTGCTAGGCTGGTGCCCATGTGTGTCTAGTGGGACTGTTCCCCTGGCATCTCCCTTAGAAGGGCCGCTACCACTCCTGCATCTGCGTGCCCCACGGGCACGGTGCCCACAGCACCCCTGCCTACCCTCCACCCAAGCCAGGCTCCTGGCCGGTTCCCACTGTCAACCCTGCATTTTGGAAATGTAGGCAGCGGATGCCTGGAGTGTCTCCGTAGAAAGTTGTGCAGGGCTCTGGTAGGACCCTTAGATAAAGAAGACGAGGTGCAGCCCTCAGCCCCACTGCCCAACCCGAGCAGCGGAAATGTGACGGTGAAACAGCTCCCAGCTCCTGGAGTCGAGGGGAGAAGAAGAGGGGCAGTCTCTGAGAAGAGGCAGGATTGCCATGTGGCTGGGAGCTTTGTGACCACTTGTAGATGAAGATGTGTGGCCTTGCACAAGCCATAGAACCTCTGTGATCTCAGGGTTCCTCATCACTAACAGGCTAAACAATGCCTTCTCGGTAAGGTGGCTGTGAGGAGTCAGATGCCATAATGGCTGCAGAGCACTCTGGCTGCTGCCAGCCACCTGGCTGGCACTCCGCAGACGCAGACGCAAACAGGGCAGCTCAGTAGGAGGAGGCCTGGGGCGGGAGGAGCGGGCCCAGGAGGGAAGGGTCACTTTGGGAGGCTGGGTTTAAGAAAGGCTTCCTGGGGAAAACAGGGAGGCTGCTTCTTACAGAGGGGGCGTTTTCGCAGAGGAATGGGAATGCAGCGGAGAACCGGCAGACAGCACCCTGCCAGGGGCTGGAGCCCTGACAAATCAAGTGCCATCCCTGTCATACTAGGAATCAATGGGAGCAGAGGCTGCATGAGCGGGTAAGGGGTGCTAGGGGCAGCTCAGGGAAGGTCCATGTGCCACGTCAGCAGGGAGAGCTTCAGGCACCCATAGGTGGTTTTTCTAGGAGGAGCAGTGTGCTCAGGGATTGGCTGAAGGGCAATAAAGCTGGAGTGGTGGGAGGGCAAGGGCAGCCCAGACAGAGGGCAGAGCCGAGCCACTGAGGTGGACATGCCTCACGTGGCGGAGTTGTTAGGCCTTGGCCTCAGATTTGAGTAAAGGGATGTTTGAGCTGCTGAGGGAGGAAGAGAGAGCACTGAGCAAAAAGGAAGGAAAAGGGGTCTAGAGGCTGGGAGCGGTGGGGGGGCCACTGAGTCCAGTTTGTAACAGGTTGAACCTGAGCAGCCCAAAGAGGTACTGTGAGGAGGCAAGGGGCTCACAGGAGCCCTCTCTGGGTGTGGGCTGAGGGGCATTCCGATGGGGTGAGGTAAGTCTAGTGGCCTGCCAGGCTTTGGGGAGTCCGAGGGCCCTCAGTTTCAGGAATCCCGGAGTGTCCTGAAGCTGGCCCTCCCTGGAAGGGTGACCAGCAACAAGACCTTCACAGTGGGCATGGAGATTTCTGTCTAAGGCTGAGAAGTTCTCCTTAGCTAGGGATGAGACTACCCCAGCCCTAGGAAAATATTAATAGGCCCCCAGGACTGAGAATGAGAATTTAACTGTAAAGCCACTTTCTCCTTTCTGCCCCTAGGTGCTACCCAAGGAAGCTATGAGCAGGTTCCGACAGGCAGGGTGGTAAGCCCGGCCCCTCACCCCTAGATTGAGTTCACTCCTACACTCCTTGTCAGTAGTGGGGCATGGGGACACAGGTGGGGGCTGGGGTGGGACCTCTGAGGTTGTGAGGGCCAAGTGGCCAGGTGGCAGCATCACATGACTCGGGGATGCCAGTGGGGCGTGTCATTCTGAAGGGTTGTGTGGACTCGGGACACTGGGGCCCTTGTTAACCCCTTGGTTCTAAGAGCCTCTCAGGCCCACCAGGCTCCCTGGACTAGGCGGGTGGGTGAGTGGGTCAGAGTTTTAGTTTTTAATTGCCAGGTCTGAGTGCCAAATCTCATCTTTGTCTTTGACCAAGCTATGCCCTGGGGCAAATGCCTGACTGTCCCTGACTCTATCTCTCTGCTGGCAAAACGGGAGATTAAATGCCACCCCACACATTGCTGCCTTCAGGCCTTTGTGGCTGTGCCGCCCTGCCTGCGCGACCTTCCTGCTCCCACCTGACCCCGTAGCCCTTTCTCATTCGCTGTTCCTCGCCTGTAAGCTTCTAGAACACTTGGAATTTGCCCCATGCTAGTTATCTGGTCTCCTCTGGGCTTTTCTTTCTGATTATCCTCATTGCGGTCATCAGGAAGATCGGTGGGCCTCTTGGACTGGGCAGCCACCCAGCAGGCCAGCGTCACATTCCTGTGGGCCTGCGGGAGAGGCATCACATTGCTTGCCAGTACCTGGTGCCTCCTGAGTTTTCATGCCTCCATGCTTTACACTTTTGCAGCTTCTGATCCTCACATCGGCATGCTTGTCTCTATTGTTCACCTTAGCTAATGCTGACTTGGCCCTGTTTTGGCCTTGCTTCCAGAAAGCCCTCTGCAGTATCCTCAGGCTAGGTGAGAGGCCCCTCACTGCTCCCATGCTCCCACATGACTTAGCCCTGTGCCCTGTCACCTGGTTCGTGTGCCCCTCCCCATACTCACTGGGAGCCTCAAGGCCAGGGGCTGGGGCTCATTCATCCTGTCATACCCAGCTCGCAGGACTGAGACAATTTACTGGAAGTGTGAGTCTCCTGGAGTCTGAGCATGTGTGTATTTTGGGGAAAGGGTGGCCAACACTGGTGGCTTGTTCAGTTTACTCCTCCTGGATCAAAAAACTGGGCCCTTTCTTATGTCGCATGCCCTGTTTTTTTTTCCCTGTTTTTTCTTTCCAAGGAGGCACCCAGAGAGGGGCTACGTTTACAATGGAGAGCACTTCCGAGTTTAAAGACCAGAGAGGGAAAACCATATCTAACACTGAGTTCCCAGCATTTTGGTGTCTTCCACAGTCTATTCCGTGAACAAGCGTCTTCTGAATACTTGGGAAAATGTCTTCGAGGAGCCTAAGTCCCATCCATCATTCAGTCAGCAAGAACTTGGGGGTTTGCTGTCCTCCAGCCTTGTTGTAGAGATGACAGTGGCAGGCTGAGATGTGATGCTGTCCTCCAAGGCAGTGTGGGAGCTGAGACCAGCCTGCAGCTGGTATGAGAGCATATCAAGGAGTGTGTGGTGAGGGGCCAAGATCTGTTGAGCTGTCTGTGGAACTTGCAGTTTGTAGGCGTGAACTCAAGAAGGACTCTGGAGAGTCGGGGGCTTCCTGCAGGAGGGGAGACTTGGGGTGGACTTGGAAGGATGCCGCTGATGATAACAACTTTGTTTATCAATCACTCACTGTGGGCAAGACACTGGGCCAAGCAAACAAATATAGCCTTTCACGACTACCATGAGGCAAATGCTGCCACGTCTCCACTTTTACAGAAGAGGTGACCAAGGTACAGAGGTAAATAACTTGCCTAAGGATGCAGACTATCTGAGTCCGTAGCTCAAGCTCCTTAGTAAGGGGTTCCAGTGAGGGGCCTGCTCCAAGCTGGGCAGGGAGCAGCTGGCTTGTAGGATCACGAGGAGACAGGCCTAGGCTGGGGCAGCGGCCAGCACAGCGGAGAGGGTCCTAAACAGAGGTGCTGGAAAATGGGGGTCTCAAAGCTACCTGATGTTCCCACAGTGCTGGCCAGCTGCTTGATCCCCAGCTGCCCCCTGGTCCTCAGGGCAGGAGGCAGCCTGGCAGTACCAGCCCTATGTCTTGTTGGCATACTCGTCCCAGTTGGGATGAGGGGCATGTCTGTTCCCAGTGACTAGTACTTGCCCTGGGTGCCTCTTGGGTGCTGGCTTCCTCAGCTGCTCCTCCCACAGGGACAGTGATCTGGCCTCAGAGGCCTCCCTGACTCTGATGCCACCTCCCCGGCTCCCTGCTGACCTCCTCCCAGCACTCCTGGATCTGTAGCCTGGTCTGGCCTGATTCCACACCCACCCACCGCTCTGCCATCCACAAGAGGATGCCTAACGTGAAGGGCTGACCGTGGGCTCTGGCCACACTACATGGTTTCAGATCTTGACATTGCCACTTTCTAGCTAGGTGACCTTAGAAAAGTAGTTTTACTTCTTTGTGTCTCAGTTTCTTCACCTGTAAAATGGAGATAATCAAAGTTACACCTTATAGGGTTTGTCGTGGGAATTGCGTGAGTGAATTTTGTAAGATCTTCCAACAGCATCTGACACATTGCTTGCATTACTTAAGTGTTCCTGTTATTTTTAACATGATCACTATTGTAATTCTTATGCCAGGTGGTTTCTATATACCCTCTCTGGGACTCATAGTCCTGGGGCATAAATGGCTAAGCTCCAGTCCCTGTCCACGAGGCACTTTCACACTAGTGTTAACAATTGTGATATAAGGAAGCACATGGTACTTGGGGATTGTGAGTAAGCCCAAGGGCATTGTGTCCTTCACCTGGATTGGCCTTTGCCTGGATCTCTGAACTCCTGTCTGATTATTTTTGTCCTGCTGCCTGTAGTCCAGGTGTGATCGAGGCAGAGGAGTTTGGATTTGATGGGGTAGGAAAGCAGGGGCTGAGGTATTAACAAAAGACTTAGGTAATACAATCTGTTACTTGTATCAACAGAAGACCTGGTTATCTCCAGAGATAACCAGTGGTGCAGTGACAGTGCTGGGCTTGGGTTAGTTAGCAGAGGTAACAAAGGGCTAGAGTAGTCTTGAGGAGCAGAGAGTGAAGCCTTAGGGTTATTTGCAGAGATAACCAGGTGGGCTACCCCAAAAGGTCCTGAGCCCTTCCTATGAAAAAGATGACCACTAGATGTGATGTTTTGAAAGGAATCAGATGATTAATGGGTTAGATCTGGGATGGCAAATAGGTTTCCTCTCTGAACCAATCACCTAGTTCTGGCTGCCAAGGATGCTGCATTGAAAAGGGTTCTAAGATTGAGCAGGAAAGAGGACCCTGATTGATTAGTGATGTCTGCCATGTCTCTGGGAATGGGAGGAATGGCACCCATGCCACATACTCATCATCTAGACCTAATGATGTTAAGGTTCTTTATAGCAGGGGTCCCCAACCCCTGGGCTGTGGACCAGTATTGGTGGCCTGTTTGGAACCAGGCCTCACAGCAGGAGCTGCGCGGTGGGCAAGTGAGCGAGTGAAGCTTCATCTGTATCTGCAGCCGCTCCCCAGCACTAGCATTACCACCTCAGCTGCACCTCTGATCATCCGGCATTAGATTCTCATAGGAGCACAAGTCTCTGGTTCCAAAACATTTGGGGACTGCTGCTTTACAACATAAAATAACACACACGATTGGGCGGGTGGTTCATCTTGATAATGGAGCGAGCCGAATGCACTGGTGGATTCCTGAAGAGGTTGAGTGGTGCAGTGACAGTGCTGGGCTTGGATTAGCGAAGGTGTGAGACAGAGGGTCAGAGCAAAGTCTTAGGGAGGAGAGAGTGAAGCCTTTAGGGGTGCCAAGTGGCCTAGACCCCAGTGGGGCTGCACACCATTTATGCATAGACTGCAAATCAGCAGCCTTGGGGAAGCTGCCCATTTCTGGGAATTGTGCAGAAGGGAAGGGCAGCTCTTGGAATGCAGAGCCGTTTCCTCCACATGGCTTGGGTCACGCCTCCCAGTGTGTCCTTATCCCCAAGCTGGGCACACCCAGATATCACAGAGGTAAGATTAGCTTCCCGGGGCTGATTTGGCTCAGTGTGAATGGAAGATCATTCACTCTCCCAAGAGCCCCGTTAGTAGTGAATGTGTCCTCTTCTTCCATCTTTATTTACCTAGAAAACTTGTAGCTCAACTCATGGGGTTTGGGAGAGTCTTTAATATAATTAGTATAGAAATAGAGAAGCAAAAAGTGGTAAAAACTAAACCTTAAATAAAGTTGGCAACATCTTTGGGAGAGGCCCCGGGTTGGCCACTGTCCCAGCTCTGAGAATCTGTTGTCCTGTAGTCGGGGCCAGGGAAGCAGCCACAAGGATGAAGAATGCCCTGTAGGTTAGGAAATCATGACAGTCAGAGAAAAGTCTTGCGATACTGCAAACTAATTTCCAAAAGAATTTAAGGCAGTGTCATGTGATGGTTCCAAGGATGACCTTTGGTGTCTGACCAATCCACCGTAGATGTCCACTGAATGGCGGGGGTGTTACTGCTCTGTAGCCTCTCCTGGACACTGTGTGTTCTGGCCAGGACTGTTTGACACTGCTTAGGAAGTGGTGGTGGCTGGGGGGGTGGGGTACATGGAGAGGCCAGGAAGCCCATGGACCCCTTGACAGTGTCTGCAGCCAAAGCCATTTCTGTCATATGTGTCCACTTAGAAAAATGGGCAGTGTTTTGGGGTATTCTTTTGGGATATAAGCTCTGTAGAAGCCCTGGAAACTGGGAACCTGGGGAGAAGGGGCAGATCTGGTGATATGACCACTGAGCACTGCCGACTGGGGGAGCTGCTAGGGCTCGCTGCTATCCTAGGCATTTATATCTGGTATAGTACTAGGTCCCCTGGAAGCCCTAGGTGGTACAGGTGCTCTTACGGCTATGGATGGGGCAGGTAAGGGTCCAAATCACGGGGGTCTACCTGATTAGAGGAGGTTAGGGGCCCAGCTACTTTGCATATCAATGCAAATATGCCGTTGCTGGGGAGCCCTCCAGTTTTTGGAGTTTTTGTTTTTGTTTTTACTGGGGCTTCACACATTCTTGAGCATCCTGTTCCCCTATTTTATAGATGAGGAAACTAAGGTTCCAGGTCACGCAGGGAGTCCATGTCAGAGACATGAGTGGAACTCAAGCTGCCTGGCTGCAAAGTTGAAGGCTGTTACTTATATCCCCACTCCCCCCAGGCTGTCTCCCCTAAGAACTGAGGGGGGTTTGCACAAGACTTCTCCCAGGAGGTCTTAGACACCCCCCCAAATATAATTTGAAATTTTCTGGGTGGAAACATGTATGACAACTAAGCAGTGTCATACAGTCCTGGGGTCATCAGTCTACCCAGCCCCACCTCCCAGGGGCATGAGTCTGCCCCTTCAGAAGAATTGACATCACGCCCAGCTTCTGGGCCCAGGGAGGGCTGGGTGGTTGGAAGGCTGCAGTGGGGCAGTACGAAGTCATCGGATAGACCCTGAGCCTTCCATGTGTTGGGCTCTGCTTGGCCCTGTGAGAGGCAAGGGAATGAGGAGACATGACTCTTGTCCTCATGGGCTTGGGTAGGTGAATCTGCCATTCAGGAAACAACTTGAAACTATGCAAGATGGTGCTAACCATGAGAAAAGAGGGAGCAAAAGACAGCAGCCACAAAAGCTTATTGCTCAGCTTAAAGATGCTTAACATTTTCGTATACATGTTAAGATTGTCGAGGCAGCGATATTGTCCTTTAGGAAGAAGTTTCCAGTAGGAGTGAGGGTTTGGGTTGCCTGTAGACTGGGAGGGACTCTCAGCTGTGGTTGCCATAGGAACCAGCACTCAGTGGCCAAGTGGCTGCTCTTCTAAAAGTTGGTTTCTGAGTGGAGGGGGCTGCCTGGAACCTCAGAGCCATTTCCCATGGAAACAGTGTTCTAAATGATGGGTGACGTTCCCACACAGGCCTATTTAATCTGACTGCAAAGGAGCTGAGATGAGATGGCAGCAGGGGAGGAGGCTGGGAATTGGAGGGGCCTCAGAGCAGAGGAACCATGAGAGAGTCAGATTCATTACCTGCCCCCCCGCCCCACACACACACACATTAAATAAGGCTAGAGAACAAACATTTGAGCACCTTCTCTGAGCTGGACACATTTCATACATTTAAATTTTATGCTTAGGGCAATCTTGCAAAATATGACTCCTAACCAACCCCATCTTGCAAATAAGACTCTGAGGCTGTGAATGGTAACTTGCCTAAGGTCACTCAGTTGGTCAGTAGGAGAGAATCCAGCACAGAAAATTTGTGGGGAAACTTTAAGGAGAACCTCAGGTCTACCTATACCTGCCCCACACACTTCAGAGAGGCCATCCATGACTCTCAAATGGTAAAGAACTACCCTTCTAGAGTGATCTCTAAGATGCTTTCTAGTTGAATAGACTGGAGAAGAGGGGTGTTGTGAATGTAAGCAGTTTGTTCCTTAACCACCAACCAGCTTTTTATACTGTGGTGACTTTTGTCATAGCCTGTGGTGACTTAAAAAAAATCTTTCTCTACACCACGTGAGAATAGTCTGTTTTGTAGAGTGGTGTACGCCCTTTGGCATTTTGACTGCCCTTCCCCCCATTTACAAAGACATCATTTAGTCAAGGATTATTTGAGGGGAGGTTGAAGACTAGAAAAACATGCCCGTTGGCAGAAGATCTGGCCTAAAGCCTTTATGAATTGGGGGTTCTCTGGACTCATTCTCCCACCCTAGCAACCCTTTATTTTCTTCCTGGGGTCACAGTTGCTTCCAGAAAGGCCTTATCTGTGTGACTGGTCTGACTTGGTAGAGGAAGGGAGACAGTCCCAATCTCTGGCTGGGAGAGTTGCCCCTTAATTCTCTGCATGGTGAGGGCCAGGGCTGTGGCTAGTAAGTTCTCTGACAGTTGTTCAGAATTTCCAGTGTTGAGCTTCCAGTTCCTTCAGCAAGCATCTGCTCCGTGCTGGTGCTATGCCAGGCTTTGGTGCTATAGACAGGGACAAGATGTGTTCCCTGCCCTTTTGTGCATAATGAATGTATAGAAGATTTTAGGTATGATGGTGGCCTTTGCACTAAGAACTTCAGGGCTCAAACCTGTGGTAGAGGCAGTCCCTCCTATGGGAGGCGATTCTGGGGCCCAGGCCTAACCTGTTAAGAGGTGCGTGCTCTCTCAGGGACCCTGGGAGTGTGCAGAGGACTCAGTGTGGCCACAGGGCACACTGGGAGAACACAAAGCCAGTCGGAGGAGAGAGTGGAGTGTGAGGGGCTGCAGCACAGGTACTGCTAGAGAGGTCGGGGTGGAAGCCAGTGACAACAGCCTCGATTGTCTGGTGAAGGAGCCCAGACTTGACCCATCAGTTATGGATGGCACTAAAGATTTTTTTCACTATGAGCAACCCCGTCCAATTTTTGAGTTAACTGTGCACTCTAACCCTGTTCCATTGAGGCTGAGTTGGAACTCTCAGTCGGCTCCCCATGGTCTCTCTGGGGCTCAGCCCCTGGTGCAGGGCACTGTGAAAGGAAGGGGGCCCTCATGTGACCGTTTCCTGCCAGCTGCCTTGCAGGCAGGCAGAGGGCAATTTTTAGCAAGTCCCCAGGTGATTCTGCTGTGAGCGGTCTGAGCACTGACTCAAAGGTTCAGTTCATGTCCTCTATCATGTTTACTAATGTATTTCTTTTCTTGTTTTACTTTGAGAAGAAAACCAAGAGAAACAATTTTCCTTCCCAATACCTTCCTACCCACTTAGTATTTTTTATTCATGTCGCTGCCAGCAAAGAATGGAAAGGAGCTTTAAAAAAACAGCCTTTCACGTGTTTACTTTCACCCTGGCCCAGTGTCACCATCCACGCCAGGCAAGGACAGCAGTTAAGAAGGAGCGGTAAGGAGCTGACACCGTGCACCCCTGACCTGAGAGGCAAATGAGAGAGGGAACTGACCTTACCCTTCTCTCCCCATTTCTGTCTCCCCAAAGCTCCTCTCTTGCTCCTTTGCATCACCGTCTCTGTCAGGTGGGAGAGCTCAGTTCTCTGAAGCTCAGCTTGTCCCCGTATTTGTAGGGAGATGTGGAGCCAGCTGTTGGGGCTGCGGCTGGCACCTGGCCTTCTATCGTGCACCTACGGAGCTTAAAGCCCCACTCGAAAGAAGGAATAGCATGTTTTCAGGTGGCCTGAACATTTTATTTTTGGGGGAACATTTTAATATTGTTAAGCTTTTCTGGTATACAAATATAACCCATGCTTGTTGTAAAAATAGAAACATCGAGAAAGGTCCCTGAAACCTGCATTACAGACAGCCACCTGCTAATCCTCACTATGCCTGGATCCACATCTAGACGTGTAGTTCACGGATGGGTAATTTCATGGAAGTACAATCACATGTACTTGCTGTTTTGCAGCCATTTTTTTTTTTTTTTCTCATACATGAAATAAACTTTTTCTAGGTTAGTGAATAGCATCCTTTTTCATGGCTGCATGATATCCACTGTGTGGGTAAACTTTCTCTTTAACTTCCCCCTGCCCAAAATTTAAGTTATTTTTCATTTTTTCCTGATTTTTAACATCTTTGTACACTTGTCTGAATATCTCCTTAGGATAAATTTTTGCCTTTTAGCTGCGAGACAGGGTATGTACATTTAAAATTTTGATATATTTATGCAAGTGTAGTCTTAACCCTGTTTGGACACATTTACACTTTCGCCCTCAGTGTTTGAAAGCCCTCACTTCCCCACACTGCAGGGAAATCCTAAATGTCAACATCAGGCTTCAGTAACTGCATAGATTATGCAATGACCTTGCCTGTAGCCCCCATGCAAATCAATGTGGCCTGATAATCCACATTTATGTCCAACACCCTTTCGATTGAAATCTAGACTTGAGGACTTGTTTAGAGCTGAAAAGAACTGTAAAAATCCACCACCTTAATCTGGTAAGCAAGAAAGCTGTGGCTCAGAGAGGTCCATGGCCTTCCCAGCAGCAATACACACAGGACACCCAGTTCATTGTCTTCCTGGTAGTAGGCTGCCTGACAACCTACGAGTCACACACACACCATGCCTTTCTCCCTCCCAACTTGGACAGACTCCTTCTTTTCTAGTACATTGAGGTAAGATCCAGTTTTAACTCCCTCGGCTCAGGGTCAGTTTTCGTGCTACCCAGGCACGCCCTCCCAGGAGGTAGTATTGCTTCTCCCTGGCAGGACCCGAAGTTAGCAGCTCAGGTCCCTGGCAGCAACTCCCACAGTGTTCTTTAGGTGACTCTTCCCTCACTGCCACCAGTGTTTAACATCTGGTGCTGGCATCTTCCTCATTTTGGAAACTATGGGCTTCCGTCATTATGCTAGATCCTGGTTTCCCTCCTATTTTGCTAAGTGCTCCTTTCATGCTCCCCTGCCTGCCTCTCCTCTTTGTCATTTTGTGACACCCTTTCCAAAAGTCACTTTCCTCTGCTATGGCCTCTTCACAATCAGCCCTTATCTGTTAAGGTCCAATTATTCTTCAGAACTCTGGCCCACATTTCCAGCTCCTTCCTAGCCACCTTAACTCAAGGTTTCTCAGCCTTGGAACTATTGATGTTTTAGAATGAAGAATTCTTTGCCATGGGGTGGGAGTATCCTGTGCATTATAGGATATTAAGCAGCATCTCTGGCCTCTGCTGACTAGGTGCCAGTAGCACCCACTTGGTTTTGATAACCAAAAAAATCTCCAGACATTGCAGATTTCCCTGGGGGGCAAAATTGCCCCTGTTTTGAGAACCATTGCCTTAGCTGGACTCAACATCATCAAAACAAAATGTAGCCCTGCTCCTCCCCATCCTCCTCCCCAGCTAGAACAGGGTTGACCAAATGCCTCGAGATTCTAGCATGACTTTGTGCATAATAAAGGTCAAGAAGACTGAGGAAAAGGAGCTGGGATCACAGAATTCTGAGAGTTGGAGGGGGCCCCCAACACCCTGAGCTTACGTGTGCTAAGCTATTGGGACCCTTTCCCTTTAATCAAAGACGGCCTCAAATCCTTCTCATCACTGCAGTCCGGTGATCAGTTGATGAGGAAGTTGAACCTCTGTGCTTTCCCTGTTCAGACTAACACCCTCACGTTTACCTGTACATAGGGCAAGATTTAGTGGTGCGGAAGCTTCTTCGACATGGCTTTTGGCTGTACGTGTTAAAAACCACATGGCATCTAGTACTTTGTCCCCAAGATCAGGCCTGGCACATAGTTGGTATTCTGTAAATGATTGAATAAATTATTTTTCATTGTCTGTGGGTGGTGGGACTAGGGGTGACATTTTAATTTTCTTTTACATTTCGTTTTCAAAACTTTCTATAATTGGGAGTGTTCATTACTCTATAACAAGGCAGGAAAACCCATGAATATTTCCCCCTAAGTCAGAAAGGGAAAGGCCCCTGCCTCATTACACATGTCTTGCTTCCCCAGGTCTGACCCACCAGAAACATGGCAACCAGCGCCGTCCCCAGTGACAACCTCCCCACGTATAAGCTGGTGGTGGTGGGGGATGGAGGCGTGGGCAAGAGTGCCCTCACCATCCAGTTTTTCCAGAAGATCTTTGTGCCTGACTACGACCCGACCATCGAGGACTCCTACCTGAAACATACAGAGATTGACAATCAGTGGGCCATCTTGGATGGTGAGGCCTGGATGGCAGCCCTGCATGGGGCTGGGGCATGAGATACAGAGGGTCAGGGAAAGGTGACAGGCTTCAGTGGGGCATGACGGCTTCCTTCAAGTTACCATTATGAGACAGTTGGTACAAGGCCGTGCATGGTTTCCAGGGTGAATTCTGAACAGCTTTGTGGAAACTAAAATATGTATTCAACAAAGAGGCAGGGCTAGACTCATGCCAGCTCGGTGATGCCATGTTTGTTATTTCTTGTCTGATCAGAAGCTCTAACATTTACAGATGTCTCTAGTTAAAAAAAAAAAGAAAGGGGAGGATAAATTATTTCTTAATAAGCATAGTTTATTTGGTAATTTTTCCTTGGAGGGAAAAAACTTGGATCTGACATCGTGTTTCTAGTTTAATCTAAATTGGTCTAGATTAGCAGTTCTTAAAGTGTGGTAGCCAGGCCAGCAGCAGCATCACAGAGAACCTGTCAGAAATGAAAACCCTCAGGCCCTACCTGATCAGAAATTCTGAGAGCAAAGCCCAGGAATCTGTGTTTAACAAGCCTTCCAGGTGATGCTGAAGTTAGCTGCTTCTCTAGACTCTTCCTAATTATTACTTTGTACTCTGAATCCTTGTCTTAAATAGTCATGAATCATACAATGTCATTCTAGGAGGGGAGTTTTGAAAACCGCTGGGATGCAAGTCCTCTGTCAGATATGTGATTTGCAGATATTTTCTTCCAGTCTGTGGCTTGTTTGTCATCCTCTTAACAGCGACTGTCAAACACCAGAGTTTTTCATTTTCGTCAAGTCCCATTTCTCAGTTTGTTCTTTTATGGATCATGCTTTTGGTGTTGTATCTAAGACATAATCACCTAACCCAAGGTCACAAAGGTTTTTTCCTATATTTTCTTCTAGAATTTTAATGGTTTTAGGTTTTTCGCTTAGGTTTATGATCTATAGTGAGTAAATTTTTGTATATGATATGAGATATAGAACAAAGTTCTCTTTTTTTGTATATGAATATACAGTTATTTCAGCACTATTTGTTGAAAAGATTGTCCTTTTCCCCACTGAATTGCCCTTGCACCCATGATGAAAATTGGTCATCTGTATATTCTCTTTCTTTGATCTGTGTCTAACTTAACACCAGTGCCACACTATTTTCATAACTGTAGCTTTATAATGAATCTTGAAATCAGGTACTCTTAAATCTCCAACTTTGTTCTTTTTCAAAGTTATTTTGGCTAGCCTAGGTTTTTTGCATTTCCATATGAACTTTAGAATCAATTAAATTCTAAAATTCTCGATTTTGACTGGAATTATGTTGAAGCTATAGATTGATTTAAGGAGAATTGACATCCTAACAATGTTGTATCCCTACTCATGAGTGCAGTATCTCTGTTTATTTGAATCTTCTCTCATCACTTTTTTTGTTGTTTTGAGTACATATTTTATCAGATTTATACCTACATCTGTATTATAAATAATATTGTGTTTTTATTTCAGTTTTCAATCATTTGTTGCTAATATATAGAAATACTATAGAATTTTGTATATTAATCTTGTAACCTGCATCCTTGCTAAACTCACTTATTCTAGCTTTTGTATAGGTTCCACTGGATTTTTTGCATAGATGATCATGTCTGTAAGTAAAGATAGTTTTACTTCTTTCTTTCCAATCTGGATGGCTTCTATTTCTTTTTTCTTGCCTTATTTCACTGACTAAAAACATACTTGTCTTATTCTTGATCTTAAGCAGAAAGCTTTCACTTTCTACATTGAGTATGATGTTAGCTATAGGTTTTTTCATAGATGCCCTTTATTAGTTTGAGAAAGTCCTCATCTATTCCTAGTTTACTAAGAGTAAATGTTTGATTTCGTCAAATGCTTTTTTGATGTCTACTGAGATAATCATATGATTTTTCCTTTTTTAGTTCATATAACAAATGACGTGGATTCATTTTTCTAATGTTAAACCAACATTGCATCCCTGAGATAAACTTTACTTGGTCATGATGAATTGTCCTTTTATATATTGTTGGCTTTGATTTGCTAAAATTTTGTTTAGAATTTTTGCATCTATGTTCTTAAGAGATATTGGTCTTTAGTTTCCTTGTAATGTTGAGTAATGCTGGTTTTGTAGAATGAATATAAAAGCATTCCTTCTTCAATTTTTTGGAAGACTTTCAATAAAATTGGTATTATTTTTTCCTCTAATATTTAGTAGAATGCACCTAGGAGGATATCTGGGCCTGAATTTTTCTTTGTAGGAAGGTTTTAAACTACAAATTCAATTTATTTAATAGATGCAGGGCTATTCAAGTGATCCATTTCTTCTTCAGTGAGCTTTGGTAGTTACTTTGTGTCTCAAAATTTTGTTCAGTTCATCAAAGTCATCAAATTTATTGCCATAAAATTGTTCATAATAATCTCTTATTGTCCTGTTAGTATCTATAGAATCTGTAGTGATGTTACCTCTTTCATTCCTAATATTGGTAATTCGTGTCTTCTCCTTTCTTCCTGATCAGGCTGGCTAGAGATATATTAATATCATTGATTTTCTGAAATGACCAACTTTTGAGTCTATTGATTTTTCCCATTTGGCTCCACTGATTTCCACTCTTATATTTATTATTTCCTTTTATCTGCCTATTTGAATCTAATTTCCTCTTCTTTTTCTAACTTCTTAAAGTGGAAGCTGATCTCATTGATTTGAATATTTCTTTTTTTCCTATATATTCATTTGGTGCTATTAATCTCCACTAACTACTCATTTAGCTGCATCCCACAAAATTAAATATGTTGTGTTTTCATTTTCACTCAGTTCAAGATACTTTCTAATTTCCCCTTTGATTTCTTCTTTGACCCACTGGGTCATTTAGAAATATATTATTTGGTTCTCAAGTATTTAGGGATTTTACAG